>JARFXV010000033.1:0-1200000 GCA_031761425.1 Cosmopolites sordidus
ACAACGCAGTGATTGGGAATATCAAAAAGTCAGGTCTGTTTTCAAAATTTTGTATTGTTAAAATATCTATTTTCCAACTTTTATGTAAATGATTTTTGGAAAACTTTTATGAGTTCAACAATTTTGAAAACACCCTGTATATGTTAGGAAGTTATGTTCAGTTATGTTCAGTTATGTTAGAATTACTAAGTTTTCAGGTAGAACCGCGTTTAAGATTTGTAAAATCATGACGTTTCGGTTTCCAAGAACTGATTCTTCTGGACAAGATTCTTCTTCACTTTCAGCGGTATCTACTACAGGTAAGCCCTCCTCCAAGTTGTCATCCGGTCATCATCGTCGTTGTCATACTTATTTAAAATCTGCAAGATTTTATCTTGATCTCGTTTCAAATCCATCCAAAACAGAAAATTGCCTTTACAAAATGTTCAAATACATAAATTTAGCCAGAAAATGCATAAAAAATAAGTCAAATACTTTTTATTATGTTGCAGAAAGTTATAATATTAATTGCAACCAATTAATAATACGTTTATTTACACAAAATATCAATAAATAAACAAAATTATTTGTAACTTCTTTGTATCTCTTTTCACAGCCACATATGCATAGGAACAAGCAGCTCCATCACGCTGGAACCCGCATTAAAGAATACTTGATTGTTGTTGCTTATTTTTGCCTACAAACGATGCTAATAAACGCAGTATAGTTCATTTTTTGTAGTATCAGTAATTATGCAGGAAAAACAATACATATTGTTCAAGGCAATACATATTGATAATAATACGAAAAATAGGAATTAAATTAATACAAAAATTGTTTATAGTTTATTGTAGTCACAAGAAAAACAAAATTTATTCTATTCATATAAATAAATATGGGATAAAATCTAAAATAACGAAGTTATATAAAGAAAACGACCCTAACCTAGAAACTACAAATGATATAAATGTTTGTAGTAGTACGGGTATGTTTGTAGTGACTATTAAACTCTTGTTATAATTGCAAACAAAATAATCAATAGATCAAAAAATGATAAAGCCTTATAGCCTAAAGCCTTAAAGCCTAAGAAAATAAGCCGTTTGTACATTCTTGAACTAGTATGTGTATATATATATATATATATATATATATATATATATATATATATATATATATATATATATATTTCAAATCAAATGTGCTGAATAATTTGAAAGTTTGCAATGTCGAAAGGAATAAGATTGTAAAGACAATAAAACAATATATATATATATATATATATATATATATATATATATATATATATATATATATATATATATATATATATATATATCATCATCATCATCATCATCAGCCCGTATCGATCCACTGCAGGATGAAGGCCTCTTCAGCATGCTTCCAACCTTCACGGTCCTGGGCTTTCCTCTGCCACTCGGGTCCAATATACTTAACGATGTCATCAGTCCATCGTGCTTTCGGTCTTCTTCGCGGACGTTTGCGATCAAGCGGTATCCACTCCAGGATTGCCTTGGTCCATCTGTCGTCCCATCGCCTCGCTATATGGCCTGCCCATCTCCATTTCAACTGTTTTACTCTTCCAATGATGTCACAGACTTTTGTTTGTTCCCTGATCCATGCGCAGGACTTTCTGTCTCGTCTTGTAATGCCAAGCATACATCTTTCCATTCCCCTCTGTGCCACCCGAAGTTTTTGAATTGATTGCGATGTGAGTGTCCAGGTTTCACTTCCGTATGCCATAACGGGTAGAACGCACTGATCGAATACTTTTCTTTTCAGGCAAAGTGGGAGTCTGCTCTTAAACACTATGTTGAGCCTACCAAATGCCTGCCAGCCACATTTAACACGCCGTTCCACCTCCCATATATATATATATATATATATATATATATATATATATATATATATATATATATATATATATATATATATATATATATATATATACATGGACATATGTATGTTAGTAAGTCTGACTTATAAGGCTTGCTGAAGTAAGCAACACTAAATAATTTAAACTATACATGTTTCAATGGGGCAACTGTTTCCATCTAAATTGTGAATAGCATAGAAAAACAACCGCGAAATGCAGTTGATTGTTTAGGGAAGTAACATAAGTTTCAAAAGTATAACCCCCTTTCAACAAGAGTTCGATTAAATTATTATTAACAATTTATAAACTACAAACCATTATATCGAATGTAGATCCTTCTGTCCATTTTCAAATTTTATAGAGCATGTGCTACCGAAATGATAGTACTTGTATCAGTCTATAATAGGTGACGTGTCGACTCAATCGTGTCTTAATAGAAATTGTCCGTAGTTTTATGTGGTTACAGAAAAAATGAACCTACAAACCATGGTTCTGATTATGTCGGGGAAGCACTGAAGTTAACAAAGTTTCAGAAAATTGTCGTCCAAGAATCTTCACAAACGATTTTCTAAAGTGTGGAACTACTTTAAAACTGTGTGAGTGTTTGAGAATGTAAAATCGTTTTACGAACCTATAGTCGCAGAAATTTAAAAATAAAAGTGATAGATAACAACGTTTAAAATTGTTTCATTCCTTTTTAAAAAATGAACTATCACAAAGTAACGGATAAATCAATCTATAACACTAATTTAATTCCTATTTTTCGTATTATTATTAATATTTACTACCTTGAACAATATCTATTATTTTTCCTGCCTAATTACTGATACTATAAAAAAAATGAACTATACTACTTTTATTAGCATGGTTTGTAGGCAAAAAAAGCAAAAAAAAATCGAGTATTCTTTAATGCCGGTTCCAGCGTGATGCAGCTGGCACAAGTTACTAATGAGCCCAATCGGAAAGGTACTGAGCGTGGCAAGGCGGGGGGAGGGGGGGAGTACACTACCGGGAGTACACTTAAACAGCAAATGCGTGGGAGTCATATAGTCTATGAGACTAATGTTTAGTGATGTAGGGTTAAGGTTTAGAATGAGAATAGTAACAAATATTTAGAGTTTAAAGGGTTCTATAATAAACAATACAAATTAATTTACTGCATCCATCTTTTTGTACTAGAGTGTATGTCTTGTACCAAGTAATCGTCTATTAACAATTAGAATCATTTCGAAAAAACCGTCTTGATTTGTGGCAAAACAATTTTATTGTTTTCGCATCTCGATAACGCACTATTTCATACCTTCAAAATCAAACAAACACCGTTCAACAAGCACCATATTCATCAGATAGGGCACCAGTCTGTGTTTAACTCATTACATCTACCTATTTTTCATGAGATAAATAATTGTATGCGCATAATTTAACTCTAAATATAAATTTCTTTTGTATATTAACATGGAAACATTTGCTAATGTATGTTTTTCAAAAAATTACATGAAAATTAAAACGAATTAATCTATAATAGTTTAAATATTTATCGTCGGGTGCCTTTGGTAAATAGATATTTCTTCGCTCGTCTACGTTTGACGTTAATAAAGCGCCGAAAAAATACGAAGTCCCGATAGGAGCGAGCAAATTTATAGGTATTTTATTCTGTTTAGACGGATTTTTCCGATAACGTAATCCTTTATAGAACAATCTGTTATTAATCGGTTGTATTATGAACATCAAACCAAACTGATAAAATCGAGCTTAATATTCATAAAATTACTATAAGCATTATTAAAATTACCAATGAGAAGTTAACACGAAAAAGACCAGATGAAACATTATATAGTAGATAACAATAATTACGTATAACCAAAACAATAAGTATCTCCAGACGCTTAATTGGATTTAACTTCCCTTCGACAAATAAACATTCCTTCTTCAGTATTAAACCTTAAAATATTCAATTGACAGTTTTGCAAAAAAGCAAAAAGAATGTTTGGTAAATGGGGAAAGTACTGTATCAGGCTCCTTGGTTGTATATTGGAGAGATGAACCAGTTAGGTATTTAATTTAGGGCCGACCTACAAGGCAAGAATATAACAGGTATAAGCCATGCTCGGAATAAACCCTCGTTACGCCCGTCCTACAGAGCGGGCGTTTCAAATTTTATTCCAAGTATTGCTTATAACTGGTATATTCTTGCATTTTAGAACTGGCCCTTAGTCGTTCTTTTTGAAGGCCTGTGGCGTGATCAGGTTTGCAATATAGCCCGTTGTCCCACTTTTATGATATTTCTATTTAGTCCGCAATTTGTTAAACTTTTGGAGAACCTGTGGCTCACCAATCCCTCTGCGGAAATTACAAAAGGTTCGATGTTCACTTTTTCAAGTTGGCAGATGTTCTTCAATTCATAAGAAAGATTCTCATACTTAGAACCCTTTTCCACCTCCTTTTTATGTATATTATGAGACAGTGGTATGGCAATATCAATAATTGTTCCCCACTTTTCTTTTTATTTATTAAGACTATGTTTGGTCTATTGTAGCCGACAGCCCTGTCAGTTATCAGCAGCACATCGTCAGACTCCAGAACAGCTTGAGGACTGTATTTATAATACGGCGGAGTAGATGTTGGTAAAAGACCATAATTAAGTGCCAGTTTATGGTAGCTTATTTTAGCAAGCTGATTAGGCCTTCCTAAATATGCGTTTTCTGCTAAAGCAGGACTTCCACCAATTATGTGCTCAACAGTCTCCCCTATTTTACCACACTTTCAACATACATCTTCAGTGTTTTCTTTAAGGTTATATTTTTTGTAATTATTAGTTTTGATGACTTTATCCTGGATTTCTATGTAACATAAGTTAAGGTTACGCTTTTTTCTCTGGATGTGCTTCAGGGCAATTGCAACTATAGTAAATTCGTGTTTGCATCCCGCAGATTGTCTTACACATCCTTTTTGTGCTTGTTCTAGGATATTATTATCTAAACAGTGATGATATATTTTTTCGTTTACTAATGATATAAGTAACTTATAAAGTGCTAAAAGACAAGTTATAGGTCGATAGTTATTTGGCTGCATCTTGTAATTTTTCTTATATAGCAAATATGTATTACCCTCAGATAAAAATTGCGGAATAGATTCGGGGTGAGTTAGTGCTTTACTGAAGCAACCTGATAAGTTGTCATGTATGGCATCTAAATATTTGATCCAGAAATTCTGGATTCTATCTGGCCCTGGTGTTTTCTAGTTTTGGGTTTTTCTTATGGCGTTACGGACCTCTTCTGTTGTAAATTCAGCCTCATTCATTTCCCGTAAGCCTTCTTGCAAGCTTTCGATATCTGATATCCAGGCTGCTGATGTGTTGTATCCCTCCGATATTTTCCAAGTACTTTTCCAAAATTCGTAACATGTTGTTGGATCGATGTTTTGGGTAATAGATTTACTAGGTTCATTCGTTTCAAGACCTCGAAAAAACTGTTTCTGATTTTTATAAAAGTGTGCGTTTTGCTCCTTCCTTTTTTATTCTCATTATATCTACGCAACCTGGCTCCTTTGGCTTTTGTTTTTGGTCAGTCTACATTGGTCTATATATGAAATTACTTGTTCCTTAATACGTATATCTATCCATGCCTTTTTGGCTATGGCTTTGGCTTTTCCGGTCACTTTTCTATATGGCTGGCCTTTCAAGTATCCTTTAAATCTTCTATGTTTTTTTCCAATCTTTTCTTCCACTGAGGGGTTTGCTTAAGATGATCTTGTCTTACGGTGCTAGGATAATATGTATGTTGTCCGTTAAGTTTTATTATAGCAACAGCTGAACAATACAGTACCAACTGCGTGTCATATCTATCAGAATTTGTGTTAAGAATTAAGAAACTCCCTCAATACTAGATTCATTCCCGATACAATTTCTTTGGCTTTACGACTATTTTTCAAGACCGGAATAACAGGTCTATCAAGGATGAATCTATGTCTATCAAGATGAATGTCTATCAAGGAAGAATGTTTCTCTGATATCTTTTAATGTATCCAAATTGTGGTTTTGGCTTTTATCTCGCTGTATTGTTGGTGGACTGTTTCTGAATATTTCTGGTATTGTTGTTGTGCTTCTGATGTTTTCTGGAATAGTTTCAAGAACCTCAACCGCTTCTGTGCCTAACGGCATTGTTTGATGTATGGCTTTAGCCACTTTTCTCTTTATCTCATTATAATCCAGTTATAATCAACCGTTCGATCAGTAGTAATTGGTCTGTCCCAGTAAAGAATGGTATCGGATGATTCAAGTACAGGAGAAGGCGAGTACTTATAATATGGAGGAGGTGCGCTTTCTAATAGCGAGTATTTTTTTGCAATTTGTTGATGTATAATTTTTGCCAGCTGATTATGCTATCCTAAATAAGCATTAGGAGCAAGGGCCGGGCAACCGCTGATAAGGTGCTCAATTACATTAAGCCTGCTTTTACATTAAGCCCCGTATTCAATAAAAAAAAACATACTCATTTTTAACAATTTGCTTAGCATCGCACCATAAATGTTATCTTTTAAAATTAGCACTACCGGAGGTACAATGATCATTATCTTGCCAGAAACGCCACATTTTTAGCACATTTGGAACAACACTAAATACGATCGAAATTATAGAATTGCCCCGTTTAAAAAAAGAATGCGAACTAAACTAAAAAATTTCGAAACTACTAAACCAGGTATAAAATTAATGTTATCTTTTTACTTGTTATTTTATTAGGCCCGGCCCTGTTTACGTTTCTTGCAACTTTGCCGGGTTTCGTTACGGCAGGGGTTGTTAAGAGCTGATTGAAGCCAACCAAAAACTCAAATTGTTGCTTTAGCTCCTCGAACTTCAGCTGAAAGAAAACACTTTAACATTTTGACGCCACGCACATGGCAGCCAATCATGGTGCTTTCGCAGTCACATGATTTTATTCTAAATTTTATAAATTTTAATTCATGTACAAGTAATTGCAAACAAATCTTTTTAAACTTTTCGCATCGATTATCAATATTATTTATGATAAAGCTTTAAAATAAATATGATGAAATAATATAACAATAAAATGATAATGATAAATATGATGAAATTTCCTCACTAGGAACTAAATGAGTAGAGTAACGAAGATGATAAAAAAATTATTCCATCAAGTTTATTTCCTTTCAAGCAAATCAGACATATATGACGTTTAGAAAATGATATCAATTGATTTTCTGGGTTAACTCTAGTACAGAGTAAGATAGAGGAACGGGTTCACAACACTAGTTTTCAATATGAAATTTCCCACGCCTGCTTCCGATTTTATTTTTTTTTGCAACGTGATATATTTAATTATTTTCTTAGTATTTGCTTTTGGCAATTTCTAGTTCTTTAGAATCACTTGTTTCTATGTTACACTCTGTGTAAAGGAAAAATGTTGCGTGGGAGAATTGTTATAGTTGAAAATTCATGTATCTTTTCTTTTCAATATTTATTGCTAATAATTAAATTATTTAATACTTAATATCTTCACTATTTTCGATGACTTATCCAAAAGTAATATAGACCTATCCACTGGTGATATATTTAATGAAAAAAGTCCTCGTATCTATCAGGCTTTTGTATTGTACATAACCTAAATAAAAATGACAAACGTTTTAAATATTAGTACATATAATATAATACAAATCATTTCACACAATAATGTTCAGATCCGGTTTAAAACATTTGGTACTGTAAAACAGTGGCATATCCTGAATGAGCGATCTCATGGACACTTGTCATGGACACTATATATTCTAAGTATATACAATCAATATTTAATATATATATATATATATATATATATATATATATATATATATATATATATATATATATATATATATATATATATATATATAATCAGATATTTATCCAAAACAAACAATATAAATATTGCTTTCAAAACAAGAAATAGTTTAGGACGCTCCATAAGGGCCGGTTCTACAATGCAAGAATATACCAGGTATTAGCTATACTCGGAATAAACCACCAGTACACCTGTTCTACTGAACGGGGGGGGGGGGGGGGGATACGGACGTTTCGAATTTAATTCCATTAAGTATGGCTTATGTAAGAAATATTTTTGTTTAGTATTTATTTTTAAGACATCGGTTTCATCTCAAATAAAACGATAGGTCTGTCGTTTGTTTAGAAGGTCTGTTAGCATAAAAATGTAAGAAATATGTTTGTTTAATTTACGTCTTTCGGTCTCTTGTCCCATCTCAGGCAAAACTATAGTTTTATCGCCTTTTTCTTGGTAAAGATGGTTTTTATCACACTGGACCAGATGCCGACTACATTCCATTTTTCGTTAAAATTCACAATGGGTTGTGTTGTGTTTATACTCAATACAAGTTCGCTTATTATATCTAAAAGCTTGGATAACACTTAAGGGTAGTTAACCGCTAGATGTTTGATAATGGTGGGGCATCTTTAGAGATGGCTTCATCTTCAGTATTTGAAACCAACATTTTCATTTATACTGTGAACGAGTGAAGTATTCTGTCGTTCCCGAATAATTCCAGGGGTGAGTGTATCACTGAACACTCAGTTTCTATCGATTTATATAAGTTGTCAGATGTATTTAAAAATCTATTATCTTTATTATTTCTGTTTAATATTTTCATTAATATTAAATGATTACCATGAAAGTGAGTTTTTCACTGAACGCTTTGTCTTCTAGTATTTTAGTAGTTTTGATAAGTATTTAAATATTACTTCCATTTATTTTTCTCACAGAATACTGTTCTGATCACTATCAAATATTCAAGTACAATTGAACTAAATCTGACACTGTCCATCTTAAATAATATTTAAAACAGTGCTTCTTGATTAATGTTTTGATCAATATTAAATGATTTCTATTTAAGTGAATATCCAAATATTGTTTGAATAGTGGCATCAGCATATTGATATGACTTATGATTTAATTGAGAGATAGATCCATGGTATTGTGGCACGGTTTTCCCTTCAATACCATGAAGTGGGTAAATGCTGTTTTGCTTTTCTAGTATCTGGAGCGGGTACATCGCGAGTTTACCCTTTGTATCCATTGCACAACTCAGTACTAGAGGTTACACCGTAGGGTGTAGTTGGATAATCCATTATGTTTTGTTTAGCTCTTTGGGTGGGTATCTCGTGCGGTTTTCCCTTGATACCCCGTTCATACCCGAAGCTGGCACTGTTGCGTGTTTGCTCCTCAGTGTCAGGAACAGTACCCAGTTTGATACTTGATTATTGGCCCATAATAGTATCATGGTTTGAATTATGTAGAGAGTCTCTATGTGAATACACGTTGATTGCTATCATGCATTATAACTGAGGTTATAATAAGTATCTCTCGTTACGAGTGTGAACAGTCCAGTATTAAAATATGATTTGTATCGATCTGATTAATCTAAAGTAACAGATAGTACATAGAGAATAGTTTGATGGATTCGGAGTGTTCAGGGTTATTTTTATTTCCAGGTAGTTAAAACTGCAATGCTTGAAAGCCACCACCATACTGCTCAAACTCATGTACCCAACTAGTCGCCCAGTTAGAGCAATTCTAGTTAAGGCATCCCAGTTAAAATTAGGGAGATATGTATATCTATTTCTATATTATACATGTTTATTCAAACAAAAAAATAAATCCTTTCATTCTTTTGTCGTATCGTTACACTTATACCTGGTATATTCTTGCATTGTACAACCGGCCCTAAAAACAATAAAACTTAAACAAGTAAACTGTATAAATCAGTCGTGTCGTGTCCAAAAGTCTATGTTGGGCAAACAGGAAGACGTTGACAAAAAATGGATTTCCCCACTATCATGTTATATGGTATTATTAGGTCGATGGATACTTTAGATTGTGGTTACATTTCTCATTTTGTTTAGTATAGTTTGTATTTGAAAAAGGCACTGTTTCGAAACAATTGTTATACATACAATTTTAAATATATTGGAAGTTTTTAGATATTAATTTTTGTTTATTTATTTAAAATGAATTTCCATCAGGTATCAGTTACCTCAATTAAATTTATTTCAATTATATAAAACAATCTTGTATTTCAAGTTTTTGTTTCGGTTAATCCTGTAGTTTAGCTCTAATTCATTTATATAACACATGGACCTTCAAAAGGAACGGAACGAACGGAACATCTCAATTGAAATCTTCCAATCTGTCACAAAAACGAACATATCATACACAAATTCGTTTAAAAAAGAGGCGAGAGAAAAAGCGCGGGTGCCTATATAATTTGTCTACCACGTCAGACGCATATACTATATATTTTTTTCCGGACTTGGGATGGTGAGAATATCCCGGCTTAAAAACATTGCAAAATGGATTTCGAGTAGAATGGAAGAACAAATAGACGTCATGGACAACAGAAAGGAACGGATATCGGTTGATAACGGAGGGAAAGGAAATAGGAGTTGGATACACACAAGTTCCGGCATAATCGGAAAATCGAAACGAAGGGAATCGAAACGGAGTGAGTGTTAGCGGTCTTATTATAAAGGCTGTCCCTCCAATTTCCTTTTTAAATAAAGCCAGCAATTTTAGAAAAATAACATGCTTGTATATTTTATCAAAAAATTGAGATAATATTCTTCAAATATCCCTCTCGGCTGTTTCTACCGATGGCCATTCTTTACATGATATTGCGGTTCAATTTTACCAATAACTTGACGCATGATTTGTTTCAGTTTATTGTCAGCGGATTATTAGAGTAGACTTTGTCATTGACAAACTTCTACGTAAAAAAGTCGAGAGGGTTTAGACCGCATGATCTTACAGGCCACTGAATGTCACCATTTCAAGAAATAACGCGGCAACAAAAATATGTCGGTACACAGCAAAAAAGATTAACTTGAACTAACATAATTATCATTTTCCTTATTTTTTCTTGAACAAGAATATAGTCGTTTAATTGGTTCAAGAAAATTATTTTGAAACAAAACTATTAAATATACGAATAGATGGATTCCAATCCATCTACATAAATGATCGAAACTTAATCAATATTTTGGGCTGTTAAAGATTGTCCTGCCCTTAATGAGACTTGATGAAACGAAAATGTAATATTAGTCTAAAACATAAAAATACTGTATTGAAGTTTGAAACGAACGAGTTTTGCTATTAATCCATGGAACGAAATAGTTTTGCTGCAATCCATCTTGGAACGAACAAGTTTTGGAACTTACTAACTATAAACAACAGAAAATTAAGCATAATAAAATGGAACATTTATTATGGCTTACATATGTAAATAATAGTAATGTAATAATAGTGTAATAATAGTTTTAAAACACAATATACGTTAAAAAGCATAAGAAATATACGTTAAAACATAAAAAAAATACATTTAATTTTTTTTTATTTTGGAATGTCAATGTACTTGCAGCCTTTAAAAAAATTAACATGAATAAAAGTTGTGTTGTAAGCAAATATACATACATACATACATACATACATACATACATATATATATATATATATATATATATATATATATATATATATATATATATATATATATCATCATAATCATCATCATCATCATCATCATCATCAGCCTGTATCGATCCACTGCAGGATGAAGGCCCCTTCAGCATGCTTCCTACTTTCACGGTCCTGGGCTTTCCTCTGCCACTCGGGTCCAATATACTTAACGATGTCATCAATCCATCGTGCCTTCGGTCTTCTTCGGGGACGTTTGCGATCAAGCGGTATCCACTCCAGGATTGCCTTGGTCCATCTGTCGTCCCATCGCCTCGCTATATGGCCTGCCCATCTCCATTTCAATTGCTTTACTCTTCCAATGATGTCACAGACTTTTGTTTGTTCCCTGATCCATGCGCAGGATTTTCTGTCTCGTCTTGTAACGCCAAGCATACATCTTTCCATTCCCCTCTGTGCCACCCGAAGTTTTTGAATTGATTGCGATGTGAGTGTCCAGGTTTCACTTCCGTATGTCATAACGGGTAGATCGCACTGATCGAAGGCTTTTCTTTTCAGGCAAAGTGGGAGTCTGCTCTTAAACACTATATTGAGCCTACCAATTGCCTGCCAGCCACATTTAACACGTCGTTCCACCTCCCGGGCGGTATTCCCCTCCATTGAAATCCTCTGCCCAAGATATATAAAGCTGTCCACGATCTCCAAATTCCTTCCTAAAACTGAAATTCTTCTGTCCTGAGCGAAATTATTGAACATAACCTGACTCTTTTCAGGTTTATTTTCAAGCCAAATGGTTCGCCAACCCTTTGCAGTTCTTGTATGCGTCTTTGCAGCTCCTCTGGGTCTTGTGAAATGGGAATAATATCATCTGCAAATCTAAGATGGTTTAAGTTTGCACCATTGATCTTTACACCATCGTGTTCCCAATCGAATTTACGGAATACTTCTTCAAGGCTAGCCGAGAAAAGAATAGGCGATATTGCGTCACCCTACCGTACACCTCGTCCTACATTAATTCCCACTTCAAGATCATCAAGGTGAATTGTGGCTGTAGCTCCATCATATATCGATTCTAGGTTTACATAGGCTCTATAGAACTCAATAGAATAGGCTCTCATAAACATATATAGGTTTACGTAGGCTCTCTCTACACTTTGGCTAAGCAGTGCATCCATTATCGCATGCTTTGAGATGAAATAAAATACTTTTTCGTAGTCGATAAAAGCCAAGCACAGTGGCATGGTGTATTCGTTGTGCCTTTCTATGATCTGCTGTAAAACCTGGATGTGATCCATTGTACTGAATCCACTTCTGAATCCTGCTTGTTCTCTTGGTTGTGCGTCATTTAGTTTTTTTAATATTCTTTTAGAAATTATCTTAGTGAAAACTTTGTACATTACTGATAGGAGGCTTATTGGACGGTAGTTCTTTAAATCTTGCTGTGCTCCTTTTTTATGTAAAAGGATCACTTCTGCATTTTTCCATAAGTCAGGTACTTTTTGTTCTTTGGGGAGGCATTTTGAGTATAATTTTGCCAGTGTTTTATGTAACATCCGACCACCAACTTTTAGCATTTCGACAGTTACACTGTCCTTTCTTGGAGCCTTATATATATATATATATATATATATATATATATATATATATATATATATATATATATATATATATATATATATATAAATAATAACCTGCGTCTCCGCCTAAATGAGCCTTTAGATTTCCATGGAAGGGACTCAAACGATCAACAAAATTCTCATTTATGCGGAGACGCTGGCTGCTGTGTGTTCCACATGAGATTGTGGAATCCAGAAGTTGGGTGTCTGATGGCACTCAATACTGTTGTCTCATTGGATGCAGTTCAAAGGATTCTGACACTGCATATATACGCTATGCGACGGGAAGTCGGCGAAAAGTATGGGTTGTTGACTGTGGATGAGGTCTTCCTATTCTTGACGTGAAAGTACATGTCGGTGCCCTGAAGAGTCTACACATCAAGAGACGAAACATGTGTCCTCCAATGGAAGTGATGGGTGGAGCCCGTCCTCTGTCAAACAATCAACATATTTTATGCTCATATTTTAGGAACGGATTTGGAAGTTATGGATCACTATATATATCTTGGATAGAGGGTTTCAATGGAAGGGGATATCGTCCAGAAGGTGGAACGACGCGTTAAATGTGGTTGGCAAACATTTGGCAGGCTCAATATAGTGTTTAAGAGTAAACTACCACTTTGCCTGAAAAGAAAAATCTTGATCAGTGTGTCCTGCCCGGTATTATATATGGAAGTGAGACCTGGATACTCACATCACAGTCAGTTCAAAAACATCGAGCAGCACAGAGGGGAATGAAAAGATGTATGCTTGGAATTACTAGACGGGATAAAAAGACCTGCACATGGATCAGAGAGCAAACGAAAATGAGTGACATCATTGGAAGAATAAAGCAATTGAAATGGATGTGGTCAGGCCAGGGCGGTCCTGGATTGGATAGCGCTTGATCGCAAACGTCCACGGATAAGACCGAAAACACGATGGACTGATGACATTATTAAGTATATTGGACTGGAATGGCAGAGGAGAGCTCAGGACCGCGAGAGTTGGAAGCATGCTGAAGAGGCCTTCATCCTGCAGTGGATTGATACGGGTTGATGATGATGATATATACATATATATATATATATATATATATATATATATATATATATATATATATATATATATATATAATAGATATATATATATATATATATATATATATATATATATATATATATATATATATATATATATATATATATATATATATATATATATATATATATATATATATATGTAAATTACTAATAAAAATCAGGAACTGTAGTCTCAGGAATTTTTAACTGTGTGCTAATCATCATCAAGTTTTCGTCAACATCAATCTCCGCATTGTTGATAATAGGAATATAGATGTGCGAAAAGTCTAAGGTTTTCCAATTCTTACGAAAGTAAGTTTCTTTAAACGATTTTTGACATATTTAAGTTTCTCAGGTCTTACAGCGAAGGTGTTGGTCAGAGGGTTTGGTACAATGTGGCCAAACTGCTTTCCATTTTTATGACCGATGATATTTTGGAACTCTTGTTTCTATAGTTGATTTAACCCTGAACAATCACAAGACCACGTCCATTAATGTCTGAATGATTGTGGCGTGTTCATATATTTTTTCTCCTTTATTTCTCTTTATTTGTCACGTCCATTGTTTCCCCAAATGATTCGTTTAGAAGCTGTAAACTTAAAATGAGGATGTCCAGGCGACTTTAATACCAATGCAACCACATTTTTCCAATCAAAATAGCAAATCGTGATAACAAATCTAAATATTCTTATGGCTTAACTATCGAATCTATTTATTAAATTTTTTTCTCAAATCGTCCAAAGACAAAATAAACAATGTTTGGAAGATTAAATATGACATGTTATACAAGGAACAAGCGAGTTTTGCTACATATCCTACATGGAGCTAGTTTTGGAACACATCCAGTAGTGGAACGAAACAGTTTTGATACAAACCTACAATTTCCAGTGTGAAGAAAACACAGGGCAAACAACAAGTTTTGTATTTCTCTGAAGTTAGATTCAGATTAAGGGCTAATCAATCTGTCAAACCCCCACAGCTATTTTAATTTTGTAAAAAAATGAAACGAACGAGTTTTGAAACTCATCTACTCATATTCAACAAACTAATAAATCGTTTTGATTGAAGTAAACATATTTTTTTCTCATATTTTTCTTGGCTTATCTGCCAAGAGAAAATTTTTCTTGGCCGAAGAGAAAAAATCTCTTGGTTAAAAAAAATTTGCTTATGAACATTTAGTCCCTAATTTCAACAAACCGACTTCTTGGTTCAAAACAATAACTACTTTTAATTCTATATAATATTTTTTCCCTTTATTTTACTGAAAGTAGAACTTTAAATTGCGAAAAAACAAAGTTTTATGTGAATTTCGTTCAAGAGAAAAAATTTCTTGGATCAAATGGCTGTGTTCTTAGTTTAAGTTGGTAGCACTGTTTCTGATAAGAAAATAAATTACTTAAGATACAATATGGTTTTTTATAATGAATAGTTTTTTATTAATTAAAGTAATTATTTTTTTTCCATTTAAGAAAAAATTAACGAAAGATTCTAACGATCTTCTAATCAAAAAATCTAATTTCTTAAAATTATAAAATTCTAATTAAAAAAAAAAGAATTAAAAATGCTGAAATAAATTAATTATGAATCTTGATTAAAAACATATCACTCATATTGAGAATTAACAAATCTTCAAGTGAAAATATAAGTTTTGATATAAATGTGACTTATATATCGACTAGAGAAAAAATTTGTTTCATTTAAGATTGAATTATTAAAGAAACATTTTTACTGCGTTGAAAAGAAATTTGATTTTTCTTAAATATGCTCTAAAATTTTCTCGAGTCCTGAATATTTTTCTTAGTTCAAATATTTTTTTCCTGTGTAACAAATCTAAAGTTTCCCTACTCTATGACACGTGGCATTATCTTGTTGAAAGAACAGACTGTTAAGGTGCATATTATTCAATAGGGGCCACAAAAAGTTTCTTAACATATTGTGGTAGCATTCGCAATTAACATCTATCATTTCACCATCGGCATTTTTATGCCAGTCCGCAATACACACCACACTGTTACTCGAAGAGAACGTAAAGGTTTTTCTGTAATCACTCGAGTATTTTGACTTCTCCAAATCCTACAATTTTGCTTGTTTGCATATTCTGAGAGGTGGAAATGGGTTTCGTCGGAAAACCAATATCGATCAGTGAAAAAATAATTGTTTTTGAAAAAGAAAACAGATGATGATATTAAAACGGAGCTCAGCAAAGTTTATAGGGACTCTGCACCTTCGTTATCAACCATAAAAAATTGGACAGCCGAATTCAAACGTGGCCGTACAACCACTTTTGATGAAGATCATCCAGATAGTTCAAATGAGGTTATTCCTTTGGAAATTATTGAAAAAATCCACGCGTTCGTGAATGTTTAGCAAAAAAAAACACACAGACTTGTGCTTTATCATCCTCTGTATTCGTCTGATTTATCTCCGACTATTTCCTGTTCCCGAAACGCAAAGTGACCATGTAATGAACGTTTTATGACAGTGTTGTACAAGGGCAAGAAGCCGTGACGGGGGTTATTGAGGCGGTTCCGAAAAACGACATAAAAATCTATGTTAGCATTGGTTGAAGTTGCCCAGCGATGTATTGATGTGGAGGGATGTACTTTGAATAAAATAAATAATATTAGTAAAATTTCTAATTTTTTCTTTATTTAAAAAGTTCCGTTATTTTTCCGACATACAGTAGACGTACTAGAAAAATTAATTATATCAAAATCTATGCGAAAAATATTTCAATGTCGATCTCAAAAACAAATTCAATAAAATTTCCAAAACCTAATTTACCTTAAGTAAATAAAAATTAATTTAAATTTATCTATATATTTAGAAGTCAAGATATTTTTCTTGCGAGAAGGAATGCCAATATTCAAATAAAATTGAACTGAATATTCAAAAATGTTTAACAATTAGACACATCAATATTCCAACACGTATCGATTAACCAAGAATATCTACAAAAAAATTTGCCACTTCACTCCAATCCTAAACCGCTGAACAAACATACCAACTAAAATTTAAAACTATTTAAATTTCTCGGCATGACAGCAACAGAAAAATATACCATTCGAATAAATCGCAAATTAAACATACAATAATATACTTGAAATAACAAATGTTTAATACCTAAATTAAGTATAATACGGTACTAATGGTACTGAACCATGTACGCATCTGTGGTTGGTAAAAATATTTCATATACACGTAAAATCACGGGCGTAGCCAAGGGGGGGGGGGGGGGGATGAGGGTTCAAACCCTCCCCGAAATAAGCCAAATATTATCTAATATTATACCGAAAAAATACGAGGAGTGAAGAGAGTTAAATTATTACATTTGAATTGAATATATATATATATCCGAATTAGTGGACGTTGCGCACAGTAACGCCATCTCTTGTCGAGTAGTCAAACTATTTTGTATCGTATGGAAACTTTGCGTTTTTTCTCGATTATTCGCCACGCCCCTCGGTCGGAATGAGCGGAGCTTTGTATAAGTTTGTGGTAGTTTCTGGACGGCTACTACTGGGCTGCTATATAAGCGGCGCGTAACCGCGCTTACGGCAGTATTGTTCCATGCGAACTCGAAGCGAATATAAGTGAAAAGTGGTGAACGAATACTGAATAGAATTAAGTGTACCGTGTAAGTGAGTAATTTTAGTGCAGTGTTATTCGGTGACCTTGTTAAGGATAGATACGTGAATCATTATTACTGTCGAAAAATGGAGGGGAAAAAAAGGAAGGGTGATAAACTTAAAAGTATGGACTATTGGAAAAAGGGGTGTAGTCAAGGGGTTTCTAATAAAGAAACAAATCTGCATTTAGCTAACAAAGCTTCAGCTACCTTGCATGCTGATAAGAAGACTGTGATGACAAGCGGGCCCTCGACCTCGACCTCAATCACAATACCGAATGTCGAAATCGATGCCATGTCGCTGGTGCCCTGTTCGATACCTTCAACTGCCGAATCTATATCTAGTCTGCAACAGGCCAGCTTGCCTGTTACCTCATTTTTTACAACTGTAGCTAAGTTGTAAAACGAAACTTGCGCTTTCAATTGAAATGGTTGGAGAGATTCCCCTGGTTGTCATATTCGGAATATAAAAGTGGAGCATACTGCAGAGTTTGCATGGTAATGGGACGTTCGCTTGATGAAGGTAAAGGCGGTCATCAAAGGATCGGCCAGTTGGTAACCGCACCTTTTTGTAAGTGGAAAAATGCCCTAGAAATATTTGAAGCTCATGCAAAATCGGGATACCACAAGCGAAATTCAGAACTGACAGATAACTTTCTAAAAGTAATGTCTTCGCAGGCTTTTTCGGTCACTGAACAGCTGTCTTCTGAAAGAAAGAGACAACAAGAGGAGAATCAAAAGAAACAAATCGCTATCGTAAAAGCAATATTTTTTTTGCGGCAAACAAGGCATCTCCTTGAGAGGTAAAATCGATTCGGGGCGCATACAAATTACACCACAATCACCAGAACCTGAACAACCACTACAGAATGATAGCAATTTTAGAGCCCTGTTGCGGTTTGCGGCTGAGTCTGGAGATAAAGATCTGGCTGAGCATTTGAATACTTCACAGAAGAATGCCCTGTACATAAGCCCTCAGATCCAAAACGAAATAATTGACATTTGTGGTGAATTAATTCAACATAAAATAATTGAAGAAGTAAAGAAAGCCGAACTATTTGCGATTCTGGCTGACGAAACCATCGACATCGGACGTGTAAAACAAGTCTCGTTATGTCTTCGATATGTTGATTTTACAGATAATAAACACCATATACTTAAAGAGATGTTCCTTGAGTACATTTCAACGGTCGATGTTTCAGGATCCGGTCTCGCAAATCTTATTATTACAGCTCTGAAAAAGCATGGAATTGAATGTTCTCATGTGGTTGGTCAGGTTGCACGATCGGGCTGCATCTATGAGTGGGTATTTGCACTGTGCCCAAGCTTATGTTCGCCAAGAATGTCCTCTTGCTCTTTATGTACAGTGTAGTGCACACTCTCTCAACCTTGCTATTGCTGATTCATGTTCATTAGCAAATGTCCGAAATTACATTGGGATTGTGCAGTCTGTTGGTTCCTACTTTCGACATTCTGCTCAACGCACTTGTTGAAAGAAAAAATTCAGGAGCTACTACCCGTCGGTAACCAAAAAAGCTTGCTTTCAACATGAAGCTATTATAAGATTCAGGGAAATTTATTCAGCGATTGTGAATGCTCTCGAAGAACTCCAATTTAATCACAATAAGGAAACATCGCAACAAGCCGCCCAATTGCTTCGGATTTTGTGATGTGTTTAGTGATTCTTCAAAAAGTTATGAACTATACATTGTCGCTATCAAAACAATTACAGACAATTGATATCGATCTTATCACGGCATTCAAACATGTAGATGATGTTATTAATGTCTTACAACTCCTGAGAAACAACACTGACGTCGAATATCTTCATCTCTATGAAGACGCAAAGGTTTTACTGGAAGAAAATGGTGGTTTACTGCGAATGCCACGCGTCGTCGGAGGACAATTAAATAGACCGAACATTCCTGCATTGGATCTATGCACGTATTACAAAATTAATTTGTTCATTCCATTTCTTGATCATACAATTCAACAATTGGTTGAAAGGTTTACCAAACATCGCAAAGTAGTATCAGCATTATCTGGTGTGCTACCTTCAAATTTTACTGCCAGTTCTGAAATTGAAGAAGCAATTTCCATGTACTCGTCACTGTTTCCCGAAAGCAACATATCAGTGGTTAAAGCAGAACTTGAAGTATGGAAAACAGTGATGACAAGTATCTCGCCTACCCCGAAATCTAGTTTGGAATGCCTAGATATGTGCGATAAAAACCTTTATCCTAATATTTACACATTACTACAAATCTTGGCTGCCATTCCTGTATCCACTGCTACCCCAGAAAGGTCTTTCTCGAGCCTAAGGAGACCTAAAAACTATTTACGAAACACTACAAGTGAAAACAGACTTAATGGTTTGGCTCTCATGAACCTTCACTATGGAACAGAAATTCATGCAGATGAAGTAGTGGATATATTTAAAAGAAAAAGCCGAAGATTTCTTCTTTAATGGTTTCAGATTTAGCGCAGAGGAACGAAATTAATTTAACCATTTCATTTAAAGTTAAGAACTTTATAAATATGTCGTAATTTTTCCGATGAATATATAGATATTAAATTTCATGTAAGTAAATTTTTGTTGTTTTATTTACTTCAAACTAACCCCCCCCCCCCAAACTAAATCCTGGCTACGCCCGTGTGTAAAATACAAATCTATATTAAGAGAAAATATTTTCGTGTCGATCTATAGCTAATTAGATTAAATTACATTTTATATTAGCATCAAACTTTATAAACAGGATCTCCCTGTAAAAGATAAATATTAGTTTTTTTTTCTGATAGAGATCGCACAGAAAGTCAGCCAGTTAAGCTGTATATATTCGAAATTATTTTGTGCTTACATATAGAAATAAAATACTAATTTAATGGAAAACAAAACATTTTATTCCAAATTAACAAATTGATGAAAGTAAAATTTAATACCAGATGTATTTCAACAATGTTCTGGAATTACTAAAATAAATGCTCATAATAGGCACCAGCTTATTGCTGACAGTACAAAATTCTGTTATAAAACTCTTCCCTTACTTTATTCTATATGATTTCCCAAGATCCCTAACAAAACGTTGACTTTCTGAGTATTCACAATGGCATTCAGGTGAAAGGAGGATTCACGGCTAATACAAATTATTTTTGAATATTCAGGTTCTTGGGTTATTCTTCCAGATATCACATCACAAAATTCAAGTCTGCTGTCGGGATCATCTTCTATGAGCTGGTGAGTAATTTCTAACTTGTAGGAGTGAAATTTTTGTTTTTTCTAACCGTTTACACTGTTTGTGCGGATGCTCTACTGACAACTGCAGTCTGATATGTAGATTGTGTGTGATTCACAACTGTTTCAGCAACATTGATTGATTTATTTTATTTAAGTAACGTCAAAGCTCTAGGCGCTATTTAGCGACTGTTCACTGTTGCTGAGAAGAAATTCAGGTGTTTCAGGGTATGTGGTGAAGAACTACAAGAATGATTAGAATAATATTTTTAGAGAGATCATGAGTCACCTCAAAGGGATTAGATTTTGTGGAAGTATCCAGATCCATTTAGGAATTCAAGAAGATTTCCCACCAAATGGTGGGAAAATAATTCCTCAATGGGACGAGACAATCCTAACTTTGAACGGATGAGGGATATGACAAGGCAAGGAGAGAGTATATGGAAGACTGTAAAGGAGGACTGTAAGAGGGCAGGGGGATCCGGGCTCCAATCCATAAGGTATTGATGAGAGAAGAGGCAGGGGCGGTTATAAGTCTGTTAAGTTTAATTTGAGATTGTCTGAATTAATTTAACGATATTGAGAGAATCAGTGCAAATCAACCATGAAGAGTCTTGCTTAGAGGAGATGCTTTTAGAACTTCATGTATTGCAAAAACCTCGGCTGATAATATGGAGCTTATAGAGGGGAGGCTGTATATTTTGGAAAAATAAAAGGAATGTGTGATAGCACCAACACCTGAGGAGGATTTAGAGCCATCAGTAAAGATCAAATTACAGGTTGGAAATTCTGTCAGTATTTTATGAAAATGAGCCCTGAGGAAGGCTGGAAAATAGGAATTATATTATGGGGCGGTATGAGCCAAGAGGGATGAAGGGTTGGAGTGGAAGGAAGAGAGGCAGGAAAGGATGTTTCAGCAATAATATCTATTTGTAGGTTGTCTGAAATTCCTGGGTGACCAGTTTTTTTTGTATCATGAATACTACCTATTACCTGAAACTACTGAATTAGTTATCGCAAGTACGCTCTGGAGACAGGGTGATCGGCATATCTCTCATTGAAGATCCATTAAGCTATATGTAGATTTCTTCCAACCTAGCACTTCGATTCCAGCACTCGGACGCTTGTTTCTCTTTCTTTCTTCTGTCTGTTTACTTCCTGTTAAAAAAAATATGATCGTTTCTAGGCAAGAGTGTAAAATCCGACTACGAATTACCCCTCAGTCACGCCAGTTAAAAGCTGGGTAAGGCCGGGCGCCTTCTGAGAAGTGTTCTACGTTGGTCACTCGCCAGTCGGTAGGTTTCCTGATAGACTTATGGGTAGCCATAACAAAGAGTTTATAGCCCGAGGGGGGTGCTGGCCTGAGTTTGCCGGAAGCTGATGACCGTGGTTCGGAACCCACGTTAAGCTGTAGGTCCAGTCGCTAACTAGCTTAGATGCGCCTCTAACCCTAACTCTTTAAATACAAAATAAATTCGAATATACAAAAACGGTAAGTTGTTGTGCGATTTCTATCAGAAGAAAAATCTTTTACAGGGAGACCCTGTTTAAAAAATTTGATGGCATGCTAATATTAGCATTATTTCAAAAATGTATTTTATATTTGTTCGTCCTGTATTTCAAGGTTTTCGGGAAGTTATCTTTTCCTTTTTGTAATGTATAGCGCTTTGCTCTTGTCTCCCTGCACTTTGATTTTCCAAACTATCATCTATTTTATTACGTCATCCAGATGCGAGTCGCAAAGCTTGGTGGGGTGAATTTTATGATGATGGCTATCTTATACACGCAGAGGACTATTTTAGTGATACCACCAAACATCCATCACCAACCATCACCATCACCACTTTGCTTTGGTGATGGTGATGTCACTTGTATAGATATTATAAAAGGTCTGCCATTAGGGATGATGGAACTTTGATAGCTTATGGCGGCCATATTTGTTTGCCGATTTTTAACATATTTGGTCAGTTGTTTTTCGAAAGGTTTGCAACTAAATCAGGATTCGTTTCACGTTAGAAGAACATTTGGAAATTGTTCAGTTTTATTACGCAAATTCTCGGTCCCCTCGTGCTACTCAATGATCAATTCAAACCCATCGTTGTATTCGTCTTGGTGGTCCTTCTGAGCACGCTATTGATCGTGTTATTAGAAAATTTGAAAATGAGTTTACTCTCCACGATAGTGTGATGCCTGTACGATAAAAAACAGCCAGAAGTTAAGAATATTGCCGCCGTTCAAGTAAATGTAGCCTAAAACGACAACGTCTCGATTACTCGCCGTTCGCAAGAGTTAGGCCTCTTGCCAATGACAAGCTGTTGAATTTTGAGGTTTGATTTGGGCTTACATCCGTATAAGATGGTACCGGTACTAGAACTGAAGCCAACCGACTATCATATTCGTCGTGAATTTGCCGATTGTGTCATCGAAATGATAGAAGGCGACAACCAATTTCATTGCAAAATTATCTTCTACGATGTGGCTCATTTCTGGCGAAATGGCTTCGTCAATAAACAAAATTGTCTGTATTGGTGCGAATCTAATCCACATGTAATAAAGGAGAGTCCGTTGCATCCGCAAAATACAACACACTTTGGTGTGGATTTTGGCATTTGGTTTTGGAGTCATCGGTCCTTATTTATTTAAAAATGAGGAAGGAGCAACCGTTACCATCAATACCGAGCGCTACTAGGCAATCCTGGAAGATTTTTTCCGATAATATGAGGGAATTAATGCGATAAAATTTGTGTTTTATTTGATTTTGAAGTTCCACCATTCTTATTGGTGGAACAAGTTTACGAATATGGGGTTTAGTACCTTGTCTCCAGGTACCTTCTTTGAGAGATTCCCCACTTTGAGAGATTTTGACTTGCAAGCTTCTCCCTGTTAAAAAAACTATCAATTATTTTAGTTATCCATACCGGAAATCCTATTTTCTCCATTTTGTGTGTTAGCCCGTCAAGCCAGAATCTGTCGACGTCTAGAGTAACGATGGCTACGTCGTGTCTTCTGTGGAGTCCCTGAGCTACTTTTTCATTTACTCTCAGTAGCTGCGTTGGTGCCTAAGGCTTACTGTATAACTGTTTCTGCGATCTAGCTAATGGAGGGCAGCAAGTTTATCGGTTGATAATCTTGCGTAAACATTTGGCTCTTTCCAGCTATAAATCTCCGAAACAACTTTTCAAATATCCGAGCTATACAGTCGTCGACACAAATATATTTTTAACTAAAATAATAATACATTTTGGATCCTAACAGTATAAATCACTGATAAAAAGTCATTTAATTAATGTTCACTCAAAAATAAAAAATTTATCCACTGAAATCGATGGGAACACAATAAATTTCAATCCACACTCATCGAGGGAAGCGCCAATTAAATTTGCGTACAGCGAATCGAAAAGTAAAACCATCAATTCCCTGTCAAATTGATTCCTCTTGAAGCTTTTAATAAAAGCAACACGGGAGAAATTGTTTCTCAAAATAAAATAATAAAAAAGCCGTGGATTTTTCGCTTTGTCGTTTATATTGTTAAAAATAATTTTTTTCCCAACGAGTCCATTAAACGTTAAATCCGTTGCCAGTATTAAAAGGTATTTTTGTTTTCTTTCCAATCGATAATGCTAATACTGAATACATCAACATAGAAGCTGTTTTTTTTAAATTGTAAAATATATTTATTTTAGATAGAAAATGGCTTAGTTAATTAATTATTATGGAAATTACTTTTCTTTTTTTTTTGTTAAATGTGAATTTTAAAGTGAAATAGTGATTTATATTGTCGGGTTTTCCGGAAGGTTTGTCGGAATTTCTTTTAACATAAAGAGAAACACAAGTAGCTTATGTAAACATTTATTTTTGTCTATTATTAACACTCAGCTAGAGTTCGGAAATAGCTCAATTATTGAAATGAAATTCATTCAGCTACAAACAAACTCCAAACAGCTGTCAACATTGTCACCAATTGGACAAAGAAATGGCGCAGTAAATTAAATGGGGCCTCGAATACAAGCTGGAAAAATGTCTACCCCAACAAATGAGCCAAATTCTTCATTCATACATGACTGACCGTCACTTTAGAGTCAAGCATGGTGAAGAATATTCAGATCTTAAAAAGATATCTGCTGGAGTGCCCCAAGGCAGCGTTCTCGGACCTGTCCTTTATTTGCTGTAGATTTTATACCACCAATGAAATTCATTCAGCTACAAACGAACTCCAAATAGTTGTCAACAATGTCACCAATTGGACAAAGAAATGACGCAGTAAATTATATGAGGCGAAGTCGACTCATGTCAATTTCACCTACAGGAAATTTAACTATATACCAGTGATAGTTAACCAGAAAAGAATATCACAAGAAGCAAAGTATCTGGGCATGAATCTGGATGCCAAGCTAAGATGGAAAAAGCACGTGAAGAAGAAACGTGACTAACTGGGTCTCAAATTTAGAAAAATGTATTGACTACTAGGGCGCCATTCTGTGTTGTCAATACATATTAAACTGCTTCTTCATAAGCAACTTCTGAAGCCTATATGGATTTATGACATCCAGCTTTGGGGATACTCCAAGAAATCTAATATAGAAGTCATTCAGACGTTCCAAAATAAAGTACTTCGCAGTATCGTCAGTGCCCCGTGGTACATCCGAATTGAAGACATCGAGACCTGAAAGTACCTATGGTCGAAGATGAGATCAAGAGGTTTGCAAGCAAACACCAGTAGAGGCTGGAAAGCCATGAAAATGTCGAAATGATCTCGTTACTCGACAACAACGGACTTATTCGGCGGCTGAAGAGACTGAAACCGTTCGAATTAGTGTAGTGACAATGAAGGGTGGCCGGAACTTATTCTGTGCGTGTGTCAATCACATGAAAAGAGTACCAAGATTACTGTATTGTGGAGCACGTCGCTGGACATGTATGTAAGTTTTAGTTTTTAGTTTAGATAATAGAAAAATATTGTTAGTTAGATATATTTAATCTAGTCGCAATTTGTAATGCCTATACGACAGAATAAAAGAAAACCTGGAAAACCGATATACTAAAGAAAATAATCTATTTAAATATGTTCAAAAAAAAATTTCAGTGGTTCCTCGGGAGAAAATTCAAAGTGCAATTAAGAAACAAAGTGCTTGTTTACAATGTAGCCTTCATATCTGTAAGGGCTTACGGATTGCAGTTATGAGGAACTACAGCGACGTTCAACATCGAGTTCCTACAGAGGTTCCTGACTAAAGTGCTACGAACAATTTGTGGTGATCCATGCTTTATACAAAATAAAGAAATAAACAAATAAGAGAAAACCTTTATGTTAGAATGAAAAAGGAGGAAATAAAAAAGTCTAGAACTTTATTTTGTTTCAGAGTTATTGTCTTTTGTAATGTTTTATTCTGAACCTACAATAAATCCCATTAGATTAAGCTTAAATTGTATTACTGAATAAACAACTTACATGTTATAGTTGTCCATGACAATAGTTCGATAGTTTTACGGATTGCAAATTGTAGTAAACGTAGTAAACGTGAAAAACAAATCATACGGAGTTATAAAATATTAATTATAATATCCTCGAATTAATTTATACACTTTACAAATTACGACTTAAATTTCAAAAGATTGAAAGAGTCATTTATCAAAGCTCCAGCATCTGCTTCTCTTTAAAATCGGAAGATTAATGCTTTATAGGAGTGTTCTCGAGAAAATACAAATCGCATTAAAAAGTTATAATTTGCATCTGCCAGTTAATGAGAAAAATACCTAACCGACTTTTTGTCTTTTTCATTTTTCAAAAGTTTAGGGGCTGCTATTATTCTTGATTAATTAATATTTTGTTACCCGCAAACAAAGGACCCGCCATTCTATCGCTATTTATCATCTTGAACTTCTCTTCATCTTCGGTTCTATTAGACAATATGGCCTGTAATTTGATTAGTCTTATGTAATATAAAAAACAGAAAGAAGCAATAGTTCGATGAAGAATGTGAAAATATGATCGAAAACAAAAACAAAGCAAGGAACACGTGGCTTAAAACCAGAAAACCGGAGATAATACCGGACAATAAAAAAGAATAATTGGATGGGTGAAATAATAAATGAAATTGAAGAAGAAAACAAGAAACGAAATATGAGTGCTATTTTCAAACATGTAAATAAGTGCAAAATAAAGAAAGCAACAGTAGTAATTGAAAATGAGATATAGGAAAAAAAATGTCAAAGAAATGTACGATGAAAAAAACCATGAAGAGGTGACGGGAGGAACAGAACTGGAGAAGGATCTGACAGAAAATGAGACGGTAAGAGAACCCGAGTCCGTGGAAGTTGCTCAAGCGATTAAAAAACTTAAAAATAAAAGAGCTGCGGGATGTGATGAAATGTGCGCAGAACTAATTAAACATGGAGGGGAAGAACTACATCAAAGAATCTACCAACTTATTTACGGATATGGCGCGAAGAACACATACCTGATGAATGGAAAACAGGCATTATAATACCGATACCAAAAAAGGGTGACTTGAGACAATGTAAAAACTATAGAGGAATTACATTGCTGAATGCGGCATACAAGGTACTTACAAACATAATTAAAGAACGTCTGGAAAAATACACAGAAAAACGTATAGGAAATTATCAATGCCGCTTCAGAAAAGGAAGATCGACAGTAGATGATATATATATATATATATATATATATATATATATACTAAAACAAATCACAAAATATATATATAGGAACATTAAATAGGAAAATATAGGAACATTAAATAAACATCTTGTACAGATAGTGGCATATGCGGATGATGTTGCAATAATTGCTAGAGAGCAGAGAGAGCTAAAGCGCGTAATAAAAATAATTGACCGCGAGTCTAAGAAAAAAGGGCTGGAAATAAGTGAGCAAAAAACAAAGTATATGTACTGTAGCAGAAATGAAAGAATACTGAGAAATTTGGAGTGCGGAAGCTATAAATTTGAAGAAGTAAAAACATTTAAATATCTGGGAGACATAATAGATAGAAGGAATGAGGGACTTGATATAGAAGAGAAGATACATAAAGGATATAGAGCATTCCATAGCAACAACAAATTACTGAAAGAGAGGAAATTGAGCACAAGGAATAAATTAGGAATATACAAAACAATAATAAGACCAATAGTAACATATGCGGTACAGAAACTGTAACACTCACAGCAAAAGAGGAAGACAAACTAAATATTTTTGAACGCAGGATAATGAGAACTATAATGGGTGCAAAGAAAGTGGGAAACAACGAGTACAGAAATCTGATGAACTTTGAAATCGACAACTTGTTGGATAGGGAAAACATAGTGAGAACAATTAAAGCACAAAGAATAAGATGGTATGGACACGTAATGAGAAGAGACAGGGATACGCCAATAAGAGAGATAACAATATGGAAACCAGCACAGAGCAGATCGAGAGGGAGACCCGGGGGTCAGATGGAGACAGCAGGTGGAGGAAAATATTTAAACAGTAAACACAGAGGGATGGAGAGGACAGATCGCAGACAGGAAGAGATGGAGAAAAATAGTCGAAAAGGCGAAAACTCACCAACAACTATGAGAAGGGCAACAAGAAGAAATGTGGACTGATCCACCACACTAAAGGAACAGCTAAAATTTCAAATATGAAATGTATTAGCTTATATATATAAGCTATATATATAGCTTATATATATATATATATATATATATATATATATATATATATATATATATATATATATATATATATATACTAGCTGTACCCGCCCGCTTCGCTGGGCATTAAAATTAACATTATTATTTATTGTCATTATTACAGTTTCTTTATTAAAAAATTTTTAACTTCCCCTTCCCGTCTTAAATCAAGCTTACATATAATGCCCTCAAATATAACATTTAATCTTCCTAACATTTAATCTTTGTCGTCTATCACATCTTCTTCGATGATAGTTTCGATTGGCCGCAAATCGTTCATGAGCCCCATGTACTTATTAGTTAAAACGACATCTTCTTCATTGCACCGAATGATGTCATTTAGAAAACATTGTTGTAAGGTCTGATATATTTTAAAAATGCATTTGATTTTACATGTGTTCCATGGAGTAGCGATTTTAATAGCTCTGGAAGTTGTCGCAAAGGTTTTAGTTCTATTTTGCCAGCTGAACAGCATAAACCTTCACATTCACCAATCCAGTTTATTGCTTTACAATAACTACAAATTTTTGTCATTGAACTTAATTTTGATTCTTGTTTATAATCAACTGTAGGATCATACGAAAAACCACAATTTATTTTTACTTTCCAACGAATTTTTAATTTCATACATCATAAATCTTCTTTCCTTTTTTGTTGTTTTTATAATTTATTTTCCGTTTCATCTTGACTTTCACATGCACGCTTAGCTTTCATATATTTTGATTTAGACGTTACCAAATTTAATTTGGACTTTCCTTTTTTAGGCATTTATGACTACAACAAATAATTGGAAATAATTAAAAACTATCTTGATATTGACAACTGAAAATTCAATATAAAAAGTTGAAATAAATATCTTACTAATTTAATGCTGGGAAACTAATTTTTCGTTTTAATCTAATTATTCCACGCTTCCTTCTTTTTATCTTTTTCTTCTTTAATTAATAAATATAAACATATACATATAGATATATATGTTTTTAGTATTCTTTTAAATCAGTCAATTGACATTTGGTAAAAATTTGTTTAGCTTAGAAAAAAACAAATAAAGTTTTAATGCTATAGAAAAATATTAATTTAATAGTTTAAGTAATAATTAATTTATTAAAATTAATAATAATAGTAGTTATAATGTACATGATAATAATAATAATCAATAATAAGTTGATAAAAGCTGAAATTTTAAATTTAGCGTTTTTGATCATTAGCGCCCTCACAACTGTTTTAGGAGTTTGAACTCCGTTGCAGACGTTCTCAATTAATCTTTATATAGCCCAAGAAAGAAAAAAATCATTTCAAATTTTCATTTTAATAATAAAATATAAAAGCTTTAAAATCAGATAATTAGCGATTCTCATCATTAACGCCCCTGCAACTGGTGTAGGGAGTCCAACACTTATATAAATGTTAGCCTATCCATTAAGTACATGTATTTTCTACATGGATACCAAGTTTCAAGTGAATCGGATGCACGGTTTAGTAGTTATAACGGAACATCCGTAAAAAACACTGTAGATTTATATATTACTATGATATAGATATTATAGATAATTACTATGATATATATATATATATATATATATATATATATATATATATATATATATATATATATATATATATATATATATATATATATATGTATTATATATATATATATATATATATATAGCGATTCGGATGTCTTCTTATAATTTTTTTTTTTTTTTTTTTTTTTTTTTTTATTTTTTTTTTTTTTTATTTTATTTTTTTTATTTTTTTTTTTTTTTTTTTTTTTTTTTTTTTTTTTTTTTTTTTATTTTTTTTTTTTTTTTTTTTTTTTTTTTTTTTTTTATTTTTTTTTTTTTTTTTTTTTATTTTTTTTTTTTTTTTTTATTTTTTTTTTTTTTTTTTATTTTTAATTTTTTTTTTATTTTATTTTTTTTTTTTTTTTTTTTTTTTTAATTTTTTTTTTTTAATTTTTTTTTTTTTTTTTTTTTTTTTTTATTTTTTTAATTTCTCCATATATTTTATTCTAGACTTTTTTATTTCCTCCTTTTCCATTCTAACATAAAGGTTTTCTCTTATTTGTTTATTTCTTTATTTTGTATAAAGCATGGATCACCACAAATTGTTCGTAGCACTTTAGACTAGAACCTCTGTAGGAACGCGATGTTGGACGTCGCTGTAGTTCCTCATAACTGCAATCAGTAAGCCCTTACACATATGAAGTATGCATACATACACATATGAAGTAGTCTAACTAACAATATTTTTTTATTATCTAAACTAAAAACTAAAACTTACATACATGACTGGCGACGTGCTCCACAATACAGTAATCTTGGTACTCTTTTCATGTGATTGACACACGCACAGAATAAGTTCCGGCCACCCTTCATTGTCACTACACTAATTCGAACGGTTTCAGTCTCTTCAGCCGCCGAATAAGTCCGTTGTTGTCGAGTAACGAGATCACTTCGACATTTTCAAGGCTTTCCAACCTCTTCTGGTATTTTCTTGCAAAGCTCTTGATCTCATCTTCGACCATAGGCAGTTTCAGGTCTCGATGTCTTCATTTCGGATGTACCACGGGCCTTGACGATACTGCGAAGTACTTTATTTTGGAACGTCTGAATAACTTTTATATCAGATTTCTTGGAGCATCCCCAAAGCTGGATGTCATAAGTCCACATAGGCTTCAGAAGTTGCTTATGAAGAAGCAGTTTAATATGTATTGACAACACAGAATGGCGCCCTAGTAGTCAATACATTTTTCTAAATTTGAGACCCAGTTACTCACGTTTCTTCTTCACGTGCTTTTTCCTTACCTTGGCATCCAGATTCATGCCCAGATACTTTGCTTCTTGTGGGATTCTTTTCTGGTTGACTATCACTGGTATATAGTTAAATTTCCTTTTGGTGAAATTGGCATGGGTCGACTTCGCCTCATTTAATTTAATGCGCCATTTCCTTGTCCAATTGGTGACATTGTTGACAGCTGTTTGGAGTTCGTTTGTAGCTGAATGAATTTCATTTCAAGGTGTTCAAAGTGTACAGCAAATAAAGGACAGGTCCGAGAACGCTGCCTTGGGGTACTCCAGCACATATCTTTTTAAGATCTGAATATTCTTCACCCTGCTTGACTTTAAAGTGACGGTCAGTGATGTATGAATGAAGAATTTGGCCCATTTGTTGGGGTAGATATTTTTCTAGCTTGTATTCGAGGCCCTCGTATGCCACACTCGCTCGAATGCTTGGGCCACATCGAGGAATATTGTTACACAGATATTTTTCTCTTCTAGGGCTCACATCAGTGATTCTATGTATTTGATCTTGGTTTTCCTGGTAAGAGCCTTAACCAGATGTATCCTAAGATATTTGATACTCTCGGCTTGATTCTATTATTATCTTTGGTGGTTTGTAAATTTTTGGGCTAAAACTAAGTTTGTATATATTAGGATGGCCGTATAAATATTGTTGATCGCAGCACACTTCCTTGAGATAATCCCGATTTAATGGGATGTATTGCAGATATTTTTTAACTATGCCTTAACTTAAAACATCTTTCTTACACATAAGATTCCTAAATAATAAATGGGTATAGTAGGTTCTTCTTTATTTTGTATAAGAGGCCTTCCTGCCTTGTCAAAGGTAAAATGTATTGAATGGCAAACAAACAAGTACGTTGAAAAATATTCAAAAAGTCTTTTGTTTTCTGTCAACCCTCATACATTGACTTTATGAGACACAGTATATTAAAAAATAAAAAATATTTTAAAATGTATCTGATTTTAAGTTATTAAACCAGCTGTTAGATTAGCACTCGTAAAAGGTACAAAACCTAGCAGTTTTTTATTTTTTAAAATATTCACAATTACATTTAAAATTATTATTGATCAGAAATTGATAGAAAATACAATAAATATTAGGATTTAGTTTGCGCGTCTCACAAAGAAAGGTGCAACTGAAAGGAAAATGAATACAAACCCAGTTGCCTAAAACTTCCAAATTGGTTCATTTGGTCTCGCGCAAATTCTTTATTTAACCATCAGAATAACAGGTTTTTTTTGGTGATACATTATGGTGAAACATTTTGGTTGAGGGTTGAGGGTGTGACAGGATCGATCAGCATATAGCATCGTTTCTCAACCTTTTTATTGTCGCGACTCACTATGTTAATTTGGCGTTTATCAAAGTTTTACATCGGCCGGATAACATGGTGATGATTCGTCTTTTTTCAGGATCATAATTTATGAAGAATTAGTTATATTTTTAAAGGGCTTATAAACACTTATAAGCGTGTTCACATGCTTACGAATGGTGGGAAAAAAGAGTTATTAAATGACGAATCGTCAATGAATGACCCACCAGCGCACCTCGCGCCACCCATCCGCACATGCCAGACAGATTCATACACGCGCGCTTAGACAGGTTCATACATGGTATAAGTTTGGAAATAAAAACACAGGAACGAGGATATATATATATATATATATATATATATATATATATATATATATATATATATATATATATATATATATATATATATATATATATTTGAAAAACAGAAATTTGTCATCCGTACTTCCACGTACCTCTGCTCGTTTCAAATCAGTCGCCGCCACCACGTCGAGACAAGTACCTCCCAGGACCGGTTTCTGGCCTCACAGCCGTCGTCAGCTAGGCTCGAGCCCAACGCAGGGAGACAATTGAATCGAACGAACAGAGCAAGACCAAGTCAACTGGTCATATCGATGGCGGGTCGCAATCTCAATGCAACTCGCGCCATCCTACGGTGAATGTTCGCGGCAGTCAAAAACTAGACGATACATTCTTCCCACAACCTTGGATGTAGGTATAAGGTTTGCTCAAAAGATAGCGTAGTGGGGCCGTGGAGAGAGATACTTGAAAAACAAAAATTTTTCATCCGTACTTCCACGTACCTCTGCTCGTTTCAAATCATACCAGGTGTCCCTTTGGGCTTTTTGGGTAGAAATTTGGTCGAAAGTGTCCCATAATATGGGATGGATATGAAGCTGTATAGAGTGAGGCCCGTCCTATCCAACTACCAGTTGGACTCTTCAGTCGAAGCGGACAACACTTGAAAATGCCAAATGAATGGGGGAAAAAAAATTGTACTAAAAATGATCATGAGAAATTCACCAAAAATATTTTTAAGCTTCTAAAACGACCGCAAGAGGGCGTGACGAGCTAAACATTTTTTTTAAATCTTTTTTTTTGTGTATTTTCAAGTGTTAACCGAGTAAGAAAAATTCTCAGTTATAATTAGCAAACTGTCTCCTACAACTTTGTTTTATGACATTTTGTCGTAATTTCACGAATAGAGGGGCGGGGGGGAGTTTTACCTATTGAGTATTGAATTCCTCAATTTAGATTCATTTAAAAGGCAATTGCTGAGACAATCAGATAATCTGAGAGATAAATTATTTAGTTTATAAATGAAATCGCGAGGTGGCGTTACATTCAACAATAGTTTTTTGAAGTTTTGTTCAGTTTTTTCAAATGGAATGGTACAGCTTTTATTACATGGCTAGAAAGGTAATTTAAAGAGGAATCATCCAGTGAAAACCCGAAATCGATATCTCTGACATGTCAAGAGATATTTCGATTTTTCTGAAAAAATCAGTTATTATTTCACTACTACCTGCATTAAGTTAAAAAAATATTAACCTAATGTTTGCTTTCCTTCACACTTTACCCAGGCTTAGGACTGGTCCAAATTCTTCATGCCATATTAATTGCCCCTTAATGGGACACCTGGTATATATATATATATATATATATATATATATATATATATATATATATATATATATATATATATATATATATAGATATATATATATATATATAGATATATATATATATATATATATATATATATATATATATATATATATATATATATATATATATATATATATATATATATATATATATTCTAGGTGAGATAACGCGACCACCAGAATATCCGGGCATTCGAACTGACCAGAAACTGGGATGTATATGTTTCTAGGCAAGATACTGATGAACCAGTTTCTCCTTTGGGTTCTTTTGGACAGTTAGACCACTGACTAACATTATCCCTCTAAAAGGTTTCATGAAGATAGAACTTGATGTTACATCTAATATTTTCACGGATGGTATATAATGTTTCTAAATCATTCCGGGGTCGATCCGTTGATTCTGTGAAGAGTCACGACGTTTCGCCAAAATCTCATTTGGCATTTTCAAGTGTTGTTCTCTTCGACTGAAGAGTCCAACTGGTAGTTGGATAGGACTGGCCTCACTCTATACAGCTTCAATATCCATCCCATATTATGGGACACTTTCGACCAAATTTCTACCCAGAAAGCCCAACATATCGCCCAACAAAAAAACTGACATCCAAAAAGAAAAACTTCTACGCCTTATTAAATCCCAAAATCCAACACCAGCATCGACCAATTTGGTACACAATTTTTTTCGAATACCCACATTAGCGATTCAGTGCATAGAGCCTTATCAAAAGGTTTTAATTTCGCCGTGACTCCTAACACTATCCCAGTAGAGAAAATAATTTCCCAAACGAAAGATGCTTTATTCCACCTACCTGCTCTTGAAGCCGAAGAAACCCGCCAAGACATTGCCAGAATCCTTCGTCGTTCCAAACCCGCGGGATCTAATCTTCCGTCGGGCGAAAAACGTGCCTTACTTGAGTTACGCAGAAATTCAGACGTAACAATTCTTCCAGCCGATAAAGGAAATGTCACGGTCATATTTAATACTGTTGACTATGAAATTAAAATGTCTGATCTGTTATAGAGTGCAGACTATAAGCAAATTCCTAACGACCCTACGACATATCTAGAGAAGAAAACGCGTTCTGTCATCGATAATTGTAATCTTCCTTCAGATGATAAAAAGGCTATAATACCTCGCGAAAAATCCTCTCGTATCCCAAGAAATGTACGGTCTCCCAAAAATCCATAAAACCGACATTCCTCTTCATCCCAGGGTCAGGGCATATCGTTCACCAACTCACATATTAGCAAGATATTTAGCGAAAACTCTACAGTCGCTCGCGGAAAAATCAGCGTCCTAAAGGCACAGTATTAATTAAACATAACCTTATTCAAACACAAAGTAAAATAAAATAAACTGAAATGGACTGATCATTTGACGAGAATGAATACATTTATATTAATAATAGTAATAATAGTTATAAGTTGTTTTCTTCATGATTTTAATTTAAAAAAACTGAAATCAAATAATGTTTGAAACTGATCGTGAGTAACCTCCATCAGAACGAAAATGGTTTCCAGGAAATTCCAAAAAGAAGCAGAATCTTTATTCCATCTAAACTTTTTAATTGAATGCCATACAGCATAAATTTTCAGTAAAAAACCGCGTTGTGATCATTTTTCAAGCTTCTAACTTTACGAAGAGATTATTCTTCTTTATAAAACGCCACAAGTCACGATGGAACTCAACGCCTTACTAGATGTATTATCTCGACCACGATATTATTCTTGTAACTTTTGCGGCTAAAAGATTGAAGGGAAAAAACAGTAAAGAAAAACAATAAAATTTTATCTGAGGATCGAAAAAAAAAAGTTAGGTGGCGAAGTGAAGCTCTGGGTGCTGATAAATTGTTTGTTTTTAAATTCTCGTGCGGAAGTATAAGGCCAAACGTACGGTCGACACCGGCAAAACTTCATATAAAACTTTTCGAGAAGAAAAAAAATGATCAGGAAGTTTTACAATGTCGGCCATTTTTTTTCTCTGGTAGTTGCAAGAATTGAGGTGGCGTAACGAATATTTTGCGTCTTGGTTGCGTAAAATTCATATGTATATATAATGCACTGTGTATATATATATATATATATATATATATATATATATATATATATATATATATATATATATATATATATATATATATATATATATGGAGTGGATACCGCTTGATCGCAAACGTCCGCGAAGAAGACCGAAAGCACGATGGACTGATGAGATCGTTAAGTATATTGGACCCGAGTGGCAGAGGAAAGCCCAGGACCGTGAAGGTTGGAAGCATGCTGAAGAGGCCTTCATCCTGCAGTGGATCGATACGGGCTGATGATGATGATATATATATATATATATATATATATATATATATATATATATATATATATATATATATATATATATATATATATATATATATACAGTCCGATTCACGAAACCTGACGATTACGTCACAAACAAAATCCATCTGAACTAAGAATTGTACGTATGTCTGAGTTAGAGCCATCCAGATTATGAGCGAGGCCAACGAGAAAGAGTTTCGCAGATCGCCCAGCGACCAATCAGATGGCAGCTCTCTAGTTCGCAAATCAGTCGGTATAAAAATAATTTAAGACGAATAAAATAACATTTATTAAGATACTTGTTAATTATACGCTCACCCAGCATCGAAACGCCATGATATATTGATTTTCGAATATTTTATGTATCGAAAATATTTTGGTTCTATATACATCTTATCTAGGATTTTGGTTCTGTACATCTGACATGTTTTTTGTTATGCTTTGTCAGGAATACGATAAGACCTATATTTTCACCGGTTTTTTTATTAGAACTTTAACTATTTTAACACTGCTTTCTTTGTAAAATAGGTGCTATACGCCATTTTTTAAATATAAATGATACATAACTCTATACGTTCAAGCTGCATGAGGATGTTGGCCTATAAAAAAAATTACAATTAGTTATAAAGGTAAAATCAAATGTCTTGGTCTAAAATGTGGTCTCCAAGAAGTCAAGTTCAAGTGCAAGGAGAAAAGTTGTCATTCAAGTCTTAAAGGCAGATTTTTCAAGTATTTAATTGTGCCAATAGTATTAATTTTGTTGTTTTTTTACATTCCCCAAATTTCATCGTGGATATTACTTGTTTTTAAATAATATAATAATATATTGCAACTTTTAATTACACATTTTAAAGAACGGAATCAAGAAATTGAGGAGAGTGCTTCCTTGTATGTAAAAGTTGTGTGTCATTCAAACTGTCATAGATCCAGGCATTATAATAGTGAATAAATTAGAAAAGGAGGAATAACAAGCCGAGGAACCAACACAATTGATTCATTCAGCACATCCTCGATGGTAAACTTTTTAATTATTAATAATAAAATTACCTAATCTATAGAATTTGCATAAAGTTGGAAATGGACGTTCAAGAATATGGATGTATAGCTCAAATTTTTTAAATTGATGGTTTAGGAGTTTTGGACGAAAGATGCGATTGCTCTTAAAAAAACCGAAAGTCGTGATAATACACTTGTTAATAAAAGTATTAAGGGCTCTAACTTTCACAATATTTTTTTTTAACATCACAAATAATGTTTTCGGCATCCTTTAAAAAAAAGTCGATTTTTTGGCCCAGTCTACTCTATAGCCCTCTACAAACTACATACAAATTTATGAAGGTAGCGTGTGTGTGAAATTTTGAATATATTTTTTTTTAATACTTTATAATTATTTAAGTTTTTCTTCTCATCCGCTCTTGCATTAACTTACTAAGTATTTTAAAAAAGCCCAACACGAAGCAAGAAATAATAAAATCAATCACACAGTAGGAATAAATTAAATACAAAACCAAAAACAATATGACCTTTGATATTTCGACGCACTGAAACCCGCAAGCGTAAAATTAAAAACATTAACGTCTAAGCTCGTTGCTTTAATGTTTCTGGAGCCTGGAATAGAGCGTTTCTGCCACGGCACAAGAGAACACAAAGAGGCACATCAAAATAAATTTAATAACTTCAAAACCTTTCAAAGAATATCGATACAATTTCATTAGTGGGTGTTTTGTTCATGAGCTACAGATGTATTGACTCAAAAATGTCAGACATTTTATTCATAATTTAGATTTTATTATGGTTTAAGGTTTATTCGTTATTTTTAACAGTATTCATCACTATCATCTTAATTTTTTTCACATTGTTTCACTAGCATTAATTTATTTATCTTACAACTCATGAACGTTTCAGCTAAGGTCCAAGTTCAAGTACAGCCAATGTTTCCTTTTACTTCAATATAATTTAATTTAATTTCTTTTTAATATTAAATGTCTTTAATATTTCTAGATCACATTTTTATATGTATTTTCGAAGTATATATTTTGTAATATATAGTTCCGAATTTCCAATTTAGTGTTATTTGCATTAGGAACTTTTTTTGGCGTTATGATAACTAGTATTGTCCACTACAATTACGCTTTCCTTAGGCACATTGGGCAAAAGGCTGTTTATAAATCAATCTTCAAAAAGTTCTGCTGTGGTATCGTCCAAGATGAACAGTAGTCCAAAGATGAATGTTTAATATTTTTGGAGGACAACCGTAAACAATTTGGAACCCATCCATCCACGGAACCAGCATGTAAAATTGTAATTCTTTTTCCCTTGTTCGCTGGGTCTTTGGTTTGGCTTTTTCTTGATGTATCTACCCATTCTTTTGTTAGCGTCTCACGTGTATCGAACCATGTTTCATCAAGGTAGGTAATGGGACGAATATCTAATCTGCCATTTAAGCCCATTTAAGATAATATTGCCCAAAACCCATTTAAGATAATATTGTCCGGAGGCTAGTTCTGCTGCAAAGAATGTTGGTTTCATCTTTCCTTAGTCGCTGTTGCAATGTAGGCATAGATTGCTCTTCATACATACCATACATTTTTCTTCGAATAAAGTTTTTATCACCTTCGTCAACACATTTGCTTTTACCAAAATCATTACGGACTTTTTTTGGCGTTAATTGGCTTCATCACTATATCTTTAACTGTAGACAATGGAGTTTTCGTTAATGAAGACGTTTTTGCTCTAGCTGTATTTGCATTAAGCCTCCTATTCAATAAAGAAACATACACATTTTTAACAATTTGCTTAGCATCGGGAGATATTCTTTTATTAGCACTGCCGGAGGCACAAAGGCACAATGATCATTATCTTGCCAATAACGCAACGTTTTTCGCACATTTGGAATAACAAAAAATACGATCGAAATTATAGAACTGCACTGTTTAAGAAAATAATGCGTGCTAAAGTAAACTATTTCGAAGCTACTAAACCAGGTATAAAATTAATTAATGTCTGAATGATTGTGGCGTGTTCATATATTTTTTTCCTTTTTTTCCGTTTTTCGCCACTATCTAAAACTCAAAAAATATTAAAAATACCTGTTCTTATTTAAAGAAAGAATCACTGGGTAAAAACAAAAAACCAAACGGAGACAAATTTCTCAGTGATTCGTTTTTGTAATAAATTTGCCTAACGAACAAAATTTTAAAGGTATAAATATGTTATAAAAAATTTACAAAGTTTTAACGTTAACGTTTCGGAGGGTACTCTCCCCCCGTTTTCAAAACTAAACTAAAAAATAAATTATATTAACTTGTAATACAGAAAGTAACGAGGGAAAGTAAATATATTTTTTTGTATATGTCAATGATACTTACATTGACAACAACAGATTTTCATGACAGTGACATACTACCAAAAATATAACAAATTAACAAATTGATCTCAAGGTGAGGTGACATAAATTGGCCTCCGCGTAGACTTGATTTGAGCTCAATGTAGTTTTCTTGCGAGGCTCTCTAAAATCGAAAATTTTTGGTGCAGTTAACAGAAAATATCGTGACTCGAAATGGCAGCCATTCCAGAGATTATGTACCAAGCCGTCCTAAGGAAATTTGCTCTACGTTTAGATGAGTGCCTTGAGCGTGAAGATATACATTTGGATGATATTATCTTTAAAAAGTAATTTCCTAAAATGTATATTTCAATAAATAATAATAATATTTTTGATGGACGTCTCTCTTTTATTTATATCGCTATATCAAAACGAAACTTTCTTTTGGGACACCTTACTGCACCATATACCGCACACTGATGTAAAATTAACCTGATATCTCAAATCAAATTAATCATTTCAAATACCTTCTTAATTTGAACAATGATCTTTTAGATGGTTCATTTCACCCAGGAATCCGAAGCTCAAGCTGTCTCTCTAATGTATTCCCTTCAGGTATCCCTTGATTCCCGTTGCGAAAATTTTAATTAAGAAACACCTTGATAGATTATACGTTGATGTTGCCATTGTTTTATCCCTAAAGCTGATCAACGTTAAATAAACCAGAAAGAGATCGTTATTAACGTCATATACATATATATATATATATATATATATATATATATATATATATATATATATATATATATATATATATATATATATATATATATATATATATAAATATACAGGCTGTCTCGGAACTCAACGTCAAACGGGTGCCGGGCGAAATGCCAGGTTATACCAGTTCTGGCAAAAATAAGAAAAAAAATCCATGTCGCCGTATTAAGTGATAATAGGCATATTTTGAAACATATGGTGAAAATTTTGAAATTCGACACCCTAGGCTACATCTTTAGGTACTGTGAAAACAAATTTCCCAATTTTTCAGTGTTATTTTTATAATTGTTAATTTAGCAAAAAATAAGTTTCATTGAGTCGTGGTTTAAAAAATTATGTCAGCTAACTTTGAGACTTCATCTTTAAAAAAAAATGGATGGCCCATTTAGTCAACTCTATAATCATTGATGATTCAATCTGGAAATAATTTTATCAATGAGAAACTGAATCATCTCCCGATGATGTGAACATAGTTAGAGAGAAGTTAAAAAAATGAATTGGTATTTAGTGGTAAATCTCATTGAGTTTGGTTTAAGAATTGTGCTGTTTATTAAGTGAACTATATGAAATAAATCTGGATCAGAAGTGGCAAGGAAAACGTTTCCGTTGAAATAATTTTTGAATATGCTCTCTTGAGCCTTATTTCAAATATTACTTGATGTTTGACTCATCTAATCACACAAATCATACCGATTCATTCACGACGAATCCCAAATCTAATGAATTATTTCGAATTCCTCGTTAGCCCAACCATGGGCGTAGCCAAGGAGGGGTTTTGGGGGTTCAAACCGCCCCCGAAATAAGCCAAATATCACCTAATATTATACCGAAAAAATACGAGGAGTGAAGAGAGTTAAATTATTACACTTGAATTGAATATATATCCGAACTAGTGGACGTTGCGCACAGTAACGCCATCTCTTGTCGAGTAGTCGAACTATTTTGTATCGTATGGAAACTTTGCGTTGTTTCTCGATTATTCGCCACGCCCTTCGGTCGGAATGAGCGGAGCTTTGTGGAAGTTTGTGGTAGTTTCTGTACGACTACTACTGGGCTGCTATATAAGCGGCGCGTGACCGCGCTTACGGCAGTATTGTTCCATGCGAACTCGAAGCGAATATAAGTGAAAAGTGGTGAACAAATAGTGAAGAGAATTAAGTGTACCGTGTAAGTGAGTAATTTTAGTGCAGTGTTATTGATGGTGACCTTGTTAAGGATAGATACGTAAATCATTAGTACTGTCGAAAAAGGGAGGGGAAAAAAGGAAGGGTGATAAACTTAAAGGTATGGACTACTGGAAAAAGTGGTGTAGTCAAGGGGTTTCTAATAAAGAAACAAATTTGGATTTAGCTATCAAACCTTCAGCTACCTTGCATGCTGATAAGAAGATGCCCTGTTCGATACCTTCAACTGCCGAATCTACATCTAGTCTGCAACAGGCCAGCTTGCCTGTTACCTCATTTTTTACAACTGTAGCTAAGTTGGATGTTGGTTTTTACGCGAATCAAGAAAAAATCTTGGATGAATATTTTAAAGTCCAAATTTTAAAAACGCCATGGAACCCACCCAGAGATTATAAGTTTCCTATTTCCACAAAACGAAACTTGCGCTTTCAATTGAAATGATTGGAGAGATTCCCCTGGTTGTCATATTCGAAATATAAAAGTGGAGCATACTGCAGAGTTTGCGTGGTAATTGGATGTTCGCTTGATGAAGGTAAAGGCGGTCATCAAGGGATCGGCCAGTTGGTAACCGAACCTTTTTGTAAGTGGAAAAATGCCCTAGAAATAGTTGAAGCTCATGCGAAATCGGGATACCACAAGCGAAATTCAGAACTGGCAGATAACTTTCTAAAAGTAATTTCTTCGCAGGCTTTTTCGGTCACTGAACAGCTGTGTTCTGAAAGAAAGAGACAACAAGAGGAGAATCGAAAGAAACTAATCCCTATCGTAAAAGCAATAATTTTTTGCATCTCCTTGAGAGGTAAAATCGATTCGGGGCGCATACAAATTACACCAGAATCACCAGAACCTGAACAACCACTACAGAATGATGGTAATTTTAGAGCCCTGTTGCGGTTTGCGGCTGAGTCTGGAGATAAAGATCTGGCTGAGCATTTGAATACTTCACAGAAGAATGCCCTGTACACAAGCCCTCAGATCTAAAACGAAATAATTGACATTTGTGGTGAATTAATTCAACATAAAATAATTGAAGAAGTAAAGAAAGCCAAACTATTTGCGATTCTGGCTGAGGAAACCACCGACATCGGACGTGTAGAACAAGTCTCGTTATGTCTTCGATATGTTGATTTTACAGATAATAAACACCATATACTTAAAGAGATGTTCCTTGAGTACATTCCAACGGTCGATGTTTCAGGATCCGGTCTTGCAAATGTTATTATTACAGCTCTGAAAAAGCATGGACTTGAATGTTCATGGTTACGATGGGGCTGCAGCTATGAGTGGGTATTTGCACGGTGCCCAAGCTTATGTTTTTGGCTCTCATGAATATTCACTATGGAACAGAAATTCATGCAGATGAAGTAGTGGATATATTTAAAAGAAAAAGCCGAAGATTTCTTCTTTAATGGTTTTAGATTTAGCGCAGAGGAACGAAATTAATTTAACCATTTCATTTATAGTTAAGAACTTTATAAATATGTCGTAATTTTTCCGATGAATATATAGATATTAAATTTCATGTAAGTATATTTTTGTTGTTTTATTTACTTCAAACTAAACCCCTCCCAAAACTAAATCCTGGCTACGCCCGTGAGCCCAACGAACTGTTGCGAGAGTCAGACTGGAGATTTTACTCCAGCTTATGTACGTGATTTTTGTTACAAAAAAATTATTATTTGTTGTTTCTTTTACCTGCTTCAATGATGCGCAATAATTAACTAACAACCTGTGAATTATGTGAATCAGATGTCTCACACTAGACGATTCAACTTGTATTGTTGAAGCACAAAATACAAAATATTCGATTAAGGCTGTTCGATAAACGTTGTTCTACAGATCGCCCGTTCTGTAGAACGGGCCTTTAAATGTTATTCCAAGTATAGTTTATACCAGGTATGTTTTTGCATTGTAGAACCGACCTTAAGAGTCTTTTTCATTCATTTATACGTTTGTCGTTGTCATAGTGTCATTTCGTCACTTTGATGATAAATGTAAATAAATCAAAAAGACAACGATGTTAATGTCGTATTTTTTTTCTGATTGTTTTTTATTTCGCCATAGGAGCTGTGACGTATAATAAATTGAAAGAGACGCGAGTTGTATTCCAGCCATTTGATTATCTACATCGTCCTGTTAGACGTCTTGTTCCATTAAAAAAAGATGTATCTGTGTATGAACAAATTTGATATCGAGTATTTCCATTATTTATTCTTTCTGACGTTTCCTTCCATGGCAGAAACACAATAACGCGTTCGCAATGTTTTTTCTTTCCTTTTTTTTCACCTATCTGATTGAGCTCTTTTTTGTTTCATCATTATTTGAAATTTATAAAGTGTATTCTAGCTTGAACGAAATATATACATGTGTGTTGAAGTTTAATTGTGAATTTAAGATATAAATTAAAAATAAAAATAAAATAATTAAATTAATTTTAAGTATTATTAATAATTTATTTAAATTATTAAAATAATTATTAGTTGTTTTGTCAAAATTATTTTTATTTATTCAAAATATATTCATTCCACATCAATACACCGCTAGACACGTTGAACCAATGCTAGCATAGATTTATTTGTCATTTTGCGAAATCGTCACTATGATCCTCGTCATGGCTTCTTGGATTTGCGTAACACTATCATAAAACGTTCATTTCATAGCTAGTTTGAGTTTTGGTAAGAGAAAATAATTACATGGGGATAAATCAGGCGAATACGGAAGGTGTTGAAACACACAGATTTGTTTTTTCGTCAAATAATCACGAACAGCGACGGTTCTGTCAGGAACAAATTATGTGCAGACTTTCCGTTTAAATCCAGTGTCAAAATTGTGTGTCTAAATCCCTCCGATATGTACCTCACAGTCGAATTCGCATCGTAGGGATCATTTAACGCATTTTTTCCACCAATTTATTCGCGATTTTTGTTTTTTTAGCCGGCCTGACTTTGGGTTTTCTTCCAAAGCATCACTACAATTCTGGAATCGCTTATGCCACTCGGACACACATGCACGTTATAAGCAATTATCACCAAAAACTTTTTTCAGCAATTCAAATGTTTCTGTTCCGAGTTTGAAACATTTCATATTAGCTCTTCGTTCTATCGTGTTCAAGCGATATAACTTGAGAATCCGTTGATCGATTCTAATCACGGTAAACTCGTTTTTTAGGGAAGATATACAACTTTCTTTATATTAGCAATATTATATATTGCTTCAATAGATGGCGCAAGTGGTTTTCTTTAAATTTAAAAAGGTCTCTTATTTTTCCGACATACTGTGTATTTAGATCCCAGGCTAAAATTCTAATACCACTATAATGTTTGTTACAAATAAACATTTGTTGCTACAAACAATGTTCTTTTTTTGTTTTATTAGTGATATGAGTTTTGTTAATAGTTTTGTATCATGAGGAGGTTATAAATTAAATGATCTCAAGGCAAATTGCACTGTGGGCTCGTCAATGAATATTCAAAAGAAAGGATTGGATTGGAAGAAACACAAAGAAATGATCTACTGGAGGGCAAAGGATTGGGCAATTTTTATGTATTGCACGGGAAATATTTCTCCTGGTTTTTTGAATATTTAAAATAATTTTAAGTGAAAAGACAATATATATATATATATATATATATATATATATATATATATATATATATATATATATATATATATATATATATATACACAATACAGTCAAATCATTATACTACAACGGTATAACCGTTGTAAAATTTTGAATTTTATATTTTCTTATTTGTTCTCTGTTCTGTTCTTATTTGATAACATAAAACAACTAATTTTATAAATGAGGTAGGTAGCGTAGATTATTCATTATTAAAGACCGGATTTTATGCTTTTTACATATATATGCAAATTCTGCAAATTTTGTGATTTTATAGGAAAAATGCATATTTTAGGAACTATTGCATATCTAAACATGTTCTGGGATTTCTGTATTCTTTTCTTACGTTTTATGGTCGCACGGCGCCGTGTCTGGGCGGTCCCGGTCTGCAGATTGGGTTTTCCCTAATGGGGCAATAAAATAAAATAAGTACAAAAACTTCTATTTTTATTTATTTTCTCATATTTGTTACTGTTTGCAAAGTTTACAGACTGGTGCCAGTCTAAATTCGTTGCTCGAAGTACCGACGCCTAGTGACTTAACTTATATTTATTCTGTAAACTTTGCTGTTTATCAGTATTATTCAGGTTGTCGTTTGTTGTAGTCGCAGTTATTATTGTGCAGTTAGTAAGTGTAAACAAAGTGAAAGTGAAAGCAGTGATTATGTCGAAAATAAGCCTTACCCAGAACTTGCTTTGGACGGCGACCAGGTTTTTTGCAAATCTTGTTCAAGAATTGTTTCCTGCTCAAAGAAATTTCAAATAGACCAACATATTAAGACGCCGTCTCACGTAGCTAAGGTTAGAAACATGAAGAAGTCTGGGCCCCTACAGTCAACGCTGAACTAGTCATTTGAGATTTTTAAAAACGGAAACCATGATCAGTCAGAATTTAACGTAGATCTATGTAAAACGTTCTAATGGCTGCTAATATTTCTTTAAACAAGTTAACCAACCCGCAAGTTAAGGCCTTTCTGCAAAAATATACAAAATTTAATGCTCCAGATGAATCAATATTAAGAAAAAACGTCGTTGGAAAGGTATTTGGTACCGTGATAGATGAAATAAAAAAAGAAATTGGAGGTAACTATATGTATATTGTTGTCGACGAAACAACTGATTCGTGTGGTCGTTTCATAGTTAATTTAATGATCGGAAAACTCACAGAAGAAGAACCTGGAAAAGCTTACCTTATAGCCGTAAAAGAAGTGGAAAAAACAAACAATCTTACAGTTACACGTTTTATTCAAGAAACCTTAACACATTTCTTTTTGCCGAACTCAGTTCCTACAGATAAAATTCTTGTCCTGTTGTCCGATGCTGCTCCGTATATGATAAAGGCAGGAAAGAATTTAAAAATATTTTATGAAAATTTGATTCATGTAACTTGTCTAGCTCACGGATTAAATAGAATTACGGAAACTATTAGAGTTTCTTTTCCGTTGGTCAATGACCTAATAGCAAATGTCATAAAGGCCCCATTGAGAGTGCAGTTTTACAAAGAGAATTTGCCCGGAGTACCATTACCACCTGAGCCTGTCGTGACTAAATGGGGCACCTGGATTCGTGCGGCATTATTTTATGCAGATAATTTTCAAAAATTGAAGGAGTTAATCTCACAAATGTCTGGTGATGGTTCACACTGCATCCAAAAATCGAAAGAAATATTTCAAAGTATTGTAGTGGAACAACAGTTAATGAATATTAAGTGTATGTATTTATAGCAGACAGTAGTTTGCAACTAGAGGAATCGTGTACAAGTTTACCAGAGTCGATGGATATAATAGAGACATGTGTACAAAATTGCAAAAATATACGAGGTGAGGTAGGGAAAACAGTAGTGGCAAAATTAGAAAATTTGATAGAAAAAAACACAGGTTTCAAGATTTTAAGACAGGTCGTAGACATAATGTCAGGAAAAACTAAATAATTTAGCTATTGAGCCTGTCTTAGTTCCGAAATTAAAATTTTGCCCTATAACATCAGTAGATGTAGAAAGATCGTTTTCTTTGTATAAACATTTCCTTAGTGATAGACGCCACAATTTTCTAGTTCAGAACCTTGAAGCACACATTATAACTAGTGCGTTTTATAATTTTTCGAGTTAATATTAATACTTAGTATAAGTTTCATATAAAACATTGTATTAGGTATTAGGAAGGTTTCCACCTTGGTGCCGATTGTTAGCACTACCGGGTAGTGATTCGAGGTAAGTTCATGGACAACCTGGACTTCGCATTGATTCGTTAGATTCTTTATGATAAAGAAATCTAAGAAGCTGCGGAAGCGGGATGGTTCGTCTGGAACAAGGAGGTTCAGCCCGTATCTTTCCGCCAAAGGTAGCAGGTCAGTTCCTCTCCTGTTTGTCAGATCCGAAATCCACGATCGATTATGGGCGTTGTAATCTCCTCCAATGATGAATGCAGCGTTGTTATTCAGGAGCCTGCCAACTTCACCTGAATCGAAGTCGTGACAAGCTCTCTGGTACCATGAGGATAGGTTGACAAGATTACCTTCCAGAGCCACCTGCACAGACATGACTTCCGAGGAAGCAAGACCCGTCGGAGGCAGCAGGTTATGTCTGATTCCTCTCTTGACGAGAATCATCGGACCATCCCCCGCTCCGCGGAGTCTGTCCTCCCTGTAACAGAAGAAGTTTCTTACACCGAACCGTTCGGTTTAAGGAAAGTCTCCTGCATCAGAGCCACGTCTATGCTGTGATCTTCCAGAAATGCCGTGAGTTCCAATTTTTTCCCGTTCAGAGAATTGGGGTTCCATGTTACAACCCGCAACGAATCTTTATTATTCATTGCTGGTTTGGAACATGGCTAGTGCAGCATTTAGCTGCTCTAGGACCATCGCAGCCATCTGCTGCATCATTTGCTCCATCATTACCGTGAAGTTCGGTAACTGAATTCTTGGAGCCTCCATCCTAGGAGTGGACTTAGGGGGAGCAGCCGGAGCTTTATTATTATTTTGAGTCCCCCAAACGAAAGTTGGGGGTGTCCGGAGAAGTGAGCATGCAATACAAGGAAAAATGTTTTCGGATTACCAAGGAATCCGGATTCATAAGGATCCGTATTATCAATATATATATATATATATATATATATATATATATATATATATATATATATATATATATATATATATATATACAATATACCAAATTATGGCCAAAAAAAATGAGTTCTATTTAGAAAATAGGCTTTGAAGTGACAAAATGTATTAGATTTCTTAAAATAAAATGTAACTGCTACAAAAATACTTTTCTTATCATTCACGGTCTTGATAAATATTTGAAACAATAAATAATTACACAGATAAAATAAATTTCATATTGTCATTTAAAAAATAATTTGGTCACAAAAATAAGAGTGTTGAAGTACATTGATGACTTTGGTTTACATCAGAAATTGGTTTTTATTGTTTGATTGGTATTGTTAGTGTAAGTTGTCTGTGTATGTATACAAACATTTTAAAACAATGGGTCATACTGAACATTGTACTGACGAAGAGCGCCGGCTAATTTCTCATTTGCGAGAACAGAAAAAATCTTGATTTGTTTATCAAACTTTGAAAAGATCTCCTTGCGTTCTTTCAAAAGTATTAAACGAAAAAAATACATTTTGCGTGTACATTATTTGTAGTTTATACTGTGTTTGTATACATCATCATCATTAGCCTGTATCGATCCACTGCAGGATGAAGGTCTCTTCAGCATGGTTCCAACTTTCACGGTCCTGGGCTTTCCTCTGCCACTCGGGTCCAGTATACTTAACGATGTCATCAATCCATCGTGCTTTCGGTCTTCTTCGCGGACGTTTGCGATGAAGCGGTATCCACTCCAATATTGCCTTGCTCCATCTGTCGTCCCATCGCCTCGCTATATGGCCTACCCATCTCCATTTCAATTGCTTTACTCTTCCAATGATGTCACAAACTTTTGTTTGTTCCCTGATCCATGCGCAGGACTTTCTGTCTCGTCTTGTAATGCATATACCGTGTGTCCCGGCCAAATGGAATAAATAAATGGGGGCGTGTTCGAAAAAACGCTCGAACACGTCGATTGGTTGGTAAAAAAATCAACGTGCCTTTTAAATTAGTTTTCTTTGACGTGTGTGATTCATTTGATTTAAACATGGTGTATTTATCAGAGAGTCATAAAATATCTATCTTAATGATGATAGGTTATGGAGATAGGACACGAACTCAAGCCGAAGTTATTCGTCTCTTTAGGGAAAAATATCGTGACTTACCACCCATATCCCAAGGTACAGTAAGTAAAGTTGAAAAACAATTGTGAGACAAATTAAGAAGGAAGCAGTGTCGTTGACCGATAACAAAAAATTGGATGTAATGCTTGCATTTCAAGACAATCCGCATACCTCAACTCGACAAGTTGCCTTCGAAAACAATGTTGGTCCTCTTCGGTTGCCAGAATATTAAAAGAGAATAAAATGCATCCGTATAAGCTACAGCCTACTCAAGAGCTTAGTGAAGACGACTTCGACAGGAGAATGGAGTTTTGCGAACAAATGATGCACAGAATAGACAACCTTCTGAAAGTGGAAAACGTTTTATTTTCTGATGAATCTACTTTTACTCTTCATGGGCATGTCAACCGCCAGAACTGTCGTTATTGGTCGAGAGAAAATTCTCACTGGATGCGGAAAATTCACACACAAAGACCTGAAAAGATTAATGTCTGGGTAGGTATTATAGGAAATCAAATAATTGGTCCAATATTTTTCGACTTAGACTTTCGCCAAAATCAGCTCAATCCAAATCTTATAAATTTGTACCCTAATAGAAGAAATCCTCAGTTGCTAGCCGACATAATTTGGTTCCAACAAGATGGAGCACCCCCCCCCCCCCCCCCCATTATCAAGTTAATGTGTGGCAGTACCTCGATAATGTGTTTCCAAATCGATGGATTTGGAGGAGAGGGCCACTAGAATGGCCACCAAGGTCCCCGGACCTCACTCCGTTGGATTTTTTTTATGGGGATATCTCAAAAGCGGCGTATACAAAACCAAGCCACAAGATCTGAATGATTTAAGAGGACGCATTACCGACAGCATTAGGTCAATTACGCCACAAACATTAAATAATGCCAGGAATCAGTTTTACTTGAGATTGGGGTGTTGCCAGTACGTTCAGGGTTCACAATTTGAGCAAATGTTTTAAATAAAAAATTTATACAAAAACTAAATAGTCTTGAAATTTCGCATTTTTTCCAACGAAAACCTTTTATACAGGGTGTGTCATGTAACAGAGGTCAATACCATCTTTCTATTGTGTGTTGTAGCGAATTTCTGTAATCAAATAATTTTCAAAACAAAAAAAACTAAAAAATCAGTTTATTTTTGCAATAAATCTGAAAACACTTAATATTTCCGAAACAGTTGAAGATAAGTCTAGGATATTTTACATGAAATATGATTTATTTATATATGATTTATGAAATATTTTTGTTGAAAAAAATGCGCATCTAAAAATACCAATCGACGTGTTCGAGCGTTTTTTCGAACACGCCCCCATTTATTTATTAACGAATTTATTCTATTTGGCTGGGACACACGGTATATATATATATATATATATATATATATATATATATATATATATATATATATATATATATATATATATACTTATTGTCTGTCTCATTCATTATATCTTTGACCTTATTTACTCAATTCAGTTCCCTGTGACCTTTATGTTTTTCAAACCTTTTTTTAATTTCATCTCTATGAATGAATTTCCTTAAAATATTTCCTGTTGTTGTTTTTTCCATCGTCCATCTAAAGCGAAAATCTAAATAAATCAAAATGACAGCTATATTAAGGACATATCTTTTTTCTTGCTTGTTTTTCTTCGCCATGGAGAGAATATCATATTCTCGAAGTGGAGCAAAGGAACAGTGATGTATAATAAATTGAAAAGAGCGCGAATTGTATTCTAGCCAGTTGATTATCTTTATCGTCCCGTCAGACGTCTTTTTCCATTAGAAAAAGACGTATCTGTATATGAACACTTTTGATATCGACTATTTCCATTACTTGTCCTTTCTGACGTTTCCTTCTATAGTCGAAAGAGAATAATGGACACCGAATCATGTAACCGAATGAGTTTTAGTTTTTGTTTGTTTTATCTTTATTTGATGTTCGTAAAGTGTATAGACTATTAAGTAAAAAATACTGAAATATATATATATATATATATATATATATATATATATATATATATATATATATATATATATATATATATCAAGCAATCTTGGAGTGGATACCGCTTGATCGCAAACGTCCGCGAAGAAGACCGAAAGCACGATGGACTGATGACATTCATCCGAGAGAAACCATCAGAGAGATATCCATCAGAGGAAAGCCCAGGACCGTGAAGGTTGGAAGCATGCTGAAGAGGCCTTCATCCTGCAGTGGATCGATGCGGGCTGATGATGATGATATATATATATATATATATATATATATATATATATATATATATATATATATATATATATATATATATATATATATATATATATATATTATTTTTTTATTTATTGGAACTTTCGGTCAGTAATTAAGTTTTAATTGTTAATTTTTTTATTAACGTTTCGGTTCAAACAATAAACCATGCTCAGAATAATTCTACAATACATATAACTTTTATAAAAAACACAAACTTACATTTAAAAACCTACCAATATTAAATTAAACAATTAATTTTAAATTTTTTTTTAAATAATATGTGATAATTTTGTATAAAATTTTTAAATTACATGTTTAATAATTCTTTCACCTTTAAATTTTTGTTTTTTATTATAACCTCTTTGTTTTGAATTTGTTGTGAATATGGTTTAAGAACTTTTTTTATTTTATTATTTATTTTTGGTATGAATGGTAAAGGTATGTACACAGGTTCACAACTTTAATTTTAACGACATTAAAAATCCTAGATTTTGAAAAACAACTTAAAAAAGAAATATAAAAGAAATGATTTATATAAAAAAAACATATAATACCATTAATTTCAGAAATGATACAGATAATTTAAGTTGTATATATAATAACATTATTAAATAATAAATTTTCATAATTTTTTTATTTTTGCATCTAATATTAAACATAACAAATTCAAAACAATTAGGTTATAATAAAAATAAAAATTTAAAGGTGAAAGAATTGTTAAATATGTCAAAGTCAAACATGCCATTTAAAAATTTTATACAAAATTATCACATATTATTTAAAAAAACTTAAAAATTAATTATTTAATTTAATATTGGTAGGTTTTTAAATGTAAGTTGTAAAAGTAAGTGTAAAAGTAACGACTAGATCTGAAAACGCTGGCAATTACTAAAGCAACGTTAACTAACACAAGGTCAAAAGTTAAATTCATGGGTGACATCTCAGAGCCCTTCGAAATTAACACTGATGTCAGACAAGGGGATGGACTCTCGCCACTCTTATTTAACTGTGTTCTAGAAAAAGTAATACAGGAGTGGCGTGAAAAAAAGTCGGCACTGAATATTGACCAGCCCATTAAACTGGGGAGAACCAACATCAAAATTGATTGTCTGGCATTTGCTGATGATCTAGCAATTTTAGCTCAAGATGTATTAACGGCACAGAAACAGATTGAAATCCTAAAAGAAACAGCAGAAAAGGTAGGACTCCAAATTTCCATTGAAAAGACACAATACATGACTTGCAACAGACTAAGAACACCATTTCTAAAAACAAAATATGGTAACATCAGACGAGTCTCTCAATTCAAATATTTGGGTGAAACAATCATGTAAAATGGGTTGAAAAAAGCGGCCAATCAGGGTAGATGTCAAAAAATGGAAACAGCATTGAGACTTACATAAAATATTTACAACAAAAAATGCCTATCTAAAAACACAAAACTGAAAACATTACAACACAGTTATTAAGCCAGAATGTCTATATGCTGCAGAAACGCTCATTTTGAATAGAAAAAGGGACATCGAGGACATTGAAAAGAAGGAATGAAACATTATAAGAAAAATTCTAGGCCTCAAACAAATAAATAGCACAACATACCGACTCCGAGAAAACCAAGAAATCAAACAATACACAGATATACATAGCGAATGAGAAAAAGAAGACTTAAGTTTTACGGACACATCAAACGGATGAATCCGAGTAGGTTAACTAGACAAATAGTCGAATTTATGAAAATAGGAGTAGACCTAAAGTAGAAATAATTAAATTGATTGCGGCAATTAAAGAGGACCTAAGATCAGCAAATATTACACAATGTGAAATTCAGGATAGAGGCTGTTTCAGACACAAGGTTAACGTTTGGAAGGTTAACCAGAGAGAAAAATGTAGGAAGACTGGTACAACTTGGTCTGACGAAAGGAAAAAAGCTCATAGCGAAAGAATGAAATTAGTATGGGCGCAAAGGAAGGCTAACAACAACAAACGCCTCTAATTGTACTTCGCGTGGTTCACCTGGGCCCATACGTGAATAATAATAATAATAATAATATATATATATATATATATATATATATATATATATATATATATATATATATATATATAATATATATATATATATATATATATATATATATATATATATATATATATATATATATATATATATATATATATATATATATATATATATATTATTAATGTTATAGTTTTTGTATGTTTTACGACCAAACCTAACATTAAAATGTCAAGAATTTCGGTACAACAGTTTTAATAAGGAGAGGGTCCACAACGGTTATGATTACACTTTTTTACTCTGTTAGGCATGACCTTAATTAGATGAGCTATGCATTCTTGTAGTAAGGTTATTATTAACGTTGTAAATAGAATATTCTGGCCATGTCTTACCTTTCGGTTTCAGACATGGTATACATCGCATATCTAACTCGTGCAGAAACCACTCCTAGTGCCAAAGGGGCACTAGCAGGAAGGCCAGTGAGGGCTCCCATGATTTTTTAAACTATGGGCTGTCAAAATAGATCCACTTTTCATCATCTGTCACAGCTCCATGCAATAAACATGTCCTTTTCTGTCCGGTTATCAAACTTTCACAGGTTGTGATTCGACTTTCAATGTCTCTTTCAGTACATTCATATGGAACCCATTTTTCTTCGTTCTGGATCTTTTCCAACGCGTGCAGATTTTCGGAAATTTTAGATTGGACAACATTAAATGTTTCTGCCACAACCATTGTTCACAATTTTTTTGTGTTAGAGGATGTTTATGGTAACCATAAACTATAAGCTTCAACAACCGAGTAACCATAAACTATAAGCTTCAACAACCGATAACTTTCAGTAGCCGTTTTCTTCAAATGAAAGAAGGTAGAACACTTTTCCGCAAAAGGACATATTCAAAGCTATGAAAAACCATGTTTTTTTACACATTGACGATTAATGACGAACTGGTTTTTGATGGTGTATGTTTACACTCCAAAACGCCATATACTTCATTAGTCTATACTAACAAATGCATTAGTAACGTCATCTCTTAGCAAAAAAAATCTATTTCTATTGCTTTCTAATGTAGCAAATAGTAAATAATCTATAACGAAATGTGGTTATAAAAAGGAATAATAAAACTGGGAGACATCAATAATAAAATCATCTATAAATTCACTAAACTGTAACAATAAATTTTAACCGTGTTTAAGATAGACTTAGCCTTTTATATCGTAACTAGGGAAAGTTTCTAGATAAAAGTCGAAGTACATATCTAAAACGAGGTTTCGTCTTTATCGGAGAGTTGTAGTGTGGCAGTTGAACTATAAAAACCCGAAAGTTCCTCGTTTGATAAGTCACATAGAACGTAGAAACATATTTCGTAACAGTTTTTGCGCTGTTGTGGTCTGATAAAAAATAATTTAGCACGTTTGACTTATGACTAATAAAACAGTGTGAATTTATATGTGACATTAGATGAAGTTGGCTGTTATCTATTATTAAAAAAATTCTATGCTGGGCACATAGATAACGCTATTGGCAGGAAAAAGAACACGCGTGAAGTTCTATTTTTGTTCTGTTATACTGAGCTGGGTAGTGTGTTAGAGGTTATTAGTGTAGAAGTGTAAAAAGCGTCACAGAAATTATTATTAAAGTGTTTTTTAGTGTTTTACACGACACATAGTGGAAAACCTTGTATCATATTAAAGAGGGATATGCTTCGGGTAATCCATTTCCGGGAAGAGATAGGGGTATTAGATATGTATGAATAAAACGACAACGAAGAGTGATGGTAGACTAACCAGGGTAGTTGGAAAAGTTTCCAGACTCAACTTGAAGATGGTGTTACTCGTCAAAAATATTCTGGTAATATAATTGCGCCTGCGTTAAAAGATAATTTATTTGGAAAAACCTCAACTATGTTAACTGCTCTGTTGTTGTTTAACTGTCATTTGTGTCAGTGGCCCAGCTGTCAATATAGGTACTGTCAAACGGCGTCACTTTTTCACATAAAGATTTTCAACTAACAACAATACAAGTTTCATACAACAGTATAGTTTGTAATAATTTTAAACATATCGAATTTTGTGCCTGTAAACTACGATTTGGTGCAGAATTCTACTGGTGCAGAATCGTATGGCATGCTTGTCGAAGCTAAAGGTGAGCATGCTCTTGGTACTTTGAGCGGTTTAAAAAAATCAAAAGTGAAGATTTTGACGTGAGAAACCAAGAAAGTGGAAGGTCACCGAAAAAGTTTAAAGACAGCTAATTGTTGGATGAGGATGACACTCTAACGCAACAACGACTAGCGGATCAATTAAATGTGACACGAGAAGCCATCTCTATACGCTTGAAAGCCATGGGAAAGATCCAGAAGATGAGAAAATGGATTCCAGTTGAACTGAATAAAAGACAGCAGAAAAACCGAAAAAACACTTGCGAAATGCTGTTCGTCAGATCATTTCTCTAACGAATTGTGACTGGCAATGAAAAGTGGATATATTTTGAGAATCCTAAGCGTAAAAGATCACTGGTAACTCCAGACGAACCATTGATATCAACTGCAAGGCCAAATTGCTATGGACGGAAGACAATGCTATGTGTTTAGTGGGATCAGAAGGATGTAGTCTATTATGAGCTGTTAAAACCTGGTGAAACCGTTAATATTCAACGCTACCGACAACAAAGGCAACACAAAAGGCAACACAAGTGATTTTGCTTCATGATTATCACACTCAGGCAAACTGGTCAAGGAAACGAGTTTAGTTGGTAATTACTTTCGCATGCAGCCAACTCACCAGACTTGACTCCGTCCTATTACTAATTATTTGCATTGATGAGACATGCTCTCCGTGAGCAGCGCGTCACTTCTTACGAAAATGTACCAAAATGGCTCGATGACTGGTATGCCTCAAAAGACCAACAGTTTTTTTAGCGTGGCATCCCCAAATTGTGTATATATATATATATATATATATATATATATATATATATATATATATATATATATATATATATATATATATATACATATATATATATATATATATATATATATATATATATATATATATATATATATATATATATATATATATATATATATCACGGGCGTAGTCAGGATATAGTTTTTGGGGGGGTTTAGTTTGAAGTAAATAAAACAACAAAAATCGAGAAACAACGCAAAGTTTCCATACGATACAAAATAGTTCGACTACTCGACAAGAGATGGCGTTACTGTGCGCAACATCCACTAGTTCGGATATATATTCAATTCAAATGTAATAATTTAACTCTCTTCACTCCTTGTATTTTTTCGGTATAATATTAGGTAATATTTGGCTTATTTGTGCGGGGGGGGGGGGGGGTTGAATCGTACAATCGGGGTTGAATGGAATCGTACAGCTTTTACTACATGGCAAGAAAGGTAATTTAAAGAGGAATTATCCAGGCTTAGGACTGGTCCAAATTCTTCATGCCATATTAATTTGGAGCGTGTTTAAAGGCCAACGGGCCAACAACGAAGATAATAATAACAACAGTCAAATACAATTAACAGCACAACAGTCTCATAATTAACAGAATCTGAACTTTAACGCCTTTCTAAATGTTCAAAATGCCTTCCATCGTTAGAAATGCAAATATTTATTTTTCGACGAGTACTAAAAACGGCAGATTCAATTTCCGCTCTTGAAATGCTGGTTATTGAATTTTGAATTCTTTCAATCATGTGTTCTCGTGTGGTAGGACGAGTTTGAAAAACAAGGAAGATGGAAGATGTTTCGTTGGAAACAAGACGACAAATGTGGTACCAGCATGATGGATGCCCTGCCCACTTCTCGCAGGTGGTTCGAAACTTCTTGGATGCTTCGTTTCCAAATCGTTGGATAGGACGAGGTAGTTTATTTTCGTGGCCGGCGCCTTGTGGGGAAGACTAAAAGACCTTCCTAAAATAGAAATCTTTTTGTCCTCAGCAAATTTATTGAACATGACCTGACTCTTCTTCTGGTTTATTTTCAAGCCAAATGTTTTTCCAGACCTTTACAATTCTTGTACATGTCTTTGCAGCTCATCTGGGTCTTGTAAAAGAAGAATGATATCGTCTGCGAAATTAAGATGATTTAAGTACGCAGCATTAATCCTTATTCCATCTTGATCCCAATCCAGCTTACGGGACACTTCCAGACAGGCTGAGAAAAGAAGAGGCGATATTGCGTCCCACCTAAGATCGTCAAGGTTGACTGTCGGTGGAGTTTCATCACATATCGATCCTAGTAGGTTTACATAGGCTTTCTCTACACCTTGATTAAGCAATGCATCCATTATGACCCGCTTTGAGATTGAATCAAATGTTTTTTCATAATCGATAAATGCACAGTGGCATAGTGTATTCGTTGTGTTTTTCTATGACCTGCTGTAGAACCTGGATATGATCCAATGTACTGAATCCACTTCTGAATCCTGCTTGCTCTCTTGGTTGTGCGTCATTAAGTTTTTTTAATATTCTTTTAGAAATTATCTTAGTGAAGTATTCTTTTGGATATTATCTTGGTGAAAACTTTGTACACCACTGATAGGAGACTTATTGGGCGGTAGTTCTTTAAATCATCGCGAGCTCCTTTCTTATGTAAAAGAATCACTTCTGCATTTTTCCAAAAGCTGGGTATGACTTGTTGTTTGAGGCATTTTGTGTATAATCTTGCCAGTGTTTTATGTAAGGTCCGAGCATCAGCTTTTAACATCTCCACCGTTATACTATCTTCTCCTGGAGCCTTGCCATTTTTCATCGAGTCTATAGCCTTTGTCACTTCCTCCACCAGGATATCCGGCATTTGTTCTTCAGTAGGCATTGCTGTTCTTGTCTGATTCTGGTCCTCATACAACTTTGAATAAAATCTTCGGACAACCTCTCACATTTCCCTCCGTTTCCTGCATTTTGTACCATTTTGTACCTCGCGCATTAAGAAAACATTTGTGTCCTTTTCCTTCTCAGCTTCTGCTTAGCTTTGTTAATTCCCCTGTTTTCTTCCAGAGTGTTTTGCATGTTGAATCGGCGCGTTTCCTCTCGAATACGTTTTCTTATAGTTTTGCAAAGCTCAACGTATTCGACCCTACCAAAAGGACTGTCTGCATTCTTCATTATACGGCGTTTTTTCATTAAATTAACGGCCTCATTGGAAATTTTTGACTGTTTGAAACATTTATCTGTGGGTGCTATTGAAGCCACCGTTTTAAGCACACTGTTGGCGATTTCTTTATATTGGTCTGTAATTTCCATCTCCTCCGGGTCTTGTAAAACAGCAAAGCGGTTCGACAAAGTAATTTCAAAATCTCTGCCCCTCTCCAGTAGCTTCCCAGAATCCACTTTGCCACCTTTTGATATTTTTTCGCGTTCTTTTCGGCAGTTTATCCTAATCTTTGCTCATACCATTCGGTGGTCACTTCCCACATTAAAGTGGTTAAGAACAGTACAATTGCAAAATATTGCTTTGTCGTTTGACATAATGTAATCAATTTCACTGGTGAGTCCAGATGGACTTCCATGTCCATTTTCTGTTGATCTTTTTCTTATAAAACGAATTCCTAATATAGAATCCTTGGCCTTCAGCAAAGTCGACCAGCCTGTCACCTCTATTGTCCCGCTCACCACTTCCATATGGGCCAGTTGCATTTTCACCAGTTCTTGCTTTTCCGATTCTGGCATTAAAGTCACCCATCAGGATTTTATACCTACACTTCTCTTTGTCTAAAAGTTGGGCCACATCATCATAAAATTCCTCAATTTCCTCATCTCTATGGCTTATAGTTGGTGCATAAGCTTGGACGATTTGAAGCTTAAACTTTTTATTCAACTGAATGACGCATTGGGCTAATCGGTCAGATATACTTTCATATTTAACTACACTGTCTATCAGCTTTCTATTGATGATAAATCCAATTCCACCACATGGTCCATTCTCCGTACCTTGGGTGTAGAGTACGTGACCAGTTGGTTCTAGTTTGATAAACTCTTCACCCTTTCTTCGTGTTTCACAGAGCCCAATAATATCCCAGTGTATGTTGTCAAGTTCGATTAACAGTTCTTGCAGTCGGGTCTCCGTTTTCATAGTACGTATATTAAGCGTAGCAATGTGAAAAGTCCAATGACAGCCTGATCTAACCCGGTGATTCTTAGCACCCTCTGTCTTGGGGCAGGTTTTCCCGCTGCCGTAGGTAGTTGCCCCTTGGCCTCCGGAGAATGAGGGCCGTGTTTGAGGTTGTACTGTCATATTTCAACATATTGAAATACCATGTTGAAGGTATGGACAGCCATATATATATATATATATATATATATATATATATATATATATATATATATATATATATATATATATATGTAATATACAACTTTTTTTGGACAGCGTTCATGGTTCACATATGCCCTCCAATTGAAGAGGTGGGTGGGGCTTGATCGCACAACAACCTGTGTCTCCGTCATATTGAGCATTGTTTTGTTGCTTGACTGACAGGAAGCCCCACCCATCCCTTACATTGGAGGGCACATGTTTCGTCTGTTGGTGGTTAGACTCATCAGGATACCGACATGTGCTTTCTTGCCAAGAATAGGGAGTCCCTCTCCACAATCAAACAACCCATATTTTCGCCAACTTCTCGTCGGATGGCTTATTCATCGAGATTTTTGACTTCTTTGGACTGCGTCCAATGAGACAACAGTAGTCAGGAGTTATACATCCCCGACCGTTGGGTTCCACAATATCATGTGGAACGCACATTAATTATGGAGAGGGACTTGGCGAGACGAATGAGTGGGTGCGGCTTCCTTCCAGTCAAGCAACAAACCAACCATATATATATATATATATATATATATATATATATATATATATATATATATATATATATATATATATATATATATATATATATTCAGTTTGAAGGCAGTACATATTAGATTAATTAATAGTAAACACTACATACTAAAGAAAAGTCAGTAGTATACGTCAGTAGGAGCAAAGGCCAAATATGATCATATAATGAACCCTCGACGCGAAATAGAAACCTTCAAAAAATCTTCCAGTGCTTCTTTAATATATTTAACTAATTTTCGATAAAAGCCGTTAAAAACGAGTTGAAATGATTCCATTATGTTTATTTAAAAGTAGAAAAAGAAAATAAAAAAAATGTCTGACATTATAAAAAGTCTGACATTATAAAATATATCCACAAACATATTTAGATGAAACTGGTGATTATTTCTTTGCAAAATAGCTTCTAACATTTGTATTTGGTGCATATAGAAAAGCACAAGGAGATAATTACGTTTGTTTGTGATAATAAAGACCTTTGAAGGGTTACTGGCAAATATGTTGAATTTTTAATGAGACAAAGAGTTTTAATCGAAATACTATTATTTTCTAATTGTGTATATTTAGATTGAATTAATATTATACTAGAGAGGGTATTGTTAAGTATCGATATGTCCAAATTATCGGAGCATTGAATAGAATTCATTATAACAACAAGAAATACAAAGGTTTATTTGTTATAATCTAATTTAAATTTGTATGTTTATTTTAAATTTCTTCACCAGAAAAAAACGTCACGAAAATAAAATTCTGACTAATCAATTCCAAATTGTTCATCCCATTAATTTAAAGTCTTACTTCACACAGGTTAGTAATTTTTTTCTGGGTTTTTCTCTTCATCTGGTCTAAGTTAGTTTCCACTCACTTATGCCTTTTGTATTTCTATTCTCATTCATTCTATGTATATGTCGCAACTATCTATCTTATTCTGTGCCATTTTGTAAACTCTACAGTATATTGTTATAATACTAATTAAATATATTTCTCAATATCATTTTCTCAAATTGCTGTTGTATAAAAATTGATCTTATTAGGATGTTGGTATACAGTAATTTTAGTCTAATTTGATGAACTTGTTTGTTTGCTATTTCAAAATTGTTGGTTTATCTATAATCTTACATTATTTTTCTCCCTTTCTAGGTTACTACAACTTTCTTTCACTGCGTTTTCGTTCAAACCCCAGATAACAATATCATCCGTTTAAAGTCTTTCTATTCTTTGCCTTTTGGCCAAATGTTAATTGCCTCAATAAAAATCAATAATAATATTACTAGTTTCTTAAAAGGCGCGAGAGCCGAAATGGTTTAACTCAATAATTTTGAGAAAAATAATAAATATAATAAATAAAATAAATTATTATTATTATTAATAATAATATTATCATGTATGACTAAAACATTGTTTATTGGTTTGTGTATTTTTAATTTATTAGTATATTAAAAATAAATAAATTTATCTGTTAGTACAATAAAAATTATAACTTAAATTTAATTATATATTTCATTCGGTGTCGTCCTCACTGTAACTTGGATCTACATTAATCATAGGTGGTTCAATATTATTAGTAAATGACACATAGGAATCTTTTATTTTAATAGCATGGTTAATAAAATTTATCCAACTTTCTTTGGGAATACTATCTACAACCAATTAATGTTGCAGCACTTGCACTTAGAGTTGGAGAATTGTTTTCTGCTCCAACATTGGATTTTACCTGATGCCATATATGCTCAATTGGATTAAAAATACAGTAATACGGGGGAAGGAGTAAAACTGTACAACTAAAAAAACACCATAGACCATTGAATACCGAACAATGTCTTAGAGGTTTTCATCATCTGGTCTAAGAAGTTTGTAAAAAGGCTAACAGAAACACGTAATGAACTCTCGACAGCAGCGAGAAATTGCATGAAAATATTTCAGTGGTCTTTCACAGTTTCATTAACTAATGTTCGCTGAAAGTTATTAAAAACAATTTTAAATATTTCCTGTAAGTTTCCTTAAAACCGAAAAAGAAAATAGCGTACGTATTTCAATGAAACTTGCGGAAAGTTCTCTATAAAGCCACATCCAACATTTGAAAGCTTTTGGTAGTTTAGGCTTCTGGATAATGAATGTTTTCCTTTCAGGATCTTGCTTTATATAGGAAGCAAAAAACACACGAGACCATCGTATTTATTGGTGAAGACAAAAGCCTATGGTAAGCTATTAAAAAATATTAATTTGTAACGATTCAAATAGGATAAAAGGCATTGATAGCAACAATCTTTAATATTATTAATTTGAAGCCTATCTTGATTTTTTTTGTCCGTAGTTTGTAAAGGGTTATCAAGTTAGTACTATAAATGTTTATAAAACGTCATAGCAGCTGTTTTTTCTTATTCCCACCAAAATTCACATTTGCGTTTAGTATTGTTTGGTAAATTATTATGAAAAGATATGCAGTTACACAGCATATACCAGGTATGTAAATATGAAACCGGAATTTTTGTATAGAAAATTCGCGTTCAGTTAGTAAGTTAAGTTATCTAATCATTTTCGTACATATTCATAAGAAGTGAAGCGTTGCTCAGCAAGAGCGTGTCCAATCGATGCAAATAAGTTGTAGTCGGACGGAGCCAAGTCTGGTGAGTAAGCTGCATGCGAAAGTATTTCTCAACTAAACGCCTCAATCGTTTTCTTGGTCAGTTTTGTGGAGTGTGATGCTGCATTATCATGAAGAAAAATCATTTGTGTTGCCTTTTTTGATATTCTGGTCGTTTTTTCACGCAAAGCTTGATTCAAATCGATGATTTCTTATCGGTAGCGTTCAGTATCAATGGTTTCGCCAGATTTTAGTAGCACATAATAGATCACCCTTCTGATTCGACTACAGAGAGCATTGTTTTCAGTTCGGAACGAGACTCTGAGGTGATCGGACGTGTCTTGTCTGGTCACCATGGGGACAGATAGCAGTGTCGGTTGGTAGTCTCGGTCGCCGACGTACAGATCTGGCCAAGGGAGCGGACAACCCCGAAGTGTCGTCTCCGCCAGTCGGCACTTCAAACCTAACCCAGAGAATAAGTCTTAGCCCCGAAGTTGGTGAAGAACGAAGCACCGGGACCGGCAGCAACACCAAATCCTTCTTGCCCGGACTCGCTAACAAGGAATAAACAGTGTAATACTGTAAGCAGAGGATGGACTCTGTGATGGTCGGACGCGATGTAAAGCGCGCTGGCCATCGTGGAGGCAGACGTCCATGGCTGTTGACCGTTCCAGCAGCGGGAGTCCGAACTGGATTAGGGAGCGGGCACCCCCGAGGTTCGTCACGCAAGACGCGCGGCGACCTCAAACCTAACCAAGAGAATAAGCCTTAGCCCCGAAGACGGTAAAGATGTAACGCACTGGGACCGACAACAACATCCAGTCCGTCCATTCTGTGCTACCAACAACATCAAATCAAAACCACTAACACCGGTATAACATCAAGAAAACAAAAAAGAGAACATCAAGAAAACAAAAAAGAGAATAATAAAATAAAATAGAACAGAATAACATCAAGAAAACAAAAAGAATATGCCAAAACACCACAGACACGAAGAAGAACCGAACAGTACACCAGTTCATTCAAAAAATCCAGCGTCAACGACCAGCGAACCAACCAATCGATCTACGAACAAACTTCCACTGGACTCGACCCTCGCGGGTCGTTTCCGGAGCAGTAATCACTATCACTTCGGTCGATTAATCTCGACCAGTACCGTATGGTATTAACCGCGCCAAAAGGACGGCGCATAAAAAACCCAGATTGCGACTGACGCGAAACAGTCGTAATCGATAACAAGAGAACAAAAGTAAGGGCCTCAGGGTCAACTTGACACACAGGATAAGCAGTAGTAGTAGAGCATTGTTTTCTGTCCATACCGATTGGGCCTTGCAGTCGATGCCGATGGTTCGCCTGGAGTTACCCATGATCTTTTACGCTTAGGATTCCCAAAATATATCCACTTTTCATCGCCAGTCACAATTCTATGGAGAAATGACTTTCTTTTGCACCTGGTAAGCAGCATTTCGCAAGTGGTTTTTTAGATTTGCTGTTGTCTTTTATTCAGTTCATGTGAAACCCATTCTCCCATCTTCTGGATCTTTCCCATGGCTTTCAAACGTATAGACGACTTCTCGCGTCACATTTAATTGATCCGCGAGCTGTTATTGCGTTTGGGCTTCATCCTCATCCAACAATGTTTGCAATTCGTGGTCTTCAAACTTTTTCGGCGGTCTTCCGCGTTCTTCGTTTCTCGAAGTTTCTTTTCGACTAGCAGAAAATTAATGCTGTCCGCAAATCGTAGTTTCTAGGCACAAAATTCCACATGTTCAACGCTCTTACAAACTATGTTGTATAAAACTTTTATTGTTGTAAGTTCAAAATCTTTATCAAATGTCAACAAGGAAATGGTACCAATGACGGGGTTTGACGGTAACTACATTCACAGATAGAGCCATCTATGGAAAAATTCCGGTTTTATATTTACAGACCTGGTATAGTTCGTTTCAAGATATGTCATTCTTCCTTCGGCAAAATGTTAATAAATCTATGCCCCAATAAGTCTCAATAAAAATACTCCTAGTTTCTTAAAACGTGCCAGATCAACTTCTGAATAATTTTGGGAAAAATAAAATATTGTTAAATAAGTAAATATTATTGTTAATAAAGTAAATTATGATTAAATTATTATTATTATGTATGACTAAAACATTGTTTATAGCTTTACGTATTTTGAATTTATTAGTACAATAAATATAAATAAATAAATTTATTTATTAATACAATAACAATTATAACTTATATTTAATTATACATTTAATTTGGTTTCTCTCTCACTGTCACTTTGATCTATTTTAATAATAACTGGTTCTAATAACATGGTTAATTGAATTTATCCAGTTTTCCTTGGGAATATTATCTACAACCAATTAACGTTTCAGTTGTAATTTTGTACTTGTTTAATTATATAATTTTGTAATTGTTAACGTTGTAATTTTGTATATGTATTTTCGAAGTATATATCGTTTTTTAATATATAGTTCTGAGTATCCAATTTAGTGTTATTTGTATTAGGAACTTCCTTAGGCACATTGGACAAAAGGCTACTTATAAATTAATCTTCAAAAAGTTCTGTGTTGGTGTTATCATGGTAGTCCAAAGATGAATGAACATCCATCCTCAGAACCAGCATGTAAAATTGTAATTATTTTTCCCTTGTTTGCTGGTGCTAAACCTACCCATCCTTTTGCTGGCGTCTCATGTGTATCGAACCATGTTTCGTCAAGATAGATAATAGAACGATTTTCTAATCTGTATTTTTTTATAGAGTTTAAATTGTCAAACCGCCATCATCGCAAGCGTTGTGATTCTATTAATATTGGTCTTTTATTAATGGTCCGATATGCAAAATCCATTCTCCGGAGGCTAATTCTGCTGTAAAGAATGTTGGTTTGATCTTTCCTTAGCCGCTGTTGCGATGAATATAATGTAGGCACAGTTTGCTCTTCATATATAGCATACATTTTGCTTCGAATTAAGTCTTAGTTGCTTTCGTCAATACAGTTGCTTTTACCAGAATCACAACGGACTTTTTTAATTGGCTTCGTCACAATATCTTTAACTGTAGACAATGGAGTTTTCATGTTTCTGCTGCGGCTGCATTTACACTAAGCCCCCTATTTAATAAAGGAACATCCACATTTTTAACAATTTGCTTAACATCGGGCGATAAATGTTTCCTTTTAAAATTTACACTTCCCGAGGCACAATGATCGTTATCTTGCCGAGAACGCCACATTTTTAGTAGGTTTGGAATAACAAAAAATACGATCGATATTATAGAACTGCACTGTTTAAGAAAATAATGCGAACTAAACTAAAATATTTCGAAACTACTAAACCAGATATAAAATTAATTTTATCTTTTTTACCTGATATTTTATTACGTCCGGCCCCGTTAACGTTTCTTGCAACTTTGTCGGGTTTCGTTACGGCAGAGGTTCTTAAGAGTTTATTGCAACCAATCGATCAACAATATATCTTGAAACGCACTATATAAACTGTTTAAATTTGTTATAAAAATAATGAATCTATTTGGGCTACGATTCGCGCCTTACGTGAACTTTATAGTGAACATAATCGACTTACAGGGATTAGTATTTGCAATTTACTTCATACATTTGTATAAAATAGTAATGCGTACGATGCTAAGAGCCAACCCTTCAACAACTTAAGCGTGTTTGCTGAAAAGAGCGATCGTTTTTGCACGTCGTTTTCAAGAATTTGGTCTTTCTAATGACACTGCTTGGAGCATTTTTCATAAAAATTTGTATTTCAAGGTGTATAAAATTCAGTTAGCCCAAGAACTCAAACAAAATGACCCTTTCTTGCGTAGAAATTTTACAGATTGGACTTTACATGAACTTGAAAAATTATTTTCACCGATGACGCCCAGTTTTGATTGAATGGCTTCGTAAATAAACAAATTTATCGTAGTTGGAGTAAAGAAAACCCACATGCTGTACTTGAAAGACCTTTACAGCCACAAAAATTAACAATTTGTTGTGGTTTATGGTCCGGAGGTGTAATTGGACCATACTTATTTGAAAACGAAAATGGAAATATAGTTACTGTCGGTGGAGAATGCTACAGAAACATGATTACTGATTATTTCTGCCACGAATTGGATGATTCTGATTTGGACGGCTAGTGGTTTCAACCAGATGTTCAATAAAAGTTCAATGACGATGAAATCTCAAGAAATGCCGATGTTATCTGGCCACCAAGATCATGGTTAAATCACAAACACACAGTTAGCTTAAAACAAACATTATTTGTGTCATTGATTAACTAGTTAACCATGAAAAAATCCCAATGCGGTCATTTTTCATGATATTATTTTTATATAAAAATGCCATAAACCAACATCTAAAATAAAAAACATTCACGATGATATCTTATACCGTTGTGTTTTTATTCCAGATTAAATATAAATGGGTCTTATTTGATAACTTTATATACGAGTATAGAGTGAAACGTTAGATACGAGGGTCGTCCAATAAGCCCTTAGAGATAGATGTAAAACAAATAATTTTAACATTTTTTTTTAAACATAATTTCCTTTTAGCTTTATACATTTTTTTAAGGCGTCTAAAAAGCAAAATTTCGGAAGAAAAGACATCAAAATAGGCATTTGTTTGGGCGATGATCTCCTCGTTCCCCGCTGAGCCATTTTTTTAAGTTTGGAAGTAAAAAAAGTCACTGGGGGCCAAATCCAGTGAATACGGTGGATGATGTCGTAATTCGAGCTTTAATTCCATGATTGGTGTACCCGTGCATTCTCTTGATGGAAGAGGGTTTTTTTTTCAAATGAGGACGATTTTTCTTGATTTCTTCGCTTCGCTTACCGGTGCAATAACGATACTCTACAGTTATTGTTTTTCGTTTTTCCAAGTAATCGGTGTAGATGATTTCGAGTGCATCCCAAAAAACTGTTGCCATAACCTTGCCGGCCGATTTCACCGTCTTCGCCTTCTTCAAGCCCGTTCGCCTTCAAAAACCCACTGTTTTGATTGTTTCTTTGTTTCTGGAGTATAGTAGTGTATCCAAGTTTCGTTCACAGTTATGTATCGATGCAGAAACTCATCGGAATTGCGACGAAAAATAGTCAAAACAGCCTCAGAGTCGGCCCATCTTGCCAAAATGTTTTCAGACCCAATTTTCCGTGCAAAATAAAAAACACTGTATCTTGCGATAAGCCTGTGGCCACAACTATTTCACGCACTTTGATTCGTCCAACACTTAAAATCATGTCGTGGATTTTGTCAATCATTTCGGGAGTAGTCACTTCTAGTGGACGTCCCGAACGATGTTCATCTTTTGTGGACGTACGGACAAGTTTAAACTTATTTACCCAATAATAAACAGTTGCAAACACTGGAGCAGATGTGCCATGAACTTCATTTAATTCAGCTTTAATCTCTTTCGGTGTTAAGCCTTTTAAATATGTGTTTAATCACCACTCGAAACTCACTTTTTTCCATTTTTCTAAATAATTAAAAATTGCTTGCTTCAATCGACAATAGAAATGAAACCATGTGATGAATATAACTGAAACTTTGATAGTTCCAATGGATTAATTAACGTAATTTTCCAATAGATTGGTGGTGGTTCCATTTCTGGAAAGTCGGTTTGTTTATAGTAACATTTCATGAAATTCAAGACCACATTTTGTTTCAGTCCTTAAAAGAAAATATGTTCGATATTTTTGCTATCATTTCTTATATTAAGGGGTTAGAAAGGTTGAAAAATCGTTTGGCGAAGTACATCAAGCTATCCCGAGACTACGTTGAAAAAAATTGACTTTCTACTATTAAATAAACAATATTTGATTTAAACATTATTTGACTTTACTCTACCAATTCTATTACAAGAACAGATATAGCCATTGAGTAGCGAACAGCGATTTGGAAGTTTTCTTCGTCTCGTCTAAGAAATAAAAAGCTAAGAAGAAAAAATGACGTAAACCAGGATACTTAATAACGACCACGAACGTAGCCAGGATTTAGTTTAGGGGGGGGGGGGGGGGGGGTAGTTTGAAGTAAATAAAACAACAAAAATATACTTACATGAAATTTAATATTTATGTATTCATCGGAAAAATTACGACATATTTAAAAAGTTCTTAACATTAAATGAAATGGTTAAATTAATTTCGTTCCTCTACGCTAAATCTAAAACCATTAAAGAAGAAATCTTCGGCTTTTTCTTTTAAATATATCCACTACTTCATCTGCATGAATTTCTGTTCCATAGTGAATGTTCATAAGAGTCAAACCATTAAGTCTGTTTTCACTTTTAGTGTTTCGTAAATAGTTTTTCAGTCTCCTTAGGCTCGAGAAAGACCTTTCTGAGGTAGCAGTGGATACAGGAATGGTAGCCAAGATTTGTAGTAATGTGTAAATATTGGGATAAAGGTTTTTATCGCACATATCTAGGCATTCCAAACTAGATTTCAGGGTAGGCGAGATACTTGTCATCACTGTTTTCCATACTTCAAGTTCTGCTTTAACCACTGATATGTTGCTTTCGGGAAGCAGTGACGAGTACATGGAAATTGCTTCTTCAATTTCAGAACTGGCAGTAAAATTTGAAGGTAGCACACCAGATAATGCTGATACTACTTTACGATGTTTGGTAAACCTTTCAAAATTTTGTAATACGTGCATACATCCAATGCAGGAATGTTCGGTCTATTTAATTGTCTTCCGACGACGCGTGGCATTCGCAGTATACCACCATTTTCTTCCAGTAAAACCTTTGCGTCTTCATAGAGATGAAGATATTCGACGTCAGTGTTGTTTCTCAGGAGTTGTAAGACATTAATAACATCATCTACATGTTTGAATGCCGTGATAATATCGATGTCAATTGTCTGTAATTGTTTTGATAGCGACAATTTATAGCTCATAACTTTTTGAAGAATCACTAAACACATCACAAAATCCGAAGATCGAAGCGTACTTAGCAATTGGGCGGCTTGTTGCGATGTTTCCTTATTGTGATTAAATTGGAGTTCTTCGAGAGCATTCACAATCGCTGAATAAATTTCCCTGAATCTTATAATAGCTTCATGTTTGTGGACCCACCGTATTTCACACATTGAGAGCAAGCTTTTTTGGTTACTGACGGGTAGTAGCTCTTGAATTTTTTCTTTCAACAAAGCAGTGCGTTGAGCAAAATGTCGAAAGTAGGAACCAACAGACTGCACAATCCCAATGCAATTTCGGACATTTGTTAATGAACATGAATCAGCAATAGCAAGGTTGAGAGAGTGTGCACTGCAGTGTACATAAAGAGCAAGAGGACATTCTTGGCGAACATAAGCTTGGGCACCGTGCAAATACCCACTCATAGCTGCAGCCCCATCGTAACCTTGATCAATCACATGAGAACATTCAAGTCCATGCTTTTTCAGAGCTGTAATAATAAGATTTGCGAGACCGGATCCTGAAACATCGACCGTTGGAATGTACTCAAGGAACATCTCTTTAAGTATATGGTGTTTATTATCTCTAAAATATATCGAAGACATAACGTCACTTGTTCTACACGTCCGATGTCGGTGGTTTCGTCAGCCAGAATCGCAAATAGTTTGGCTTTCTTTACTTCTTCAATTATTTTATGTTGAATTAATTCACCACAAATGTCAATTATTTCATTTTGGATCTGAGGGCTTGTGTACAGGGCATTCTTCTGTGAAGTATTCAAATGCTCAGCCAGCTCTTTATCTCCAGACTCAGCCGCAAACCGCAACAGGGCTCTAAAATTACCATCATTATGTAGTGGTTGTTCAGGTTCTGGTGATTCTGGTGTAATTTGTATGTGCCCCGAATCGATTTTACCTCTCAAGGAGATGCCTTGTTTGTCGCAAAAAATTATTGCTTTTACGATAGGGATTAGTTTCTTTCGATTCTCCTCTTGTTGTCTCTTTCTTTCAGAAGACAGCTGTTCAGTGACCGAAAAAGCCTGCGAAGATATTACTTTTAGAAAGTTATCTGCCAGTTCTGAATTTCGCTTGTGGTATCCCGATTTCGCATGAGCTTCAAATATTTCTAGGGCATTTTTCCACTTACAAAAAGTTTCGGTTATCAACTGGCCGATCCTTTGATGACCGCCTTTACCTTCATCAAGCGAACGTCCGATTGCCATGCAAACTCTGCTGTATGCTCCACTTTTATATTCCGAATTTGACAACCAGGGGAATCTCTCCAACCATTTCAATTGAAAGCGCAAGTTTCGTTTTGTGGAAATAGGAAACTTATAATCTCTGGGTGGGTTCCATGGCGTTTTTAAAATTTGGACTTTAAAATATTCATCCAAGATTTTTTCTTGATTCGCGTAAAAACCAACATCCAACTTAGCTACAGTTGTAAAAGATGACGTAACAGGCAAGCTGGCCTGTTGCAGACTAGATGTAGATTCGGCAGTTGAAGGTATCGAACAGGGCACCAGCGACATGGCATCGATTTCGACATTCGGTATTGTGATTGAGGTCGAGGTCGAGGGCCCGCTTGTCATCACAGTCTTCTTATCAGCACGCAAGGTAGCTGAAGCTTTGATAGCTAAATCCAAATTTGTTTCTTTATTAGAAACCCCTTGACTACACCACTTTTTCCAGTAGTCCATACCTTTAAGTTTATCACTCTTCCTTTTCTTCCCCTCCATTTTTCGACAGTAATAATGATTCACGTATCTATCCTTAACAAGGTCACCGAATAACACTGCACTAAAATTACTCACTTACACGGTACACTTAATTCTCTTCACTACTTCTCGTTCACCACTTTTCACTTATATTCGCTTCGAGTTCGCATGGAAGATTACTGCCGTAAGCGCGGTCACGCGCCGCTTATATAGCAGCCCAGTAGTAGCCGTCCAGAAACTACCACAAACTTCCAAAATGCTCCGCTCATTCCGACCGAGGGGCATGGCGAATAATCGAGAAACAACGCAAAGTTTTCATACGATACAAAATAGTTCGACTACTCGACAAGAGATGGCGTTACTGTGCGCAACGTCCACTAGTTCGGATATATATTCAATTCAAATATAATAATTTAACTCTCTTCACTACTCGTATTTTTTCGGTATAATATTAGGTAATATTTGGCTTATTTCGGGGGGGTTTGAACCCTCAAACACCCCCCCCCCCCCCTTGGCTACGCCCGTGATAACGACAAAACATGCCAGTTCTCATATGAAAAAACCTTCGTTATTTGGTTTATTACTTGAAACTCTCGACGAATAATTTTAAATCAATCTTATAAGTTTCCTTAAAACGGAAAATAAAGTGTATTTGAATGAAACTTGAGGATTTTCTTTATAAAATCTTTCCTACTTATAAAAGATTTCTCTATAAAATCACATCTAAGCTTTTGCTAGTTTAAACGACTGGATAACGAAGGTTTTCCTTTTTCGAGTAAACTTTGTGAGTATAGAGAAGCAAACAGAGGGAATTGCGTTTGTTGCCGAAAACAAAGGCCTTTGAAAGTTACTGTGGAATATTAATTTAGCTCGATTCAAGTGGAATAAAGGACTTTCAACCTAATCATTTTTAGCAGCTTTGGATTACTAGTTTTCCGGTCATAGATACATATATACACACATACAAACATACATATACAAATATTAAAGTATGTATTGACTAATGGTAAAAATATTCTAGCAGGGTTATTTGTCGAGTTTGCTTGGCAATTAAAATACTTTGAAAGCGGGGATCCAACTAAGATATCAAGTCCAAAATTGGCAGGTCGCCACGTGATGCAACAAACGTTCTAATTGCTGCGTCATATTAATTGTTTGTTGATATATATATAATATATATATATATTTATATATATATATATATATATATATATATATACATATACATATATATATATATATATATATATATATATATATATATATATATATATATATATATATATATATATATATATATATATATATATATATGTATATATCAATAAACTCTTCTTCCTCTGTGTTTTCATCATAGGTTCTATCAGACACTGTTTCTTGCATAGAAACCTCCAGATATACTGAGTCATCACTTTATTCCACTATTACATCATTGTCTACAGTGAAAAAGTTCCCTATACTATACTGTTCCGATGCCAAAATAATCATTAGTTTTCCATATTCGATCCAAAAGTGATAATGGATGGTCGTCTTCTCTTTAGTACTGTTAATGACGATGTCCTGGTCTAATAATGATGTCCTGGTCTAGAGGTTAGCATATAGACGTAAAAATGGGAGGTATTCTTGTTGTTCCAATACTGGCATTAAAATCACCCATCAGGATTTTGTACCTACATTTCTCCTTGTATAAAAGCTGGGCTACATCATCATAAAATTCCTCAATTTCCTCATCCATATGGCTTATAGTTGGTGCATAAGCCTAAACTTTTTATTCAGCTGAATGCCGCATTGGGCCAGTCGGTCAGATGTACTTTCAAATGTTATTACACTGTCCTTCAGCTTTTGATCCAATTCCGTCGCATCGACCATTTTACCTCGAATGTAGAGTACGTGTCCAGTTGGTTCCAGTTTGATTAACTCTTCGTCCTTTCTTCGTGTTTCACAGAACCCAATGATATCCTAATGTATGTTGTTAAGTTTGACTAACAGTTCTTGCAATCGGGCCTCCGTTTTTTCCATCTTCCCGCTGCCGTAGGTAGTTGCCCCTTGGCCTCCGGGAACTAAGGGACGTGTTTGAGGTTATACTGTCATATTGAAACATATTGAAATATCATATTGAAGGTAGGGACCGTAATGTGACACGTTGGTGTAATGCAGGTTGGCAGATTTTTGATTATGTTAGTCTGAGGACTCTGGCTTGACCTGTCCGTCAGAGATGACCCTCTCAGGAGCATATACTCCAGACGGCATAGCTCAAAACTTCCTTGCCGTACTCAAACCCCTTTACCACGTCAAGGTCTGATTCACAAAGGAGATATATATATATATATATATATATATATATATATATATATATATATATATATATATATATATATATATATATATATATATATATATATATATATATATTTGTGTGTGTGTGTGTGTATACAGGGTGTTCCAGAATATGTGGGCAATATCCCGGATTAAGATAGAACACATAAAAATAAGATACGGGTTCATAAGATACTGGGTAAGTTTCGTCGTAATTTGAAAATACTCTATTTTCAACTGACACTGCAATAAATATCCTTATTTAAATCGGTACATATAAAAAAAACATAGTAACAAACAAGGAATTTTATGAAAATAATAACAAATGCAAAACCCCATATTTATTGAAGCAAAATTTTTTTTCGTAAACAGTTCATTTCATTGATGTCGATAAAGAGACTCTTTTTTTGAAAGGTTTAAGTTGTCTTAAAATATTATTGTTGTGCCTTTATCGTAGAGGGTATAAAAAAATATCATTACTATGTTAGGGCTAGTTTAACTGACTAACTAACTAGAAATCAATTCAGTATTTTTTAATTTTATATCTCTGGGTGTCAACACGTATCGTCTAGAAATAATATTTTTCATTTCTTGCGTTTTCACAAACTATGTAGTCTTAATTTTTTTTATTATCTAAAATTTAGAAGCAATATTATTTTTTAATAGTTCTGAGAACCGAGAAAACAAGCAGATTTCAGAATATACCATGCCACTGTGCTTGGCTTTTTTTGACTACGAAAAAGCATTTGACTTAATCTTAAATCAGGCGGTAATGGATGCATTGCTGATCCAGGGTGTAGATAAAGCATATGTAAACCTATTAGGATCGATATATGATGGGGCTACAGCGACAATTCACCTTGATGATCTTGTAGTGGGAATTAATGTAGAACGAGGTGTACGGCAGGGTGACGCAATATCGCTTATTCTTTTCTCGGCGGCTCTTGAACAAGTATTTCGTAAACTGGATTGGAAACAGGATGGTGTAAAGATCAATGGTGTAAACTTAAACCATCTTAGATGTGCAGATGATATCGTTCTCCTTTCACAAGACCCAGAGGAGCTGCAAACACGCATACAAGAGCTACAAAGGGCTGGCGAACCATTTGGCTTGAAAATAAACCCGAAAAAGACTAAGGTTATGTTCAATAAATTCGCTGAGGCCAGAAGAATTTCAGTTTTAGGAAGGGATTTGGAGATTGTGGATCACTTTATATATCTTGGGCAGAGGATTTCAATGGAGGAGGATACTACCCAGGAGGTGGAACGACGTGTTAAATGTGGCTGGCAGGCATTCGGCAGGCTCAACATAGTGTTTAAGAGCAAACTTCCACTTTGCCTGAAAAGAAAAGTCTTCGATCAGTGCATTCTACCCGTCATGACACACGGAAGTGAAACCTGGACACTCACATCGCAATCAATTCAAAAACTTCGGGTAGCACAGAGGGGATTGGAAAGATGTATGCTTGGCATTGCAAGACGAGACAGAAAGCCCTGCGCATTGATCAGGGAACAAACGAAAATGTGTGACATCATTGGAAGGGTAAAGCAATTGAAATGGAGATGGGCAGGCTATATAGCAAGGCGATGGAAGGATAGATCGACCAAGGCAATCCTGAAGTGAATACCGCTTGATCGCAAACGTCCACGAAAAAGACCGAAAACACGATGGACTGATGACATGATGGACTGATGGACTGATGGACTGATGACAATCGTTAAGTGGTAGTTCGAAGGGGCTAAGTCCGGTGAATATGGTCAGTGTGGTAGAACGTCCCATTTAACGTTTCCCGAATAGTTTATTTTGTGTATGGGCGTATTCTAGTCTTATTCTTTGAATACTCGATTCAATTTTATCAATTGTTGTCGATATCGATTACCAGTAGTCGTTTCACCAGATCTCAGCAGTTCGTAATACACAACTTCCCTACTATCCCACCAAATACACAGCAAAGCCTTCTTTCCATGCATATTGCTCACTGGTTGTGATGTCGAAGGCTGGCCTGGGGCTACCCATGATTTTTTGCACTTTGGGTTGTCAAAATAGATCCTGTTTTCATGACCTGTCACAACTCGATGCAAAAAAACCTTTTCTTTTCTGCCTGGAAAGCAAAATTTCTGAAGTTTTTCGCCATCCAATGCCTCAATACATAAGGAACCCATTTTCATTCCTTCTAGATCTCTCCCAATGCGTGTAGATGTTCGGAACGGTGGATTAAGCAATATTTAATGGTTCTATCAATTGTTTCATCATATAAATTGAGTCTTCATCCAATAATGCATGCAAATATTCATCTTCAAACTTGTTCGCCTGCCCTGGGCGCTTCTTGTCTTTTATCTCAATATCATCACTTTTAAAGCGTTTAAACCATTGTTCACATTTTTTTTTTGGGTGAGAGCGTATTCACCATAAGCTTCAACCAACACTCGATAACTTTCAGCAGCCATTTTCTTCAAATGAAAGAAGGTTTTTAAGTTCCCCGCAAGACGTTTTTTTCTGGTATATAATTCGACATATTCAAAGCTATGAAAAACTATGTTTTTGCATAATGACAGTTAATAACAAACTGGATTTTAATGACGTATGTTATCGTAGACACTTTTTGTATTTATACTCATTTTGACATCGAAAATAGTCATTTTTGAAGAAGCTACTGTGTTGGTGAAACGTGTCAAACAGTAATAATAAAGTGAACCTTTAGACAAAAAAGTCTTAATTCTTTATATTTTTTGTTTAGGATGCTTTCGTTCACTATTTCCCCAAAGTATGGTTACTAGGAAATTTAATTCGAATATATGTAAAAAAAGGGGAGTAAAATAGGAAGATGTTAATAGATAAAGTCTTTATAAATTTACATAACTCTAACAATAAATTGCGACCGTCCTTAGGAACAACTTAGGTCTCTAAATCCTAACTAAGGACTGTTTTTAGATAAAAGTCGGTGATATCCTAAACGTGGATAGTCGTTATCGGACAATTGTGGTGTGACGGTCGAACTATAAAAGTTGCCCGCTTGATAAGACTCGCAAAATCCCGAAACTTATTTTCTTCCAGTGTCGGTGTTATTGTCAATAGATAGAAAAAGATTTATACGTCCGGATTATGGTTAATAAAACGTATTAATTTCCGTGTGATACGTTATCATTATAAGAAGATATCGTTTATATAATTTAGTTCTGATAAGGACAATCCCAGAAATGAAAAACATTTTTTTTTATGATTAACTGAGATTGGCGATGGACATTTATTTTAAATAAACAAATCAAGATTTATATCTAAATTTCAACTATATTTAAAACACACACACTGTATTTTTCAAATACGAACTATATTAAACTAACAGTAAGAAAAGTAGTTACAACCTAAACTGTCCATCGAGCTAATATACCATAAATCAGGGCTTCCCAATTTTTTTTCATTTTGCGGCGCACTTACAGTTTTAATATTTTGTCACGGCATGATAGTCAAAATATGAGCTCCATCACTCTGGAACCCGCATTAAAGAATACTCGTTTTTTTTTGCTTACAAAGGATGCTAATAAATGTAGTAAAGTTCATTTTTTATAGTGTCATTAATTAGGTAGGAAAAACAATAGATATTGTTCAAATAAGTAAATATTGGTAGTAATACGAAAATAGGAATAAAGTTAGTGCTAAATTGTTTGTAGTTTATTGTAGTGAGAAGAAAACAATTTTTTACTCTATTCGTGTAAATAAATATCGGATAAAATCGTACCATGGTTTGTAGGTTAATTTTTTCTGTAACTACATACAATTACAGACAATTTCCATTAAGAAACGATTCAATCACCTATAATAAACTCGGTGATACAAGTACTATCGTTTCAGTAACACATGCTATAAAATTTGAAAATGGACAGAAGGATCTACATTCGATATAATCGTTTGTAGTTTATAAATTGTTAATAATCATTCAATCGAACTCTTGTTGAAAGGGGTGTTGTTACACTTTTGAAGATTATGTTACTTCCCTAAAGAATCAACTGAATATCGTGGTTATTTTTCTATGCTATCCACGATTTTGGATGGAAACAGTTGAGTTGCTCCATAAAACATATATAGTTTATGCTTTAGTGTTCGTTGCTTTAAGAAGCCTTATAAGCCCTATTTACTGACATACATACTGTTTACATAATGCTCATATCAAATCACCTGATAAAGTCAGGATGTTCTTATTTCTACATCAATATGTGTCTTTTTGAATGTTTGAAGATTGATATTCGGCGTTATGTATCATTTCTGAAGCAACCGCTAGAGTGCAGGATTGAAAAACGCTATTTTTCTTATTCGATAGTTAGCATTTGTATCGACTCTATGTATACTAGTTCAACAAGCTACAAACGGTTTAATTTCTTAGGCTTTAACCTTTTTAATCATAGTCATTTTTTAATATTGTTGATCAGTTGATTCTTTTGTTTGCAGTTTTAACAAGAGTTTAATAGTCACTACAAATATAAGCGTACTACTACAAACATTTATATCATTTGTAGTTTCTGGGCGTTATGGAGCTCGAAATATATGTTCAATGACACTAATTAGGTACATAAAGGAAAACAACTCTGAAGCTTCTATAGGAAAGCAGCAAGAAATGGTAAAAATCTTCAATGGCAAGTTAGTCAATGCGACATGTGGGCCTGCTGATCTGCTCACATTTTTTACAAATCGCAGAATAAGACTAGATACTGCTACTCTCATTTCTTGCTCCACGTTGATTTTTGAGTGATATTTGTTCTTTATTACAGCTACAACTGAAAATCCGGTTGCGCATAGCTAGGACGTTGCAAAGGGAATGAAAATAAATCCTTAAAGATTTCGAACTTACGACTTGGATATTCATAGTCGTTATCGGACAATTGTGGTGTGACGGTCGAACTATAAAAGTTGCCCGCTTGATAAGACTCGCAAAATCCCGAAACTTATTTTCTTCCAGTGTCGGTGTTATTGTCAATAGATAGAAAAAGATTTATATGTTCGGATTATGTTTATATAATTTAGTTCTGATAAGGACAATCCCAGAAATGAAAAACATTTTTTTTTATGATTAACTGAGATTGGCGATGGACATTTATTTTAAATAAACAAACCAAGATTTATATCTAAATTTCAACTATATTTAAAACACACACACAGTGTATTTTTCAAATTCGAACTATATTAAACTAACAGTAAGAAAAGTAGTTACAACCTAAACTGTCCATCGAGCTAATAATACCATAAATCAGGGCTTCCCAATTTTTTTCAGTTTGCGGCGCACTTACAGTTTTAATATTTTGTTACGGCGTCATAGTTTTGACAGTTATAGTTACACTTTTGAAGATTATGTTACTTCCGTAAAGAATCAACTGAATATCGCGGTTATTTTTCTATGCTATCCACGATTTTGGATGGAAACAGTTGAGTTGCCCCATAAAACATAACACATGGGATGAAAAGTCCCGGGCCTAACACATAGATGGCGCTAGTTTTATTGCAGTCACCTTTTTTCAGTTAATACTAACCTTCAAAAGACAGCTGTTAAAATTTCATGATATTCTATTCATTAGTTTGTGAGTTATTGTGCTAAGAGTGACGTACTTTTGTTATTTTCAAAACAATGGATCAAAAACAATTTCGTGTTTTAATTTTACACTGCTTCTTGATGGGAAAAATACCGTTCAAGCGAAGCAATGGCTTGAAAAGTGTTATGGGGACTCCGCTCCATCAGAAACAACAATAAAAACGTTGGTTTGCTGACTTCAAACCTGGTCGTAGAGACACCGATGATGCAGAACGCAGTGGACGTCCAAATAAGGCGGTAACACCAGAAAACATAAAAAAAATCCACAAAATCGTTTTGAATAATCGAAAAGTGAAGTTGCGTGAGTTAGCTGACATCGTAAAGATATCAAAAGAACGTGTTGGCTTTATATTGCATAAGCATTTGACTATGAGAAAGCTCTGTTCAAAGTGGATGCCGCGTTTGCTCACTGTTGACCAAAAACGAGAATGTGTTGATGATTCTGAGTAGTGTTTGACCATGTTTAAACGTAACAAACCGGAATTTTTGCGTCGATATGTGACAATGGATGAAACATGGATCCATCACTTCACTCCGGAATCAAAACGATCGTCGTCTGAGTGGATAGCAACTGGTGAACCTCGTCCAAAGCGCCCGAAAGCACAACAATCGGCTGGAAAGGTTATGGCCTCGATATTTTGGGATGTGCGTGGTGTAATATTCATCGACTATCTTGAGAAAGGAAATACCATTAACAGTGAATATTATATAGCGTTATTGGAGCGTTCGAAGGCCGAAATTGCAAAGAAACGACCGCATATGGCAAAGAAAAAAAATTTGTTTCATCAAGACAACGCACCGTGTCACAAGTCAATCAAAACAATGGCAAAACTACATGAATTGAACTTCGAATTGCTCCCACCTCCACCGTATTCGCCAGATTTGGCTCCCAGCGACTACTGGCTGTTCGCAGACCTGAAAAAAATGCTCGCCGGTAAGACATTTCGCACGAATGAAGAGGTTATCGCTGAAACTGAGGCCTATTTTGAGGCAAAAGATAAATCATTCTACAAAAGTGGTATTGAAATGTTAGAGCGGCGCTGGAATGATTGCGTTGCTCTTGATGGAGATTACGTTGATGAATAAAGCTAATTTTGAACCAAAAAAACTGTGTTTTCTTTGTTAGGCCCGGGACTTTTCAGCCCATGTGTTATATAGTTTATGCTTTAGTATTCCTTGCTTTAAGAAGCCTTACAAGCCCTATTTACTGACATACATACTGTTTACATAATGCTCATATCAAATCACCTGATAAAGTCAGGATGTTCTTATTTCTACATCAATATGTGTCTTTTTGAATGTTTGAAGATTGATATTCGGCGTTATGTATCATTTCTGAAGCAACCGCTAGAGTGCAGGATTGAAAAACGCTATTTTTCATATTCGATAATTCGAATTTTACCCATACTCGATAAAAAATTCACTCTGGACTAAACAATTATAAGTGATCAATTTTAGTGTCTATGGCTTAAACTGGGTGAAAAGAAAAAAGTACTATTTTTCTGACCCATGGAAAATTTTGCGATGAAAGAAAGGATAAGATGCGCCATTTCAAGTTTAGACCCATAGTCGACATTGATAAAAAATTTGTCCTGTACTAAAAAAATTACAGTTGGTCAATTTTTATGACTGGAGCTTAAACTACGCGAAAAATGCAATTTTTCTGGCCCTTGAGAAGATTTTTATAGTCGCTATAGGTAGTCGGAGATGACATGCGCCATTTCAAGATTATCGCCCATGGTCGACATTGATAATATTGTTTCACACGGAAGGATCTTAGAAAAGAATTAGTGTAATTTTTTCAATTCTTCTGATGGAATCATCGGTGTGAAACACTAATCTAGAAAAAAATTACCACTAAAAACCGAATCCGTTTTTCGAACTTCTCTACGTACATTTCGCTAACAATGTTAGCATCATCAGGAGATGATTCAATCATCTTGAATCATGTAGCGGTTAAATTTGAAAGATTTAATCGTGTCCTGATGATAAGTTTAAAAAAGTGATTTGGTGTTTAGTGTTAAATCTCTTCGAATTTGGTGTGTCACACCGAAAGTTGTATTAAAAGAATTGCCAAATTGTTTGAGACATGAAACAAAATGAAACAAAATGAAACAAAATGCCTGCGATTTTTTTTACCCAACCCAAAACAAAAATTAAAGTCAGCACCATCATTATTTCGATACATACAAGACACATACAAGTCCTAGGAGGAACAATTTTTTCCAGAAAATTACTGTGACCATTAAACAGCGAACAATAACTGGAACATTTCTTTTATTTTCTTTAAGGAGTGGAAAAATACAAACAGGAACATACAATGGAGAACAAGATCTCTACGAAAAGATGGTTCTCGGTGGTTTTTCCACTATCATTAACTAATGTTCAGTGAAATTTATCAAGCACAATTCTTTTAATGCTTTTTAAACCAAAAGGGAAAATGGAACGGTTTCTAAAGGGTACGCGTTTAGATGAAACTAGTGGAAAGTTCTCTTTAAAATCACATCCAACATTTGCGAGCTTTCGCTAGCTAGACTTTTGGATAATGAACGTTTTCCTTTTACGAGTGTTTTGTGTGTGTGTGTGTTGTAAAGCAAACAGAAAGAAATAGTTTGGTTAGGAAAATCAATAAACCTCGGAGGGTTACCCGTTAATATTAAATTAGTACGGTTGATGAGGATTAAAGGACCTATATATATATATATATATATATATATATATATATATATATATATATATATATATATATATATATATATATATATATATATGTATATATATATATGTATATATGTGTATATGTCGAAGCCATGAGTCTTCCCATACATATGTGTGTATATATATATATATATATATATATATATATATATATATATATATATATATATATATATATATATATATATTGATGAATGTTTTCACGGGTGTGAAATGTAATGTTTCTCGGGTATCCCGTGTTAGCTGAATGTCCGGTGGACGGTTTCGCTCACGTTTCGATGGAATCTCATCCATCATCTCATCCAAGCGTTTACTCGACAGTGTTTCGACGACAAATGCTGCTGGTCGGTCTGTCGCGTCGGGTTTTGTGTGCTGGCGGCGCGACGTCATTGGTCGGTTGATTCCGGCCAATGAGAGGCCGTGTTTGGCTACGTGTTTGCGGACCCTTTGTCAGTAGCACCGCTTGCATGGATGAAGAACTATCTCACTGTCTCGGACTCTCTGCCGAGTGGGATCAGCAGAGAGCCCGAGACAGGCGAGATAGTTCCACAGCCAACAATCCATAGTTTCACCGACTTCTCGTTGGACGGCGTACACATGAAGTGTTAGATTTCTTTGGACTGTGTTAAATGAGACAACAGTAGTCAAGTGTTATACACCCAAACCGTTGGGTTCCACAATCTCATGTAGAACACACAATAACCTGCGTGTCCGCAGTTTGAAGACTGTCAGGAATCAAATATCAGGGATGTCTTAATAATCGAGCAAGACAACAATTTGAAACATACGATGAAGGTTAAAAACAATGGCTATTTTACAATGTCAGAAAGAGACGAATTTCACCTCCTTAATCACTGTAAAAAGTGAAAAGAACAAAGTGTACAGATACGAATTTTTTAAAAACTGTATTACTGTCAGAATCGACAACTGTCATATAATATAACAAAAAAAATTATAGAATCAATGCCGATATGACTACAAGCTGTCATGACTAACTAATACAACTATTTAATCGTGTTTAAAACTGATATTACTGTACTAAAGTAGATCTAAGACTAAATTAATCCACCGGCTTTCAGTATTTATATTTGCCTTAGTTAGCTGATGCAGAAACTTGGTCTAATTCGTGATATTGACGAAGGAAGTTGTTTGGATTGGCATTTTGCATTCCTTGTTGTTGATAAGCGGACATCTTCCACATAATTCACTATTTGATAATTTACCTTCAGGTTTCTGGGTACAATTTGAAAAAAAGTGGTAATGCAAATGGTTTAATTTTTTTTACTTTTTCAAGTTAAGAAATATTCGTTTGTTATCAATCAAGCTAAGAAGGATTGTTGAATTTCTGTTAAAGGTTTTAATATACGACGTGTTCGTACACCATGTTATTGTAGTCAGATTTCTAAATGTGAAAAGGGACGAATTATTAGAAAGAAAAAACCAGATCAATACTATTGGAACTTTCGATGCGACACATTAAATTCGACGAGATTTACCATTAAACACAATATCTCTTATTGATTGATTTGTCCGTTACTCTGTGTTAGTTCATTTTTTAAAAGGAATAAAATAAATTTTTACATTGTTATCTATCACTTTTAGTTTCAAACAAAATGTGTGTGACTATAGTTTCGTAAAACGACTGTAACTAAACACTACTTTAAAACTAAGGTTTTACAGCTGGTTATCTATTCTATGTACCTAATTTTATACTTTTATTGGGGTTAATTTTTTACAATACTTTAAATAGTGGGGAATTTCGGAGATCCGTCTTATCGTTTAATAGCTGTCTAGACGGATTTTTATTATATTTATAAATTTAAATAGGTTCTAAAATGTTTAATTTTTTTCTTTTGGGCGCTGTATGTAAAATTTTCAAATTTGTAATCTCGGGAAATATATGTCCGGTATCAATGAAATGGTTCGCAAAATTAGAGTGTTGTTTCTTTAATATGTATGCAGATTTATGTTCTTTGTATCTGGTCTGAAAATTTCTGTCGGTTTGTCCAACATAGCAGCTGCATGTCCAACATGCAACATGCAACAGAAGCTATTGAAATTTATGAATATAATAAAAATCCGTCTAGACAGATATTAAACGATTAGAAGGATCACCAAAATTCTACGAAATTAAGTACCTAGAACAGATAAACAGCTGTAAAACCTTAGTTTTAAAGTAGTGTTTGAGAATGTAAAGTCGTTTTACGAAACTATAGTCACACAAATTTTGTTTAAAATAAAAGTGACAGATAACATAATAAAAAATTGTTTTATTCCTTTTTTAATTTAATTATATTTTAGTTTACAAGAAGACATTTAAATCATTTCGAAAAGGCCGTTTTCCTGGAAACATCTTTTAGATTTAGTCTATTTAAAGCAAATTTATGTAAATTTACGCGATCTTCTGAGAGGTTTTAGTATGTTCCAACACGTTTCCCTCAAAAACCGTAGTGCCGTCATTTCACCTCGTTAAGTCCAATTTCCTTTTTGCATGTTACTTCCGACTACTTGCTGACAAAAATATATTATAGCTTTATTGAGACGTACCTAATATATGGCTAGAAACTTATTTCTTTTCTCTTTTTTTTCTGGCTTCTGGCCTTATTCCTTAATCCAGAGGGGAATCTTTCCACTTTTATTTGTCACATTATTTATCCTTTTTACTCCCGTTCTATGGCAGGCATCGTAAATGCTGCTATTTGTTAACTTACGTTGCGATATTTCTTTCTTTCTGTTGAAGTTACGCATCTGGTAAATAACTGATGAAGTGTTCTTCGGTATACGTATACTATGTATTAAAAAGAAAATGCATCACACCGGAGAGCAAAGTAAACTGAAGTACTATGAAAAATATATTTTACGTTGTTAATTTTAATTAACAATGTTGGAAGTTGTAGTAATGATACGCAGACGATGTGGTACTCATGTCAAGAACAACAACAGAACTGGTAAGAATTTTTAGACTGTTTAAGACTGTTCATTTTAAATAAATAAGCAATGATTATTATCTAATATTTCCACTATATTTAAAATTGTATGCATAACAATTATTTCGACGCACCGTTTAATTTATTATTGAAAGTATTTTCTAACTTTAAGACTTTAAGAGATGAGTATACTGAGAATTATTTTGCTGTTTAGTATAACTGATTTTGCCGTGGGTAGGTGGAACATGCAGGCAACCAAAGGATGCAGCCAAAATATGGCGGCATGCAACAGAAGAGAAAGGAAAGAATTAATAAAGAATGTCGAAGCCATGACGTTATATTATTATTATACACGTATGGGCCCTGGTGTGGACCACGCGAAGTTCATTTAGAAGCGTTTGTTGTTGTTAGCCTTCCTTTGCGCCCATACTAATTTCATTCTTTCGCTATGAGCTTTTTTCCTTTCGTCAGACCAAGTTGTTCCAGTCTTCCTACATTTTTCTCTCTGACCAACCTCCCAAACGTTAACCTTGTGTCTGAAACAATTTCTTTCCTGAATTTCGCTTTGTGTAATATTTGCTGATCTTAGATCCACTTAAATTGCAGCAATGCATTTAATTATTTCTATTTTAGCTCTACTCCTATTTTCATAAAATTCAACTATTTGTCTAGCTAGCAGACTCGGATTCATCATACGGACATTATGTGTCCGTAAAACTTAAGTCTTGTTCTTCTCATTTCGCTATGTATATGTGTGTATTGTTTGATTTCTTGGTTTTCTCGAAGTCGGTATGTTGTGGTATTTCTTTGTTTGGGGCCTAAGATTTTTCTTTCTTTATTTTCAATCTCCTCGATGTCTCTCTTTCTATTCAAAATGAGCGTTTCTGGCCCATATAGACATTCTGGCTTAATAACTGTGTTGTAATGTCTCAGTTTTGTGTTTTTTAGATATGCATTTTTTGTTATAAATATTTTATCTAAGTGTCAATGCAGTTTCCATTTTTTGACATCTATTCTTATTGGCTGCTTTTTCCAACCCGTTTTCCATGATTATTTCACCCAAATATTTGAATTGAGAGACTCGTCTGATGTTACTATATTTTGTTTTTAGAAATGGTGTTCTTAGTCTGTTGCAGGTCATGTATTGTTTCTTTTGAAAGGAAATTTGGAGTCCTACCTTTTCTTTATTTCTTTTAGGAGCTCAATTTATTTTGTGCCGTTAATATATCTTGAGCCAAAATTGCAAGATCATCAGCAAACGCAAGACAATCTATTTTAATGTTGGTTCTCCCCAGTTTAATAGGCTGGTGAATATTCAGGGCCGACTTTTTTCACGCCACTCCTGTATTACTTTTTCTAGAACACAGTTAAATAAGAGTGGCGACAGTACATCCCCTCTTCCTACTCCAGTTTTAATTTCGAAGGGCTCTGAAATGTCACCCATGAATTTAACTTTTGACCTTGTGTTAGTTGGTGTTGCTTTAATAATTGCCAGCGTTTTCAGATCTAGCCCTTGTTCTTTCAAGATTTGGAATATAGATTCGCGGTCAATAGAACGATATGCTTTTTTGAAATCCACAAATGGACGGACGAGATTTTTATTGTGCAGTTTTTGATGTCTTAGGATCAACTTTAGATTCAGAATCTGTTCCGGGCAGGACATTCACTAATTTTTGGTTCTAACTGTTCCTGTGCTCTGTCTAGTAGACATTCAGATAGAATCTTGTTACAAAATGGGAGAAGAGATATCCCTCTGTAGTTGTTTACATCCGCTCTATCTCCTTTCTTGTATAGTGGATGGATTAGAGCATCTTTCCAATCTTCCGGAATCCGTTTGGTTTTTGGTCCCTGTGCTCAGTCTAGTATATATATATATATATATATATATATATATATATATATATATATATATATATATATATATGTACAATGGATCACATCCAGACAGGCTGTACAGCAGGCCTTAGAAAGGCACAACGAATACACCATGCCACTGTGCTTGGCTTTTATCGACTACGAAAAAGCATTTGACTCCATCTCAAAGCATGCGATAATGCTGCTTAGCCAAGGGGTAGATAAAGCATACGTAGACCTATTAGGATCGATATCGATAAATATATATATATATATATATATATATATATATATATATATATATATATATATATATATATATATATATATATATATATATATATATATATATATATGTATATATATGTTTGTGCGTACTGTTTTACGGATAGAAAAACATGTATTGGGTTTTTTCCGGGAGTACATCCGTTTGTCGACTTGGTCCCTGTCCCTGTCGATGTAGATCGGTCTTCTTCGCGGACGTTTGCGATCAAGCGGTATCCACTCCAGGATTGCCTTGGTCCATCTGTCGTCCCATCGCCTCGCTATATGGCCTGCCCATCTCCATTTCAATTGCTTTACTCTTCCAATGATGTCACAGACTTTTGTTTGTTCCCTGATCCATGCGCAGGAGTTTCTGTCTCATCTTGTAATGCCAAGCATACATCTTTCCATTCCCCTCTGTGCCACCCGAAGTTTTTGAATTGATTGCGATGTGAATGTCCAGGTTTCACTTCCGTATGTCATAACGGGTAGAACGCACTGATCGAAGACTTTCCTTTTCAGGGAAAGTGGGAGTCTGCTCTTAAACGCTACGTTGAGCCTACCAAATGCCTGCCAGCCACATTTAACACGCCGTTCCACCTCCCGAGCGGTATTTCCCTCCATTGAAATCCTCTGCCCAAGATATATAAAGCTGTCCACAATCTCTAAATCCCTTCCTAAAGGAGCGAAGTTATTGAACATAACCTGACTCTTTTTCAGGTTTATTTTCACGCCAAATGGTTCGCCAGCCCTTTGCAGTTCTTGTATGCGTCTTTGCAGCTCCTCTAGGTCTTGTGAAATAAGAATAATATCATCTGCAAATCTAAGATGGTTTAAGTTTGCACCATTGACCTTTACTACATTCTGTTCCCAATCCAGTTTACGGAATACTTCTTCAAGGCCAGCCGAGAAAAGAATAGGCGATATTGCGTCACCCTGCCGTACATCTCGTTCTGTATTAATTCCCACTTCAAGATCATCAAGGTGAATTGTGGCTGTAGCTCCATCATATATCGATTCTAATAGGTTTACATAGACTCTCTCTACACCTTGGCTAAGCAGTGCATCCATTATCGCATGGTTTGAGACGGAATCAAAAGTTTTTTCGTAGTCGATAAAAGCCAAGCACAGTGGCATGGTGTATTCATTGTGCCTTTCTATGACCTGCTGTACAACCTGGATGTGATCCATTGTACTGAATCCACTTCTGAATCCTGCTTGTTCTCATGGTTGTGCGTCATTCAGTTTTTTAATATTCTTTATATATATATATATATATATATATATATATATATATATATATATATATATATATATATATATATATATATATATATACCCCCAGAATCCTATGTATTCTATCTGGTCAATTTATTGCCCATTTTCCGGCGGGATAATCCACTTGTGAAATTTTAATTTTATATTCCAACGCCGACGCATTTTTCATTGACGCGTGTAACGAATTTAATACAGCCGCGAATTGGTTCAATAAACAAATGATAGTCGACGCAAATGCCTCAATTTCGATGAGATATTTAAGTAAGGTAACTTTAAAATTGTAAATTATGGACTACCGATGAAAATACTTTTTATTTAAAAAAAATCGAAAGTATTCTGCGAAAAAACAATTAGAATAATTATTATGAGTCAGTGCAATGTTCAGGATGAGAAGTATAAATATTGAAAATAAATTTACACCTATATTTATATATAGTTTTATATTGTGATCCCAGTAACTTCATATTCCTTTCTTTATCATATTCTCCTATATTTTGTTCTAGTACAGTATATGATCCCTACGTCATATTTTCTACCATAATATTCTCTTAGGTCATGCGAGAAAAAAGCATTCCCAGAACATGTTTGGGGTTGACAGGATATTTTCTAACTCTCCAATTCTCGATTCTTTAATTTTCGAGAAAACTTTCATGTCGATCTCTAGATGTATATTGTTTCAATTCTATCCAATATCAGTTGGCTCTCTATCTTTTTTGAATATCTTGTTTCAGTAGTAGTAAGTGTTCGAATCAACGCAAACTGTTTGCAAGTACATCCACTGTCTTTCTTATGTAATTCGCAGCTCGCTTGTGTGTCTTATCCAATCCAAATATTTCAGAAAATGGAAAAAAAAAATTTTTTTCTTCTCCAACCTTTATACGATTTTCTTCTCCCGTTTCTTATATAACTTCCTTTGCAATGTAATATAATTTAGTTAGCTTTCACAATACTGTGTGTGTGTTTATATATATATATATATATATATATATATATATATATATATATATATATATATATATATATATATATATATATATATATATATATATATATATATATATATATATATATATATATATATATATATATATATATATATATATATATATATATATATATATATCATTCCGGGTGTCGATCCGTTGATTCTGTGAAGAGTCACGACGTTTCGAAAAAATCTCATTTGGGCTGTTATAGCCAACCTGTTCATGACTGACTTCGAAACAGAGGCATTGGTCAACCCTCCTTTAAAACCTAAACTTAGGAAAGCTACTTAGATGATATCTTTATAATATGGCCTCACGGAAACACACTTCTAAACAACTTCCTAACCCAGTTAAACGAAATCCATCCCAGAATACAGTTCACTCTGGAAGTCGAACAGGATAGAAAACTGCCGTTTTTGGATCTCCTCATCACAAGGCAACTTTCTGGAACCCTCGAATACACAGTATATAGAAAACCAACTCACACCGATCGATACCTCAACGCTAAATTCCGTCATCGTCCTCCTCAAATTCAAGCAGTAGCGAACACCTTGATTTCCAGATTCTTCCGACTGACACTACCAGATACACGAAGCGAAGAACTACCAAAAATTTGCACAGCTCTTAAACAAAATGGACTGTTGCGAACATCCTAAAAAACCCCAGGGACAAAGTTAGACTGGAAAATCATGGAGTGTATAGTATATCTTGTTCCGACTGCAACAGAACATACATAGGACAAACAAACAGACGAATATCGAACAACTTAAAAACAAACAAACCACTTCCGCTCTGTTCCAGCACCATCTACAAACAGGACATAAAATCAATTTTGAAAGAGTCATATAAATAGCGAATATTGAAAGCTACAAGGTCCGAACAATCAGAGAAGCCCTTGAAATAGAAGAAAGGGGTGAGCTAAATACGCGAAACGACGCTCGCAACATTCCAAAAGTATGGAAATCCCTTCGGAAAACAGAAGAAACGCGGCAACGTGGCGGCGAGGTAGAAAAATCAATAAACGGATGCTCGACAGCGTTGCCGAGCGCCGCAAATAGTCCCGAACTACCCCGATATAATCTGCGCAGTCGCCGGCCGGTTATAAAAGCGAGCACAAAGACCCGTGTACGTCAGTTGGACTCTTCAGTCGAAGCGAACAGTACTTGAAAATGCCAAATGAGATTTTGGCGAAACGTCGTGACTCACATCGCAATCAATTCAAAACCTTGGGGTAGCAAAGAGGGTAATGGAAAGAAGTATTCTTGGCATTACAAGAAGAGACAGAAAGCTTAGCGTATGGATCAGGGAACAAACGAAAGTGTGGGACATCATTAGAAGAGTGAAGCAATTGAAATGGAGATGAGCAGGCCATATAGCGAGGCGATGGGATGGCAGATGGGTCAAGGGAATCCTGGAGTGGATACCGCTTGATCGCAAACATCCGCGAAGAAGACCGAAAGCACGATGGATTAATGACATCGTTAAGTATATATATATATATATATATATATATATATATATATATATATATATATATATATATATATATATATATATATATATATATATATATATAGCATTTTTTTAGTTGCTTGACTGGGAACGAACCCTTGGACCTTGGAGCATCGTATGTTTGTTGTCGAGCAGTTTTTTTAGAAACATTGATTCTGTCTTTTCCATTGACAGTTCAACGTTGAACGCTGATGGTCAATTCCAGATCGAAACACGATACTCCGATGGGTTGAGGCATTTCGAACTAGCCGATCTGTCATGAAGAGGAAACCGTCTGGCTCTCCCCGTGCATTGTCGGACACTAGACAATGTTGAAACAGTGAGAAGGGCGGTTCTTGCTAGTCCTCAACGTGCCACTAGGCGCCGATCTTCAGCTCTGGCTGCCTGGTGCTCTCCAGATTTGTCCGCATACGACTTTTTTTGTGGGGTTACCTAACAACTAGAGTTTACGTCAATAAACCATGCATGATACAGGAACTGAACGTAGCTATTTGTTAAGAAATCGCAAGAAAACCATGAGAAATGATTTTGAGTATGATACACAACTTTCAAAAGAGATTACAGATGAGTGACTGCGAAGAAGGGCGACACTTGACTAATATTATTTTCCACCACTAATATAAGGGTGCACTATTGCTACTTCATTTAGCTGTAAATACATACTCCACCTGTTTATATTAACAGTTTACCACCTCCTTCCACTCTGCAGAGATGTGCATAATATTTTATATGTTGTCTATTAATTGACGAACGGCTTAAGTTAACTCTTTGCCTTCAAGTTTCCATGGTTCTGAAGATATGTTGTCTGTCTTGGTGACTTTATTTCTCTTGAATTCCACTAAACTTCCCTCCACCTCCCGCAACCATATTTATAATTTGTTATATTAATTTCCGATTTGAAAAAATTAAAATTAAAAATATTTTTCTAACTATATTCGTGGAATTGGTTTTCTATTACTGCTACTACCTTTTAATAGCAAAACATATCCTAGATGCAAATTACTAAGTCTATAAATCTTGTTGTTGCTGTAGTATGCAGCGAGCAAGGTGGGAATTTATTGAATTCATAATATGGTATATCTGCATGCGGACATGATATTTGTAATTATTTATATCGCCAAGAACCTCTCTGTGCAGTTTATAACTTAACAAACGCTTGAAATCGGGAAATATTTATTAAAAAATATGTGGAAAGCAGTGGGTGTACTTGTATTACACATAAAACACCTACATACGAGATACATAAATAAAGTAATGAAACTAGTGGTGAAGCGTTTGATCTGGCAACACGGATGTCTTCCTCTTGGGAGGGAAATCAGACACACCCGATGCGTCTTCAATATGAGGTTCAACTCTCTAGAGACAAAATTAGTGATCCGTAGCATTTACTTTCGTGAATCAATTTTTTTGGCGCGTTCAGTAAGTAAGTGACAACAATTTAGAGCAATGGTGGCTTATCAAGATTTGTTTCAGACTTGAAGACAATGTGACGGTAGATTTTGCAAACCTTCAACAGCTCTGTGGTTCCAGGGCCCAGGTTTTCCAGTAGTTTCAAGCATTCTCAGAAGGCTGACACTCGATTGAAAATGAAGTGGAAGGTTTTTAATTACAATAAGTGATAAAAAAAATTATAGAATGCTGGACCTTATGCGTTGTGATTGTGTGATTGTGAAAAATGAGGGGCCAGACAAATGTAGCAAAGAGAGAGAGAGAGAAAAACAGTTGGTGATTCATTCAAATCGGAAAAATTATTAATATGCCCTACACCACAATGCAAACCATTATAACGTATAACACTGACCATCGGATAAAAAATAAAGTGAAGAGAAATATAAGATTTTTTTACGCAAAGTTGTTAATAATCCCAATTTAGCAAAAGGAATAGAAATACATTTAAAGAAAGAAGTTAATCCTCAAATAATTAGGAATTTATTACATAGAAACAACTTACATGGTAGTGTAGCTCGAAAGAAACTCAATATAAGCAAGGTAAACAAAATCAAACGTCTTACATTTGCTGAAGAGCACAGAGACAATGATTTTTTATTTTAGAAGAACGTGATATTGGCGGACGAGAATAAATTCAACATTTTTGGTTCTGAGAGGGGACATTTTTCATTTAATAAAATTTTATCTATGACCATACGGTCCGGAAATATAAAAAGAAAAATTTAAAAAGATAGAGCAACTGGTCATAGTAGACATCAAAATAATTCATAAAATAGTCAATAAATGTGTTAGCAAATCTTATATTCATTAAACAGATACATGGTGTTGAAAGTGAAATTAATTTTTTGAAAAATTGCGATAATTTAAAAACGGTTAAAGATATCAGGTTCAAAATCAGGGTAGTTGGGTAAAGGTAAAGTCTAAACTTGAAGAGATTTATAACTAAACACCAAAACGCTTTTTTGAACTGCTCGACGCACGTTTCGCTAACCATGTTAGCATCATGATTTAATCTAGATTTAATCCAGATTAAATCATCTCCTGATGATGCTAACATGGTTAGCGAAACGTGCGTCGAGCAGTTCAAAAAAGCGTTTTCATGTTTAGTGGTAAATCTCTTCAAATTTAGTGTTTCATACCAAAGGTTCCAACAGCAGAATTGGAAGGTAAAGTGTTAGGGTTAGAGGCGCATCAGCAACTAGGCTATTTAGCGACTGGACCTACAGCTTAACGTGGATTCCGAACCACGATCATCAGCTTCCGACAAACTCAGGCCAGCATCCCCCTCGGGTTATGAATCCTTGGTTATGTGCCTACCCATAAGTCTATCAGGAAACCTACCGACTGGCAAGTGACCAACGTAGAACACTTCTCAGAAGGCATCCGGCCTTACCCAGCCTTTAACTGGCGTGACTAAGTGGTAATTCCTTGTCGGACTTTACACTCTTGCCTAGAAACAATCACAAATATTTAGGAAGTAAACAGACAGAAGAAAGAAAGAAAAACAACCATCCGAGCACTGGAATCGAACCAACTACCGCTCCGGTTCGATTTCGGCACAGCAACGGCAGGCGGCTGCTTTAACCATCCGCACCAACGCGACCGGCTAGTGAGGTAGTTGGGTTTTCAATATATTTTTACCCTATAAAGCTGGGAATATTTTAACCTCAAAATAGAGAAGAGTCATAATTTCCACGTTAACAAGGTACCCTTGGTCAATATTGATATCTCACGCCGTTTGCGAGATATTCGTGTTCGAATATTTCATTGCACATCTAGTCAATAGCTGAAAAATATTGCAATTCATAAAGTGTGCAATGAATGTTGTGTACTAAATTATTATGTCTCGATGACAACTGTCATTGTTTTCTATCTCACCTATAAATTATATATGGAGCCATATTAGCTGTGGTGGCTAAGACATCAGCCTTACGTTACGGCAGTTAATGTGGAGCGGGTTCGAATCCCGTACTAGACAAACAAGTTTTTCTAAATTCTTGTGAATGTTTCTAGGTAAGAGTGTAAAATCTGACAAGGAATCACCCCTCAGTCACGTCAGTTCGAGGCTGGGTAAGGCCGGATGCCTTCTGAGAGGTTTTCTACGTTGGTCACTCGCCAGTCGGTAAGCTTCTCGGAGATACTTTCGTTAAGCACAAAACCAAGGGTTGATAGCCTGAGGGGGGTGCTGACCGGAGTTTTCGGTAGCTGATGACCGTGGTTCGGAACCCACGTTAAGCTGTAGGTCCAGTCGCTAAATAGCCTTCTCAGTTGCTGATGCACCTCTAACCCCAAAACTTTACTTTACTTTATAAATTATATAATTAAATTATAAATAATTTTTAAAAATTACCAGACTTAATGACTTTCCTAAACGGTGATTTAAGAGATATGCTCTGCGTTTATGCATAAGTAACAATCGCGCTGCAGTTAGAAGGCATGAAGAGCTCTACCCAACCAGAATCATCCCAGATCGACAAAGTTTTCAAAGAATTTTAAATTAGTTAGGCGAAAGAGGTTCGCTTTATTACCACAATCCTGGTGAAACGACTATAAAGAAAAATTGTTCCCCTTCTATTTATCGCCTGGTCAAAATTTATTGCCACAAGATTTGCCGACTGGATCGGAATTTTGTCAAAATCGAGTATATAAAAAAACGAAGACCAAATGTTCCTGAAAAAGGTATTGTTTTCTATCGTGGCAACTTTTACCAGAGGTGGAGTCTTTAACTGGCGAAATGATCATTATAACGCCCTGGAAAATCCACACCTACCAAGAGAGCGACATTTCCAGCACGAATTTTCAGTTATCATTTGGTGCGGCATTATCGACAATTTTTTAATCGGCCCATTTAAGTTTCGGTAAATATTGAATGGAGACTTCAGTTGTTAGAAAATGTTTTATTCGATCTTTTGGACGGTATATCTCTAAACTTAAGACAAGGTATGTGGTTCGTGCAAGATTGAACGCCACCACATTTTACTGTTGCAGTGCGAAACCTTTTGAATCAACGTTTTCCACATTGATGGATTGGGCGCGATGGTGAGTTTCCTTGGCGACCTCGTAGCCCAGATAATAATCCGTTAGACTTTTATTTATGAGGTCATATGAAGTCTTTACTTTACCACCATGAATCAATACGTATGCTTTACCATGAATCAATACATACCTTTACTTTACCACCATAAATCGTTTAAATCGCGAGATAGTGTGAAAAATTAGTAGTAGAAATTTCAACTTTGACATATAACGACAATAATGTTTGAGAATTATTTTTCTTTTGTAACAAAACAAACTAATGTATCTTGAAATATATGAAATAAATGGCTATAAAAAGATTACATTATATTTTCAAATGACACCTTAAGAGGGCAATGCAACAAAAATAACATTTGGCTACGTTGACAATTTTTAATAAAATATCGGACTTTAGATACATGTTTTAAAGAAACTCTTTGTTCAAAAAATCTTTGGTTTTTCAAGCTAGTTTTCCATCTGTAATGTGAGCTAGTCTATGCTGATGCATTCTTTCTACCTAGCCTGTCTACCGTCTGCGCCTTTCTACGCCTTTCTACCCCAGCTACATATTACACATATCTTCTCAAATGTGACTTACAAAGTGTTACGTGTTACTTAACAAAGAGCTTGCGAAAGTGTATTGAGGCAAACGGTGACCATTTTCAACACCTATTGAAATAAATTTCAAAAAATTGTTATTTTAAATAATGTCCGTTGTTTTTTTGACATCTTAATGTTTTTTTCCTCACATTCAAGGCACACTTTGTGAACTACAGATTTTTCAGCCATCGACAAGAGCTGCAATGGAATATTCGAACACGAATATCTCGCAAACGGCGTGAGATATCGATATTGATCAAAGGGACCTTTTTTACGTGGGAATTATGGCTCTTCTTTATTTTGAAGTCACAATATTCTCAGCTTTCAAGGGTAAAAAAATATGAGCGAGTGAATTCTTCACAAAGTAGGTAGCAAGCGCTCTCTAGGAACTAGTTTCAAACAAGTTATCAAATTCCGTATTTGTTCCCTTTGAATATCTACCTACCCCGATTTTGAAACTGATATCTTCCACCGTTTTTAAATTATCTTAATTTTTCGAAAATTTAGTTTCGAAAATTATTTAATGTTTTTTTTTCGATGAGTAACAGTTGTTGTATACCATTAATTTTGTTTCTTTGAAAAATATCCTGATTTTTGTACATCCCAACAATGATGACTATAAATTAAATTAACTTCAAGGGCTCCTAAAAAAATCATCCCAATTAAGCAGTTGTCAGGGTGTTCATCCCCTCGTCGTCCTTCTACGGTCCGTTTCTGCTTACTTTCTATTTCTCGTATCCGCGAAATAAAACGTCTGCCGCTGTTAAATGTTAAGTTTTATTTCTGTAGGCAACTGACATAAAGCCGAACGTAAAATTTCATTAAGAAAACAAACTCGACGAGCGATGAGTATGCAATAAAATTATTAAAAACATAAATTCGGCGAAAAAAAATCGATAATAATACAGCTGTTGGTTTTTCGGATTTAATTTTAACCAATCTATAATTTTTTATTTTGTTTTGGTTACTTTTTTTGACGCATATTGATAAAAATACCAGGAGAGTTAAACATTTTTATGCCTAATATAAATGGCGTCCCAATATCGTATGTGTCATCTAGAGACTAATTTTATCTTTGATGAGGTAAGAAATAATGCAGAATTTTGAACTTACTAATCCTGTCAATCCTTTTAGTTTATAGTCAAATTTCAGTTTAGTCAGTGAATATAATTTTTGCGTTGAAAATCGCTCCGAAGCGAAATGAGATTGTTGTGGGAGTGATGGCTAAGGAGTAAGGGGTAATAGTGGTATTGTACTGCGCCGGACAGAATTTTCTACACTGCAGTATATTAAAAAAAAAACAAAATGATGGGGGAAATTGAAAAGAAATCGCGATCAGTTCGTTCTTGAATCCTTACTGTAAGGGAGCGACGGAAAATTGTAAAAGATGGTTTTGAAAATATAGTGTGCCCAATAGGTTGCCAATGACTCTGAATCATGCTCGGAGACGAAGTTCATATCTCAGATGAAAGAAATAGTTTTCATGACAAGGTTTCATGATATTTTCAAGGTGTTTGGGGTAAGCGATCTGTAACGAAGCCCTTCCTTAATGCAATGAAATTAATAGACGAAAAAAACTAGAGTTCGCACAAAAATATAAAGAAAAACCACTAGATTTTTGAAACAAATTATTCTTTTCGAAAAGAACAAATTTTAAGTTTTTAAGCCAGTAAACATTTTATCATTATGGTGGAGAAAGAATACTCAGCTTAATATAGAAAAAATATTAAATACAATTAAGTACGGTAGTGATAAAGGAATGGTTTGTGGGCTGCGTAGGGATTGCAATCCCGCAGTTCGTTCAGTCCCGCGGGATTGATATGCGGGACTACTCAAACCCGCGCGGGATCACGCGGGATCGCATCATTGAAATTAGGTTATAAAATTAAATTGAAGCTACAGATTTTTGTGTAAAAATTAACTTTTATTAAACATTTCTTACATTAAGCAACATAAATTATTACTTTTATATTAATTAAGTATAAGTAATTAATAATCTATTTTCGTAGATTCTTCTTTAAATGTTTGGCATAGTTTAATATTATTTAATTTTATCCTTACTCCTAACAACAGTTTTATATTTTTAATTCAGTCTTATTCATATAATGACTAATAATCAAATTACAACTTTCTTTTAGATGCTTTTAACAACTATGATATCAACGTATGGTGATAACTTTTGAAAATACGCTCTTAAGAAGCAAATGGCATTTATTCTATCATCTCCGAGCCTGCTTCTGAGTGAACTGCAGGCTCTCGGCTTCTACGCTAGTAGGCTGAACCGTCAGGATATATTCATAGGCGAGCGTCAGTTACTCTCCTCTGATACCATCGTACTTAAAGAACGTCATTTCTTCCTTCAAAATTTTCTCAAAGTCCTTTTGCTTGTTGTCTGACTTTTTCTTAAATAATTCTTTTTCTTGTCGAAGCTGCTTTTCTAATTCTTCTTTTATCGTTAGAGTAGGATCTGTATTAGTATCAGATGTTCCAGCTATATGTGTATTTTCCAAGATGTCATCTGCATATGTTCTATCGTCTTGAACTACGACTCTTTCTATTATTTTCTTTATTTCTTGGCGTATTGCAACTTTTCTTGGCACCAAGAATGTATAAGTACGATCTGTATTTTTGGCTTCTTCGTCGTGCTTTTTCGGATTATTCAAATAAATCAAAACTCCTGTTAAATCAATGCGGTGTTCTTGAATACGTTCATGTAGAGACTGGGACAACTGGTTACTCAACACCCTGTTTTGTTGTTGCAATTTATCCAAAATAAATCGAACTGTCGTGTCCGCAGTAATAAGCTTTGACTCTCGCCTACAAAGTGCCTCAACGCCTAATTTAAAAGGCTGCAAGTTAGCAATGAGATCTTTAATTATAAACCACTCATCGCTGAATTTAATCTCAGATTCAATTTCAATATCGATTAATGCTTTATCAATTCAATTCTTCAAATAGTAGAATCGTTCTAACATATTCAAAAGGCTATTTCATCGAGTACGGCAGTCTAATATCAATGCCAATTCTTTTTTAGGCCTTTTTAGACGTCATTTTTAGATGGTGACCGCTTAAAAATCTTGACCACTTTCCGTATTTTCTTCAATAGATGGTCATATGTTGTAGAAATCATTTCAAGTGGCAGTGAATTTATATTTACCATATCATCATTATCAGATTCCTGCGTAAATGCTGCTGCTGGGCATTCTGATATTGAAGAATTGCTCTTCTTATACATTGCATCAACCTCCACTAGTTGTAAGCCGTGTGTAAAACAAAGCTGCTGTGAACAACGCAAAAGTCTGCTAACCTTCATCATCACACTAACGCCGTCCGTTGTAATTGCGATAATATCTGTGTCTAAGTCTAGACCAAAACTCGTGAGGTGTTCTTTCACCAAGCTAATACAATGTTCTGCGGTAGCCGAGCCATGTATACGGACCAAACCCAGATTAAAATGGTTTTCTTTCTGGTGGACGTTGATATTTAAATATCGATGATTCTTTTGTGACGTTCATTCGTCAAATGTGAGTGAAAATCTCTGTTTTCCTTTCTTTCGAATTGGGTAGTTTGTGACCGCTTTTAGAAAATAAATTTCTTAAATCCGTTGATGTGCAAAAGGAACTTAAGGTGAATCCGTCTTTACATACCATCCTAGAGATTATTTTGCCCATGGGGGTTTCTTTGATAAGAAAACTGTCCATTGTTTTGGGTTTCTTCTTTGGTACTACTGGAAAGGATTCTTCTCCAGTGTCATCGTTTCGAGAACCGATATCGATATTATGTTTAGTCTTCAAATGTATTTTCAAGCCTTTGGGAGAACGTTGAGCTGAACAGAGAAGACATTCACCACCTTTGTCATTTTTCTTGAAATAACGCCACAGACCTTTTCCAAGTTGGCTGATATCGCCATCGCCGTCGCCTTTATTCTTTTTCTCGGAATTCTCAGTTTCAATGGACTTAGACATGATTCATTTACTCGTTACCTGCAAATAATAAATAAAGTTTAATGTAAGTATAGATTTAGATTCATTTATTTAATTTTTACACAGTGCTCTGCTACATTCTCACATCCCACACGAGTAATCCGCTTCACTATCATCGATGACCATATCCAAAAAACATTATTAACAAAAACAAAAACTACTTTAAGTCATAATGTTTCACGCAACATTACGACATTATATTGTTATTTACGACACACACAATCTGATTTTAAAATAGCACAGAACAAAACTAAATCAAAAACATTAAAATTTAGGTACTTACGTTAAACGCCGGACGATGAATACGAAACCGTCCGCTAGTCGCCGGCGTGGTGCGCTGTGCGGAATGACAACGTCGCGCTCGTGCTACTCGCGATTTACGCCGCGAAAGTTTTAGCGCAAAATTTTTAAATTGCGGGATCCGCGGGATCCAGCAGATTAATAAAAGCAGTGGCATCCCGCGGGAATGCGTGATCCCGTTTTGCGGGATTGCAATCCCTAGCTGCATGTCTTACAATGTAGTAGGAAATCTTACGAACAGAAACATGACAACAAAGTGCTGTAACATTGGATGTGGATGGGACTTTTTATTTCGAACACGATAACGACCCTTAACACGGAACTAATATAATAAAGGAATATATGATCCTCTATAATGCAGTTAGAAGGTTAGTTACACCACCTTGGGGTTTGGTGGCTGTTACGTATGGCATACTAGACAAAAAATTCGCCAAAAAATTGGATAAAAATTTAAATGTCACAGTTAAGAGCAAGGAACATCTAAGCAAGTAATTTTTGATCATTGTAAATACTTTGTTATTCACAGTGAAGACATAGAAGTACACAAGTACAAGAATGCACTAACAAAACCAATTAAAAATGAGAAATCATGTAACAAATTGATTGTTTAATGTCATAATATCATAAGTATAATGTATATGATACATTTGCGTATCGAATAAATTGTAAAAAAGTCTGTCGTATTGTAGAAACTTGTTTCTAAGTGATAAAAAATTACACATACTGAATCAGTAGGTACTCTTAAGCTATTCCTCTCTAACTGAAAAAATTTGAATTGAAAATCAGTACCTTTTAATTTGACTACGCATTTTTCCCATAGTGGACAGCATAATTTATTTGCTACATAATCATATAAATAAAGTTTTACATCTTCATCAATTTCAAAAATTTCAAAGTAGTTATTTCAGTTATTATAAGCATAAAGTCTGAAACATCAACAATTTCAATATTTAGCACCTCACAAGAACTCTCTGATAATTCTTTTATGATACTTTTACACTTTTTAAATTTCAGTATATGTTGAATGCGGATCTTTTTTTCAGACTCGATTATTTGAATGTAGAATATATTGTAGTTACAGCCAGAAAGAGAACATTCTACAAAATCCTTTTTCCAAGCAGTCTGTTTGAAACTTTCCTCCTATTAATATGTATTTCATATTTAGTTTAGTTGAAGTATCATGTACTATGAGGCACATAGTCCTTGAGCTCTTTTTCATTATATCAGTCCTTATTTCCCATTGTTTGAGCAACCAACAAAGTTTTCCAAATATTTAATCTTGAATTATTGTCAATAGGACAAATGCAAATATTTCGCTTAATCTGGCCTTTTATGTGGCAGCGAACTATGTCCCACCACTGCCTAATTATTTCCACGAAAGATGTAGTACTACAATATTTGTCTGAAAACTTCAGTGCTGAAATTGCAGAATGGTAGAAAATATTTTCTACGCACAATACATTTTGCCTTTCCAATGCATATGCAAACATGCTTTTTTCATTTAATTTGTAAATCTTTTTAACAATATTTAGTTTTTCTTGTTCATACAATTCTCTTAAATGTTGGAAACAAGCCGTTTTTCATTCACTTGTATGAAAATTAGGGTAAATAAAGGGTTTCATTGGGGCCACTTATTTCTTGCATTTTTATTATTATTATTATTCACGTATGGGCCCTGGTGGACCACGCGAAGTACAATTAGAGGCGTTTGTTGTTGTTAGCCTTCCTTTACACCCATACTAATTTCATTCTTTCGCTATGAACTTTTTTCCTTTCGTCAGACTAAGTTGTTCCAGTCTTGCTACATTTTTCTCTCTGGCCCACCTTCCAAACGTCAACCTTGTGTCTGAAACAGCCTCTATCCTGAATTTCACTTTGTGTAATATTTGCTGATCTTAGGCCCTCTTTAATTGCAGCAATCCGTATAATTATTTCTACTTTAGCACTACTCCTATATTCATAAAATTCGACTATTTGTCTAGTTAGCCTACTGGGATTCAACCATTTTATGTGTCCGTAAAACTTAAATCTTCTTTTTCTCATATCGCTATGTATATCTATGTGTATTGTTTGATTTCTTGGTTTTCTCGAAGTCGGTATGTTATTGTATTTATTTGTTTGGGACCTAAGATTTTTCTTATGATTTTTCTTTCCTTCTTTTCAATGTCCTCGATGTCTCTCTTTCTATTCAAAATGAGCGTTTCTGCCCCATATAGACATTCTGGCTTAATAACTGTGTTGTAATGTCTCAGTTTTGTGTTTTTAGATAGGCATTTTTTGTTGTAAATATTTTGTGTAAGTCTCTATGCCGTTTCCATTTTTTGACATCTACCCTTATTTGCCGCTTTTTCCAATCCATTTTCCATGATTATTTCACCCAAATATTTGAATTGAGAGACTCGTCTGATGTTAACATATTTTGTTTTTAGAAATGGTGTTCTTAGTCTGTTGCAGGTCATGTATTGTGTCTTTTCAAAGGAAATTTGGAGTTCTACCTTTTCTGCTGTTTCTTTTAGGATTTCAATCTGTTTCTGTGCCGTTAATACATCTTGAGCCAAAATTGCTAGATCATCAGCAAACGCCAGACAATCAATTTTGATGTTGGTTCTCCCCAGTTTATTGGGCTGTTCAATATTCAGGGCCGACTTTTTTTCACGCCACTCCTGTATTACTTTTTCTAGAACACAGTTAAATAAGAGTGACGAGAGTCCATCCCCTTGTCTCACTCCAGTTTTAATTTCGAAGGGATCTGAGATTTGACTCATGAATTTAACTTTTGACCTTGTGTTAGTTAATGTTGCTTTAATAATTGCCAGCCTTTTCAGATCTAGTCCATGTTCTTTCAAGATTCGGAATAAAGATTCGCGGTCAATAGAATCATATGCTTTTTTGAAATCCACAAATGTACAGACGAGATTTTTATTATATAGTTTTTGATGTGTTAGGGTCAACTTTAGATTCAGGATCTGTTCAGGGCAGGATCTGCCCTGTCGAAAACCTGCTTGATATTCACCAATTTTAGGTTCTAACTGTCCCTGTGCTCAGTCTAGTAGATATTGAGATAGAATCTTGTAACAAACTGGGAGAAGAGATATCCCACTATAGTTGTTTACATCCGTTCTATCTCCTTTCTTATGTAGTGGATGGATTAGAGCATCTTTTCAATCTTCTGTAATCCGTTCGGTTCGCCAAACTTCTTGTAGAATTTTGTTTATTTCCTTGATTGTACCTGGACCAGCGGATTTCAAAAGTTCAGCAGTGATTCCATCTTCACCAGAAGCTTTGTTATTTTTAAGCCGCTTAATTTGCCTAATTATTTCATCTTCATTCGGTGGTAATGAATCTGGGTTTGTTTGTTTAGAGTTTAGTGTTGGTAATTTGTTTAAAGGCTCAGGACAGTTTAGTATTTGTTTAAAATATTTCGCAAGTTCTTTGCAATTGTCTTGGTTATTTAGAGCTAATTGTCCGTTTTCCTTTTGGAAGCAAAGACTTTGTGGTTGATAGCCTGTTAATTTAGCTTTAAATGTTTTGTAAAAGTTTCGCGTGTTATTTTTTTTGAAATCTTTTCCTATTTCATTAATACTTTTTTTGTTTCAATTCTTGCCAGTTCTGTGCTGGTTGTTTATCAAGCTCTTCTGTTAGGGCTGGTTTTATTTTCGTTGGGTCGAACTTTGGTATTAGCAGTCTGTTTTGAATAAGTTTTCGAGGTTTTAAGCTAAGTTTGATTCTAGTCAAGTAGTGATGCGTGTCTATGTTAACTTCTTTCCTGACTTGAACATTCAAAATCTCTTTATAATTGGAGTACGAAATGTGTGTTTGGGCACCTCCAGGTATTTTGTTTTGTTATTTTTTTCTTAAAATGGGTTGATATTATTTTTAGATTAAACTGCGAACATAGGTCAACCAATCTTCTACCATTATGGTTAGTCCATTTATGAGGGGGAAAACTGCCGACTGTTTTCCTGTACTTTTTTTTCCCTAGTTGGGCGTTTAAATCACCCAATAGGATTTTTACATGGTTAGAGGGAATTTTAGAGATAATCTTTTCCAGAATTTTCCAGGACTTTTCAGGATTAGATTTATTTTCTTCCTTAACTGAGATGTGTGCATTGATTAATGTATAGTTTTTGTTAGCACACTTGAGGAATATATGAAAATGAAATATATGAAAATATGAAATAGATAAATTTGATGATCTGGATATTGTGGATTTGGCATATTGCCTTCATGAGTAAGTATTCCAAAGAGATTTTATTTCACACGGTTGTTATAAGTGGTTATAGAGGGACAGAATACATAATGCAAATATGTCATAATTGTCCATACGTAAGGGCCTGAACAATCTACCACGGTATATATTGAAATCGCGCCATCCAATCTGGATAGACACAGAGTTGAAAAATGGCCTAGATATAAATGAAAGGTGGACATCTCTCATTCAAATCGACCTTTCCAGAAATGCCGACCTTATCAATCTGCTGGATAAGGAAATGATGGGTTTGAACCTCCCGAGAAGCACCTGGAGTCGATTGAACAGGTTTAGAACCAGACGTAGCAGAAGCAATGACACGCTGCAACAAATGGAAGATGGGGACTTCCTCTTAAAGTGACTGCGGCGAAACATATCTAACAGTGAACCATCTGGTGAACTCCTGCCCTTTGAGAAGTCTCCCACGTAGGGACGTGAACTTAATGACGATCTCGACGTGGATGTATAATCGTCTAGGTACATGGCTCTGGTTGGATCTCTGCATATGTGTGTCTTTTTTATTTTATTTATTTTAATTTTTTTAATGATATTTTGACCTTATGTGTATTTTGTGATATATATTTTTATTCATACTTATTTTTATTGATACTTGGTTTATGTTTGTTTTTATCTCTATTTCTCCTTTATTTTTTTTCTTGCTTATATTCAAGTGTTCAAAATTTAATGTCATAATTGCCATAATTTAGTGTCTCATACGAGACACACACACACACACACACACACACACACACACACACACACACATATATATATATATATATATATATATATATATATATATATATATATATATATATATATATATATATATATATATATATATATATATATATAAGAAATTTCTTATTGCATTTCTTATTGCAGATATTGTGTGTCTTGCCGTATGCCCTCTTCTTCTGTAATCGAGTCTTCTGTGCTATCTTCTCTCCTCCTGTGGGTTCGAGGATCTCGCCCAGGTATTTGAAGTGAGTGACCCTATTTATTTTGCCGTATTTGGTGTTCAAATTTTGGACCTCTAATTTTGAGCAGAATAATTCAATTTATTGAAAGGAGAATTGTAGGTCGACTTTTTCTGCACTTTCCTTGAGGAAGATCTGTTTGGTTCCCCTTTTTTCATTGTCTGCAAGTATGACTAGGTCGTCTGCGAAGATATTTCTATGTTATTTTTGAATCGCCTGAGTCGTTTTGGTTTTCAGTGTCCTTGATTTTTCAGTTCTTTTTCCCATTCCCTTATGACTTTGTCCAGGACCAGGTTGAAGAGGAGTGGGGATAACCCATCTCCTTGGCGTACTCCAGTTTTAATCAGGAAGGGTTCGAAAATTTCTCCCATAAATTTCACATTAGAGGTTGTGTCAGTCAGTATCTGCTTGATCAACCGTAGTGTTTTGGGATCAAGTCCTTGTTCTTCTAGGATGTTGAACAGAGATTTTCGGTCAATGCAGTCGTACGCTTTCTTGAAGTCAACGAACGTGCAGATGATTGGGACGTTCCTGATAGCTTTGTATTTCAGTATTGTTTTTAACTTAAATATTTGTTCAGTGCATAAGCGACCATGGCGAAAGCCTGCCTGGTACTCGCCAATTTTGTGTTCTAATTGTTCTTGTGTTCTCTGAAGAAGACTTGCTGAGAGGATTTTGTAAGTGACTTGTAGTAAGGAGATTCTTCTGTAGTTGTTCACATCTGTTCTGTCTTCCTGTTCCATATATACATATATATATATATATATATATATATATATATATATATATATATATATATATATATATATATATATAATGATTATAATTATTATTTAAAAACCTAACCCCTGAACAAATGTAATTACATCTAACACAACTTCTTTTAAATCTTTACTCGATTTTACTGGCAATAGTTTTACTATTTCAGTAAAGTGACCGAATGCTTATGAAATCATGAAAGTTTGTACTGTTGTGGCCATAAAGTTTGCATTATTATGAGCATATCCAGATATATTAGATGATTTGTATTTTTCAATTATGTAATGTATCAATGTAATTTATAGCTTATCAATGTAATGTATACTTTATTCAAATAAAAATGTTGTGATCGCAACTCACCAGGGCTTCCATCTTTATCAACTACACGCTCGCTCCTAATAATATTAATAGGCACAAAATGTTTTTACATAGTACGGAATTGACTGCGACTCGGCATCCAATCTGTTCGAAATACAGCTCATAGCCAAGACTGGCAAATGTTCTCATCTTTAGGAAATGAAAAGGTGAACACTAGTCCATCTTTTTTCCACCCTGGGACAGAGCAACGACACTGAATCTAAAAAATAACGTCAAATCAGTATATACTGTAAGAAAGTAAAGTCTAAATGCAATAAATCACAGCAATATTCAATGCTGACCGTTTTCCCACTTACTTTTACGTTGAATTTAGTGATGCCGGAATACTTGATAATTTAAAAAGTTAGAGAAAATCAATCATTAATAATAAAATAAATAAACTTTCAACACTACAGACGGGAAGTTGAAGCCGGGCTTAGGTGACATTGTCAGATTTCTCAGTTCATGGCTTGTGTCAACATTAAAGAAGGCTATGGATGAACACAAAATATTAAATAAATTAGGTGCCAATGAGAACTGAATTTTATAAAAATTGCTACTCGTGCTTGGTGGTGTACAATTTTTTTTTGCACACTGCAAAAAATTGAAAAATTGTACACTAGGTTCTTGGAGAATATTGAAAATATTTAAAAAAAAACAAGGGAACTTTTTTCCGTGCTACAACATGAAACGTGTCCAATCCTTCAGTCGTCATCAGTCAGGCTGGAGTTGAATATTCAAAAGCAACTAAAGGATTAACTAAGGGTCCAGACCATATACCAGGTGTCCCATTTAGGATGGATCGCGGCCGTATTTTGAAAACTATTTATCCCACAGCTTTGGGGAAAAAAAATTGTACTAAAAATGATCATGAAAAATTCACCAAAAATATTTTTAAGCTTTTAACCGCAAGAGGGCGTGACGAGCTAAACATTATTATTCAAGTGTTAACCGAGTAAGAAAAATTCTCATTTATAATTAGCAAACTGTCTCCTACAACTTTGTTTTATGACATTTTGTCGTAATTTCACGAATAGCGGGACGGGGGGGAGTTTTACCTATTGAGATAAAAAGTAGTCTAATGTCCGTTTGCCTTAACCGATTTTCCTCAATTTAGATTCATTTAAAAGGCAATTGCTGGGACAATCAGATAATCTAGGAGATAAATTATTTAGTTTATAAATGAAACCGCGAGGTGGCGTTACATTCAACAATAGCTTTTTGAAGTTTTGTTCGGTTTTTTCAAATGGAATGGTACAGCTTTTACTACATGGCAAGAAAGGTAATTTAAAGAGGAATCGTCCAGTGAAAACCCGAAATCGATATCTCCGACATGTCAAGAGATATTTCGATTTTTTTGAAAAAAATCAGTTAGTTTTAATTTTTACCGTAATATTAAGTTAAAAATTGGTCTTAATATTTAGGTCGCAATCGCAACCGCAACAATTTTATTTAAAAAATAAAATTATCTATTCAGTATCAATCATCATAAATGTTCTAATCCTGACCTTGATAATATTCTCTAATTTAATTACATAAGCGGAAAAAATGCCTTTCCCCAATTATTGCATTTTCTCTTTTGTGATGCTTAAATATTACTTGACAGAATATTGAAATCAGTCATTAATAAATATACCTACTCTTTCTTTTAAACTAAATGAATGGATGAATGAAATTATGCGTTTTCGGGTTTCCAAATAAACGCATGCAATCCTTAGGTACATTACACAAAGAGTGTAAGAAGGGAACTATGGAAACAAACAAAAACAGTCAAATTAACTTGTCAGTTTTGAAATGCATTACATTTTCAACATTGCATTTATTGATTATTAATAATTATTATAATAATATCTAACAATGCCTTTTACGAATAACGAGGCCTATGACATATTGGCGGTGTATTTTCAATGTTTTGAAAATGCATGTATTGCAGAGCGCTAATATGCAAGTCAATATCCCGAAAGAAGACATTATTCGAAGAAGGTGTTTACACGTCTAGCAAGACGCTTACGAGAAACAGGAATTGTGCATCCACATCCAGTCCGCACCAGGTTACGTTCGATTCGTAATGGAGATAATGTCGTAAATGTTCTGGCTTATGTTGAAACAAACCCCCATTAAAGTATTAGACAAATATCTGAAGAATTAGGTGTTAGCAAGACATCCGTTGATCGAATCTTAAGAGATAAGAAGCTGCACCCCTATCATGTTGTCTTACACCAAGCCCTTTTGGATAACGATTTCGACAGACGGTTAGACTATTGTCACTGGTTAAAAAATATGTGTAGTGGAAATAAACAATTCTTAAAACGCATACTATGGACTGTTGAAGCTACTTTTAGCAGTAATGGAGGTGATGATGGATTTTTCAGAAAAATCGAAATATCTCTTGACATGTCAGAGATATCGATTTCGGGTTTTCACTGGATGATTCCTCTTTAAATTACCTTTCTAGCCATGTAATAAAAGCTGTACCATTCCTTTTGAAAAAACTGAACAAAACTTCAAAAAACTGTTGTTGAATGTAACGCCACCTCGCGGTTTCATTTATAAACTAAATAATTTATCTCCCAGATTATCTGATTGTCCCAGCAATTGCCTTTTAAATGAATCCAAATTGAGGAAAATCGGTTTAGACAAACGGACATTAGACGACTTTTTATCTAAATAGGTAAAACTCCCCCCCAGTTCTTTATTCGCGAAGTTACGACAAAATGTCATAAAACAAAGTTGTAGGAGACAGTTTGCTAATTATAACTGAGAATTTTTCTTACTCGCTTAACACTTGAAAATACACAAAAAAAATGATTTTTAAAAATGTTTAGCTCGTCATGCCCTCTTGCGGTCGTTTTAGAAGCTTAAAAATATTTTTGGTGAATTTCTCATGATCATTTTTAGTACAATTTTTTTTTCCCCAAAGCTGTGGGATAAATAGTTTTCAAGATACGGCCGCGATCCATCCTTAATGGGACACCTGGTATATCAGCCAAGTCGGATGTAAAGCAGCATTTAAATGCAGGTCACGCTGTCTGGTGGTTCGTAACAGTACTGTTGTGTGAAACTATTTGTGACCCATCCCAGGCCCTAGAAGATGTAATTTTAATATAATTATACAGCTGGAAAAATCTGATTCGAATGAGTTCTACTGTAATAATTTGAAAATTGCAAATTTCTGTAGAAAGAAGGAAAGGAAAGGATTTACGGTTGGACTCGCATAAGCATCTAAGGCTATTTAGCGAGTGGACCTACAGCTTAACGTGGGTTCCGAACCACGGTCAGCAGCTACCGACAAACCCAGGCCAGTACCCCCCTCAGGCTATCAACCCTTGGTTATGTGCCTACTCATAAGTCTATCAGGAAGCCTATCGACTGGCGAGTGACCAACGTAGAACACTTCTTAGAAGGCATCCGGCCTTACCCAGCCTTTAACTGGCATGACTGAGGGGTAATTCGTAGTCGGATTTTACACTCTTGCCTAGAAACAATCACAGACATTTCGGTGTGGATGTGTGTGGGCGTGTGTGTGTGTGTGTCTGTGAGTGTATATAACTGTGTGTGTAGGGTAGGAAGTAAGATGGACAGAAGAATTAAAGGAAAACGCCCATCCAAGCGCTGAAATCGAACCAGACCACCGCGGTCGGCAAATTTCTGTAGAACTTATGTCTAATTAAGTCCTATTCTTCTGGTTTTTGTTTCCAAAAATTCAAAAATATGAATTCGGTTGGTATTTTTTGTCTTTCATAATAACATAACATTTTAAAATAAAGCTTTCTGAAACCCAATAACATTCGTTCGTTAAAATACAACATAATAATTAATAATATATAAATTAATCACAAAAAATCAAATAGTATCATTTAATTTACCTCATTTTCAAGCTGGTTTCCCGAAATAAATTAAAAATATATAAAATATATATTCGTATAATCGAATTCGATGAAGTGAATACACTGACTAACATTCATTCAACGTTAGTTAATACATTTATTTTTTTTTGCCTTTGTTCTGCCGTCCATTTACATCAAATAAATTGTATAAATTCACACGGCGTAATTAAAATAATTCCAAACTGGTTTATTAAATTTGTTTTGTTTATATAAATTATATTATACCAATTTAATATGAACACATAATTCGTATGGAGGGTGCTTTTCTCTACAGTAACGATTTTCGTGTAATTTTTTCTTTTTGGTTGGTTTCATTTATTTTTTTCACATCATCATCATCATCATCATCATCCTATTTGTTTATCCAGGTGTCTCCGAAGTCTCTTTCAGTTCTCTCCATCTTTGTCTGTTCGGTGTTGTTTTTTCCATGCCAATCCTCCATGTCTCTTTATGACCTTCACATGGGCGCCAATTTTGGATGACATGGTTCCACCTACTATATGAGAGGTTTTCGTTGTGGCCTGCGAATTTCCATTTAAATCTGGCAGAATGTTCTACTATATCTATAACTTTGGTCCTTTGTCGTATTCGCTTATTTGTGGATATTTTGTGGTCTCGTAGGGTTTCAAAGATATTCAGCATCCTTCGCTTTATAGCTGTCTGTGTCTTCGCTAATTTATCGAGGGCCTAGTTAGGGCGAGACCCCTAACTAGGCACCGTTGTGTCAGCGACACGAGCGTTACGGCAATCTCAGCATCAGTTCTCATTATAAAAGCTAAAATATGTATTGATATATATATATATATATATATATATATATATATATATATATATATATAAATCATCATCATCATCATCATCATCAGCCCGTATCGATCCACTGCAGGATGAAGGCCTCTTCAGCATGCTTCCAACCTTCACGGTCCTGGGCTTTCCTCTGCCACTCGGGTCCAATATACTTAACGATATCATCAGTCCATCGTGCTTTCGGTCTTCTTTGCGGACGTTTGCGATCAAGCGGTATCCACTCCAGGATTGCCTTGGTCCATCTGTCGTCCCATCGCCTCGCTATATGGCCTGCCCATCTCCATTTCAACTGTTTTACTCTTCCAATGATGTCACAGACTTTTGTTTGTTCCCTGATCCATGCGCAGGACTTTCTGTCTCGTCTTGTAATGCCAAGCATACATCTTTCCATTCCCCTCTGTGCCACCCGAAGTTTTTGAATTGATTGCGATGTGAGTGTCCAGGTTTCACTTCCGTATGTCATAACGGGTAGAACGCACTGATCGAATACTTTTCTTTTCAGGCAAAGTGGGAGTCTGCTCTTAAACACTATGTTGAGCCTACCAAATGCCTGCCAGCCACATTTAACACGCCGTTCCACCTCCCGGGCGGTATTCCCCTCCATGGAAATCCTCTGCCCAAGATATACAAAGCTGTCCACAATCTCTAAATCCCTTCCTAAAACTGAAATTCTTCTGTCCTGAGCGAAGTTATTGAACATAACCTGACTCTTTTTCAGGTTTATTTTCAAGCCAAATGGTTCGCCAGCCCTTTGCAGTTCTTGTATGCGCCTTTGCAGCTCCTCTGGGTCTTGTGAAATGAGAATAATATCATCTGCAAATCTAAGATGGTTTAAGTTTGCACCATTGATCTTTACCCCATCCTGTTCCCAATCCAGTTTACGGAATACTTCTTCAAGGCCAGCCGAGAAAAGAATAGGCGATATTGCGTCACCCTGCCGTACACCTCGTTCTATATTAATTCCCACTTCAAGATCATCAAGGTGAATTGTGGCTGTAGCTTCATCATATATCGATTCTAATAGGTTTACATAGGCTCTCTCTACACCTTGGCTAAGCAGTGCATCCATTATCGCATGCTTTGAGATGGAATCAAATGCTTTTTCGTAGTCGATAAAAGCCAAGCACAGTGGCATGGTGTATTCGTTGTGCCTTTCTATGACCTGCTGTACAACCTGGATGTGATCCATTGTACTGAATCCACTTCTGAATCCTGCTTGTTCTCTTGGTTGTGCGTCATTCAGTTTTTTTAATATTCTTTTAGAAATTATCTTAGTGAAAACTTTGTACATCACTGAGAGGAGGCTTATTGGACGGTAGTTCTTTAAATCTTCCTGTGCTCCTTTTTTATGTAAAAGGATCACTTCTGCATTTCTCCATAAGTCAGGTACTTTTTGTTCTTTGAGGCATTTTGAGTATAATTTTGCCAGTGTTTTATGTAACGTCCGACCACCAGCTTTTAGCATTTCGACAGTTACACTATCCTTTCCTGGAGCCTTGCCGTTCTTCATCAATTCTATAGCATTTGTTACTTCCTCCACTAGGATATCTGGTATTATATATTGATTGTTCTTCCGTGGGTATTGCTGTCCCTGACTGGCTCTGATCTTCATATAACTGGGAATAAAACCTTCTGACAATCTCTAACATTTCGGTACGCGCCCTGCACACTGTGCCATCCTCACGCTTTAAAGCATATATTTCCGTTCTTTTGTTTCTCAGCTTCTGTTTAGCTTTGTTAATTCCTTTGTTTTCTTCCAGGGTTTTTTGCACTAGCTGCATATTGAATCGGCGCGTGTCCTCTCTGATACGTTTTCTTATATATATATATATATATATATATATATATATATATATATATATATATATATATATATATATATATATATATATATATATATATATATATATTCTCAATATACCATCGAATTTTATGTTGGACTACTTTATCCTTTTGATTACCCAGGTATTCTCTTAACTTATTATATGGTTAAATCGAACAAAACAATTTTTTTACTTTGTTAACAATGTTACATTATCAAACACTACTTTAAAACTAAAGTATTACATTTGTTTAAAACACTATTTTAAAAGGTGTTATTTATAATAAATTTGAATCGCTTCCAAAATGTTTAATTTTTTTCTTGTTGGGGCATTATGTAAAATTTATAGTTTATCAATATCGTTTTCAAAACAAATAATAGTCTAAAGCAGTAAAAACAATTAAAGTCAAATGAATCAACTTTACATATAAGGAATTTATTTAATTGAGTGCGGTTCGTGTTCAAAAGTATTGGGAAAAATGGGAAGATATTTGTAACTAACCACTTAATCTATTTTTGCGACGGTACGGTTTGTAACCGAATTTTGCTTATTGGCCACTGCTCAGTTGCGTTTTTCTAAAGTTCCCGTTTGTAGAATATGAGTTACAGTCCGGCGAGACCCCTAAATAGGCACCGTTGTGTCAGCCTCACGAGCCTTACGACAATCCCAGCATCAGTGTTATAAAAGCTAATATATATATCATACCATCGATTTTTATGTTGGTCTACTTTATCCTTTTGATTACCCAGGGATTCTCTTAACTTATTATATGGTTATCCCGAACAAAACAATTTTTTTACTTTGTTGTCAATCAGTTTTATTTTTTAACTTTGTTAACATGGGGAAATAATTCTCTTATGGTAACCACTTAATCTTAGAAAATCACACCTTCAACTATAATTTTAGAATGATACAAAACGAAAATAATTCTAAAGAACTAAATATCTTCGAGAGCCAAGAAATTAATAAAAGACAAATATTGTTATTTTGTTAAATGACCAGGTAGAATGGTTCACCTTTTTTTAAACTTATATAGCGCATCTAGACATTGAAAAAATTGAATTCCCGACCATTATTATTTATAGTGTAATTAGGTCTATGGACTTTTTAGATGGTAATAATTTTTCTTAATATAAACTTTCATATAGTTTTCCTATTTGAAGTATGCGCGGTCTTCTGGGTGTAAAGATTTCGAAGCAGATATGTGCGGTTAAAATTTCAATTTCGTCGAGGGGATGCCATCAATCAATGAAAGAGGAGAAAGGCAAATGAAGTGACCCTTTGACAAAGACTAATTGACTTCAGGTCAAGTTTATCGTTATTAAACTAATCATTAATTGGTTCATTTGACTCGGTGTCAACAATTTCTTGATAATAACAGCAGCGAACTTAAGTATTTCACATTTCATGAGAAGCTTGTTAGGAAGGGCAAGGAAAACAATTAATTTATAAGGAAAGATGCAATTTATGCTCAAAATAATTCGTTATTAATTGGAGAGGATGGGGTCGTTTGGTCTCCATCTCGAGACTGATCTGGTAGCGAGATATTTTCGTTGCAAGTATTCGTTTGGAACAACATTAAAGTTACAGAAGGTCAAATTGGGTGAATATGGTGGATGAGGTATTTTTGCGACGGTACGGTTTGTAACAGAATTTTGCTTATTGGCCACTGCTCAGTTGCGTTTTTCTAAAGTTCCCGTTTGTAGAATATGAGTTACAGTCCGGCGAGACCCCTAAATAGGCACCGTTGTGTCAGCCTCACGAGCCTTACGACAATCCCAGCATCAGTGTTATAAAAGCTAATATATATATATATATTATACCATCGATTTTTATGTTGGTCTACTTTATCCTTTTGATTACCCAGGGATTCTCTTAACTTATTATATGGTTATCCCGAACAAAACAATTTTTTTACTTTGTTGTCAATCAGTTTTATTTTTTAACTTTGTTAACATGGGGAAATAATTCTCTTATGGTAACCACTTAATCTTAGAAAATCACACCTTCAACTATAATTTTAAAATGATACAAAACGAAAATAATTCTAAAGAACTAAATATCTTCGAGAGCCAAGAAATTAATAAAAGACAAATATTGTTATTTTGTTAAATGACCAGGTAGAATGGTTCACCTTTTTTTAAACTTATATAGCGCATCTAGACATTGAAAAAATTGAATTCTCGACCATTATTATTTATGGTGTTATTAGGTCTATGGACTTTTTCGATGGTAATAACTTTTCTTAATATAAACTTTCATATAGTTTTCCTATTTGAAGTATGCGCGGTCTTCTGGGTGTAAAGATTTCGAAGCAGATATTTGCGGTTAAAATTTCAATTTCGTCGAGGGGATGCCATCAATCAATGAAAGAGGAGAAAGGCAAATGAAGTGACCCTTTGACAAAGACTAATTGACTTCAGGTCAAGTTTATCGTTATTAAACTAATCATTAATTGGTTCATTTGACTCGGTGTCAACAATTTCTTGATAATAACAGCAGCGAAGTTAAGTATTTCACATTTCATGAGAAGCTTGTTAGGAACGGCAAGGAAAACAATTAATTTATAAGGAAAGATGCAATTTATGCTCAAAATAATTCGTTATTAATTGGAGAGGATGGGGTCGTTTGGTCTCCGTCTCGAGACTGATCTGGTAGCGAGATATTTTCGTTGCAAGTATTCGTTTGGAACAAAATTAAAGTTACAGAAGGTCAAATTGGGTGAATATGGTGGATGAGGTATTTTTGTGACGGTACGGTTTGTAACAGAATTTTGCTTATTGGCCACTGCTCAGTTGCGTTTTTCTAAAGTTCCCGTTTGTAGAATATGAGTTACAGTCCGGCGAGAACCCTAACTAGGCACCGTTGTGTCAGCCTCACGAGCCTTACGACAATCCCAGCATCAGTGTTATAAAAGCTAATATATATACCATACCATCGATTTTTATGTTGGTCTACTTTATCCTTTTGATTACCCAGGGATTCTCTTAACTAATTATATGGTTATCCCGAACAAAACATTTTTTTTACTTTGTTGTCAATCAGTTTTATTTTTTAACTTTGTTAACATGGGGAAATAATTCTCTTATGGTAACCACTTAATCTTAGAAAATCACACCTTCAACTATAATTTTAAAATGATACAAAACGAAAATAATTCTAAAGAACTAAATATCTTCGAGAGCCAAGAAATTAATAAAAGACAAATATTGTTATTTTGTTAAATGACCAGGTAGAATGGTTCACCTTTTTTTAAACTTATTATATATAAAAATTGAATTCTCGACCATTATTATTTATGGTGTTATAAGATCTATGGACTTTTTAGATGGTAATTACTTTTCTTAATATAAACTTTCATATAGTTTTCCTATTTGAAGAAGTCACAATGAATCCAAACAAATTATAATACAAGTTTTAGATTTAGTAGAAATTTCCATATAAGTTTTAGTTTGTTTATTTAGAGTTGCATTTTTATCCTTTACTTTTTTTGAGCTGTCCCAAATATTCTGCATCATTTAAGTTTGTTTATTCTGTAACATTTCCTGATTGCAATGCAAAGAATTGCTACAACCACTTGTTGCAAGTACTCTACGAAACAGCATTATCTCCAAAAGCGGCGCAAATAATATCCTGAAGTTAACCAGCATTTTTTTCAGTTTTTTAAATTATTATAATAATTATAATAATATTAATTAAATTATTATAATAATATATAACATAATTTTTTAAATTATATTCATATTCGCCTCGAATATTCTACTTAGATTTGAAACTGAAAAATAGCGTTTTCAGATAATTATACAGCGGGAAAAAATCTGATTCGAATGAGTTCTATAGTCGATGAAAATTAAGCTGAGAACCTAATAATTTGAAAATTGGAAATGGTTCAACCATGCCTTTGTTTTGTTGGAACAAGTCGGTCATGAACAGGTCATGAACGGTCATGAACAGGTTGGCTATAACGGGTGATAAAGATGATCCCATTGGGGCACCGTCGGTCTGTCTGTAGATCTGCTGGTTGAAAGAAAAGTATGTATTCTTCAAGCAGTGTTCGGAGAGTTCCGCCACAAATGGTGGAAAGTCTTTGTTCATCGAAATTAGGTCCAGGGCCTCGTCTATGGGGATACTTGGATACAGTGAAGCAATGTTCAGGCTTGCCAGTATATCTGTATCCTCTAGTTGGAAATCTTTAATCATCCTTATGAAATGTTCTGAGTTTTGAACATGCAATGGTTTGACTGCAACAGAGCATGCATAGGACAAACGAACAGATGTATATCGGCCAGAATACAAGAACATAAAAACGACTTAAAAAACAAACAAACCACTTCCGCCCTGTTCCAGCACCATCTACAAACAGGAAATAAAATCAATTTTGAAGGAGCCAAAAAATAGCGAAGCGAATATTGAAAACTACAAGGTCCGAACAATCAGAGAAGCCATTGAAATAGAAGAAAGAGGTGAGCTAAATACGTGAAACGACGCTCGCAACATTCCAAAAGTATGGAAATCGCTTCTGAAAAAAGAAGAAACGCGGCAACGTGGCGGCGTGGTAGAAAATTCAATAAACCGACGCCCGACAGCGTTGCCGAGCGCCGCAAATAGTCCCGAACAACCCCGATATAATTTGCGCAGTCGCCGGCCGGTTATAAAAGCGAGCACAACGACCCGTGCACGTCAGTTGGACTTTTCAGTCGAAGCGGATAACAGTTCAAAATGCGAAAAAAAATTTTGGCGAAAAGTCGTGACTCTTCACAGAATCAAAGGATCGACACCAGGATTGATTTCCGTTAGTTCCGATTGAGTTCCGAGTTAAGAGACATTTCTCATGCTCTCCCGTCAAGAATAGGGATAAGAATTGCTTTTCGAACGAATATCCACTCCGACATGTCTGTGTTCGTCTACGTTGTTCATAACTTTTGTTTTCATTAGGTTCATTCTGAGGACTTTGTTGTCTGACACCTAGTGGAGGTCATCAAGCATTTTCTGAATATCTTCATAATTGTTTGATATTATTATGATATCGTCCGCAAATCTGAGATGGCTTAAACGTTTGCCATTTATATTCATTCCCATATCTTCCCAGTTTAGATCTTTAGAAATATATTCTAAGGTTAACGTGAATAGTTTAGGAGATAGTGTGCCACGTTGTCTTAAAAAAATAAATAAATTATTCCCACACATTTTTTCGGTTAATAGCGCTATATATGTGGCAGACTAGATACTTTTGGATCAGCCTACGTAACTGGCGTAGTTTTGTGGATATTCATTAGATATTGCATTAAACCAATTGCTTGCCATGACGCAAAAGTAAAATTACCACTACCGTTTCATTTTTTTGGACAGTTTTCGTTGCCTGTATTCTAGTTTAATAAAAACTCATACAATTTTTCCAATTTTTTTCGTTGTTTTGATACGCAATTCTGGATCATTGCGGAAGCATCGAAACGCAAAAGGCCAATTTCAATTTAGTTTTTACAACATGCCTGTATCGTATCGACATTGAGATCCAATCTCCTATTTACATACCGGTACAATAACGTTGCCGTTTTTTATTTTATGACTTTTTCTCTCGTTTTAGCGCGGTGGTTTTTCCGTAATCCCGATTTAAATGCAAAATTGAATACAAACATTTTGCGGGGGTACCTTTTAATGAAGATGACGTTTTGCGACTGGTTACGCTATATGAAAGTTAAAAAAAATAAAGAAGTTAAAAGAATAAAGGTTTCTTCCTGCTTTTATAACAACATAGTCTTTCGAAAAGTACTTGGCCTTTCTTGTTTGGCTTGTTATACTAGAGTTGGTATAGTAGTCAAGCGTAATTTTCCTCGGTAGTGGCCCTACCTTTTGCCAGGCAATCTATGAACACCATATCCTGTATAGTGCGTTTCAAGATATATCGTTAACCAAGTGGCTGCAATAAACTCTTAACAACCCCTGCCATTACGAAACCCGGCAAAGTTGCAAGAAACGTAAACAGGGCTTGGTCTAATAAAATAACTGGTAAAAAGATAAAATTAATGTCATACATGGTTTGGTAGTTTCGAAATATTTTAGTTTGTTTCGCATTATTTTCTTAAATAGTGCAGTTCTATAATTTCGATCGTATTTTTTGTTATTTCAAACGTGCTAAAAATGTGGCGTTCTTGGCAAGATAATTATCATTGTGCATGTAATGCTAATTTTAAAAGGAAACATTTATCGCCCGATGCTAAGCAAATTGTTAAAAATGTGTATGTTTCTTTGTTGAATAGTAGGGGGCTTAATGTAATGCAGCCGCAGCAGAAACGTCTTCATTAACGTTTAAAGCCAAAAAAGTCCATAGTGATTCTTGTAGAAGCAAATATGTTGACGAAAGCCAGAAAAACTTAATTTGAAGCAAAATTTATGTTATGTATGAAGAGCAAACTGTGCCTACATTGTATTTATTGTAACGGACACTAAAAACAGATGAAGCCAACATTCTTTGAAGCAGAACTAGCCTCCGGAGAATGTTATCTAAAATGGGTTTTGCATATCGGCCATCAATAAAAGACAAATATTAATGGAATCACAACAATTGCGACGATGGCGGTTTGACCACTTAAACCCTATAAAAAAATACAGAAAATGCTAACAGAAACAGCTAACAGGGGAAAAAGAATTACAATTTTACATCCTGCTTCCGAGGATGGATGGGTTCCAAATTGTTTACGGTTGTCCTCCAAAAATGTTTAATATTTATCTTTGGACTACCATGTCGATACCACAGCAAAATTTTTTGAAAATCGAGAGTGTCGAAGCCACCATTCGACATGGCCAATTTATATGGTCATGCCTTTAGTCGTTCCTTCATCCGCTCTCCAGGCGTTCAGCTTGAACCCAACTGATGACGGCTTAAGGCTAGAAACCGGTCTTGGGAGACACTTGCTGGCGCTTTGGATGGCGGATGAAGGAATGACAAAGCACCAATGCAGAGCGCGGTTGAATTTTCTATGTTTTTTTTATCAACAACATCAACGATATATACCAGGTGTCCCATTAAGGATGGATCGCGGCTGTATCTTGAAAACTATTTATCCCACAGCTTTGGGGAAAAAAATTGTACTAAAAATGATCATGAGAAATTCACCAAAAATATTTTTAAGCTTCTAAAACGACCGCAAGAGGGCGTGACGAGCTAAACATTTTTAAAAATCTTTTTTTTTGTGTATTTTCAAGTATTAACCGAGTAAGAAAAATTCTCAGTTATAATTAGCAAACTGTCTCCTACAACTTTGTTTTATGACATTTTGTCGTAATTTCGCGAATAAAGAAGTGGGGGGGGAGTTTTACCTATTTAGATAAAAAGTCGTCTTTACATACACCTGGTATAATTTTAGCATTATATTGCCAGTTATTTATAATTTTATATTTTTTAAGCTAATGCAGATAAATTGAGTAACTTTTTCGCTTTCACTTCGAAGCTCGTGATTTAAAAATCACGCTTTATCGAAATCCATCAGATGTCAACTTTAAATTCGGAAACTTCCAGCCTCCGGCTTGATGTGCGGCAGTAAATATCCGAAATTAAACGAATCACTTGAAATTCTCTCCATATTTCTAATCAAGTCGATAGGGAGAGCAATTTTCCGACTCACTTCTTGTTTTCTTACGTTTTTCTTTTTATTATTTCCTCGCTAGATTTTCGTTACGTGGTCTTCTGGGTGTAAAGATTTCGAAGCAGATATTTGCGGTTAAAATTTCAATTTCGTCAAGGGGATGCCATCAATCAGCGAAAGAGGAGAAAGGCAAATGAAGTGACTCTTTGACAAAGACTAATTGACTTCAGGTCAACTTTATCGTTAATAAACTAATCATTAATTGGTTCATTTGACTCGGTGTCAACAATTTCTTGATATCAGAAGCAGCGAAGTTAAGTATTTCACTTTTCATGAGAAGTTTCTCAGGAAGAGCAAGGAAAATAATTAATTTATAAGGAAAGAGGCAATTTATGTTCAAAATAATTCGTTATTAATTGGAGAGGATGGAGTCGTTTGGCCTCCGTCTCGAGACTGATCTGGTAGCGAGATATTTTCGTTGCAATTTTTCGTTTGGAGTAAAAACACGAAGTTACAGGAGGTCAAATCGGGTGAATATGGTGGAGAGGTATTTTTCCGACGGTGCGGTTTGTAACAGAATTTAGCTTATTAGCCATTGCTCAGTTGCGTTTTTCTAAAGTTGCCGTTGTAGAATATGAGTTACAGTCCGGCGAGAACCCTAACTAGGCACCGTTGTGTCAGCCACACGAGCCTTACGACAATCCCAGCATCAGTGTTATAAAAGCTAATATATATACCATAATATTTCTCAATATACCATCGATTTTTATGTTGGTCTATTTTATATTTTTGATTACCAGGTATTCTCTTAGCTTATTCTATAGTTAAACCGAACAAAATAATTTTTTTATTTTGTTATCTATCACTTTTATTTTTTAACTTTGTTAACAATGCTACATTATCAAACACTACTTTAAAACTAAAATATAACAGCTGTTTAAAACACTATTTTAAATGGTGTTATTTATAATAAATTTCAATCGCTTCTAAAATGTTTAATTTTTTGCTTGTTGGTGCTTATGTAAAATTTTTAAATTTGTAATCTTGGTGAACATATGTCCGGTTCGAAAAATTAAAATTTTGTTTCCTTAAAGCTGGGTGCACACGAATAAAATTTTGCGTGTGTGTTGAATTTACTGGAACAATTTGTTTGAATTATCTGTTAGAAAATAGATGGTTCGTGCGCGTACTGTGCGGCGACAATATTTGTGTGTCTAGAGCGTCTACATTGCCGTGCAAACACACCACATACAACACATACAGCTCGCACAACGCAAATTTGTATTGATGTGGAGTCAGCTAAGTAGGTACGCAGATTTATGTTTTTTGAATCTGATCTGAAAATTTCGGCCCGTTAATTCTACATAGCAGCTTCTGCAGTCGATGTAACTTAACATATAAACTCCAGATTTTATATTTTGATACGTTTTGCCTTTGACATTTTGGCATTGTTATATTTGAGTATGTGGGTTTTCTATAGATATTAAATTCTAGTTTATTATTTTGTTTGGATATTGAAAGGTCCAGAATATTTATAGTTTGATTTTGTTCTTTTTTAAGTGTAAATTTTATTTTTAGATGGATTATATTTAAATGTTTTGTTGTTTCTTCTATTTATCTGTCGTTTCCAATATAATAAACCGAAATGAACCCACTTATCTCCCCCACTACCCCCCAAATAGTTCGCTCTTTCAGGAAACAACAAATTTGCAAATAGTGTTTAAAACCACCCAGTCAATCAATATATTAATTTTTAATGGCAAAGATAAAACATCACAAAATAAAAAAAAATGGAGAAAAGTTGTAATCGGTGCAGTAGCTGCTATGTGAGACAAACGGGCCGAAATTTTCAGACCAAATTTTAAAAAAACAAATCTGCATACCTATTAAGCTAGGTCCATACCAATAAAATTTTGCGTGTGTGTTAAATTTACTGGAACAATATGTTTATGTGTGACCTTGGGTGTCAGAGCGTCTACATTTCGGGCTGTATATGTTGTGTTGTATGTGGTGTACGTGTGCGGCAATGTAAACGTTCTGACACATAAGGTCACACATAAATAATGTCGCCGTATAGCACGCACACGAACCATCTGTTGTCCACCACATAATTCTAAAGCTGGCTCTACACCTAATGGTCTACATCTGGGTCCACTATCTAATGAAGCGTGTAAAAATCATGAACGGTGAAGTTTACTGAGCCTGACATTAATAATTGAAAAAGTTGACTGAACGGAACAGGTTCTTTATCCCGGTTCATGATTTTCTTACATTTTTCTCTTTGAATGCTTTCATATGCATCCAAAGTCCTGTTGTTATTTAAACTTTTTACCAGTCTTAAATTTCTAATATCTATATTGTGGTCATGTTCGATTACATGTTGGGCAACATAAAATTTTTCATTTCTTCCATAGCTAATGTGGGCAATGTGTTCTTTAATTCTCGTTAATATTGATCTTGCTTATATATTTCTGCCCAATATACCTTCGATCATAATCTTGACAACTAATTTCGTGAATCCCAGACTTTTCTTGTTGATTTACTTTATCCATTGGATTACCCAGAACTTTTCTTAATTTATTTTATGGTTTGTATACAACCTTAATGTCCACTTTTTTCCAAATGTTGTCTAGCTCTCGTGTTAATTGGGCATCAAACGGTATTACCATGAATTTGTAAGACATATTTTTGTTTAATATTTATTTTTAAGACATCGGTTTCATCTCAAATAAAACGATAGGTCTGTCGTTTGTTTAGAAGGTCTGTTAACCGTCAGATGTTTGATAATGGTGGGGCATCTTTAGAGATGACTTCATCTTCAGTATTTGAAACCAACATTTTCATTTATACTGTGAACGAGTGAAGTGTTGTGTCGTTCCCGAATAATTCCAAGGGTGAGTGTATCACTGAATACTTTGTTATCTATTAACTTTTATTAGCTGTGTATCACTACACATTCTATCAATTTATATTAGTTTTGAAATGTATCTAAAGCTCTATTATTTCTATTTCTATTAACTTCTATTTCTTTTACTGTTCTGATCATTATCAAATATTAAAGTAAAAGTGAATTAAATCTGTCACCGTTCATCTTAAATAGTATTTAAAACAATGTTTCTTGATTAATGTTTTAATCAATATTAAATGATTTATATTTACGTGAATATCCAAACATTGTTTGAGTAGTGGCATCAGCACATTGATATTATTTATGATTTAATTGAGAGAGAGAGATCCATAGTATTGTCGCGCGGTTTTCCCTTCAATACCATGAAGTGGGTAAATGCTGCTTTGCTTTTCTAGTATCTGGAGCGGGTACATCGCGAGTTTGCCCTTTGTACCCATTGCACAACTCAGTACTAGAGGTTACACCGTAGGGTGTGGTTGGATATCCATTATCTTTTGTTTAGCTCTTTGGGTGGGTATCTCGTGCGTTTTTCCCTTGATACCCCGTTCATACCCGAAGCTGGCACTGTTGCTTCTTTGCCCTCAGTGTCAGGAACAGTACCCAGTTTGATATTTGATTATTGGCCGATAATAGTATCATGGTTTGAGTTATGTAAAGAGTCTCTATGTGAATACATGTTGATTGCTATCATGCATTATAACTGAGATTATAATAAGTATCTCTCGTTACGAGTGTAAACAGTCTAGTATTAAAATGTGATTTGTACATAGAGAATAGTTTGATGGATTCGGAGTGTTCAGGGTTACTTTTATTTCCAGGTAGTTAAAACTGCAATGCTTGAAAGCCACCACCATCCTCGTCAAACTCATGTACCCAACTAGCCGTCCAGTTAGAGCAATTCTAGTTAAGCCATCCCAGTTAATATTAGGGAGATATGTATATCTATTTCTATATTATATATGTTTATTAAAACAAACAAAAATCCTTTCATTCTTTTGTCGTATCGTTACAAATTTATTTTTCTCCTGATCCCTTTGAAAAGTCGAAGATTCTTTCAATAAATTTCGAAGTATTTCGAAGTAGTATCCTCCATATCCTCTTTATTTAAGATATCTAGTTCTGTATTGTCGAACCTCTGTGTTGAAAGAGTTTTTACTATATTAATCCTGTTTTCTAGAATATGTTCTTTCGGCCGCTCAATTTTGATTTTTTGAATTTTTTATTTAAAGATAACATTTTTCTAATGAATTTAATCTCTTGGAGTTTAGTGTAAAATTTTTTTAAAAATCTACTCTCGACCATTCGAATTACACCACACACCACGGTTTACTATGTGTTTTAATACAAACAATTAGCAAATTGTATGTTATTTTTTCTTTTAAATACCGATATCAGATTGTTTTTGGAACATTTAACTTAATTAAATCGAAACATTGACCGCTCGGAAACTGTTGTTTTGCTTCGACTTAAATCAATAAACTTCGCTAAATTACTCGCTATTAAGTAAACAGTCGATTTGTACGAATAAATATGGTGCCATGTTAAAAGTAGCAACCGCAACCTAATCGGATTATTATTTGTTTGTAAGTTCGCGTCATCTTTCTTTTTAATTACATTCTCATTATATTTGCACTTAATTAAAATGATGTTTGTAAACACCTAGATTAAACTGGGAAAATAAATATCCGACTGGTGTAATTATTATAGAGGTTGTTTAAAAAGAAGAATTTTTAAACTTTCATTTGTAACGATACGATAAAAAAATGAAAGGATTATGTTTTTTGAATATCTAACGATACGACAAAAGAATGAAAGGATTTTTTTTTGTTTGAATAAACATATATAATATAGAAATAGATATACATATCTCCCTAATATTAACTGGGATGGCTTAACTAGAATTGCTCTAACTGGGCGACTAGTTGGGTACATGAGTTTGAGCAGTATGGTGGTGGCTTTCAAGCATTGCAGCTTTAACTACCTGGAAATAAAAGTAACCCTGAACACTCCGAATCCATCAAACTATTCTCTATGTACAAATCACATTTTAATACTAGACTGTTTACACTAGTAACGAGAGATACTTATTATAACCTCAGTTATAATGCATGATAGCAATCAACATGTATTCACATAGAGACTCTCTACATAACTCAAACCATGATACTATTATTGGCCAATAATCAGATATCAAACTGGGTACTGTTCCTGACACTGAAGGACAAACACGCAACAGTGCCAGCTTCGGGTATGAACGGGGTATCAAAGGAAAACCGCACGAGATACCCACCCAAAGAGCTAAACAAAACATAATGGATATCCAACCACACCCTACGGCGTAACCTCTAGTACTGAGTTGTGCAATGGGTAAAAATGGAAAAACGCGCGATGTACCCGTTTCAGATACTAGAAAAGCAAAACAGCTTTTACCCATTTCATGGCATTGAAGGGAAAAACGGGCGACAATACCACGGATCTCACAGTATTTATTAGATTACAAATAGTCATTGCAAATTATCAGTTTAATTCGGTACAAATTATTATTTTAACAATGATAATTTTATCAATCAATAATATAATTATCATACTGGGTACTGTTCCTGGCATTGAGGGGAAAAACGTTTAAGGGAAAAACGTGCGACAATATCATAGATATCTGTCTCAATTAAATTACAAATCATATGCTATTATTTAATATGAATGATATTATTCAATACATATTTGGATAGTCACTTGAAGAGAAATCATTTCATCCATATTAATGAAATCATTAAATTAGAAACACTATTTTTAATATTATGTAAAATGAACGGAAATAAATTTAATTCAATTGTACGTGAATATTTGGCAATAATCAGAAAAATAAATAAGAGTAATCTTTAAATATTTCTCGAAACTACTAAAATCAATAGAAGACAAAGTGTTCAGTGAAAAACTCACTTACATAGTAATCATTGAATATTAATGAAAACATTAAATAGCAATATTAAATATAATAAAGCTTTATATACATTTCAAAACTAGTATAAATCGAAACTATAAAACTAGTAGAAATCAAAGTGTTCAGTGACAAACTAACAACTAATAAAAGTTAATAGATAGCAAAGTGTTCAGTGACACATTCACCCTTGGAATTATTTGGGAACGACACGACACTTCACTTGTTCACAGCATAAATGAAAATGTTGGTTTCAAATACTGAAAATGAAGCCATCTCTAAAGATGCCCCACCATTATCAAATATCTGGCGGTTAATTACCCTTAAGTGTTATCGAAGCTTTTAGATAGAATAAGCGAACTTATATTGAGTATAAACACACCACAACCCAGTGTCAATTTTAGCGAAAAATGAAATGTAGTCGGCATCTGGTCCAATGTGATAAAAACCATCTTTACCAAAGAAAAAGGTGATAAAACTATCGTTTTGTATGCTAAAAAACCTTCTAAACAAACGACAGACCTATCATTTTATTTGAGATGAAACCGATGTCTTAGAAATATATACTAAACAAAAATATTTCTTTGCACATTGAGTCGCGGTTTAAAAAATTAAGTCAGCGTACTTTTACACTTCATCTTTTAAAAACAATGTCTTATACTACCCTTGGCAAGTTATTTTTTTTGCAAATGGACCCCATTTCAAACATAGCATGATTAAAAATACTCTTGTGTACTCAAAGATGGATTTCACCAGTGTAAGTGAGGTTATAAAGTAATGTCTGAATGATTGTGACGTGTTCATATTTTTTTTTCCTCCCTTTATTTGGGGTTTTCGCCACTATCTAAAACTCAAAAAAATATCAAAAATACCTGTTCTTATTTAAAGAACAGGTATTTTTGAAACAGGTAACTTAATAACTAATTTTAGAACAGGTAACAAAATTTTAAAGATATAATAATGTTATAAAAATTTAACATTAATTATACTATTATTATTTTATATTAAATTTTACAAACTTTTAACGTTAACGTTTCGGAGGGTCCTCTCCCCCCGTTTTCAAAACTTAACTAAAAAATAAATTATATTAATTGGTAATATATAAAGTAACGAGTGAAAGTAAATATATTTTTTTTGTGTATGTCAACGATACTTACGTTGACAACAATAGATTTTCATGACAGTGACATACTACCAAAAAATATATAAAGATAATGTTTACTGCGTGATTGTTTATTGTACTGATTGTGTATTCAAATATTTAAATGTGTTTAATTGTATTCTTTAGAATCGGGAACCATATTGAATTTAAATCTACCGAAGGCATAGCAATACAGTTATTTTTATTTAAATTATTTATAGCGGTTTCTTTTAATCTTCTGTATTTTGTTACCGATTCTTCTAATGCCGTTTTGAAATTATTCCAATTTATTTTATTAATTCGATTCCCATGCATGTTGACAAATTCTAGATTTATTAAAATCGCACTTTCTAAGAAGGTTTTTTCTCTTTTATTTTAACATCTAATGGTCTAGATGTCTCACCTATATAGAATTTGCCACATTCGCTGGGAATTTTATAAAACACATTTTTGGTATTTTGTTGTATATTGTTTGGTTTAGTCTTTGTTAATAGAGATCTAAGAGTATTTTTTGTTTTAAATGTCGTTCTTATGTTATATTTATTTCGTACTCTTTTAATTGTGTCAGAAATACCGTGGATATAAGGAATTGTGAGGTTAATTGTTTAAGAGTTATTATTATTGTTATTAATATATTAATTACTCGTTATTTATTATTACTATGTTATTACTAATATTATTAATAAACTCGAGTATTCAAATTTTTAAACGATTTATCTATAAAATTTTTTGGGTAATTGTTTTTTATTAAAATGTCTTTTATTTGATTTGTTTCTTTTTGTAGTGTATCACTGTCGGTACAAACAAGTTTTGCTCTGTCATACAAAATTTTAATTACTCTTATTTTGACCGCTTTTGAGTGATTTGAAAAGAAATTGAGATACCTATCTGTGTTTGTCGGTTTTCTGTAAATTGTAGTTTTTAATGTGTTGTTCTGTTATAATATAAAGTGTCGAAGAAACAAGACGTTAACGTTAAAAGTTTGTACATTTTTTTATAACATTTCTATATCTTTAAAATTTTGTTCGTTAGGCAAATTTATTACAAAAAAGAATCACTGAGAAATTTGTCTCTGTTTTGTTTTTTGTTTTTACCCAGTGATTCTTTCTTTACATAAGAACAAGAATTTTTGATATTTTTTGAGTTTTAGATAGTGGCGAAAAACACAAATGAAGGGAAAAAATATATATTGGCACGCCACAATCATTTAGACATTACTTTGATCAATCCTTTCAATACACTTACAAAACAGTTCTAAGCTACCAATTCCTTTTTATTTATTTTTTTGAAAACGAAAATGACAAAAAAATGAAAATTTGGACAAAGTTTTTCATTAGTCCAGGCTTAATATGGAGAGGCACCTTTTTTGGGTTAACAAGAGGGAGTATATTTTATGTTTGATGTATTAAGTTTAAAAAAGTTCTATGAGGCCAATCTTTGTTCTTTTCAATATTTTGTAAAAAGCCCCCGAAGTCTTATCAATATCCCTATCACTTTTAAATTACCACAAATATCCCACTGACTAAGGCATCGACTTATTCTACTACTATAACATACTTAAAGCGATTTAGTATGGTTGCTAAGTTGTCATAGGTTTCCTTCATTGTCACTGAATGGGCTAAAGGAATAGATGGGTCTTTGTTTCCATTATGAGGCAAGACTGATTTTAGGCTCTATACCGACGAATGTAACAAAATTCGCCACTCGGAAGGTACATGTTCCATATTAAGCTCATTCATTAAATCATCAATATCACTACAGACATATACCGATCTTTCCATTTTATAAAAACTTGTAAACGTTACATTCCTTTTTCGGTAAAGCGAAATCACTTACATTTTTATCTAATAGGTTCCACTGATCCACAGGTTCCACATGATACACTGAACATGCACAAGAAAATCAAAGAAGCAGCTGGCGTATTCAAAAGTAATGGGAGAACGCTACTTGCAGACAAGCAAGGCAACATAGTCTGGGATCCCACAACTCGTTTAAAAACATGGGAAACCTATATAGAAACACTTTTTGAGGACACAAGTAGAGGGGATATAGCAACGAACAACGACATAACTGGGCCTTATATCACTCGAGAAGAAGTGATCACAGCCATAAAGCGACTAAAGAATGGAAAGTCCCCTGGTCCGGATAACACCTATATAGAAGTTATAAAACTTATAGACGAAGAACATCTAGACACAATAATACAATTGTTTAACCAAATATATGATTCTGGATCAATCCCAGAGGAATGGTTAACCTCGACGTTTATACCTATTCCTAAGAGTACACGGGCAAAAAAATGTGACGAACATCGCTTAATCAGTATAATGAGCCATTTTCTAAAGATCTTTCTGAAAATAATACATGAAAGGGTATATAGGAAAATTGAGGAACACATAGGAAACACTCAATTCGGCTTCAGGAGCGGTTTTGGTACAAGAGAAGCCTTGTTCAGTATACAGGTACTCATACAAAGAGCAAGAGATGTGAACACGGACGTATACGCATGTTTTATTGACTTTTCGAAAGCATTCGATAAGGTCAAACACGATAAACTGTTAAGTATCCTAGAAAGAATCGGAATAGATGGACCTGAAAGGCGTATAATAGCCAACTTGTACTGGCGCCAAAATGCAACGATCAGAACAGGAAACCTAACTTCGTCTCAAATAAACATCCAAAAAGGAGTTAGACAGGGGTGCATTCTGTCACCCATGCTGTTTAACATATATTCAGAGGAACTGTTCAAGGAGGCACTCGAGGGAACAGACGAGGGACTAATTGTTAACGGAGTAAACATCAATAACATCCGCTACGCCGATGATTCTACACTACTAGCAAAGACTGCAGAAGAACTGCAAATACTAATCAATAGAATAGCAGAAAAGAGCAAAGAATACGGTCTAAGTCTCAATATAGAGAAAACAAAAGTTATGATTATCAGCAAACAGAACATAATCGCTGATTTCTACTTGCATGATAGGAAACTAGAGCAGGTACAAAACATTACATATCTGGGATGCAACCTGAACGCAGATTGGGACCACGCTAGAGAAATAAAAATCAGAATTGAAAAAGCACGAAATGTATTTAACAGAATGAGAGGTGTATTATGCAATCTAAAACTAAACATCAGACTACGAATTAGGACTCTCCGATTCTATGTTTTCTCAATATTATACTATGGGGTGGAGGCATGGACCTTGACAGAGAACACTGTAAAACGACTTGAAGCATTTGAATTCTGGTGCTACCGCCGTATACTTCGAATCTCCTGGACACACCACGTTACCAATGAAAAGGTTCTGGAGCGGCTGAACAAGAGAAGAGAAGTAATTGTCACCGTAAAGAAACGAAAAGCATCTTATTTTGGACATGTCATGAGAGGAGGAAAATACTCTTTACTACAAGTTATACTACAAGGAAAAGTAGAGGGAATGAGAGGACCTGGTCGAAGAAGGATATCATGGCTGAAGAACTTGAGGCAATGGACAGGAATGACATCAACCGAACTATTTAGATCAGCGGCCAACAGGATTAGATGGGCCATGGTAATTGCCAAAGTCCAATAAGGATATGGTACCCCCAAGAAGAAGAAGGTTCCACTGTTAAAGTCTGGAACGAACCAAGAAGTTCCGATTTTTGTTTTGATAATCCCAAGTCACCTACAAAAGCATTTAATTCATTTGGAGTTATTAAGTGAGGTTCACTGGTAGTTAAAAAATGTTGGGTCACAACTGGTGTTCTCAGGATGTTGTGAATCAGATTCTGGTGAAGAATTAGACTAATCGAGAAACGTGTTGTGCAGGTTTAAAGACTCAGTCGATGAGGAATTGGCCTAAGTTCAGAAGGCAAATTTGGATAGTGAGTTTCGTCCATTTGTTTTTTTGAAATCCCTTCATTTTATATAAAACGGACTTAAACTTAAATACTTGACTGTACTGTAAACGAGACATAAACAAGCTAAACTATAAAAAACAATCAAGCTGTCTTTATGGGTTCATATAATACCCTGGAACTTCTACGGTCTTGTCGTAATTTTTACATTGTCCAGTCCAAAGTCAGGTACAAATAATTTCAATGAGCCCATGATATAAAGGAGAAACAGGGTCTTGAAAACCAAAAAGTTACTTTGTAACCGTCCGTTCAGCCAAATATTATTAAATAAAGTGATCTAGAAAATAAAGTGCCCTCTTTCACATAGTTACATATTTTTGTTATAAGTTTTTTTTTCCCGGTTCACTTGCCAACATATCTCTTTGAAACTAGCAATAAATGTCAATTAACGGTATCAGGAGCTATCTGCATCCGGTAATATTTTCCGTAGATTTCCAGATGTAATTTCGCCATAATACGGCAATAACGCAAAATTATAAATCAATTCGTTTCATCCAGATAAGCTTTATTACAACTTTATTACATGTTTATACCAGAATTTTATTAAAAGTTCCCAGTTATCTTTTTAAGGACGAAAGTTAGAACGAAACGCGGCAGTATCGAAAAAAAGTTAATAACTTTTAATTTTGTTGGGGCAATAAATTTCGGCGAGCCGTCGCATTACAAGAAAATAAAAATGCCGTTAGTTTCACGTTGTACGCGTTCCGTTTCCTAAGGGACGATTGGATGATTTTACCCTTTAACACGACCGAGTTGTGGATAACTTTATTATTAATATACCTTTCGGACTTCGCCTCCACTTGATTGAGGTCCGTAATATGTAGGTCACTAAAAAGTTTTTGCAACGTAATAAGTAACGTAAATAAATGACTACAGAGCTTTTTGTATTCGTTTAAACCAATTTTCAAATTTATGCCACACAATCATCATTTACGAGTATTATTCGAAAAGTTCTTGGTCTGACACAGAGATGGGGCTAGTGTGACCCTCTAACCATAATATTTGTGAAGTGTGATTCATTAGATGTTTCAGACACATCAATTTAGTTAGACGTTTATGGCTATCGAGTAAAGAAAAATTAAAGTTCGAGGTGTTATAAAATACTTTGTTTTAGGGATTCCCAAACTTTGTTTTAAATCCCTCTCTTTAAAAAATCTAATGTTCGCGCCAAATTTAACCAGCACGTTTTTAAATCATAAAAAAATGCATTAATACGAAAAACGTAAATAATAGAATAATAACAATATAGCATCATCGTCAGTCAGTGTCGATCCACTGTAGGATGAAGGCCTCTTCAGTATGCTTTCAACACACGCGGTCCTTGGCTTTTCTCTGCCATTCGAGTCCAACATACTTGATGATGCCATCGGTCCATCTTGCTTTTAGTCTTCTTCGTGGATGTTTGTGATCAAGCGGTATCCACTCCAGAACTGCTCTGGTCCACCTGTTATCGCGTCACCTCGCTGTACGATATGTCCACCTCAATTTTAATTCCTTCGGTTGTTTTCTGATCCATGTGTAGATTTTTCTGTCCCGCTTTGTAACATCAAGTATACATCTTTCTATTCGCCTCTTTACCACCTGAGACTTCTAAACTGATTGTGATGTGAATCTCCAAGTTATATTTCTCTATATCATAACATGCAGGATGCACTGATTAAAGACTTTTCTCTTCAGGCAAAGTGGGAGTTTGTTCTTAAACACAAGGTGAACGATATCATCTGCAAATTTACGATGGGTTAATTAGGCACAATTTATTTTTATTCCATCCTGTTCCCAATTCAAATTATGGAATACCTCTCCAAGGCATGCAGAAAAAATATAAGCTATTTTGCGTCATCCTCCCATAGACCTCGTCCTACATTGATTTTAACATCATTAAGGTGAACCACCGCTGTAGTTGTATCATATATCGATCCCTGTGGGTTTGCAATTGCTTTATCTATACCTTGGTTAAACAACGCATCCATTATAGATTGGTTTTAAATTGAACCAAATGTTTTTTTATAGTCGATGAAAGTAAAGTACAATGGCTTGGTGTATTCGTTTTCTTTTTCCGGAGGTACATACCTTCGCACGAAAGAAATCTGGAGCTTTTGCCTCAGAAAGGATAGGCAGAATTCATGCCGATAATGAGCAGAACTTATGCAAACAACTAACACTCCACAGAAGTTTGGTTTGGTTTTGTTTGGATGACTGAAGACGAGCCCCACCCATCCCTTCAACTGGAGGGCATTTGTTTCGTCTCTTGATGTTTAGACTCTTCAGGGTACATATCTATGCTCCCCCATCAAGAATAGGGCTCCCCTATCCACAGCCAACAAACAATGTTTTCGCCGACTTTCCATCGGATGGCGTATATATGCAATGTAAGATTTCTTTGGACTGCGTTCAATGAGACAACAGTAGTTGAGTGTCATCATACCGTTGGGTTCCACAATCTCATGTGGAACACACAACAAACTGCGTCTCCGCCTTAATGAGAATTTTTGTTGGTTGATGACTGGGGACGAGCCCCACCCATCCCTTCAACTGGAGGGTATATGTTTTGTCTCTTGATGTTTAGATTCTTCAGGGTACCTACACATGCTCCTCCATCAAGAATAGGGAGATCCTATCCACAGCCAACAACCAATGTTTGATATATACAAAGTTTTCACCAAGATAATATCTAAAAGAATATTAAGAACACTGAATGACGCACAACTAAGAGAGCAGGCAGGATTCAGAAGGGTATTCAGTACAATGGCCCATATCCAGGTTATCCAACAGACCATAGAAAGGCACAATGAATACACCATGTCACTGTGCTTGGCTTTTATTAACTATGAAAAAGCATTTGATTTAGTATCAATGCAGGCCATAATGGATGCATTGCTTAACCAAGGGATAGACAGAGCCTATGTGAATCTACTGAGATCCATGTGTGAGGAAGCTATCGCTACAGTTCACATGGATGACTTTGAAGTTAAAATCAACGTAAAAGGTGGTGTACGACCGGGTGACACAATATCGCCTGTTCTTTTCTCAGCCTGCCTTGAACAGGTATTTCCTAATCTGTATTGGGAACAGCAGGAAATAAAAATCAATGGTGCATATCTAAGCCATCTTAATTTCGCGGATGATATCGTTCTCCTTTCACAAGACCCAGATGAGCTACAAGAACACATACGAGAGTTGCAAAGGGCGGGAGAACCATTTGGTTTGAAAATAAACCTAAAAAAGAGTCAGATTATGTTTAAGAAATTTGCTGTCAACAGAAGAATTTCTATTTTAGGAAGTGATTTAGAGGTTGTGGACCATTACATATATCTTGGGCAAAGGATTTTAATGGAGGGTATAGCGCCCGGGAGGTGGAACGGCTGGTTAAGTGGGGCTGGTAGACATTTGGCCGGCTCAATATAGTATTTAAGAGCAAACTCCCACTTTGTCTGAAGAGAAAGGTTTTTAATCAGTGCGTGCTGCCTGTTTTGACATATGGAAGCGAAACGTGGACACTCACATCAAAATCAGTTCAAAAGCTTCGGGTTGTACAGAGGGGAATGGGAAGGTGTATGCTTGGCATTATAAAGCGGTACAGAAAGACCTGCATATGGATATTATTGGAAAGGCGAAAGAATTGAAATGGAAGTGGGCAGGTCATATAGCGAGATAATGCGACGACAGATGGACCAAAGCAATTCTGGAATGGATACCGCTTGATTATAAACGCCCGCGAAGAAGGCCGTAAACACGATAAACGGATGACAATATATTGGACACGAATGGCAGTGGAAAGCTCAGAACCGTGCAAATTGGAAGCATGCTGGGGAGGCCTTCATCCTGCAGTGGATCGATAATGGCTGAATGATGAAATATATATATATATATATATATATATATATATATATATATATATATATATATATATATATATATATATATATATATATATATCGCTAATTAATACTACACAGTAAAACTGCAGATTTTTTTACTAGTAACCAAGATACAGGGTGTTAATGTTATAATTTTGTTGTCAATTTTCGTCAATAACTTTCTTAAATAGTATCTTTGTTGAACGAAATTTGGTAGTGGGGTCTGCAACACTTTTCTACGTTTGAAAGGTCACAACTTTTGCGACCTAGTGTATTCCCATTTTTAATGAAAATATTATTTTGTCCACCTTTTTTACGTAAAAAAGTTATACCTTGCAAATTTATACAACACAACACATACATACAAGACATATTTTTATTTTTTTGGATAAACCGATATGTTCCATATTAAAGTAGCGGTTTATAAGAAAATATAATATAAACAAGGCAATTTCGTACAAGAATAATTTTTGAAATTTTCTGTAGGAAAACGAAGAGTCTTATAACATGAGAATAGTCTGTAATAATTAACCGAGAAGAGAATTAAAGGAAATTAATTCTTTGCCTGATTTATTATTCAATTTTCTTACGGATTCGTCCGGTTCTTCTCTCCATATTATTTAAGATTTTCTCCACGAGTGGAATTCGAGAATGCTTGGTCTGAACAATTCAGCGGTACAAGAGGAAGGTTTTATTATAATTTAAATTAGGCTTTCGGGAAATTTTACATTAAAAAATTTATATTTTTGATAATTTCTTTCAAGAATTTTACATAGCTTCTATGGAACCTTGTATTTTTAATATCATTCTTAATTGACGGGGAAAAAATTATGTCAGGTTAATCACTGGAGAACAAAACATATAGAACACTGCAAAATAAATTTCGTTCGATTCATTTTTATAGTTTTGTGTACACGATGATGCAATTATGTAATGGTAAAAATGGAAGAAGTTCTACTGATGCAATAAAGTTAATAATTAGTCCGATATGAGATGCGCGGTTTGAAAATGTAGAAAAAAAATCGTTCTAGACTAAAAATTTATAGTTGGTCAGTTTTAGTTACTGGAGCTTAAACTGTGGAAAAAATGCTATTATTCTGGCGTATAAGAATATTTTTAGAGTCGATACATTTAGCCCGAGACGAGATGCGCGATTTGAACATTTTATCCATCGATAAAAAAAATCGTTTGGGATTCAAAAATTACAGTTGGTCAATTTTAGTGACTGTAACTTAAACTGTGCAAAAAATGCTATTTTTCCGGTCTGTGAGAATATTTTTAGAGTCACTAGATTTAGCCCGAGACGAGATGCGCGATTTAAAAATTTTACCTGTAGTCGATACAAAAATCGATAAAAAAATTCCTTTGGACTAAAAAATTACAGTTGGTCAATTTTACTGACTGGAGCTTAAACTGTGCAAAAAATGCTATTTTTCTGGTCCATGAGAATATTTCTAGAGTCGATAGATCTAGCCTGAGACGAGATGCGCGATTTGAAAATTTTACCCATCGATAGAAAATATCGCTTTGGACTAAAAAATTACGGTTGGTCAATTTTACTGACTGGAGCCTAAACTGTGTAAAAAATGCTATTTTTCTGGCCCATGAGAATATTTTTAGAGTCGATAGATTTAGCCCGAGACGAGATGCGCGATTTGAAAGTTTTACCCATCGATAAAAAATATCGGTTTGGACTAAAAAATTACAGTTGGTCAATTTTAGTGACTGAAGCTTAAACTATGCAAAAAATGCTATTTTTCTGGTCAATGAGAATATTTCTAGAGTCGATACATCTAGCCTGAGACGAGATGCGCGATTTGAAAATTTTACCTATCGATAGAAAATATCGCTTTGGACTAAAAAATTACAGTTGGTCAATTTTACTGACTGGAGCTTAAACTGTGCAAAAAATGTTATTTTTCTGGTCAATGAGAATATTTTTAGAGTCGATAGATTTAGCCCGAGACGAGATGCGCGATTTGAAAGTTTTATCCATCGATAGAAAATGTCGCTTTGGACTAAAAAATTACAGTTGGTCAATTTTACTGACTGGAGCCTAAACTGTGCAAAAAATGCTATTTTTCTGGCCCATGAGAATATTTTTAGAGTCGATAGATTTAGCCCAAGACGAGATGCGCGATTTGAAAGTTTTACCCATCGATAAAAAATATCGGTTTGGACTAAAAAATTACAGTTGGTCAATTTTAGTGCCTGAAGCTTAACCTGTGCAAAAAATGCTATTTTTCTGGTCAATGAGAATATTTCTAGAGTCGATAGATCTAGCCTGAGACGAGATGCGCGATTTGAAAATTTTACCTATCGATAGAAAATATCGCTTTGGACTAAAAAATTACAGTTGGTCAATTTTACTGACTGGAGCTTAAACTGTGCAAAAAATGTTATTTTTCTGGTCAATGAGAATATTTTTAGAGTCGATAGATTTAGCCCGAGACGAGATGCGCGATTTGAAAGTTTTACCCATCGATAAAAAATATCGGTTTGGACTAAAAAATTACAGTTGGTCAATTTTACTGACTGGAGCTTAAACTGTGCAAAAAATGCTATTTTTCTGGTCAATGAGAATATTTCTAGAGTCGATAGATCTAGCCTGAGACGAGATGCGCGATTTGAAAATTTTACCTATCGATAGAAAATATCGCTTTGGACTAAAAAATTACAGTTGGTCAATTTTAGTGACTGGAGCTTAAACTGTGCAAAAAATGTTATTTTTCTGGTCAATGAGAATATTTTTAGAGTCGATAGATTTAGCCCGAGACGAGATGCGCGATTTGAAAGTTTTACCCATCGATAGAACATGTCGCTTTGGACTAAAAAATTACAGTTGGTCAATTTTACTGACTGGAGCCTAAACTGTGCAAAAAATGCTATTTTTCTGGCCCATGAGAATATTTTTAGAGTCGATAGATTTAGCCCAAGACGAGATGCGCGATTTGAAAGTTTTATCCATCGATAGAAAATGTCGCTTTGGACTAAAAAATTACAGTTGGTCAATTTTACTGACTGGAGCTTAAACTGTGCAAAAAATGTTATTTTTCTGGTCAATGAGAATATTTTTAGAGTCGATAGATTTAGCCCGAGACGAGATGCGCGATTTGAAAGTTTTATCCATCGATAGAAAATGTCGCTTTGGACTAAAAAATTACAGTTGGTCAATTTTACTGACTGGAGCCTAAACTGTGCAAAAAATGCTATTTTTCTGGCCCATGAGAATATTTTTAGAGTCGATAGATTTAGCCCAAGACGAGATGCGCGATTTGAAAGTTTTACCCATCGATAAAAAATATCGGTTTGGACTAAAAAATTACAGTTGGTCAATTTTAGTGCCTGAAGCTTAAACTGTGCAAAAAATGCTATTTTTCTGGTCAATGAGAATATTTCTAGAGTCGATAGATCTAGCCTGAGACGAGATGCGCGATTTGAAAATTTTACCTATCGATAGAAAATATCGCTTTGGACTAAAAAATTACAGTTGGTCAATTTCACTGACTGGAGCTTAAACTGTGCAAAAAATGCTATTTTTCTGGTCCATGAGAATATTTCTAGAGTCGATAGATCTAGCCTGAGACGAGATGCGCGATTTGAAAATTTTACCCATCGATAGAAAATATCGCTTTGGACTAAAAAATTACGGTTGGTCAATTTTACTGACTGGAGCCTAAACTGTGTAAAAAATGCTATTTTTCTGGCCCATGAGAATATTTTTAGAGTCGATAGATTTAGCCCGAGACGAGATGCGCGATTTGAAAGTTTTACCCATCGATAAAAAATATCGGTTTAGACTAAAAAATTACAGTTGGTCAATTTTAGTGACTGAAGCTTAAACTGTGCAAAAAATGCTATTTTTCTGGTCAATGAGAATATTTCTAGAGTCGATAGATTTAGCCCGAGACGAGATGCGCGATTTGAAAGTTTTACCCATCGATAGAAAATGTCGCTTTGGACTAAAAAATTACAGTTGGTCAATTTTACTGACTGGAGCCTAAACTGTGCAAAAAATGCTATTTTTCTGGCCCATGAGAATATTTTTAGAGTCGATAGATTTAGCCCAAGACGAGATGCGCGATTTGAAAGTTTTACCCATCGATAAAAAATATCGGTTTGGACTAAAAAATTACAGTTGGTCAATTTTAGTGACTGAAGCTTAAACTGTGCAAAAAATGCTATTTTTCTGGTCAATGAGAATATTTCTAGAGTCGATAGATCTAGCCTGAGACGAGATGCGCGATTTGAAAATTTTACCTATCGATAGAAAATATCGCTTTGGACTAAAAAATTACAGTTGGTCAATTTTAGTGACTGGAGCTTAAACTGTGCAAAAAATGCTATTTTTCTGGTCAATGAGAATATTTTTAGAGTCGATAGATTTAGCCCGAGACGAGATGCGCGATTTGAAAGTTTTACCCATTGATAGAAAATATCGCTTTGGACTAAAAAATTACAGTTGGTCAATTTTACTGACTGGAGCTTAAACTGTGCAAAAAATGCTATTTTTCTGGTCAATGAGAATATTTTTAGAGTCGATAGATTGAGCCCGAGACGATATGCGCGATTTGAAAATTTTACCCATCGATAGAAAATATCGCTTTGGACTAAAAAATTACAGTTGGTCAATTTTCCTGACTGGAGCCTAAACTGTGCAAAAAATGCTATTTTTCTGGCCCATGAGAATATTTTTAGACTCGATAGATTTAGCCCAAGACGAGATGCGCGATTTGAAAGTTTTACCCATCGATATAAAATATCGGTTTGGACTAAAAAATTACAGTTGGTCAATTTTAGTGACTGAAGCTTAAACTGTGCAAAAAATGCTATTTTTCTGGTCAATGAGAATATTTCTAGAGTCGATAGATCTAGCCTGAGACGAGATGCGCGATTTGAAAATTTTACCTATCGATAGAAAATATCGCTTTGGACTAAAAAATTACAGTTGGTCAATTTTAGTGACTGGAGCTTAAACTGTGCAAAAAAATGCTATTTTTCTGGTCAATGAGAATATTTTTAGAGTCGATAGATTTAGCCCGAGACGAGATGCGCGATTTGAAAGTTTTACCCATCGATAAAAAATATCGCTTTGGACTAAAAAATTACGGTTGGTCAATTTTACTGACTGGAGTTTAAACTGTGCAAAAAATGCTATTTTTCTGGTCAATGAGAATATTTTTAGAGTTGATAGATTGAGCCCGAGACGATATGGGCGATTTGAAAATTTTACCCATCGATAGAAAATATCGCTTTGGACTAAAAAATTACAGTTGGTTAATTTTACTGACTGGAGCCTAAACTGTGCAAAAAATGCTATTTTTCTGGCCCATGAGAATATTTTTAGAGTCGATAGATTTAGCCCAAGACGAGATGCGCGATTTGAAATTTTTACCCATCGATAAAAAATATCGGTTTGGACTAAAAAATTACAGTTGGTCAATTTTAGTGACTGAAGCTTAAACTGTGCAAAAAATACTATTTTTCTGGTCAATGAGAATATTTTTAGAGTGGATAGATCTAGCCCGAGACGAGATGCGCGATTTGAAAATTTTACCTATAGATAGAATATAGTTAACATTAATATTATATAGTTATTTATAGTTAACATTAATAAAAGAAAATTCTCACTAGACTAAAAAATTTTAATTGATCAATTTTACGACTAGGGCTTAAACTGTGCAAAAAAATGCTATTTTTCTGGCCCTTGGGTAAATTTTTATAGTCGCCAGATTTAGATGAGATTTGCCATTTCAAAATTATACCCATAGTCGACATCGATAAAAAATGGTCAATTTTTGTGGCTGGAATTTAAACTGCGAACAAAATTCTATTTTCCTAGCCCATGAAAAATTTTTTATAGTCTCTAGATTTAGTACGCGATGACATGCGCGATTTCAAGAGTATATTTATACTTAACATTGACAATAAAATATTCGCCCTGGACTAAAAAAATTTAATGGGTCAATTTTAGTGACTAGAGCTTAATCTGTGCAAAAAATGCTATTTTTCTGGTCTTTTAGAATATTTTTAGAGTCGCTAGATTTTAGCCCGAGAGAAGATGCGCAATTTGAAAATTTTACCCATAGACAATATCGAAAAAAAATATTTTGGACTAAAAAATTACAGTTGGTTAATTTTAGTGACTGGAGCTTAAACTGTGCAAAAATGTTTTCTTAAAAAACTATTTCTCTGGCCTATGAGAATATTTTTTGAGTCGATAGATTTAGCCCGAGACGAGATGCGCGATTTAAAAATTTTACCCCTCGATAAAAAATATCGCTTTGGACTAAAAAATGACAGTTGCTCAATTTTAGTGACAGGGGTTTAAAATGTGCAAAAAATGCTATTTTTCTGGCCTGTGAGAATATCTTTAGAGTCACTAGGTTTAGCCCGAGACGAGATGCGCGAATTAAAAATTTTACCCATTTTACATTTTACCCATCGATTGACAACGATAAAAAAAAACGCTTTGGACTAAAAAATTGCAGTTGATCAATTTTAGTGACTGGAGCTTAAACTGTGGAAAAAAATCTATTTTCCTAGCCCATGAGAAAATTGTATAGTCTCTAGATTTAGTACGCGATGACATGCGCGATTTCAAGAGTTTATGTATACTTAACATTGATAATAAAATATTTGCGCTGGACTAAAAAAATTTAATTGGTTAATTTTAGTGACTAGAGCTTAATCTGTGCAAAAAATGCTATTTTTCTGGCCTTTTAGAATATTTTTAGAGTCGCTAGATTTAGCCCGAGACGAGATGCGCTATTTAAAAATTTTACCCATAGTCGACTTCGATAAAAAAAAACCACTTTGGACTAAAAAATGATAGTTGGTCAATTTTATTACCTGAAGCTTAAATTGCGCAAAAAAAGCGATTTTTCTGGCTCATGAGAAAGCTTTTATAATCGCTAGATTTAGTACGCGATGAGATGCGCGATTTTAAGATTACACTTCTTATTATGAATAAAACATCAATCGTCGATGTATTTTGTCAGAACTCTTGCCTTTTCTACCGTGTTGTTATAGTCACCCTATACCATAATTCCCGGACTGATAGCTGTATGTCGTTCCAATTTCCCCTTCCACCCCCAAAACGTCTGACTATTCTACGTACATCATAACCATGGGTAAATCGAGTTTCATTCTCTGTCCCATTCAATTCTAGCTCGATGTCATTATAAGCTACGCGTTTTGTGGTACACTGCAAGAGAAAACACAATAAGGAAAATGAAAATGCATCTCCATCGTAAGCAAATATCCATTAATAATTATTCTCGAAACCTACAGACACACATATTTTTTCTAATGGCGTACAAAGACAGAAACAAACGAGACGAGTAATGAGCCTGGTGGGGTAGCATTTCATATGGAAATATCGTTAACTTTCCCCTTGTTGATGGGTCATCAATATCAGTTTGAACACCTCAGAGTCATCTGGTGGTCCGTAGCAATCATTTTTATGAAACAGATTCTTCTAGAGCGGTCTAAAAGTCAGTGATCAGAATTTCGAGCAACGATTCTTGGGCACAGTGGATGGAAACACATCACCACAGTATATTGGATGGAGCGATGTTGGTAACCTGTGGCGGCCATGTTGTTTTGGTGGCTTCTGCCTAACCTGTTGTTTATTATTCAGTCACTGATGCCAAATCCCCATGAGAGGTTACATGATTGAGTTCGTCCAAGATTGAGCACGTCCAAATGATAAAACTTCATTATCAAAATGAGTGTTCGTTAGTGCAAACGTTGCGCCCGTTGCGCCCATTTTACGGTAGATGCGGTGGCGCTCCAAAGTCGACTCTCCAACATTTGGTGACCAAATTTGAGACGATCCGGTAAACAATCAGCCAACACCCGCACGTCAAAAGAACGCCAGATCGATCGAGAACATCGCCGCTGTCTGTGAAAGTGTGTAGAAGAACCCGATGCAGCCAATTACTCGCCGTGCCCAAAAACTCGGCCTTTTGCAGCCTTAGGCCTGCACCCGTACAACACCCAACTAACCCAGGAGCTCAAAGTTAATGGCAATAGATAACACCGTTTGTTCGCTGACTGGGTTTCGGAGCGTTTGAAAGAAGACCCCAATATTTGGATGATGACCAAGATCGTGCGATTTACCCCGCTAGACATTTTCTTGTGGGGTTTTCTGAAGTCGCGGGTCTATACCAAGAAGCCTCAATCGACCGATGGCCTTAAAGTCAACATAACCTAGTCCATCGCTCACATTCAGCCGGATCTATACAGCAGACTCATTGAAAATTGGACCACTCGGATCGGTGCCACCGGGAGAAACTGTAGCGACATTTGAACGATGTTATATTCCACATGTAATGATATACATGGGCCTTTTAAATAAAAGAAGAATTTCGGTAAAACCTCACACACAACTTTATTCCATTTCAACCCGCCCTTAATAAATAAATAAATGAATATATATATACATATATATATATATATATATATATATATATATATATATATATATATATATATATATATATATATATATATATATATATATATAGTGTATTTTTTTTTATTCCCTAAAATATTCAACTAAACCATTTTCAGTTCAGATTAGACGCAAAATTTCTTCTCTGTCGAGAAAAAAAGTAAATTTCGTTAGGTCGTAAGTTTTCCGGCGAGGAAATTTCCATGCAAATTTATAAAGGAAAGCCGGAAAGATTGATCTTTGTTCTGAGAATTAATAGTCAGACATAACACATCAATTTATAATGTTAATAGATTTCGTTCCCTTGTAGTAGATAAAAAGCAATTTTTCCTAAAAAAAATTAACTTCTACCTTGGCTTTATTTATAAAATTTATTATAGTATTTTATTGTATTTCTTTCATATCGAAGATGTGTTTATCAGTGATGAAAAATATCGAATTATCTGGAAAATAAATAGTCTACGTAGTACGACTATGTACACTAATTAAAACATTTATTATATATTATATTATTATTATTATTATTCACGTATGGGCCCTGGTGGACCACGCGAAGTGTAATTAGAGGCGTTTGTTGTTGTTAGCCTTCCTTTGCGCCCATACTTATTTCATTCTTTCGCTATGAGCTTTTTTCCTTTCGTCAGACCAAGTTGTTCCAGTCTTCCTACATTTTTATCTCTGGCCACCCTTCCAAACGTTAACCTTGTGTCTGAAACAGCCTCTATCCTGAATTTGACTTTGTATAATATTTGCTGATCTTAGGTCCTCTTTAATTACAGCAATCCATTTAATTATTTCTACTTTAGCTCTACTCCTATTTTCATAAAATTCGACTATTTCTAGTCTAGTTAGCCTACTCGGATTCATCCGCTTGATGTGTCCGTAAAACTTAAGTCTTCTTTTTCTCATATCGCTATGTATATCTGTGTATTGTTTGATTTCTTGGTTTTCTCGAAGTCGGTATGTTGTGCTATTTATTTATTTGGGGCCTAGGATTTTTCTTATGATTTTTCTTTCCTTCTTTTCAATGTCCTGGATGTCTCTCTTTCTATTCAAAATGAGCGTTTCTGCAGCATATAGATATTCTGGCTTAATAACCGTGTTGTAATGTCTCAGTTTTGTGTTTTTAGATAGGCATTTTTTGTTGTAAATATTTTGTGTAAGTCTCAATGCCGTTTCCATTTTTTGACATCTACCCTTATTGGCCGCTTTTTCCAACCCATTTTCCATGATTATTTCACCCAAATATTTGAATTGAGAGACTCGTTGAATCGAGTCGTGTTACCATATTTTGTTTTTAGAAATGGTATTCTTAGTCTGTTGCAGGTCATGTATTGTGTCTTTTCAAAGGAAATTTGGAGTCCTACCTTTTCTGCTGTTTCTTTTAGGATTTCAATCTGTTTCTGTGCCGTTAATACATATTCAGCTAAAATTGCTAGATCATCAGCAAATGCCAGACAATCAATTTTAATGTTGGTTTTCCCCAGTTTAATGGGCTGATCAATATTCAGTGCCGACTTTTTTTCACGCCACTCCTGTATTACTTTTTCTACAACACAGTTAAATAAGAGTGGCGAGAGTCCATCCCCTTGTCTCACACCAGTTTTAATTTCGAAGAGCTCTGAGATGTCACCCATGAATTTAACTTTTGACCTCGTGTTAGTTAACGTTGCTTTAATAATTGCCAGCGTTTTCAGATCTAGTCCTTGTTCTTTCAAGATTCGGAATTAAGATTCGCGGTCATTAGAATCATATGCTTTTTTGAAATCCACAAATGTACATACGAGATTTTTATTGTACAGTTTTTGATGTCTTAGAATCAACCTTAAATTCAGGATCTGTTCAGGGCAGGATCTGCCCGGTCGAAAACCTGCTTGATATTCACCAATGTTCGGTTATAACTGTCCCTGTGCTCTGTATAGTAGACATTGAGATAGAATCTTGTAACAAACTGGGAGAAGAGATATTCCTCTATAGTTGTTTACATCCGTTCTATCTCCTTTCTTATGTAGTGGATGGATTAGAGCATCTTTCCAGTCTTCCGGAATCCGTTCGGTTCGCCAAACTTCTTGTAGAATTTTAGTTATTTCCTTGATTGTACCTGGACCAGCGGATTTCAAAAGTTCAGCAGTGATTCCATCTTCACCAGAAGCTTTGTTATTTTTAAGCCGCTTGATTTGCCTAATTCATTCGGTGGTAATGAATCTAGGTTTGTTTGTTTAGGGTTTAGTGTTGCTAATTTGTTTAAGGGCTCAGGACAGTTTAGTATTTGTTCAAAATATTTCGCAAGTTCTTTGCAATTGTTTTGGTTATTTAGAGCTAATTATCCGTTTTCCTTTTGAAAGCATAGGCTCTGCGGTTGATAGCCTGTTAATTTAGTTTTAAATGTTTTGTAAAAGTTTCGGGTGTTATTTTTTTGGAAATCTTTTTCTATTTCATTAAGTTGATTGTTTTCATATTTTCTTTTAGTTTGTCTAATTAGCTTCGATGTTTCTTTTCTTACTTCCAAAAAGATGTTATAGTTGTTTTTTAACTGTTCCAATCTTTGAATGCTTTACTTCGGCTTAATACTGCTTGCTCGCAAACTTCATCCCACCACGGATGTTTTCTACGTTTATGTAAAGGGACCAACTTTCAAGCTGTTTTAATAATTTTTTTGTTTTAATTCTTGCCAGTTCTGTGCAGGTTGTTTATCAAGCTCTTCTGTTAGGGCTGGTTTTATTTTCGTTGGGTCGAACTTTGGTATTAGCAGCCTCTTTTGAGGTTGAAGTTTTCGAGGTTTTAAGCTAAGTTTGGTTCTAGTCAAGTAGTGATCCGTGTCTATATTTGCTCCTTTCCTGACTTGAACATTCAAAATCTCTTTATAATTGGGGTACGAAATGGCAACATGGTCAATTTGAAATTCACCCACGTACGTGTACCTCCGGGTACCTCCAGGTCTTTTGTTTTGTTATTTTCTTCTTAAAATGGGTTGACATTATTTTTAGATTAAGCTGCGAACATAGTTCAACCAATCTTCTACCATTATGGTTAGTCCATTTATGAGCGGGAAAACTGCCGACTGTTTTCCTGTATTTTTTTTCTTTCCCTAGTTGGGCGTTGAAATCACCCAATAGGATTTTTACATGGTTAGAGGGAATTTTAGAGATAGTCTTTTCCAGAATTTCCCAGGACTTATTTACTTTTTCAGGATTAGATTTATTTTCTTCATTAACCGGGAGGTTTGCATTGATTAATGTATAGTTTTTGTTAGCACACTTGAGGGATAGTGTCGTAAGTCGATTATTTACTGACTGGACATTTGTTATAGACCAAGAATGTTTCTTGAGACAGCGAAAGCAACACCGAGATGTGGTGTATTGTTTAGTATTCTTTTGTCCGTTTTACTTTTAAAAAGGCTGTAGTTGCCGAATTCCAAGGTGTTATCATCTATCAATCTGGTTTCTTGCAAAGCTAAAATTTGGATTTTTTTGCTGATTTAATGTTTGCCCCAATTCGTGTAGTTTTCCTGGACGCAGGAGAGAATTGATATTTACCGTTCCAAAGAAAGTTTTTATTTTCGGTTTCAGACGTTGGCCAGAGGTCTCCGACTCCCTCTGAAAGATTTTACGTTTAAGTCCGGACGTCCCAGAATCCGAAAGTCCGGTTGTATCAGCAAAGCTGGCAGAGGATTGTCTACCTCCTGGGGTAATTTTGTAATAACTAGAACGATTCATCTTGTACTTTGAATTAAAGGTTTGAACCATGACGGTTCAGAGGCTAAGACTGGAGGGGTTAGTTCCAGAATTTGAATATCAGCCGCACCACTGGTGAACAGACGCTGACCACTCAGCCGCTTGATACAAGTCAGACGCTAAGTGGATTTAGTTTTTTTTTGCCTTGGTTCGGGGCTGCTTATTTTGGAATATTCGCAGCAGTCCATTAATATCTAATGGAACTTTCACTATCCACCACCCGTGACCCGTCCAGTACCTTAGGCGAGGTATACTGGATTATATATATATATATATATATATATATATATATATATATATATATATATATATATATATATATATATATGTATATATATATATATGTATATATATATATGTATATATATATATGTATATATATATATATATATATATATATATATATATATATATATATATATATATATATATATATATATATATATAAACACTTTTGTTGGTTGCTTGACCGGGAAGAAGCCCCACCTATCTCTTCAACTGGATGACATATGTTTCGTTTCTCGAGGTTTAGACTCTTCAGGGCGCCGACATATACCATACCATGAAGAATAGGAAGACTCCATTCACAGCCAACAACCCATGTTTTCGCCGACCTCCCGTCGGATGGCGTACATATATATATATATATATATATATATATATATATATATATATATATATATATATATATATATATATATAGAACATATATATGTACTACATACATACAGTACATATATATGTACTGTTAGATTTTCTTGCACTGCGTCCAATGCGACAGCAGTAGATGAGTGTCATCACACCCAACGGTTGGGTTTCACAATCTCATATAGAACACACAACCTGCGTCTCCACCTAAATGAACACTTTTGTTGGTTGCTTGACCGGGAAGGAGCCCCACCTATCCCTTCAACTGGATGACATATGTTTCGTTTCTCGAGGTTCAGACTCTTCAGGGCGCCGACATATACCATACCATCAAGAATAGGAAGACCCCATTCACAGCCAACAACCCATGTTTTCGCCGACCTCCCGTTGGATGGCGTATATATGTACCGTTAGATTTTCTTGGACTGCGTCCAATGAGACAGCAGTTGATGAGTGTCATCACACACCCAACCGTTGGGTTCCACAATCTCATATAGAACACACAACAACCTGCGTCTCCACCTAAATGAACACTTTTGTTGGTTGCTTGACCGGGAAGGAGCCCCACCTATCCCTTCAACTGGATGACATATGTTTCGTCTCTCGAGGTTCAGACTCGAGAAGAAAAAAAAAATCAAAATATATGTGGTAGGCTTTCCCTACCAAGTCTCTTGTCAAATCTAAAACTACCCTATATCCCAAATCTTTCTAGGGTTGATCATTGATTTTGCCAACATATATTTGGTATTGGCAAACGTATCAATGCTCGTCAGCGCGTATCCAAACTTTATACCTTCGCTTGATAGGTATGAGGGAATATACTGTTTTAAAAATCTGCGACCTTTAAATCGGATTATACTTTTATCAATGATTGGCATTTTGATGGGTTGTATGATATGTGAAAAATTCCAGACAATGTATTCAATAATAATCGAACTTGTCACCGTGTCAACCCTGGAGAGCTGTGAGTAGGCTTTAATGAGCTGTCAGCTAGGTGTATGTTTCCCAAAAGCCAAGCGAATCCATCTGTAGTTTTACTGAACTCATGTAATCATCTCTTAAATCTGGTTTTTCTGACCAGTAGTCAAAATCACTAGGTAATTTTTTTTATCCCCGTCAGAATGTTTATGTCAATGATAGTTTCAATTTCCTTAGCATTTGTTGGTATAAATGAAGAGTCACCTCCACGTCTCTGAAGAGCATATACGATTTTTGAAATACGATTTTGTCAAGCAAAGTTTTAGGGAAGAGATGTAAAAAAAACATCCACTGGTGTCGCATGATTATCCGAGATTTGGGGGACCAGCTTCTTCTCTAAATTTCTTAGTGTTGGCAATAATCTTTTGCATCCATATTGTTTTTTAGCTCTCTGTTACTAATCACAGTTCTCTGTTACTAATCACAGACAGAGGAATATTGCCTTCTTCCTCCCAGGCGCCATCATCAGTAATAAAATTTTCACAATCAATTTCTGATCTGTTATCTACCAACAACACCTATCTATTATATGTTATCTATCGACTGGATATATTCAATAACTATAGGCAAGTTAGAGAGATCCATTAAAGTACCTTCATTTACATCACACTCTTCTTCAGATTCACAATCTCATAGAATTTGATGTCACTGGAATCTAGTTTCTCCAAATTATTCAGCGAAAACATTTTTTTTTCTTCAATAACAAAAAATAACATTAAAAAAAGAATAAAACAATTTTTTATTTTGTTATCTATCACTTTTATTTTTAAACAAAATTAGTGTGACTATAGTTCCGTAAAACGACTTTAACTAAACACTACTTTAAAAGTAAGGTTTCACAGCTGTTTATCTATTCTATGTACCTAATTTTATTCTTTTATTGGGGTTAATTTTTTACATTATTTTAAATAGTGGGGAATTTTGGAGATCCGTCTGCGCCCAAAACAAAAAATTAAACATTTTAGAGGCTATTGAAATTTATAAATATAATAAAGACCCGTCCAGACAGCTATTAAACGATCAGACGAATCTCCGAAATTCCGAACTATTTAAAATATTGTAAAAAATTAACCCCAATAAAAGTATAAAATTAGATACATAGAATATATAAACAGCTGTAAAACCTTAGTTTTAAAGTGGTGTTTGAGAATGTAAAATCGTTTTACGAAATTACAGTCACACAAAATTTTGTTTAAAAATAAAAATGATAGATAACAAAGTAAAAAATTTAATGAACTATCACAAACTAACGGACAAATCAATCAATAATTTAAAAATATCTTTAGTTTTCCAGTAGTTTCAGCTAGAAACCACCACCTTTACCGGCGGTATAAACCTAATAAATACAAAAAAAAACATATTACACATATTTCTGTAATAAATTTACACCATATTATAATATAATAAAACAATACTCTAAGATAAACTCACAAAAACCGTATGTGTAACTTATAACCTCCAAACAGACAAGCGGAGATGAATACCATGCGTTCTATTGACTGACATCTACGTCCAGAATATATATTCTGTAAAAAAAGTACAGGAAATTGGTCAATAAAACACAAAATGTTTATTATTTATTCAAATTTATTATATTGCCTTCAGAGTAGATCCCTTCCCAAGTAATTCTCTTATACCAACGAATAATTCAATTGTTAAAACATTTTTGAAGTGAAAACTTCTATAGCCGCGATTTTCGGTAGGGGCAAAACTTATAGGTTCGCGTCACCGACATGCTAGTGACGTATTGCGCCAGAAAATTGTGTTTTAGATAATCATTATTTTAATAATGTTTAATAAATTGTTTAATTGTAGAATCACTGTGCAGTACAAGAGTGAGTACTTAATATGCTAATATTTTTATGTAGAAAAATGAATAACAAAAACAAAACATTTATTTTCGAATATTTCCAGTATTGATATCAATATTTGCGTTGAAAAATTTGATATTATTTATTTTTCTAATATTTACTCTCTGCTATACATCGTGCAATGAATATTTCATAGTGGCTTAGGAGTTATCATACTAGCGTGGTAAAACAGATTTCTGGTTCAATTCTTCTATTGGAACCTTTGGTATGAAACACTAAACTTGAACAGATTTACCACTAAACACCAAATCACTTTTTTTGAGGGGCTCGACGCACGTTTCGCTAACCATGTTAGCATCATCATGAGATGATTTAATCTAATTTTAAAACTAAACTATGTACTATTTATATAAAAAACCCCTAACGAAGCGCGAAAAAGTTGACTGAACGGGATAGGTTCTTTATCTCGGTTCTTAATTTTCTTACATTTTTCTAGTTGAATGCTTTCATATGCACCCAAAGCCCTATAAATCACTAATATCTATACTGTGGTCGTGTTCGATTGCATGTTGGGCAACACAAGATTTTGCATTTCTCCCATATCTAATGTGGGCAATATGTTCTTTATATCTTGTCAATATGGATTTTTTTCTTTGCCCAATATACCTTCGTTCAGATACGATCAGAACACAAAATAATTCATGGTAATACCATTTGATGCCCATTTAACAAGAGGTCTAGACAAAATTTTGAAAAAAGTGGACATTAAGGTTGTGTCCAAACCATATAATAACTTAAGAGAAGTTTTGGGTAATGCAAAGGATAAACTACTTTGACTGTGATCGAAGGTATACTGGGTAGACAAAAAAATCCATATTGACAAGATATAAAGAATAGATTGCCCATATCAGATATGGGAGAAATAAAAAATCTTGTGTTGCCCAACATGCAATCGAACACGACCATAATCTAGATATTAGTTATTTATAGGGCTTTGGATGCATATGAAAGCATTCAACTAGAAAAATGTAAGAAAATTAAGAACCGAGATAAAGAACCTATCCCGTTCAGTCAACTTTTTCAATTATTAATGTAAGGCTTAGTAAACTTCACGGTTCATGATTTGTACACGCTTGGTTAGGTAGGGTTTTTATATAAATAGTACATAGTTTAGTTTTAGAATTAGATTAAAAGAGCTCCTGATGATGCTAACATGGTTAGCGAAACGTGCGTCGAACAGTTAAAAAAAAGTGATTTGGTGTTTAGTGGTAAATCTCTTCAAGTTTAGATTTCTAGTTATTCGATAGTATTTTTGTCGCGGATTTTAAAATTAAAAGTTCTATAAAATTTTATAATAAATTTAAATTTTCAAAATTATAGTTTATTGGTTTAAATTGTCAGAAATAAAATACGTGTTTTGTTTTTTTATGCAAAATGATTATTTATAAACTTGCATCATTCAATTTCACAATTAGAACTTTACAAAAAAGTATTGTAATATAATTAATTTTTCTAAATGTCTATTTTTTATATTTGTTTAGATCCTCGGTCCTACGCGAAGAAAAATTATACAATTTTAAACTATGCATTTAAAGAATAATTAATTTAAAAATTAAAAAAAACCCCAGTTATTCCAAAGTTTCAAGTTTTCACTTTCCGGAATCAACTTCTGTTCTCGCCGCGACTTCTTTTTTATGTCTTTTATCAACTGAAAACGGGTGCCTCGAAGTGATAATTTGAGTTTTGGAAAGAGAAAGAAGTCGGCCGGAGCCATATCAGGTGAGTACGGTGGTTGCTCGATAGTGTTTAATGAGTTTTTGGTCAGGAATTCGTTCACAATGATAGCCTTGTGACATTGTGAACAAATCTGGCCTTTTTTGACGAATTTGCTCTCTCAAACATCGCATAACGCTGAAATAATATTATTTATTTACCGTCTGACCTTCGGGCAAGAATCCCGAGTGCACAACACCGAGATAATCAAAGAAAATAGTCAACATCACTTTTGATCGACTTTGACGTGTTTTTTTCGGATTCGGCTCAGTTGGAAGGCGCCATTCCGAAGCCTGTTGACTGGTTAGCATGTCAAACTCGTATACCCATCCCTTAGCACCAGTTACAATGCGTTTTATGAATGTGGGTCCGAATTGACTCGTTCTAGCCTTTACGTGATTGAGTTTCTGAAGAAAATTCAGGTGTTTCGGCACTAGTCGAGCGGCAACGCGTTTCATGCCCAAACAATCGCTTAAAATGGTACGAATTGATTCGTGAGATAGAGAAAGATCAGCGGTTATCTCTCTCAAATTTAAATGACGATTTTCAGTCACTGTTTCCTTCACTTTAGCGATGTTAACTTGTTGAAGCTGAAGACATTGATGGCCGACCAGAGCGAGGCAAATCTTCCACCACATCTCGACCGCTTTTGAATGCACTGTACCACTCATATGCACCTGTTTTTGATAAAGTCTATTCACCGTAAGCCTTCTGCAACATTGTCAGTGACATTGTCTATATATAGGCAACCACTGCAATAGGTGAATTTAAACACAAGCCACTAGGAACTTAGCTAAACATTTTCAAATTTGTGGTTTCTGAGTAAAATCACTAGAGGCCAAAGGGTTCAAAAAAATCTTCGATTTTGAATTCGACAAGTGCCTGAAAGTACATGGAGAGCGATCTGAGTTTGTTGTACATTTTTTTCATAAATAAATGTCAAAGGTGATCTAATAATTGAATTGAGAACCTAATATTAGAAGCACGTTTAAATATCCATATAAATAATTATATTATTTATATTAATTAGCAGTTAATTTACCGAATGTGGTGGGCGATTTTCCAATAATCTAAAAACACACAAAACGAATTTATTTAATTAATTTTGGTTGCGTTTTCAGTGCGACTAAATATTCCACAACAACACGTAAAGCAATATATACAGTTTCTAGTTTTTAGTTTTGTTATGATACGAATTTATTTGAAATAATCGTATACATTTACAAAGGTTTATTCAAATAAATCAAAACCGCGTCATAAAATGTATTTTCATTATACGGATTATATTAATATAACACAGTTCCAACGAATTATACGGGTACGTAATCTTTTCTGAGCCTTATCGATTTTCGTTTTATTTGTAAACGTTTTTCCTTTATACTTCATTCTGGATATAGTTTAAATATTAATAGAAACCACTTGAGACTATAATACAATTATTGAAATCCTTGGGGGAGTATATAGCTCTATTTTGTTATAGATTATTTGGAAAATAATGTAAAAACGAAAGTTTTTCGAGAACTTTTCAATCTTCTAGATTAAGTAAACTTATAAAGACATTGATGAAATTGACATTTCTAATTCTCCATACACTTCATAATTTATGTACACAGTATGTCGAAAAGAAAAGGGAACTTTACAAATTTAAAGAAAACTACTAGCGCCATCTATTGAAACAATATATAAAATGCCTCCTCTTCTATAAAATGAAATCTCCGACATTAGAATTGATCGACGGATTGTCAAGTTACGATGCTTAAAGTGACAATACTTTGTCTCATCTCATCACAAAAACACCATGGAACAAAAAACGTATATATATATATATATATATATATATATATATATATATATATATATATATATATATATATATATATATATATATATATATATATATATATATATGTCCCATTAAGGATGGATCGCGGCCGTATCTTGAAAACTATTTATCCCACAGCTTTGGGGAAAAAAAATTGTACTAAAAATGATCATGAGAAATTCACCAAAAATATTTTTAAGCTTCTAAAACGACCGCAAGAGGGCGTGACGAGCTAAACATTTTTAAAAATACTTTTTTTGTGTATTTTCAAGTGTTAACAGAGTAAGAAAAATTCTCAGTTATAATTAGCAAGCTGTCTCCTACAACTTTGCTTTATGACATTTTGTCGTAACTTCGCGAATAAAGAAGTGGGGGGAGTTTTACCTATTTAGATAAAAAGTCGTCTAATGTCCGTGTGCCTAAACCGATTTTCCTCAATTTGGATTCATTTAAAAGGCAATTGCTGGGACAATCAGATAATCTGGGAGATAAATTATTTAGTTTATAAATGAAACCGCGAGGTGGCGTTACATTCAACAATAATTTTTTTGAAGTTTTGTTCACTTTTTTCAAATAGAATGGTACAGCTTTTATTACATGGCTAGAAAGGTAATTTAAAGAGGAATCATCCAGTGAAAATCCGAAATCGATATCTCTGACATGTCAAGAGATATTTCGATTTCTTTGAAAAAAATCAGTTATTATTTCACTACTACCTGCATTAAGTTAAAAAAATATTCACCTAATGTTTGCCTTCCTTCACACTTTACCCAGGCTTAGGACTGGTCCAAATTCTTCGTGCCATGTTAATTTGGAGCGTGTTTAAAGGCCAACGGGCCAACAACGAAGATAATAATAATAACAACAGTCAAATAAAATTAACAGCACAACAGTCTAATAATTAACAGAATCTGAACTTGCCAAAATGCCTTCCATCCTTAGAAATGCAAAGATTTATTTTTCGACGAGTACTAAAAACGGCAGTTTCAATTTCCGCTCTTGAAATGCTGGTTATTGAATTTTGAATTCTTTCAATCATGTTTTCTCGTGTGGTAGGACAAGTTTGAAAACCAAGGTCTTTTAGTCTTCCACACAAGTAAAAATCGAGGACTGTCAAATCCGGTGAGCGCGCCGGCCACGAAAATAAACTACCCCGTCCTATCCAACGATTTGGAAACGAAGCATCCAAGAAGTTTCGAACCACCTGCGAGAAGTGGGCAGGGCATCCATCATGCTGGTACCACATTTGTCTTCTTGTTTCCAACGAAACATCTTCCATTAGTTCTGGCAGGCCATTTTGTAAAAAATTTAAATATGTTTCACTATTCAAATGTCCATTAAAAATAAAGGGACCAATAATTTTGTCTCCCAAAACACCACACCATACGTTCACACTCCATCTATTTTGGTGGTTGATTTCTAACATCCAGTGTGGATTAGCAACTGCCCAGTAGTGCATATTATGTAAGTTAACGCCTCCATCACTGCTAAAAGTAGCTTCATCAGTCCATAGTATGCGTTTTAAGAATTGTTTATTTCCATTATACATATTTTTTAACCAATGATAATAGTCTAACCGTCTGTCGAAATCGTTATCCAAAAGGGCTTGGTATAAGGCAACATGATAGGGGTGCAGCTTGTTATCTCTTAAGATTCGATGAACGGATGTCTTGCTAACACCTAATTCTTCAGATATTTGTCTGATACTTAAATGGGGGTTGGTTTCAACATAAGCCAGAACATTTACGACATTATCTCCATTACGAATCGAACGTAACCTGGTGCGGACTGGATCTGGATGCACAATTCCTGTTTCTTGTAAGCGTCTTGCTAGACGTATAAACACCTTCTTCGAATAATGCCTTCTTTCGGGATATTGACTTGCATATTGTCGCTCTGCAATACATGCATTTTCAAAACATTGGAAATACACCGCCAACATGTCATAGGCCTCGTTATTCGTAAAAGGCATTGTTTGATGTTATTATAATAATTATTAATAATCAATAAATGCAATGTTGAAAATGTAATGCATTTCAAAACTGACAAGTTAATTTGACTGTTTTTGTTTGTTTCCATGGTTTCCTTCTTACACTCTTTGTGTAATGTACCTAAGGAGTGCATGCATTTATTTGGAAACCCGAAAACGCGTAATTTCATTCATCCATTCATTTAGTTTAAAAGAAGGAGTAGGTATATTTATTAATGACTGATTTCAATATTCTGTCAAGTAGTATTTAAGCATCACAAAAGAGAAAATGCAACAATTGGGGAAAGGCATTTTTTCTGCTTATGTAATTAAATTAGAAAATATTATCAAGGCCAGGATTAGAACATTTAGGATGATTGATACTGAATAGATAATTTTATTTTTTAATTAAAATTGTTGCGGTTGCGATTCGACCTAGATATTAAGACCAATTTTTAACTTAATATTACGGTAAAAATTAAAACTAACTGATTTTTTTCAGAAAAATCGAAATATCTCTTGACATGTTGGAGATATCGATTTCGGGTTTCCACTGGACGATTCCACTTTAAATTACCTTTCTTGCCATGTAGTAAACACTATTGTTGAATGTAACGCCACCTCGCGGTTTCATTTATAAACTAAATAATTTATCTCCCAGATTATCTGATTGTCCCAGCAATTGCCTTTTAAATGAATCCAAATTGAGGAAAATCGGTTTAGGCAAACGGACATTAGACGACTTTTTATCTAAATAGGTAAAACTTTTTGGTGAATTTCTCATGATTATTTTTAGTTCAATTTTTTTTCCCCAAAGTTGTGGGATAAATAGTTTTCAAGATACGGCCGCGATCCATCCTTAATGGGACACTTGCATATATATATGTATATATATATATATATATATATATATATATATATATATATATATATATATATATATATATATATATATATATATATATATATATATAAAGTTCCGGTATTTTTCCGACATTCTGTGTATCATTCTAATGATGTATCACTATGGAAGAATATCCTGATTTTCTTAAATTCTTAACATAACCTAATTTTATGGTCTTGGTTACTTTCCGGTTCATTTAAACTTTTGACTGATTATCAAATTTTCTTCAAGGTCGCTCCTTTTAAAATACTAATCAGATGAAATTATAAAACTGTTATTCTTACAATCTTGAAATCTGAAGGCATTATAACTTGATAATCTTTCAGAAACTGGCTTTTGGTTACATAATTGAGTTAAAATTTAACAATTTTGATGAAGGAAAATTAACTCGTTAAGAAGAACAAAACTTCGAAGGCGGCCCTTGACTTTGCTTCCATTAAATATATCTCTTTTTTTATATTATCAGATATAATCTAATTTTCTCTGTATTGATTTTTGATCAATATCGAATGTCTGAAGGAGAGAAAAGAATATTAAAATATCAAGATTAATTGTTTTGTTTGTCATTACTAGTGTTTTTTTAAATAAATGTTTGTTGGTTTACTTCACACAAAATCGAAAATTATGACTAAATTGACACTATAAAACAATACGACACAGTAATCAAATCAGAGGCACTATACGCTAGCGAGACACTTACATTCCTCACAAAAAAACAGCATAAAAAATGTACCTAAAGAAGAACGCAAAATATTGAAAGACCACCGAGAGAATGTCCAACGCAGCGGCGAATATAAGAAAAAGAAGACTCAAATTCTATGGACATATCAGTTGACTCCCACCGACAATACTCACTAACTTGAAAAGCTAAGAAAGTTCACCCGTGCTTTACCATTCCTTTATCCGCCATCCAAAGTGCCCTCAAGCGTCTCACAAGACCGGTTTCTGGCCTTAAGCCGTCATCAGTTGGGCTCACGCTGGACACCTGAAGAGCGGTAGAAGGAACGACTAAAGCCATGACCATATCAATTGGCCATGTCGAATGGAGGCTGCAATCGCATGCAGTCACGCCATCCTGTGGTAAACGGTCGTAGCAGTCAGCATATATATATATATATATATATATATATATATATATATATATATATATATATATATATATATATATATATATATATATATATATATATATATATATCAGTTCAATATGAAGAAATCGCCAACAATGTGCTTCAAACGGCTGCTTCAATAGCGCCAGAAGAAAAATGTCTCAAACAGACCAAAATCTCCAGTGAGATCATTGATATAATGAAGAAACGGCGGGCAATGAGAAATGCAGGTAGTCCTTTTGGCAGGGTGGAGTACACTGAGCTCTGCAAAACTATAAGAAAACGTATCAGAGAGGACACGCGCCGATTCAATATGCAGCTAGTGCAAAAAACCCTGGAAGAAAACAAAGGAATCAACAAGGTTAAACAGAAGCTGAGAAACAAAAGAACGCTAATATATGCCTTAAGGCGTGAGGATGACACAGTATGCAGGGCGCATACGCAAATGTTAGGGGTTGTCAGAAAATTTGATTCCCAGTCATATGAAGATCAGAACCAGTCAAAGACACCAATACCCACAGAAGAACAAATGCCAGAAATTTTATTGGAGGAAGTAACAAATGCTATAGAATCGATGAAAAACGGCAAGGCTCCAGGAAAGAACAGTGTAACTGTCGAAATGCTGAAAGTTGGTGGTCGGACGTTACATAAAACACTGGCAAAATTATACTCAAAATGCCTCAAAGAACAAAAAGTACCTGACTTATGGAAAAATGCAGAAGTGATCATTTTACATAAAAAGGGAGCACACGAAGATTTAAAGAACTACCGTCCAATAAGCCTCCTATAAGTAATGTACAAAATTTTCAACAAGATAATTTCTAAAAGAATATTAAAACAACTGAATGACGCACAACCAAGAGAACAAGCAGATTTCAGTACAATGGATCACATCCAGGTTGTACAGCAGGCCATAGAAAGGCACAACGAATAGACCATGCCACTGTGCTTTTCTTTTATCGACTACGAAAAAGCATTTGACTCCATAAAGCATATGTAAACCTATTAGAATCGATATATGATGGAGCTACAGCCACAATTCACTATGATGATCTTGTAGTGGGAATTAATGTAGAACGAGGTGTACGGCAGGGTGATGCAATATCGCCTATTCTTTTCTCGACTGGCCTTGAAGAAGTATTCTGTAAGATGGATTGGGAACAGGATGGTGTAAATATTAATGGTGCAAACTTAAACCACCTTAGATTTGCAGATGATATTGTTCTCTTTTCACAAGACCCAGAGGAGCTGAAAAGACGCATACAAGAACTTCAAAGGGCTGGCGAACTATTTGGCTTGAAAATAAACTTGAAAAAGAGTCTGATTATGTTCAATAACATCGTTCAGGACAGAAGAATTTCAGTTTTAGGAAGGGATTTGGAGATTGTGGACAGCTTTATATATCTTGAGCAGAGGATTTCAATAGAGGGAAGTGGAACGGCGTGTTAAATATGGCTGGCAGGCATTTGGCAGGCTCAACATTGTGTTTAAGAGCAGACTCCCACTTTGCCTGAAAAGAAAAGTCTTCGATCATTGCCTTCTACCCGTTATGACATACGGAAGTGAAACCTGGACACTCACATCCCAATGAATTCAAAAACTTATGGTAGCACAGAGGGGAATGGAAAGATGTATGCTTGGTATGACAAGACGAGACAGAAAGTCCTGCGCGTGGATCAGGGAACAAACGAAAGTCTGTGACATCATTGGAAGAGAAAAGCGATTTAAATGGAGTTGGGCAGGCCATATAGCGAGGCGATGGGATGTGATGACAGATAGACCAAGGCAATCCTTGAGTGGATACTGCTTGATCGCAAACGTCCGTGAAGAAGACCGAAAGCACGATGGATTGATGGCATCGTTAAGTATGTTGGACCAGAGTGGCAGAGGAAAGCCCAGGGCCGAAAAGTTGGATCATGTTGAAGAGGCCTTCATTCTGCAGTGGATCGGACACAGGTTGATGATGATAAATGGCATTTTCAAATATTGTCCGCTTCGACTGAAGAGTCCAACTGACGTGTATGGGTCGTTGTGCTCGCTTTTATCAACGGATCGACACCCGGAATGTTTTGGAAACCTATTCCACCCTCCGTGAAAATATTCGATGTAACAGATGTAGATTTTCAGTACTTTTGCCTCCAATTGTACATCCGATGCATCCTTAAGAGTACACTGGGTTGATAATGATAGTAAATTGAATTTTCCTAACAATTTGCAGTGTTGTTAATTGCAAGAAAAATAAAATTTTGTTTTTCGCGAAATGGCGGAAACGGAGAAAATGCCAATTTGAATACATGTTTTAAAGGATTTTTTTGTTCAAATTGTAATGTATTGTTAGTTAAATTTACGAAAGTTATTTTCCTTATACCCTGTACGTTGCCACGTTAAAAATCGCATGGGAACGTAATAAATTCGCAAATAACTCCCGCGTTCCTAAACTTTTCCTCTAAATCTCGTGGCATTATGTTCGGATGTTAAAGAGTTTGCTATAATTTTCCTCGATGACACGCGTTTACTAGTCAAGATATACGATTGTAATTTATTTTTGTCAGATTTTCAGAGTATAAAGTTTTGATCTTTCGCAGGCGCGAAACGTTGCGCTAAGATACGAGTTTTTTTTTTCAGGCGAGTCGGGTGGAGCGTTTGCTGTCTTGAAGCTAATTTTGTATGGAATTTGCCGTGTGACAGCTTGACAATTCAACTTTACCTGCTCTCGGTTTATATGAGATAACGTATAGCTGAAGTTGGGAAATAATCTTTATTAAACAGGATGGGGAGCGCTTCGAAACTGGAAGAGATTGGTTACTTGAGTCTCGACAAAACGAATACAAAAAGGGGAATATTAATTTTTTTCCCCACGCCAAAGCCTTTATAATGTAAAAGTATTTTAAAATACACTGCGTTTTCACTATTTGTAAGCCTCAGAGCTCAGTTTAATAAAAGCCATCTAATAAAGCCATTTAATAAAGTATTAGCCATCACTAGCCACTACTTTTTCATCTTTCTGGCAGCATTCGGATACCGCATTGGAAGAACTCTTCATTTTTTGAGGCTATCCACGAATCGACCCAATTTTTGGTACCTTCATATGATGTAAAGCAAGGCAATGTCTGGTAAATACGGCGGATGGGTAGGACTTTCCCAATTAATAGTTTCCAAATAGGTTTTGACCGGCCTCAACATGCGGATGAGCATTATCATGTAGGAGAATAATTTTGTCGTGTCTGGAGCAGTAATTGGCGCGTTTTTCCTTGAGGGCTCGGCTCAATCTCATTAATTGTGTCCGGTAGAGAGCTCCAGTAATGGTTTCACTCGGTTTGAGCAACTAATAATACACGACACTAAGCTGACCCCACCAAATACACAGCATGAGTTTTTTTCCATGAATATTCGGTTTGACTGTCGATGTTGAAGCGTGTCCCCACGATTTTCTCTTCTTTGGGTTATCGTAGTCGATCTATTTTTCATCACCAGTGACTCTACGATGCAAAAAAAACCGTTTTTTATGCCTGGAAAGCACCATTTCCCTCATGCAAAATCGGCGTTCAACGTATCTCAGCTTCAGTTCATATGGAACCTAATTTTCTTGTTTTTGAATCATTCCCAACGATTTTAAACGATGTGAAATTGCTTGTTGAGTCACTTCTAATGTAAATGCAAGTTTCGTTTGTATTTGGGAGGAATCTTCCTCCAATTATGCTTCCAATTCCGTGTCATCGTACACCTTCGGCCTTCCACTATGTTCTTTGTCTTCCACGTCAAAGTTATCGTATTTAAACTTTTGAAACCACTCACGGTAACTTATTTCACTTCCTTATTCAGCAGCCTCAGAATATGCTTCTAGAAGCAATTGATGCCCTCAGCTGCAGGTTTCTGCAAATTAAAGAAATAAATCAAAAGTTCCCGTAAATGACGCTTATTCGGAATAAACTTGACGTTTTTGCACGAAAGAAATTAAATGATGCTGATACGGACTTACTAATACTTTAAAGTTATGTTACCAGATGACCAAACTTACGATATTACTTTTTACATCTGACAATTTCAACATAACCTTTTGGTGGGGCTATGTTTTGTCAAGCGGCGGAAACTTATTTGTACTAGTTTTCAGACATTTTCAATACTTAATATATAATATATTGAGCAATACATTTGTGTAACAGGGAATGTTATACAATATCTGATACAATATTATTATTATTATTCACGTATGGGCCCTGGTGGACCACGCGAAGTACAATTAGAGGCGTTTGTTGTTGTTAGCCTTCCTTTGTGCCCATACTGATTTCATTCTTTCGCTATGAGCTTGTTTCCTTTCGTCAGACCAAGTTGTTCCAGTCTTCCTACATTTTTCTCTCTGGCCAACCTTCCAAACGTTAACCTTGTGTCTGAAACAGCCTCTATCCTGAATTTTACTTTGTGTAATATTTGCTGATCTTAGATCCTCTTTAATTGCAGCAATCCATTTAATTATTTCTACTTTAGCTCTACTCCTATTTTCATAAAATTCGACTATTTGTCTAGTTAGCCTACTCGGATTCATCCGTTTTATGTGTCCGTAAAACTTAAGTCTTCTTTTTCTCATATCGCTATGTATATCTGTGTATTGTTTGATTTCTTGGTTTTCTCGAAGTCGGTATGTTGTGATATTTATTTGTTTGGGGCCTAGGATTTTTCTTATGATTTTTCTTTCCTTCTTTTCAATGTCCTCGATGTCCCTCTTTCTATTTAAAATGAGCGTTTCTGCAGAATATAGACATTCTCGCTCAATAACTGTGTTGTAATGTTTCAGTTTTATGTTTTTAGATAGGCATTTTTTGTTGTAAAGATTTTGTGTAAGTCTCAATGCCGTTTCCATTTTTTGACATCTAGCCTTATTGGTCGCTTTTTCCAACACATTTTCCATGATTATTTCACCCAAATATTTGAATTGAGAAACTCGTCTGATGTTACCATATTTTGTTTTTAGAAATGGTGTTCTTAGTCTGTGGAAGGTCATGTATTGTGTCTTTTGAAAGGAAATCTGGAATCCTACCTTTTCTGCTGTTGCTTTTAGGATTTCAATCTGTTTCTGTGCCGTTAATACATCTTGAGCTAAAATTGCTAGAACATCAGCAACTGCCAGACAATCAATTTTGATGTTGGTTCTCCCCAGTTTAATGGGCCGGTCAATATTCAGGGCAACTTTTTTTCACGCCACTCCTGTATTACTTTTTCTAGAACACAATTAAATAAGAGTGGCGAGAGTCCATCCCCTTATCTCACTCTAGTTTTAATTTCGAAGGGCTCTGAGATGTCACCCATGAATTTAACTTTTGACCTTGTGTTAATTAACGTTGCTTTAATAATTGCCAGCGTTTTCAGATCTAGTCCTTGTTCTTTCAAGATTCGGAATAAAGATTGGCAGTCAATAGAATCATATGCTTTTTTTTAAATTCACAAATGTACAGACGAGATTTTTATTGTACAGTTTTTGGATGTCTTAGAATCATCTTTAGATTCAGGATCTGTTCAGGGCCGGATCTGCCCGGTCGAAAACCTGCTTGATATTCACCAATGTTAGGTTCTAACTGTCCCTGTGCTCTGTCTAGTAGACATTGAGATAGAATCTTGTAACAAACTGGGAGAAGATACAATACAATATAAATTAAAATTCTTTTAATCAAATTATATTTTGTCTCTTTCAAATTAAATATTTTTTACAGCAATACTCTTATTGTAATATTTTTTTCCGAAAAATAACGGAACTTATTAAATTTAAAGAAAGCTGAAGGCTGTATATCTCTATGAAACGAGACCGGCATCATTAGAATCGATCAACAGATTTTCAAGTTATAGCGCTTAAACTGACAATAACTTTCGTCACCTCATCACAAAAAACACGATGAAACAAAAAGCTAGTACTAAATTTTGTATCAAGCTCGTTAAAACTTTTACAGAAACATTTAAATTGAAGAAAAAAGTTTATGATGATGATTGCTTATCCTGTACACGTTCGAGTGGCATAAGCGATTTCAAAATGGTCCTGATGCTTTGGAAGACGACCCAAAGCCAGTCCGACGGCCAAAAAAACAAAAATCCCTATAGGTCACTAGAATAAGTGCGTGAAATGTACACGACAAATGCAATGATATTAATTCTCGAAATTTTGACAATTTATAGAAATAAACGGCAAACCTGTGCTTGATTTGTTTGTCACACGTTAAATAAGGACCAATAAATTGCTCGCGTTAACATTGCAAGGGCATTATTAAAACAGCGAGATAGAACTGCGCATTTATCGACTCGATTGTAACTGAGAGAATCGCTCGAGTGACGAACTGAATATCGAGCGCCCTTTCTGTTTCACTACACTGTGTTCTATATTCGTAATTTTTTGCCAATAAAGAGCCTGTGTGCTTCAAAATCCTTCGTATCCGCCTGATTTATCCCCGTGTGACTATCTCCAGTTCCCAAAACTCAAACTGAACTCAAATCTATGCTAGCATTGTTTGAACGCGCCGAACAGTGATTATTACTGCGGAAGGCATGTATTTTGAATAAAAAATTTTTTTATAATTCAACTAAAGAGGCTCTCAAATTAAGTGGTTTTTTTACTCTTGAATAAAACACGGAATTTGGGTTGATTTCATAAAACTTTTTATCGATAATTAGGCTTTTGAATAAAAAATAATTTTTTTACTTTATTTCAAAACTTTATCATAAATACTATATAATTGAATTAAAATGTATAAAATTTAAATAAAAATCACGTGACTACGAACGCGCCACGATTGGCTGCTATGTTTGTGACGTCGTCAACGGCTTCTAATCGTATACCAGGTGTCCCATTAAGGATGGATCGCGGCCGTATCTTGAAAACTATTTATCCCACAGCTTTGGGGAAAAAAAAATTGTACTAAAAATGATCATGAGAAATTCACCAAAAATATTTTTAAGCTTCTAAAACGACCGCAAGAGGGCGTGACGAGCTAAACATTTTTAAAAATCATTTTTTTGTGTATTTTCAAGCGTTAACCGAGTAAGAAAAATTCTAAGTTATAATTAGCAAACTGTCTCCTACAACTTTGTTTTATGACATTTTGTCGTAACTTCGCGAATAAAGAAGTGGGGGGAGTTTTACCTATTTAGATAAAAAGTCGTCTAATGTCCGTTTGCCTAAACCGATTTTCCTCAATTTGGTTTCATTTAAAAGGCAATTGCTGGGACAATCAGACAATCTGGGAGATACATTATTTAGTTTATAAATGAAACCGCGAGGTGACGTTACATTCAACAATAGATTTTTTGAAGTTTTGTTCTGTTTTTTCAAACGGAATGGTACAGCTTTTATTACATGGCTAGAAAGGTAATTTAAAGAGGAATCATCCAGTGAAAATTCGAAATTGATATCTCTGACATGTCAAGAGATATTTCGATTTTTCTGAAAAAATCAGTTATTATTTCACTACTACCTGCATTAAGTTAAAAAAATATTAATCTAATGTTTGCTTTCCTTCACACTTTACCCAGGTTTAGGACTGGTCCAAATTCTTCGTGCCATATTAATTTGAAGCGTGTTTAAAGGCCAATGGGCCAACAACGAAGATAATAATAATAACAACAGTCAAATAAAATTAACAGCACAACAGTCTAATAATTAACAGAATCTGAACTTTAACGCATTTCTAAATGTTCAAAATGCCTTCCATCCTTAGAAATGTAAAGATTTATTTTTCGACGAGTACTAAAAACGACAACTTCAATTTCCGCTCTTGAAATGCTGGTTATTGAATTTTCAATTCTTTCAATCATGTTTTCTCGTGTGGTAGGACGAGTTTGAAAAACAAGGTCTTTTAGTCTTCCCCACAAGTAAAAATCGAGGACTTTCAAATCCGGTGAGCGCGCCGGCCACGAAAATAAACTACCCCGTCCTATCCAACGATTTGGAATCGAAGCATCCAAGAAGTTTCGAACCAACTGCGAGAAGTGGTCAGGGCATCCATCATGCTGGTACCACGTTGTTTCCAACGAAACATCTTCCATTAGTTCTGGCAGTCCATTTCGTAAAAAAATTAAATATGTTTCACTATTCAAATGTCCATTAAAAATAAAGGGACCAATAATTTTGTCTCGCAAAACACCACACCATACGTTCACACTCCATCTATTGTGGTGGTTGATTTCTAACATCCAGTGTGGATTAGCATCTGCCCAGTAGTGCATATTATGTACGTTAACGCCTCCATCACTGCTAAAAGTGGCTTCATCAGTCCATAGTATGCGTTTTAAGAATTGTTTATTTCCACTACACATATTTTTTAACCAGTGACAATCGTCTGTCGAATTCGTTATCCAAAAGGGCTTAGTGTAAGACAACATGATAGGGGTGCAGCTTGTTATCTCTTAAGATTCGATGAACGGATGTCTTGCTAACACCTAATTCTTCAGATATTTGTCTGATACTTAAATGGGGGTTGGTTTCAACATAAGCCAGAACATTTACGACATTATCTCCATTACGAATCGAACGTAACCTGGTGCGGACTAGATCTGGATGCACAATGTTTTTCGTAGGCGTCTTGCTAGACGTGTAAACACCTTCTTCGAATAATGCCTTCTTTCGGGATATTGACTTGCATATTGCCGCTCTGCAATACATGCATTTTCAAAACATTGGAAATACACCGCCAGCATGTCATAGGCCTCGTTATTCGTAAAAGGCATTGTTAGATATTATTATAATAATTATTAATAATCAATAAATGCAATGTTGAAAATGTAATGCATTTCAAAACTGACAAGTTAATTTGACTGTTTTTGTTTGTTTCCATGGTTCCCTTCTTACACTCTTTGTGTAATGTACCTAAGGATTGCATGCGTTTATTTGGAAACCCGAAAACGCATAATTTCATTTATCCATTCATTTAGTTTAAAAGAAAGAGTAGGTATATTTATTAGTGACTGATTTCAATATTCTGTCAAGTAGTATTTAAGCATCACAAAAGAGAAAATGCAACAATTGGGGAAAGGCATTTTTTCCGCTTATGTAATTAAATTAGAAAATATTATCAAGGTCAGGATTAGAACATTTATGATGATTGATACTGAATAGATAATTTTATTTTTTAATTAAAATTGTTGCGGTTGCGATTCGACCTAGATATTAACACCAATTTTTAACTTAATATTACGGTAAAAATTAAAACTAACTGATTTTTTTCAGAAAAATCTAAATATCTCTTGACATGTCAGAGATATCGATTTCGGCTTTTCACTGGGCGATTCCTCTTTAAATTACCTTTCTTGTCATATAGTAAAAGCTGTACCATTCCATTTGAAAAAACTGAACAAAACTTGAAAGAAACTATTGTTGAATGTAACGCCACCTCACGGTTTCATTTATAAACTAAATAATTTATCTCCCAGATTATCTGATTGTCCCAGCAATTGCCTTTTAAATGAATCCAAATTGAGGAAAATCGGTTTAGGTAAACGGACATTAGACGACTTAGAGATTAGACGAAAAAAATTATTTTTAAAAATGTTTAGCTCGTCACGCCCTCTTGCGGTCGTTTTAGAAGCTTAAAAATATTTTTGGTGAATTTCTCATGTTCATTTTTAGTACAATTTTTTTTCCCCAAAGCGGTGGGATAAATAGTTTTCAAGATACGGCCGCGATCCGTCCTTAATGGGACACCTGGTATATACTGCCAAAATTATTGTTGGTTAAGTGACAAAGGATTCATAAAGGCTAATTTTAATAATTAGTCACAGATTTTCTGAAAAATAACATTTGGTTCAATTCAGCTGAGGTTCGAGGTGCTAAAGCATCGATGTTATTTTTTTTTTAAATAATAATGTAAATGTAAATAAGAAACAAAATATTTCTTTTAAATATAATTACACTATTTGTAGGGTGTCACGAGAGAGTTAAGGTGACAATGCTGTAGGTTTTGTTCAACTTGTATTTGCATTGTAGAAGTACGTGTATGTCCAGCACATAAAGTTCGAAGTAAAGCTTATATAGTTACCTTGACTATAATTAAATGAAAAATTAAGAAAAGTTCAAGACGCTCAATGTCACGATTGTGCAGTTTCAGCAGATAATAAATACTCAAACAAAGAAAATTATATGTTACATATTTGTAATATTGGTTTTCAAAAATAATGAAAAATGTTAAATATCGAATAATCAAATGATATTATCTAGTTTTGTATTTATTTGTTGAGCGAAGAAACAATATAAATCATAATTAGAAAAACAAAACACATACCGTTTATATCGCAAATTTTATTTCAATAAAGAATACACTGTTAAATGTACATAATAAAACTTCTCCCAACTAGGATAATATATTGCAGTAAATTATAATATGTAAACTACATTAATAATCAATTCAGAATAAAAACAATCACTATCCAAAATTATATACATATTTGTTTGATTGATTTCATTGAAATTTGCAACCCTTTTAAAACCACACTGATTTTTCAAACCACCACACTAAAATCTATTAACATTTTCAAAAACAAATCACCCAAACTATATTATTGCTTTGATTAAAGTTTACAATATTTTTAAAACGATAGCGATTTTTTGCCTTACATGTTTTACAAACTACCTCATTAGACTCTTGATTTAATAATATTTGCAAATATAAATACATGTGGCTGCTAACTAAGTCTAATGCATGACCAGCCAGAGATTTCCTAAATAAGAGAAGGCATCTAAACCTTTTTTTTTTTGAGTGGAAAACTTATAGTCGAAGTGTGGGACTCTCCTGTTAAAGTCTATCCACTAGAAAACCACAGTCAACCTACCATCAGACTTCAATGCCTATAATAAATTTCTAATCTGGTTTTAAACATACCCTATCAAATGAATATGTTCAATCAATAGATGGAATGTACCAAAATCCTGAAAAACAAAATATTTAACTGTTTTGTTTTTATTTAGAATATAAATATACCATTTTCTTTACTTTTTGTTTGGATAGTAGGTTTGCTTTTCTATTTTCATTTTTTTGCATACTCCTTCAGATGTTTTTTCAGATGTTTTGATTCCATGGAAAACTGCTTTGCCAGTCCTTAATTTAACTAGTTAGTGTTCATCCAACTAATCACAAATTTCTGTACTCTTCGACCATCTACAAATTAGATTATCCTGTAAAACTTTCATAAGTATAAGACTTTTCATATACGATTACCTTCCAAATCAGTAGTCGTATTTTGTTCTTGTCTGTTCTTGTCTAATTCTTGAATATTATTATTCCTATCCTACAAAATTGACGATCCTGAAAAACTTTTTTATTGTTACTACCCTCACTTGTGTTGCTACATGTAGATTATTTGCGGACACACAGGAATATTTCTTCTTATAAATTTGGCACGTTAATTTGTTATCCCTACATGAATTAAATAATATAAATAAAAGTTATAAAAACGAATGCAAAAAACAAAAGGAACCCTAACCTGATTTCATCCTGAACTTACCTTTGAGCCTCCATATATATGAGAATAACGTCGAAAACAGCACCGGAAGCCTAAATAACAATTAAAAGCAAGTATATTTTCAAATCGATAGCAAACCAACAAAAGCAGTAAAAGAACCTATAGAACAGCACCTAGAACCTATAGCAGCAGAAGAAAAACCTATAGAACAATAACTAAAGTTCGATAAATTGTTTTATTTGCCCGAAACTCCCAATTCTTTCGGAACGTCTGTTCAGAAACAGGGCGAAAGAAAATTTCGGGTTTAAGTAACCGAATTGCCCCGAGCGGAAGCGATTGGCCTTCGGTACATTGTGTGAGGTCACATATTGTTTTCGGGAATTGTCGGCGTGTCATCGGTACTAGGTTTAAAAATGTATTTTCAATTTGATATAACTTTTTAATTATAAGGAAAAAAATAAAAATAAAAATAGTTTTGTTATAAAATTTATATATGCTCTTTCCATTTATGGCAAAAAAATTGTTCAAAAGCCCAATTGAAGTATAGTGTATGACATTTAAACCCGAAAGACAATATCTGCCAAATGACCACCTCTTGCAGCTCCACAGAGGTTCACTCTTTTGTCAAAATTTTAGATGACATTTTGGCATAGCCGTGGCTCTATCTCACCAATGATTCCAATAATTTCATAACTTAATTCAGGAATATATTGTGGATTATTCTTATAGACCTGACTTTTCACGTAACCTCAAAGAAAGAACATCACCGTTTCTTTACAGTAATTCGCCCAGGAATTTTTCTCTCACTAAGTCAATTTGTTTAATTAGCATAGCGCGGTGTAGCGCCATCCCACTGGAACATATCTTCCTCTCAAGATATCCAACACCATTCACAGTTACAGCTATACCAAAACCATTCTGAAAGAAACCGTGATTCGTTTAGGATATAAAGGTTTCTTATGAATCAATCCTCACCCCAAATGTAGCAATTTTGTTTATTAACATAGGCACCAATCATTTGAAAAGATCATTTTTTGAGAAAAATCATCTGTTTGTTCTTTGATTCAATGAACAATTCTATATTGAACATGTTCTTATGAACGATCACTAGGATTATATATTGCGCTTCTTGCGTCTTCCACCTAAATCTAAGTACTAATACCAATACGTAATTTTCTAAAAATATTTTTCTCCATTTTCATAAAATAATTCAACAATTTTAACGCCTTGTATGTGTACGACTCCATTTTTATAAATGTTATACATTACACTTCTGAAATGAGACTAGACCTAGACAAATTCACAGCGCCATCTGTGTTTCATTCAAGAATTAAAAAAAAAACCGCTCGATTTGAAAGATCTGTTATATACGTACATAAAAACACATGAATTTTATTTTTGTTCAATATGTTTCTTTTCTATATTAATTATCTTTAAAACAACATTATTATAGACTGATCTTAATAATTCTTAAAAAATAATGGAATCAAAGTTAAAGTAAAGTTTCTCGTCAAAGTTTCGTACTTCCTAACGAGTTAATGTTCCTTCATCAGCCTGATTATATTTTAACTTAATTAAAGATCCAAAAGCTGGTTTCCGAAATATTATCGAATTAGCAGGATTTCAAAATTTGAGATTGTAAAAATATCAATATAATAAAATTTATCTTATTAGTATTTTAACAGCAGCTGCTCCAACGAACGTATTATGGAAAATATGCTAATTAGGAGAAAGTCCAAATTTATCAAGACGAAGTCTTTAAGAAATTTATATACATTTCAGAGTTAATATTTTGAGCATTCTGAAATGGATGTTCTGAAATTTTTATTACATCCTTATTTCTCGGAACAATTTTTTTAATGATGATGATAATAATTATAACACTTGGTATTTGTTTCACAATATATTCAAGATATTTTGACATGTTTCGGCCTCGCGACAATTCTTAAAGAGAAAGGAAAGGATTTGCGGTTATAGGCGCATCAGCATCTAAGGCTAATTAGCGACTGAACCTACAGATTAACGTGGGTTCCGAACCACGGTCATCAGCTACCGACAAACCCAGGCCAGCACCCCCCTCACGCTAACAACCCTTGGTTATACGCCTACCTTGGTTATAAGTCTATCAAGAAGCTTACCGACTGGCGAGTGACCAACGCAGAACCCTTCTCAGAAAGCATCCGGCCTTACCCAGCCTTTAACTGGCGTGACTGAGGAGTAATTCCTTGTCGGATTTTACACTCTTGCCTAGAAACAATCACAGACATTTCAGTGTAGATATGTGTGGGCGTGTGTGTGTGTGTGTATGCGAGTGTATATAATTGTGTGTGTAGGGTAGGAAGTAAGACGGACAAAAGACTTATATAAAAACACCCATCCGAGCGCTGGAATCGAACCAGCTACCTTTGGATTGCCAGGTAGGCGACTAACTCACCACTAAACTGAGGTTTCAAAGTTCTGTCTAATGGAAGTAGGTTTTTTGTCTTGTTAAATTTATGACACTTTCAATAATTGCGGTATTTTTTTAGAAGCGGGCGGCGCTTGTCTCTCCCCCCCTTCCATTTAATTTAATGAAGTAAAAATTATTAAAAAAAATTCATGCGTAAGTAAAAAAAATTAAAATTAAAAAATAATTTTTTCAAAAGTAATAATAACATTATATACTTAATTTAAGATAAAATTATTTTAATTCATTAAAGTGTTTTTTTATCATATCCCCGACATAAATATAAATTAACTTTTTTTCTGTTTTTAAGGTTTTAAGGTTTTTAGTAATAATAAAAGTTGAACAAATATTTTTGTTATTTAATACTGAAAAAAAAATATATGTTAGAACATTTTATTAATTAAATGTGAGATTAGATGTGAGAGTAATAAATGTACACCCCCGCCCCCTTCCGCTGGGCTAAAAACTGGGTCCATGTCAACAGCCAATTATTTTAGGGATTTTAGTTTTTTTCTTTCCAATATATGTTATTCGTGAATCCTTGAATTTTAATTGAAATCTTTGATATCCCCGAATAATAAAAAATATATATAATGAAAAAAGTCTGCTCAAAGTTTCGTATTTCTCAACGAGGCAATTTACCTTTATTATTAAGATTATATATTAACTTTATTAATAAATTTATCTTATTAGCACTTTAGCAGCTGCTGCTTGAACGAAAATGTTAGAGCAAATATGATAATTAAGAGAAAGTTGAAATTTATATATACACAAATTTCACGGATGATATTTTTAGGTTCTTTCGATTTCTTGAACGTTTTATAACATCCCCATTTCTCGTGACTAATTTAGATTATTTACTCATAATTAATCTTTACATGGGAAAAATATAATCGTATAATGGTCTAGAATGTCTCCAGGTTTTATCCCACTGGAGATTTACCTTTTATTTCTTTAATTTTATTTAATTATCCTGTAAACCCAAAAGTTTCTTATTTCAATATCCATTTATTTAACAATATATTTTTGTTCAATAAAATGAAAGAAGATATATCGGATATCTCGACTGATTTCTGGTATACTTACATGGAGTACATAAAAGAAAATACATATAATCTTTTTGATATCAAGATCGAAAAATACTTTATAATAAAGAAAATATATTAATTCTGTTATTTGTTTAATATATGCTGTTCTTAGGTCCCTGATATTGACAAAAATTCGAGGTGGATCAGAGAAAAACGTGATTGTCAAAACTCGGTACTAATCGAAACAGTTTATTAAAAAAAAAGAAATATACTACGTTATTATTTTTTATAAAAGAGGGTTCGAAATGTGACCCACCGTCTCTTTCTAAACACTCTCCCAATTACTCAATGCAAGTCAGACTGGTCGTTATACCAGAATTAAGCTTATTTTTTATAAAATTTTAAGATTCAGCCACGCAATACTTCATAAGGGGTCAGCATACATCTTGTTTTTGCAAGAATTCTTTAAATTAAAATAATTTACAATGAAATCCTTACAAAGAGGAAACCTGGATAATTGTTATGAATAAACTGCGATCATGTGTTAACACGCATACGTTAGGATGATCTCAAAATAACTATTTTTACTATCAACAATATTTCCTGCCTAACAGTAAAGTCTATGTATCTAAAGATAGACTCTTCAGTCTATTTTGAGATACGTATTGAAAATGCCTAGTATGACCTTGGCGAAAGGCCTGCACGCTTCCAAAAAAATGGAATACAATGATCGATCGGATGTACTCCCGAACAAACAGTTTAAATTATTCCGTCATCCGTGAAACATTAGGAACTATCGTATCTTTTTGGCAAAACATGTCAACAGCTCATTTTAGGTGTTTTTTTCGTCCTAGTATATGTTGTTCCTGAATCGCTGATAGAAATAAAATTTTAATTGAAACCTTTGATACCCCCGAATAACAAATTCTGCTGTAGCCGATGTAAGAACCCACGGGATTGAGATTTGAATCTTAGGTCATAATTTAGAAGTGATTGATAAAAACTTTCGTAGATCAATATAAAATTTAGAATTTTATTTTTAATTTTATTCATCTCATATTCAAGTATATTTTGTAATAAATAATTTACAAAGTTCTTAGTTGATAACATATAACAATTAATTTTATAAATGAGGTAAGTAGCGTGGATTATTCATTATTTTTAATAATTATATTTATTATTAATTCAGCATATCTAATGCAGCGCTAATTGGTACAAAATGTTATTGGTTAACCTATCTGTTGCTAACACAAATAGATTCGATGGTTTTCCCACACGTGAGCATGCGACATATAGGCAAATGGGAAATAGACCTATAGGAAAAATATGGATTTTCCAAGTCTAAGCCGCAAATGGACATTGTAGGACTTTGAGACTTATTGTTACTATACTATATATATATATATATATATATATATATATATATATATATATATATATATATATATATATATATATATATATATATCATCATCATCATCATCATCATCAGCCCGCATCGATCCACTGCAGGATGAAGGCCTCTTCAGCATGCTTCCAACCTTCACGGTCCTGAGCTTTCCTCTGCCACTCGGGTCCAATATACTTAACGATGTCATCAATCCATCGTGCTTTCGGTCTTCTTCGCGGACGTTTGCGATCAAGCGGTATCCACTCCAGGATTGCCTTGGTCCATCTGTCGTCCCATCGCCTCGCTATATGGCCTGCCCATCTCCATTTCAACTGTTTTACTCTTCCAATGATGTCACAGGCTTTTGTTTGCTCCCTGATCCATGCGCAGGACTTTCTGTCTCGTCTTGTAATGCCAAGCATACATCTTTCCATTTCCCTCTGTGCCACCCGAAGTTTTTGAATTGATTGCGATGTCCGGCGAGTGTCCAGGTTTCACTTCCGTATGTCATAACGGGTAGAACGCACTGATCGAATATATATATTTCGATCGATATATATATATATATATATATATATATATATATATATATATATATATATATATATATATATATATATATATATATATATATATATATATATATATATATATATATATATATATATATACATATATATATATATATATATATATATATATATATATATATATATATACATATATATATATATATATATATATATATATATATATATATATATATATATATATATATATATATATATATATATATATATATACAAATTTGACGGATGATATTTTTAGAATTATTTGATTTCCTGAGCGTTGAATATCCCCATTTCACGTGAATAATTTAGATTATTTACTCACAATTAATCTTTACATGGAAAAAAAATAATTAAATCGTAAAATAGTCTTGAATGTCTCCAGGTTTTATCTCTGGAGATTTATCTTTTATTACTTTAATTTTATTTAATTATCCTGTAATCCCAAAAGCTTCTTGTTTCAAGATCCATTTATTTAACGATATATTCCTGTTCAATAAAATGAAAGACGATATATCGGATATTTGATATACTTATATGGAGTACATAAAAGAAAAGACAATCTTTTTATATCAAGATAGAGAAAGGCTTTATAAACAAAGAAAATATATTGATTCTGTTATTTGTTTTATATATTTTGTTTTCAGGTTCCTGATATTGAAAAAAATACAAGGTGCATCACAGAAAGTGGCGATTGTAAAAACTCAGTAGTAATCGAAACAGTTTATAGAAACAAAAAATACCACGAATTATATTTTTACAATTTGATGTTTAGTTTTTAAAAACTAATTTATTTTAAGATATACAGTAAATTCTACTTTATGAAAAAGTACTGTTACAAAAACTAAAGTATTTTCTAACAAAACAACAAAAGGGAGATTCTGTTAAGTCTTCGTGTGGTCTTCCTGAGTTTTCAAAATCTTAAATCGTTATGTATATTTACTACTGTGAACATATTCCTTTGAAAATTGCACCAACATTCAAGTTCTACATTAGTTAATTTAAAAGTTAATTTATTGTAAAGATTGTACGCTTGAATTTCAAGCATACTCCTTTTATTGTACAACTGTTGGATTTCTAAGTCAAGCCATTTCTGTTTTGCAAAATTAGCTATTTTGTCACATATTTTGGAAGATTTAAAAATATTTTCATCACCAGTAACAATTTGATACAAAATTGTCTTCTTTTTATGCTTTTCTTGTTTTCTTTCAGTCAATTCATACGGTACCCAATGTCCTTCCCTAATCCAAGTTTGCGTACACCATTTCCAACATTTGTTGGATTAACATTTAAGGCTTCTGACAATTCTTCAAGCGTTTGATATGGGTGTTCAGTAATACTTTCAATTCAGCATCTTCAAATTTGTTAGTTGGCCTGCCTAGAAGTTATTTGCCTTTCACGTCAAAATCGCCACTTTAAACGCTTAAACCAATTTTCGCAAGCCTTTTTCGGTAGAAGCATATTCTTCATAAGCATCCACAAGCAAACAATGACTTTCAGCAGTAGTTTTCTTCCTAAGAAAGAATAAAATTAAAACTTCCCGCAAATGCTGTTTATTTGGTAAGCATTTCGACATTTTCAATGAAGTAAAATTATATGATATTTACACGTGAACTCACTATCATATAGTAAATTTTTAGGTTATAGTCAATACCTAAGCACACAATAGTTTCAGTATTACCATGTGTGCAAAAACAAATACTTACGTCATCTCATTTAATATCGAAAAAGTTAATTCCGGCACCTAATAGCATAAGATTTTCCAAAAATGTGGCATGTCTGCAAGAGTACTGCACGTTGACCTTCGGCAATTGACTTTGAGATAGCAAGGTTATCCAAGTTTTTTGAAAATGTCTTACTTATTAAGCTTTCGGAGGTAATCATTTTATATATATATATATATATATATATATATATATATATATATATATATATATATATATATATATATAAACGAGTCGCCAGGGGCGCTCCGCTTCTGAGCATGGCCTTTGTAGTACATAAAGGGATAGTTAACTCTATTAAGGAATTAACGCCCATAAAGAATAGACTAATTGCAATGCGCATACAGTGCGCCAATAAAAAATACACCATGATCAACGTACATGCCCCTACAAACGGAAACAACAAGAAAAACCCCAAGTCTACAGAGAAATTCTGGGCAACACTAGAAAAGGTAATGGCAAAGGTCCCAAAGGATGACGTCAAAATTTTACTGGGCGACCTTAACGCACAAATTGGTAGAGAAAAAATCCATCAAAAAACAGTAGGCAAATTCCCCGGTCAAAATTTACCAATAAGAACGGCACAAGACTCATCCAACTATGCCAACAGAATAACTTTAAGATCGTGTCAACATCCCTAAGAAAATCTCCACGAAAACAGAAGACATGGAGATCGCCTATACACCAGATTGGAGAATTCCAGATAGACCATGTTGTGATATCATCAGACCCACAACAAAGAGAGATCCAAGATGTCCTAGTTCGCAGGGGCGCAAACATTGACTTAGACCACCACCTAACACCAATCAGAGTCAAGTACACCCCAAAGAGAATTCATCACCAGAAAGCACATCTATAGAAATTCGACACAAAAAAGATTAAGGAATCCAACATAACAGAGAAATGGGAAAAGGAACAGGCAGACACATGGAAAAAAAACTATAAAAAAATTACACAAAAAGCACAGGATCTGATCCCATTGAAAAAGAACACAAAACACCCTTGGTGGGACTCGGAAAGCGAAAATTCATTGCAGAAGTTATCAGGCAAACTAAGAGGAAGTACATGAAGGAACAACTAGACTCTATAGAGGAGAATTTTCGCAATTATAACACAAGATACTTTTATAAGACTTTTGCAAGAGAAATCCGTGGATACACACCACAAAATCTTTGCTTCAGAAAGCAGAATGGGTGATTACCGCTAACCAATCAGGAGAATTGTAAGGAGCTGGCACACTATTTCTCTGATCTCCTCAATTGCCCTGAACGCGACACAAGATTCCCCAAGGAAAATTGTATCCATACCCACTCAGAATCACCACCAACAACACAGGGAGAAATCCACAAGCACATACGCAAACTAAAGAATAACAGGTCATCCGGTGAAGGTGGTATCACCGCGGAACTATTGAAAAACCTCGGACCAAATTCACTGCAGGAACTTACGCAAATTATCACGAACATTTGGCAAACAGAAAAATTACCAGATAAATCGAAATGTGCTCTTATCCACCCGCTGCACAAGAAAGGAAAGAGAACAGATGTGAACAAATACAGAGGAATCTCCTTACTACAAGTCACTTACAAAATCCTCTCAGCATGCCTTATCAAGAGGACACAAGAACAATTAGAACACAAAATTGGAGGGTACCAGGCAGGTTTTCGCCCTGGTCGCTCATGCACCCAACAAATATTTAACTTAAAAACAATACTGAAATACAAAGTTCGTTGATTTCAAGAAAGCATACGACCGCATCGACCGAAAATCTCTGTTCATCATCCTAGAAGAACAAGGACTCGACCCCAAAACACTACGATTGATCAAGCAGACACTGACTGACATAACCTCTAAAGTGAAAATTATGGGAGAAATTTCAGAATCCTTTCTGATTAAAACTGGAGTACGCCAAAGAGATGGGTTATCCCCACTCCTCTTCAACCTGGTCCTAGACAAAGTCATGAGGGAATGGGAAAAATAACTGAAAAATCAAATACACTGAAAACCAATACGACTCGGACGATCCAAAAACAACATAGAAATATTATGCCTGGCCTTCCCGGACGATCTAGCCATACTCGCAGACAACGAAAAAAGGGCAACCAAACAGATCGAAGTCCTCAACGATTGTACAGAAAAAGTCGGCCTACAAATCTCCTATCCTATCCACACACGCAAAAAAACACTACAACACAGTAATCAAACCAGAGGTACTCTACGCAAGCGAGACACTTACACATTATACAAAAAGCGGCATAGAAAACATACTAAAAGAAGAACGCAAAATTATGAGGAAAATTCTCGGCCGAAAACTGACAGAAGAAGGATACAGACTACATTCTCGAAAGACCACAGAGAGAATGTCCAACGTAGCGGCGGACATAAGAAAAAGAAGGTAGAAATTTTATAGACTCCCACCAACAAGACTCATCAACAGAATTCTTACATACATACAAGGAGTCAAGTCAACAGTATGATGGATCACACAAGTCAGGGCTGATCTGGGAATGGCACAAATGGGTCTGACAGAGATTCTGGATAGAAGAACGTATAGAAACAAAATACATATGTGGAATCAGAGAGCGAAGTTTCAAGGAGATCGGGAACAAAGTGGACGGAGGAGAGAAAGAGAATCCACGGAGAAAGGATGAGAGAGGTGTGGAGGATCAGAAAGAACACTCGAAAATGAGTCAGAATGCTTGTTTGTGATCCAACCGGGTCTATACGCACCTAGTAATAATACATATATATATATATATATATATATATATATATATATATATATATATATATATATATATATATATATATATATATATATAATAGATAATATATTGATTTAAATTATTTGTTCTGTGATTATTAACATTTTAGAACAGAAGATTAATTAGATCTTTTGACTTTTCCTTTCATGATTATTTACATTATTGTCAAGCAGCGAATTTATTATATATGGTAGAATACGTTTTTTTTTTTGGCGCTGAAACCACTGGATGAGACAACCAAATTTAATATGGCGAACGTGTGATAAATGATTAATTCCGCCATCAGCTTTGTGCTAGAAAACTTTTTCTATAGAGAAATATTTCAGTTTTATCCGGACCGTGGGGGTGCTTAAAAGGGACGAGAGAATGCATCAATAAAATTACGGGTTTTTCATGGTTGTGATATTGAAGACTACACAATAGTGGGAATCAATAAAAAATTGTGCTATATATATATATATATATATATATATATATATATATATATATATATATATATATATATATATATATTCTGAACTAATAAGTAACCACTATTGAATGCACTACGCAATGGTGGTGGAAAAAAAAATGGTAGGCAGTCATGGGGACTGCTAGCAGTAGTGAAAACTTCAAACTTTGGAACAACTGTGTTGTTTTTTGAATTTTTCACGTAGGATCGAGGATCTAAACAAATATAGAAATTGATCAGAAATGTAAAATCATTTTACGAAACTATAGTCACACAAATTTTGTTAAGAAGTTCAAGTTTGTTTGGAAATTAAATGATATTTTTTATAAGTTTATAATAATTTTGCAAAAAAAAAACAAAACACGTATTTTATTTCTGACAATTTAAACCAATAAACAATAATTTTAGGAAATTTAATTTATTATAAAATTTTATAGAATTTTTAATTTTAAAACCCGCGATAAAAGTACTATCGAACAATTAGAAATCTGTTTTACCGCGCTAGTAGGCTCCTTTCACACTATCCACTCCACGCCACTCCACGCCACTCCACGCCACGCCACGCCACACCAAATACACAGGAGTAGATGGGGGTTTACACACCTATCTAGGCCACGCCACACAAGGGCGGGCGCCACATGCACGCAACTCCCATCCACGCCACACCACCTCTTGTCAACAGTAGGCCTGAAAGAACCAATGGGCTCTTTCATACTCTGCCACGCCTCATCCACTCCATAACCACAATACACACGTGGTTAATCATATCAGTTATCAGTGCTTATTTGATACCAAGTTTGTTCTTTTTTTTTTAATTTTGATTACTTTTTTTGTAATTTTGATTATTTTTTGTAATTTTGATTACATGGAGTTTTGTGATACAGAAAAGTTAATAGACGAAGTAAAGAAAAATGAATGTTTATGAAACATATTTGGTGATTATTCAAATAAACAAAAAAAAATCAGTTTGCTTGGTCTGAAGTTACAAATGCATGTTACTATCAGCATCTCCTGGGGAGTTATATACTTCCTCAAGACAGTGACTTGTCTGCGCAAACTTTCTTCTAAAACTGCAGACAGATCTTGAAATGTGAATACGAAAGAATGTGAAAAACTTCATGGGATTATCAAGGAGCTCATCAAAATAGTCAAAACCGCTGCTTTTTTGTCGGGTCGAAATATACGGGTGTATCCAAAGATATCTTTTTTATTCCTGCGCTTTCTTAACCTTCACAGGACAATTAAACTCATGCCAACCAACTCTTCAGTCGAATAATCCATGACGATGGCAAAAACAGGCTGAACAGAAAAGTCTCACTTTTCAAGTGGATAACGTGTTGATGGAACGTTGATAAGTGTGAAATGACGAGTGGTGTGGTGGGGCGGGGCGTGGCGTGGACAAGTGTGAAAGGGACCAAGATGTTGACGACATGTGGTGTGGAGTGGTGTAGAGTGGCGTGGAGTGGATAATGTGAAAAGGGCCGTATGATAACTCCCAAGCCACTATGAAATATTGATTGCACCATGTATTGCAGAGACGCAAATATTGATACCAATATTTCAAATATTCGAAAATAAATGCTGTGTTTTTGTTACTAAACTTGAAGAGATTTACCGCTAAACACCAAAACACTTTTTTGAACTGCTCGACGCACGTTTCGCTAACCATGTTAGCACCATCAGGAGATGACTTAATCCTGATGATGCTAACATGGTTAGCGAAACGTGCGTCGAGCAGTTCAAAAAAGTGTTTTGGTGTTTAGTGGTAAATCTCTTCAAGTTTAGTGCATCACACCAAAGGTTCCAATAGAAGACTTGATTTGTTTTTGTTGTTCATTTATCTACATAAAAATATTAGCATATTAAGTACTCACTCTTGTACTGCATAGTGATTCTACAATTAAACAATTAAAATAATTATTATCTAAAACGCAATTTAATTTAAAACACAATTGGCGTCACCAGTCTAGCGCAACACGTCACAAGCATGTCGGTGACGCGTACCCATAAGTTTTGCCCCTATCGAAAATCGCTCAACGCAGCTAAAGAAGTTTCCACTTCAAAAATTCATAGCCGTGATGAGAGCCTTGAAGATGATAAGCGTAGTGGCCGTCCATCGGATTTTGTCAACGGCCAATCGCGAATCTAATTCACGTACAACTGTTCGGGAGTTTGCCTCTGAATTAGGCCTAATGCATTTCGATCATAAGCAAGAGATTGTAAAGTCAAAAAGGTCGATAAACGTGTGCTGCACGAACAGAATGAAAATAAAAATAATAATCGTTTTGCGCAATAAAAACGATCCGTTTCTCGAACGGATTATGACGTGCGATGAAAAGTGTATTTTTTATGGCATTCAGCGCAGATCAGCTCGATGGTTGAACCGGGAGGAAGCTCCGCAACAGTTCTCAAAGCCGAAAATGTATTAAAATAAGATCATCGTGAGTGATTTGTGGTCTGCGGCCAGTCGGAAACAAGTACAACGGAGAAATACTGCCAGTAAATCAATGAACTGCGCTAAAATTGAGGCACATGTACCCGGCATTGGTCAACAGGAAGGGACTAATTCTCCTCCATGACAATGCTCGGCTACACGTCTCAATGATCCCGCAACAAGGGCTGCATGAGCTCCTGGGGTGGAAATGTTTTAAAAATTAAGAGAGGATTACAAGACACAACATTTTCTTAAAATGCCTATCAGACATGTTGAACTTAAACGTAAAATGAGCTTATTTTCAATCTATAAAAACACGAATCCAATTTTTTGTGGTTAGTTTTTCCTTGTTAACTTTCTATAATTTCGTTTTTCTCTTAGATAAAGTACAACATCTAAATTCTCCTTTGAAAATTGCCAATAATAATGTGGTTTTCACAAAACTTTTACAACAGTAATTACTGAGGAAAGTTAAGCACCCTCATTTTGTCAAAGTAATCACTAATTTGAAAAGTTGTATGAAACTGATAATGTTCTCCCTCCTTAATCATAATTAATCAAAAAGAAAAAACCAGATACGACTGTAATTTCAATTAAAAAGTGATAAGCGGCCTTTTTCTCGTCGATTAACTCGATAAATTTAAAAATATAAAATCCTTAATTGGAAAATATTTAAATGGGAAAGGCGAGAGAATAAAGGCTACTTATCAAAGTTCCTGAATATTAAAGGATCTTAATAAAGTGTTTTTATATTCTTGTCGAAACTTGTCGGATTTGTAAAACGAAAACTTTGCTCTCGTTCAGCCGCCAACAAAGTTTTCTTCAGTTTTTCTTTTATTATTTTATACAAATTTAATGTAGCATATATATGTTTGGAAATTGTCCAGTTTTATTACGCAGATTTCTAGTCCAGCTACTCAGTCTAGTCGTGCTACTCAACGAGCAATTCGGACCTATCGTGGTATTCGTCATGGTGGTCCTTTTGAACAGGCTGTTGATCGTATTATTAGAAAATTTGAAAGTGAGTTTATTTCCTATAATAGGGTGGTGCCTGAATGATAACAAAAATCAGAAGTGTTAAGAATATCGCCACTGTTCATGCAAATGTAGCCGATAATGACAACTTCCAACCAACTAACGGTCGCCAATCTATTTCCTAAAATTCCCTGTTCCAATCTGTCCTATTTCTTTGCCTCCTTGGTTCCTTCATCCAATTCAGGTAGACTTCTCTCTATTAAAATATGATAATCAACGAATTCTTCCATATATAAATCCGTTATAAACAACCTACTCGATACTCATTCCCCATGTCAATCAGTGTTTACAGATAGATCTAAGATGGACCAAGGAGGCGGCTTTGTTCACAATAGAACCTCTTCAGGATTCAAATTGCCCGGTTCAACCAGTGTACTTACTGCTGAATTAGTGGCAATAGAAAGATGTCTCTCATATATCAGATTAAACCCTGCAAATTCCTGAATTGTATTTTCCGACTCCAAAAATGCCCTACTCATGATTCAAAATCGCCTCATTTCTCATCCAGTTATTACAGATCTTTTAGAAGACATCATCTCTCAGGATTCTTCTATTCTTTTCGTTTGGTGCTCTGGTCATAAGGACATCAAAGGTAATGAGGAAGCTGATCAGCTCGCAAAACGCTCAATAGAGCACGGACTACCATACATGCGCAGCTTCCACCCAGAAGACCATCTCTCTTTTGCAAAAACTTTTGCAGAAATCTCAATGCATTCATATTGGGATGATCCTGAGAGACCTAACAAACTGAGAGTCCTTACCTTCATTCTCTCAATCCCTTCCAGAGCGGCTGCTGGATAGAAAAGCCACAGTTAAATGGATAAGACTCATGATAGGCCACTGCAGATTTTCTCATGAATTTCTGCTAAAACGAGAAGGCCCTCCCCTAGTGAATGTTGCAATGATTCTCTAATAATAAAACACATTCTGACTGATTGCATTGTCTCATCTGCTCTCAGATTTTTCTTTGGTTTAAGTCAAAATCTTTCTAAGAATATTTGCTCTGCCAACGTGTGTAACACATTTGCTTACTTAAAAGAAATAAATTTTTACCAAGATATAGTTATTTCAAGCGCGTTGCTTTCACCCTAATGATCGTAGCAAAGTGTGAGCAAACTAGTCGTGATAACAACAATTGTGATATAAGCATCTGTGATACTCCTACTCGTGATACAACTCATCTGTGATATTGTAAATTACGACTCATTTTACATTTTATATTTTAGCTTATATATACCTAATCCTTATCTTTCGCATGAGTAATAGGTTCATAATTTGATTATATGGTCGCTAAATGATCTCGATATGGATGCGACCTAAACTATTAAATTCTCTCTCCCCTATTTCCTAAAATCAAAGACGCTTTTCCAATCGGTCTACAATCAAAAGTAATTTATAAACTGACCTGCAAAGATTGTGAAGAGTCTTGTATAGGACAGACCAGTCAGTGACTTAAACAGAAAATGAAACTGCACAAAAGTTACTGCCGTAACCATAACAAAAGATGCTGTGGTGTTGTCGTAGTAGTATTTATTTTCCTCTTCTCAAATAATACCAAATAATTGATGTTCTGTTTGAAACTGCCCCAGTTTTTTCAATATCGATGGGTGCAAGTGGAATACCTTAGAGTTAAAAAAAGATTTTTAATTCCTGTTTGGGGCCTGTATCGTTCAATAACATTATTTATGTGCATACGTTTTAGACAATATACATTATTTGTAAGTGTATATATTAATTGTTCTGTGAATTTTTATTTTAACATGTTTGTATCCTATATTATTTCTGTTCTTATTAAAATTTTAGTGTCTCCTAATGAGGTCATTAGGAGACACTAAAACTTTCTTACTACTTTCTACAAAACCTACTTTCCCAAAAAACTATATATATATATATATATATATATATATATATATATATATATATATATATATATATATATATATATATATATATATATATATTAGAAAATGCTGGTAATTATTAAAGCAACATTAACTAATTCATGGGTGACATGCATGATAAGGCCATGCATGATATTTCTATGTTATTTTTGGATCATCGGAGTCGTATTGGTTTCCAGTGACCTTGATTTTTCAGTTCTTTTTCCCATACTCTTATGACTTTGTCCAGGACCAGGTTGAAGAGGAGTGGGGATAACCGATCTCCTTGGCGTACTCCAGTTTTAATCAGGAAGGGTTCGGAAATTTCTCCCATCAATTTTACTTTAGAGGTTGTGTCAGTCAGTGTCTGCTTGAATCGTAGTGTTTTGGGGTCGAGTCCTTGTTCTTCTAGGATGTTGAACAAAGATTTTCGGTCGATACAGTCGTATGCTTTCTTGAAGTCCACGAACGTGCAGATGATTGGGACGTTCCTGATAGCTTTATATCACAGTATAGTTTTTAGGTTAAATATTTGTTCAGTGCATGAGCGACCAGGGCGAAAGCCTGCCTGATACTCGCCAATTTTGTTTTCTAATTGTTCTTGTGTTCTCTGGAGAAGGCATACTGAGAGGATTTTGTAAGTGACTTGTAGTAAGGAGATTCCTCTAGAGTTGTTCACATCTGTTCTGTCTCCCTTCTTGTGCAGCGGGTGGATAAGAGCACATTTCCATTCATCTGGTAATTTTTCTGTTTGCCAAATGTTCGTGATAATTTGCGTAAGTTCCTGCAGTGAATTTGGTCGGAGGTTTTTAAATAGTTCCGCGGTGATACCATCTTCACCGGATGACCTGTTATTCTTTAGTTTGCGTATGTCCCTATGGATTTCTTTCTGTGTTGGTGGTGGTGATTCTGAGAGGGTATGGATACAATTTTCCTTGGGGAATCTTGTGTCGCGTTCAGGGCAATTGGAGAGATCAGAGAACTAGTGTGCCAGCTCCTGAAAATTCTCCTGATTGGTTAGCGCTAATCTCCCATTCCGCTTTCTGAAGCAAAGATTTTGTGGTGTGTATTCACGAATTTCTCTTGCAAAAGTCCTATAAAAGTCTCTCGTGTTATAATTGCGGAAATTCTCCTCTATAGAGTTTAGTTGTTCCTTCGTGTACTTCAGCTTAGTTTGCCTGATAACCTTTGCGGTCTGTTTTTTAGTCACGTCAAAAAGCTGTTGACTTTCTGGATATTTTTTAGTCTTGTATTCCTGAAATGCTCGTTTGCGTCGCTGCAATGCATTTTCGCATTCCGAGTCCCACCAAGGGTGTTTTGTGTTCTTTTTCAATGGGATCAGTTCCTGTGCTTTCTGAGCAATTTTTTTTGTGGATTTTTTTCCATGCATCTGCCTGTTCCTTTTCCCATTCCTCTGTTATGTTGGATTCCTTGATCTTTTTCATGTGTGCTTTTTTTTGTGCTTTCTTGTGATGAATTCTCCTTGGGGAAACTTGAATTTGATCCGTGTTAGGTGGTGGTCTGAGTTAATGTTCGCGCCCCTGCCGACTTGGACATCTTGGATCTCTCTTTGTTGTAGGTATGAGATCGCAACCTGGTCTATCTGGAATTCTTCAATCTGTTGAATAGGCGATCTCCATGTCTTCTGTTTTCGTGGAGATTTTCTTATATATATATATATATATATATATATATATATATATATATATATATATATATATATATATAATAGTTTTTTCTATTTATATATATATATATATATATATATATATATATATATATATATATATATATATATATATATATAAATAGAAAAAACTATTTTCGTTGAAGCATTTTTGAGTCTCTAGAACCCATTCAAAAGAATTCGCCGGGCACTTTTAAGGAAACATTAGAAGTCGACCATAAAAAATTCTTTCCAAGAGTCGAAAAATTGTTGAAAGATGTGTATTTCACCGGAAGGAGATTAGTTTAAAGGAAACAAAATAAATTTGAATAAAAAAATAAATACTTTTTGTTTTATGTCAAAGGTCATCTTACTTTTTCAACATAGTAATACATATAGTCGCAAAAATAATATTAAACTATTTATTCCTTAAATATCGATTAACATTTATATAATACTGGAATGAAAATCTCTTGACTTTTTTTCTATATCGTATCTAAAGTTTGTAGTATTATCCTTAGCAGAATACAATATCGTAGTTTAGTATTCCTATCTTATATCCGCCTTTCTATATTTTCCATATGTTTGTTTCTAGATATCTTTCCGGCTTCAGGATTTTCGTATTGACCTCCGTGTCTTCCGGCGGATAAATCAAAATAGGAATAGTTTAAATTTGCATATCCTTTTCTATCTATATATTCCACTGTGCCCGCGATTTATCTTTCTCAGGGATAAAAAGATCACTGAATCAAAACTAAATAAAAAAGAAACGGTTAAAATTTCAACAATCAACACGACAAGCTGGTAATGATTAATACGAAATCACTAATTTTCATAAACTACAGCATACCTAGATTATGTTTATTGGTGGTTTTCAGTTTTTATAAATAATCTTTTTTTTATGATTGATCTGTCTTTTTTAAGTTCTAAAGGGTTATCCATTTTGTACTTCGGAAAGTAAAATTAAAAAAAGTACACAAAGAATTAAGATTTCCATGCATTTTTTTTTTCATTTTATTGCTTGGACTTTGCCATTAAGGGTGGAATACAACATCATTGAAATGTCCACCACGTGATCGCTTGCACGACTCAATCCATTTGAGGTAAGTTCACATTTCGGCTGGTATCTCGGCCATGACTTGACGAAAGTCTAGGTAAATACAATTTTTGGACATCACCAAATCTCGAAATACCGTGGTCTGGGAACTTCTCGTGCAATAAAGTCAAAATTGGTCGTGTTGTGTGGCTTGTGGCGCCGTCTTGTTGGAACCATTCCTTCTTCGTTTTCGACGAGTACGGGCCAATGACACCACCAGACCATAACGCGCATTGAACAAACACCTTTTGCGCATGCAATGGACTCTCCACAATCATTTGTTGGTTTTTAGAGGCCCATATATGGCAATTTTGCTTATTTACGTATCGGCCGAGCGAGAAATGAGCTTCATCACTGAAGATTTTGTTCGAAAATTCCACACACTGTGAACACACTTGCACTAACAGAAGCGACATTCTCCATCCAGCGAGTGTTACTTACGATGATGCACATATCTTACCACATTCATAACAGACCCAGTATTTTCAAATTTCTTGAGTGTGTTGGAAATTGTGCGCTCAGAAGAACGATTATGGCGACCATATTCTGCTCGTAAAGCGCTAGACGTGGCTACGGTAGAATAACCATTTTTGTAACAACTTTTAATAAATCAAACGCGTTATTTGGTAGTTAAACGTTCCATATTGTAAAATGGCAATTAAACCAAACAAATCACACTTTAGGTGACATTTAAATTTGACAGTTGCCAAAATGCAGGGCTCTATTTTCCGAACCACAACATGGATAACCCCATATCAGTAATATCTTAATGTTTGTATGATTATAAAGTTATGAGTATAATTAAGTTATCACGGAGCATATTTTCTTATAAATTTGACACTTACTTCATATTGGCAATGCACCTTTTGGTTTTAATACCACATTTTTGCTGGTAAAGATTTTTGTTGGTGATTTTTTACCTTGGGCAGATTTTTTTTTTGTGGTGGGGATGTGGGTTTCTATCGGTTATTTCTTTGAATTATTTTTGTACGCGTTCTCTTTGTCGCTTTCTTAAAAATATGTTATTTATTTGTTATCAAATTAAAATAAACTTTGCTGAGGCCCATTATGTCAGTTTTATTGTTTTCTGATTTTGTATATATATCATCTCACAAATTTTTCTTTCTTGTATGTTTTTCTGTTTGGACAATTTTTATTTTGTTAAAATCAAACTTATAATTTTGTTTGGTCACGTGCGCACTATATATGCGCATATATATATATATATATATATATATATATATATATATATATATATATATATATATATATATATATATATATATATATAGTACATATGTATAGTATACAGTTGAAATGGAGATGGGCAGGCCATATAGCGAGGCGATGGGACGACAGATGGACCAAGGCAATCCTGGAGTGGATACCGCTTGATCGCAAACGTCCGCGAAGAAGACCGAAAGCACGATGGATTGATGACATCGTTAAGTATATTGGACCCGAGTGGCAGAGGAAAGCCCAGGACCGTGAAGGTTGGAAGCATGCTGAAGAGGCCTTCATCCTGCACTGGATCGATGCGGGCTGATGATGATGATACATATATATATATATATATATATATATATATATATATATATATATATATATATATATATATATATATATATATATATATGTGCTTTGCCAGTCCTTCACCCATAATCCAAAGCGCCAGCAAGCGTCTCCCAAGACCGGTTTCTGGCCTTAAGCCGTCGTCAGTTGGGCACAAGCTGGACACCTGAAGAGCGGATGACGGAACGACTAAAGCCATGACCGTTTAAATTGGCCATGTCGAATGGAGGCTGCAATCACATGCAGGCACGCCATCCTGCGGTAAACGGTCGCAGCAGTCAGACTGTGCGAAACCGTTTGTGACCCGTCTAGCCTCGGGTCAGTACCAGGTATGATCGAAAAATTGTGAACTGGGCCCGTGGAGAAAAGTATTAAAAAGCTAATAATAATGTATATCGCAAAAAGAAAGGTCATTTAAATTCCTATTACACCAAATGCGGCCTGATACATATATTGAACACACACTTTAGTTTAACAAGCTTTAAAATCAGGGGTTTCGTTGTTCACTGGTTTCCAGGAAAATCTATTTAGAAAATATTCTCCATCCGATCTACATCCTTAAAAGTATAAAGCAAGCATCAGGCTTGGTGTTGATATACCCTTTTAACCTTGACTTGTATATCGAGCACATAATTCAGATGTCCTTAAAACCAAAACTAAAAGTGGCTGTTTTTTTAGCAAAGTTTAAGCTTGTTTTTTAGCAAAACTAAGTTAAGTAATTATAGAAAAAAAAAATTTTATACAGCAATATTCGACTTAAGGAGCCACATTAGCTGTGGTGTCTAAGGCGTCAGCCTTACGTTACGGCAGTTAGTGTGGAGCAGTTTCGAATCCCGTACTAGGCAAAAAAAACGTTTTTCTAAAATTCTTGTGAATGTTTCTAGATAAGAGTGTAAAATCTGACAAGGAATCACCCCTCAGTCACGCCAGTTCGCGGCTGGGTAAGGCCGGATGCCTTCTGAGAGGTTTTCTACGTTGGTCACTCGCCAGTCGGTAGGCTTCTCGAGATTCTTTCGGTTAAGCACAAAACCAAGGGGGGGTGCTGACCGGGGTTTTCGGTAGCTAATGAGCGTGGTTTGGAACCCACGTTAAGCTGTAGGTCCAGTCGCTAAATAGCCTTTTCAGTTGCTGATGCGCCTCTAACCCCAAAATTCCAATTTCCAATATGAAAAAAATAAATGACAGACATGAAATTCTTGGATGAAAGACCCTATCTAGCACATTAGTAGCTTCGACGTATCTTCCACATATTCTGCATAATTCAAATCATAAACGTTCTTAAATATTCGAATTTTTCGTGCGTCGGAAAAAAGTCTTCCTGATGTTTTTATGAGCCCATGTATTTTTCACCTACAAACATATCACCGCGAGATACTGCGCCGAATAATAAGACCGAAACCGCAGACAATATTTCATCACGTCGCAAAATAAACAGATTTTTGGGAAATATGACGTAACATATTCCGGAAAGTAGTAATAGGTCTGTTCTAGCATCAATTTCTGACGGTTTGAAACCAGTTTGATGGATTAATTAATTGCGCATGTTCGTCCCTAAACTTGGTTGCAAACGGTTTGAGTTTTGTTTTTTTTCTGCTAAAACGCTTGTAGTTTGATTGACATTTCTCCGCGTCGTTGAGTCAAACAATATTGACGTATACGAATAAAAATAATAAATATTCTTTAGTTAAGTCGCGTTTGTTTATATTTTTATTTGAAAATTGTAAAGCGAATAACGTAGTTTTTATCAAAAAAATAATAAAGTTGATTAAAATCGATAATATTGATGTTAACGGTAAGTTTTTGTATTACATTTACTGTGATTTTTTTAATATACGATTTTATATTTGTAGATATCTCAGAATTTGTTATAATTCCGCCCCCATCCAACACAAGCAGTGTGTTAGTACCCGTACAGCAATATTGTTGTGTGCCGGCTGTACCCATACAGTCGGGGCTTTCTACCTCAAAACCTTTATATAATACACTGGAAGAGGAAGAAAATATTTTGAATTTGATGCAGAAATTAATGCCATTTTTAGCAAAAAAAATAGAAACCCAGAAATTTTTCTCAGCTCATCAAGCATTATAACAACTAAATCATCTAATGAAGAAAGTTTGGGAGTTGCAAGTGAAATTGAAAATGTTGAACCACATTTGGAATTCAAAGATGCAAATATATTTATTGAAAAAATATTAACAACCCCTGCAAATACACCGAAGTAAATAAGAAAACTGATACAAACTACAAAGTATAAAAAGGATGTATCTATTGAACAAATGCTTTTAGAAAGGAAGCAGTATCAAGAAGAAAAATTGGAACTAGAAAAATACAAAACAGAGCAAATTTTGCAGATTGAGAGAGATAAGTTAGAATGTAAAAGAAGAAATAAATTAATAGATAGAAGAAATTAGTAAAAATACTAATTCTAATATTAATCCACTTATGTAAATTTCATGTTTTTATTAGTTTTCGTTTTGTATTATATATTAGATGTATTTAGAAAGAAATTATTAATTTATATGGAGTTTTGTTTATTTTGGGTTGAAGAGTTATTAAAAATTAGAAACTAATTTATCAAATGTTTTTTCTTTTATGTGAAAATATTTAATAATGGTACATTACTTAATATAAAATATTTGTACAGATTTTCGTTGTCTGCCTCTGGTAGTTCTCGTCGTAAGTGCTTAAACAGCCCTGATTCATTTTGTTATATATGTGGCAGTTTTACCATCCCCATTCAACGGACTAATATTAGTATATTTGTCAGGCAAGCCTATTTTGCTCCAAACATTTTAAATCAGCCACTTGTCGACAGAAAAAACATTGTATTTCCGCCTTTGCATATAAAACTAGGTCTCATGAAGCAATTTGTTAAGGCTTTGTCAATTGATAGAGACTGCTTTAAGTATATCATTTCGGCATTCCCTAGCCTGTTATATGAAAAGATATAGACTGGTGTGTTTGATGGTCCACAGATTCGGCAACTCGTTAAAGATGAAAATTTCACTGAAACAATGACCGAACTTGAAAGAAATGCTTGGTTGGCTTTTAAAAATATTGTTAAAGACTTTCTTGGAAATACACGAGCCCCGAATACATCGAAATTGTTCAACAACTCTTGGAGAGCTTTAAAAAGCTTGGTTGCAACATGAGCATCAAACTGCATTTGTTACATAGTCATCTTGCGAACTTCCCAGAAAACCTTGGTCTTGTTAGTGATGAACAGGGCGAGCGATTCCACCAAGATCTAAAGGTTATGGAAGCGCGGTATCAAAGTAGATGGGATGACAGTATGATGGCTGACTATTGTTGGAGCATCAAGCGAGAATGTCCACAAACTGAACACTCCAGGAAAAGCTATAAGAAGAAATGTTTACCATAATATCTTTTATTTATTTTTTGTATAAACACAATTTAACTTTTAATAATATGTTAACCTCTATATGAATAAAATATTCTAATCTATTTGGTCAGATCTCACCATATTTCCTTTCGTATGTACACTTTTAAGGTAAAATGAGGGGTATGCTGTAGCTTAAGAACTTGACGCGATAGAGAAAAACTGTGAATATTTTTGAATAAAGAGATGAAAAATTAGTCAAAAACAAGTCACAGATCCAAGTCAACAAAATTGCTGTTCCCCAGTGTAATCTTACATCAAAAAAGAATGATATATGACCCTGCAAAATAGAATCTGAAACTCCGATATTTTTTACAAAATGGCTGATATCGGAACTATGTTTAGAATCAATAGCAGAATGCAAAAATGGATGAACATATAGGATGTTAAAGAAAAAAACAAGTTATTAGTTATAAGAAAAAACAAAATTATACCCTGTCACGGTTTTGTGAGACACCCTGTATAAATAAAATTAATTTTTAATTATGCAGCCTATTGTACAACTACTTAGATTAAATAATCTCCTGATGTTGCTAACATGGTTAGCGAAACGTGCGTCGATAACTTAAAAAAAGTGTTCTGTGTTTAGTGTTTAGTGGTAAATCTCTTTGAGTTTTGTGTTTCATACCGAAGGTTATAATAGAACATTTGAACTCTTATACTTAAACTTTTCTTCTATCTTCAGCCATTATCAAGATATCAACCGATATAACTCTATTGAGACACGCTGTATATACTACAGGCGACAGAACTGACAGAAAAAATGTGATTTTGATCTCTCAATGTATGGCCTATTTGGATTTTGTACGGGTGGAATTTCAAACCTTGCTTCGTAAATTCCGATTCGAAATGTGTGAAACTGCATGACGACGAGTTGAACGATGTAGTTTATGTCTCATTGTTCGCAGATGTATGTATACGAGGTGTTTAAACAAAGTAATGAGACTGATTTTTTATAATTTTCTATTCAATTAAAATTACAATTTTTCGTTGGCTTGTTTAAAGTAGTTGCAAAACCCTTGAAGAGAGTTTGATCATAGCTTTGAAGGTAAAAAAAAGGTAAAGTATTAGGATTAGAGGTGCATCAGCAGCTAAGTTATTTAGCGACTGGACCTACAGCTTAACGTTGGTTCCGAACAACGGTCATCAGCTTCCGACAAACTCAGGCCACCACCCCTCTCAGGTTATAAACCCTTGGTTATGTGCCTACCCATAGGTCTATCAGGAAACCTACCGACTGGCGAGTGACCAATGTAGAACACTTCTCAGAAGGCATCCGGCCTTACCCAGCCTTTAACTGGCATGACTGAGGGTTAATTCGTTGTCGGATTTTACACTCTTGCCTAGAAACAATCACAGACATTTAGGTGTGGATATGTGAGGGTGGGTGTGTGTGTGTATGTGAGTGTATAAATGTGTGTGTAACCAGCTACCTTTGGATTGCTAGGCAGGCGACTAACCCACCAGACCACCGAGGCCGGCCCTTTGAAAGAAATACAAAGTTCAATATAAAAAATGTTTCAAGTACTGGAGAAAACGTTGGAATAATTGTATTGTAGTGAGAGGGGATTGCCGCTATGAAACCAGATGCTAATGGTATGTAAATAATAATAGATTATGTCCATCAAAGTAGTTACTAGCGCTGAAGATGATTTTTCCACTCTTCATAGCAACTCAGATACTGGTCGGTTTCAATGTTTTCAATGTTCTCCAATGTACCAAAATTGTGTCATTTGTAGTGAATATTCAATCATATATAAAGGAAAAAGTCACAGGGACTCAAATCTGGTGAATAAGACGACTGCGGAGCCACTGTGATGGTTTTACTTGCCAAAAATTCGTTAAATGAATTCGCTGTGTGTCAACTCTCATTGTTGTTATGCAGTACCCAGATGTTTTCTTGATGTTTATTCTTACACCATTTTTCGAAGTCTTTCAAAAGCCGGTCGCGTTGGTGCGGACGGTAAGAGCAGCGACCTACCGCTACTGTGCCTAAACCGCATCGGAGCGGTAGTTGGTTCGATTCCAGCGCTCGGATGGTTGTTTTTCTTTCTTTCTTCTGTCTGTTTACTTCCTAAATGTTTGTGATTGTTTCTAGGCAAGAGTGTAAAATCCGACTACGAATTACCCCTCAGTCATGCCAGTTAAAGGCTTGGTAAGCCCGGATGCCTTCGGAGAAGTGTTCTGCGTTGGTCACTCGCCAGTCGGTAGGTTTCCTGATAGACTTATGGGTAGGCACATAACCAAGGGTTCATAGCCCGAGGGGCGTGCTGGCCTGGGTTTGTCGGAAGCTGATGAAAATGGTTCGGAACCCACGTTAAGCTGTAGGTCTAGTCGCTAAATAGCCTAGTTGCTGATGCGCCTCTAACCCTAACACTTTCCCTTTTATCTTTATCAGTTTAACAACACTGTTCGCCCTCAACACATGAACTGAAATGTAGGCAACTGGAGAAATTATCTTTTTTTTTAAACACTTTTATCTTTCAAAAACTTTTCATTAATAAAGCTCGTTTACCGTTTGGTCTTGACATAGAAATTCCTTATGGACAATCCTTTAGCTATCAGCTTGCTTTTGATCTTTGATTTGCTGATTCTGACTTTTTCTACCGTGTTAAGGTCGGAGTGTGCCATCCCTAGCCCTGGTGTTTCATTTTTTGGTCGTATTCAATTCAACGGCTACCTTAGTCAAATTCAAATTTTCTCCGATCATTCTGATCGTCAACCTATGATCAGAATGCTGAAAATTCAGTATTGATGGCGCACCGTTGCTCGAAATTATTGTCAGTCATTTTAAGTACGCACTAGAAAAATCTGGTTCACGAAAAAGACCACGAAATGACTCTTTTGAATGTAAATTGGTACTGAAGATGTATCGGATGTTATCCTCTCCAAAAGAGAAACCAAATCCATTGATACGCCCTACTCTCTCTACCTGGAGACTTCTTGTTCAGTGTAGAGCCAGTTTCCTTACAACTTTTAGCCAATACTTTGATTGCACGACTAGATTGTACCATAGTACCAAATGCACATTGTGTCCTTTATGCATGTTAAGTAATATTAGGACATTGCAAACGCTGTAGGTAGCTTTACTCTTACTTGAGGAACTCCAGAAATTCAATATTGAAAATTGCTCGAGTTTTCTTTCTTTTAAATTTTCTTTCTTAATTAGTATATTTTTTAAACTAATTAAGAAATAATACAGTAATTAAATATATTATATTAAATGTTAGTCGGTGTTGTCCCTCGGGAGAAACGAGGATCAAGAAAATTGAGATATATGAGTATCCGCATTTGTTTTTTATCTACTTTAATAGAAATCATGCTGAGATTGGGCTGTAAATTTTAATATTTTTAATAAGATTTTTTTTTTAATTTCCGTGGCGATTCAGAAAATTTATTGGAGATATAACAACAAGAAAATTTGTTGGAGTTAATATATACTTTTTTTTGTTTTCGTTTGATCTTTCTTCGTTTGAAATGGATTGGTTTGGTATTAATTAATCAATATCATCAAACAAGTTAGATTTTCAAATAAAAATTTCTTTAGTATTTAGCCCCTTCGGCATTTTTATTTATTATTGGTTCTGGATTTCCATTTGGCATATGTATTGATGAATCGAATCTAAGTTTCATCAGCAAACACGAAAAATTAATGTACTCCTATACTGAAAAATTCTAAGCGTAAAACAAAATGATTGAGGCTTGAAATGTGTAAACAGGTGCTTCAAAAAATACGACAATGTGAAACGGCGAACAAATAAGTTAGATATCACTCACCCTGTGTCAATTAATCATTATATTCTGGGAAATATTATTCGTACTAAAGAGCATAGCAGTGATTAATGTTGATCTATTTTCCGTAAACGACCCAACGTAAATAATTTCACGCGTCACGATTAAAATTAATTTGATATGCATTCAAATGTTATATTATGCTGTGGCAACCTCACCGGGCTATCAGTACGGTAAACACAAAAGAAAATGAGACAATATTCAATCTCTCGAGGTGAAAAGATACGACCCTTGCATGAGGTAGTGTTAGATGATTATATACATGATAATTATATTAATATTTCGGAAGGAGGCTTGAAATATTATATATCTATATATATATATATATATATATATATATATATATATATATATATATATATATATATATATATTGGATTTTTCTCGCTCTTCCAATCAATTCGATCCGATTTAATTGACATTTATTTCGTTCTTGATAAACTTAATATTGTGCTTTTATTTCAGTTAATATTACGACTGTTTCTCGACATATATTTTCCCTTAATTTTAATGAAATATACTGTATTTATTTTTGACATAATTGTCAATGTCAATGTCATGTGTTTGATTGTTGTTATATGTATAGACATGTTTTAACATCTCTATTTTATTATATTGATAAAGCCTAGATATTCGAGAATAGTTCGAAAAGTTTTCATCCTGACAGATATATTTTTATTTTTTTTTTATCTTACGATATCCGAACTTTTTGGTACCATCTGTATAATGAATTTAATATTTGCTCAGTCATTTGGAAACAGAAAATAATAGCTAGGGGGACGGTGGATATGCTTGAAGAATTTTTGAAGAAGATTTGTGAGATGAGGACCAATTAAAGAACTACGGGATACAGGAATACAGGGATATCACCTAGTTACAAGCTTCTGCAAAAGAGATGTGAATTATCATGGTGGAAGTGCAATTTATGCGTCTAGTGACCTACAGTGTAGGGTGCGAAATGATGTATTAGCGGTGTCGGTTGAAGGGACTCTCGAGTGCTGGGGATGTGAATTCAAGACTTATAGATCTAAAATTATTAATACATATTTATATAGGCCATCAATAGGAATTTTTGAATTATTTTTGGATAAGTTTGAGAAACTGTGTGAAAAGATGATATATGAAGATGCATGGGTTTTTTATATGGGTGATTATATTATTCTTTTAAGTAATAATTGAGTTTTTGATTCCTTTCCCCTTTCGAATATTGGTATGCTTTCCATGATTCGGAGTCTTATTGGTGGTAGACCAGCAACTGCTTAGATGGCGACTGTGGGGGCGGTTCTATACCCCCCTGTTTTTGGAGTAATTTTAGTAAGTATCATCAAGGTTTTGTTAGCTTTTTCGCATATCACCTTGACGTGAGTGGTCATTTTAGCATCTTTGTTTATGAGAATCCTCATGTATATTAGTTGACCTCGTACTATTTATTGTGGCGTCCTAAATATTGCTTTGGGGGTTTGTGAGTTTTCTTCTCCCCACCAATATTACCATTTCAGTTTTTTTGCTGACATTTTAATGGCCATTTGATCCATCTTCAGGGCTATTTTGTTGACAATATTGTTGTGTCATTTCATCCAGCACAAGCCTGATCCTTATTCTTACCACCACCACCGCCAGGTCATCAAAGTACGCCACCATGGTAACTCCCTTCTCTGTGCCGATTCTCAGGATTTAATCGTAGAAAATATTCCATAGTAAAGGTCCGAGGATCGATCCTTGCCGTATTCCGCAGGTTGTTGATATTTTGATAATTAAGATTAAGATCATTTTAATTTGGTAAGTTCTGATTTTTGCTCTGGGTGTGTCATTCACTATCTTTTCCCAGGGAGCATTTTCCCAAAGGCATTTTCTATATCTAATATAACCATTGCGCAGAATTTTCGGTTATTGTAGGCTTTTGTTTTTATTCAGGAGTTTCCATAATCTTCGATAGTGCATTTAGAGTTGATTTCCCTTTCCTAAATCCAAATTGGTGGTCGTGTAAAATTTTACGGTCTGTTATCTCCTTCTCCAGTCTGATTTTGATCAACGCCTCTAGAAGTTTTCCGGCAGCATTCAGTAGGCATATGGATCTATATGATGTAAGATTTAGCGGTTCCTTTCTAGGCTTCTCGAATCTTTATTATCTTTATTATCTTTTTTATCTTTATTTTGTTTGCTGCATTTATAATTTCTTCCGATGTGAAAAGCGTAATGGCTCCCTACAGGAGGTCTACATCTGCCCATTTAGTTACTGGGCGCTTTGGAAACAGTTTGTCCACATGTTCTTGTGTTTCGCATTTATCTATTGTCCTATGACTTTTCAATTTAATTTTTTTTGTTACAATCTGATATTCTTTGCACCAGATATCATTTTCTAGCTCTTCGCTTAAGTATTTCCACATTTTGCTTTTCTGTATTTTTATTGCTTTTTCAGATCATTCTTTGTTGTTTCATATGCCTGTTCTTGTCCACCAATACACTGGGGAATGGCCGTATTTTGGTTGCCTCTTTCTTGGGAGATACTTGTTGCAGAGATGTTTTATTAGTCTAATGAGGACATGTGGCTAGCTAACCAGTCTCCCCTTATTTTAACTTATCGCTAAGTTGTTCTTAAAAGTTTCTAGAATCTCTAAGGATATTGGCCATCCTCGATAGGATTCGCTTGTATGTTCTTTTTTATTGTTCAATTCTCCCCGTGTGAGTTCGAAACATATATTGCGGTCGTTGGGCTCTACTTCTACTCGCCAATTAGTAATAATATTGTTTAATCCACTTGACGCCATGGTAATATCGATGAGAGAACTGCCAGTTGCAGCGCCGAATGTAAGAGTACCTCCCTCATTCACCGTAATTAGATTATTCGCCTCTAATCATTCCTCTAGAAAATACGATGTTTGGCGAAAAGTGACACGAGTAGATAAACAGGCCCTAGGTTTCTACGCTTGTGAAGTCATTTTCCTTAAAGTGATGGGTCACCGATAGTTGGCGGTTCACACGGATAAAACAATTGCCATCAAGATCACAAAAATCGGTTGCCACCTTGTTTATGTTGGGTCCCTGACCAATTACTATATCGATTTGTTTTTCATAAATCGTTTGATTTAAGGGATCATGGACTGCATAATAGGTATTAAGGTTTATCTGTAGGAATTTAATCTCTTTTGGAATGATGTGTTTTTTGTTCTTTTGTTTTTTTGTCCAGTTTTCTGGCCAGAGATAGTGGGCGTCTGAAGGCTTTACACTGCGTTGTACCGTACTTGTGACGTGCTGAATGACATAGTGGGCAGAATTCCTCGTCTTTGCATTGTTTTTTATGTCTATCAACCGCACACTAGTAACAGGTATTTGTTCAGTCGTGGCCATTGCATTCGGGGGTGTTATGCTCATGTGACCAACATTTCTGGCAATTACTAACCTAGACTCTTTTGAGGATGGAGCAATTTACCAAACCTACCCGTATTTTCTGATTCTTTGCTAATAAATCCGCAGACGTTATGTTAATTGTTAGGGTGACTGCCAGAGTTTCTCATGCATTTCGTCTAAGATCTCCGAGTGTATATGTATGTTTTTCTTTAACTGGCCCAATTTTTTTTCAATTACATATATGAGATTTTCTTAGACCTTGAATGGCGTTTCCAACTATGTTATTATTTTTTCCTGCTGCATAGCTAATATATATATATATATATATATATATATATATATATATATATATATATATATATATATATATATATATATTAGCTATGCAGCAGGAAAAAATAATAACATAGTTGGAAACGCCATTCAAGGTCTAAGAAAATCTCATATATGTAATTGAAAAAAAATTGGGCCAGTTAAAGAAAAACATACATATACACTCGGAGATCTTAGACGAAATGCATGAGAAACTCTGGCAGTCACCCTAACAATTAACATAACGTCTGCGGATTTATTAGCAAAGAATCAGAAAATACGGGTAGGTTTGGTAAATTGCTCCATCCTCAAAAGAGTCTAGGTTAGTAATTGCCAGAAATGTTGGTCACATGAGCATAACACCCCCGAATGCAATGGCCACGACTGAACAAATACCTGTTACTAGTGTGCGGTTGATAGACATAAAAAACAATGCAAAGACGAGGAATTCTGCCCACTATGTCATTCAGCACGTCACAAGTACGGTACAACGCAGTGTAAAGCCTTCAGACGCCCACTATCTCTGGCCAGAAAACTGGACAAAAAAACAAAAGAACAAAAAACACATCATTCCAAAAGAGATTAAATTCCTACAGATAAACCTTAATACCTATTATGCAGTCCATGATCCCTTAAATCAAACGATTTATGAAAAACAAATCGATATAGTAATTGGTCAGGGACCCAACATAAACAAGGTGGCAACCGATTTTTGTGATCTTGATGGCAATTGTTTTATCCGTGTGAACCGCCAACTATCGGTGACCCATCACTTTAAGGAAAATGACTTCACAAGCGTAGAAACCTAGGGCCTGTTTATCTACTCGTGTCACTTTTCGCCAAACATCGTATTTTCTAGAGGAATGATTAGAGGCGAATAATCTAATTACGGTGAATGAGGGAGGTACTCTTACATTCGGCGCTGCAACTGGCAGTTCTCTCATCGATATTACCATGGCGTCAAGTGGATTAAACAATATTATTACTAATTGGCGAGTAGAAGTAGAGCCCAACGACCGCAATATATGTTTCGAACTCACACGGGGAGAATTGAACAATAAAAAAGAACATACAAGCGAATCCTATCGAGGATGGCCAATATCCTTAGAGATTCTAGAAACTTTTAAGAACAACTTAGCGATAAGTTAAAATAAGGGGAGACTGGTTAGCTAGCCACATGTCCTCATTAGACTAATAAAACATCTCTGCAACAAGTATCTCCCAAGAAAGAGGCAACCAAAATACGGCCATTCCCCAGTGTATTGGTGGACAAGAACAGGCATATGAAACAACAAAGAATGATCTGAAAAAGCAATAAAAATACAGAAAAGCAAAATGTGGAAATACTTAAGCGAAGAGCTAGAAAATGATATCTGGTGCAAAGAATATCAGATTGTAACAAAAAAAATTAAATTGAAAAGTCATAGGACAATAGATAAATGCGAAACACAAGAACATGTGGACAAACTGTTTCCAAAGCGCCCAGTAACTAAATGGGCAGATGTAGACCTCCTGTAGGGAGCCATTACGCTTTTCACATCGGAAGAAATTATAAATGCAGCAAACAAAATAAAGATAAAAAAGATAATAAAGATAATAAAGATTCGAGAAGCCTAGAAAGGAACCGCTAAATCTTACATCATATAGATCCATATGCCTACTGAATGCTGCCGGAAAACTTCTAGAGGCGTTGATCAAAATCAGACTGGAGAAGGAGATAACAGACCGTAAAATTTTACACGACCACCAATTTGGATTTAGGAAAGGGAAATCAACTCTAAATGCACTATCGAAGATTATGGAAACTCCTGAATAAAAACAAAAGCCTACAATAACCGAAAATTCTGCGCAATGGTTATATTAGATATAGAAAATGCCTTTGGGAAAATGCTCCCTGGGAAAAGATAGTGAATGACACACCCAGAGCAAAAATCAGAACTTACCAAATTAAAATGATCTTAATCTTAATTATCAAAATATCAACAACCTGCGGAATACGGCAAGGATCGATCCTCGGACCTTTACTATGGAATATTTTCTACGATTAAATCCTGAGAATCGGCACAGAGAAGGGAGTTACCATGGTGGCGTACTTTGATGACCTGGCGGTGGTGGTGGTAAGAATAAGGATCAGGCTTGTGCTGGATGAAATGACACAACAATATTGTCAACAAAATAGCCCTGAAGATGGATCAAATGGCCATTAAAATGTCAGCAAAAAAACTGAAATGGTAATATTGGTGGGGAGAAGAAAACTCACAAACCCCCAAAGCAATATTTAGGACGCCACAATAAATAGTACGAGGTCAACTAATATACATGAGGATTCTCATAAACAAAGATGCTAAAATGACCACTCACGTCAAGGTGATATGCGAAAAAGCTAACAAAACCTTGATGATACTTACTAAAATAACTCCAAAAACAGGGGGGTATAGAACCGCCCCCACAGTCGCCATCTAAGCAGTTGCTGGTCTACCACCAATAAGACTCCGAATCATGGAAAGCATACCAATATTCGAAAGGGGAAAGGAATCAAAAACTCAATTATTACTTAAAAGAATAATATAATCACCCATATAAAAAACCCATGCATCTTCATATATCATCTTTTCACACAGTTTCTCAAACTTATCCAAAAATAATTCAAAAATTCCTATTGATGGCCTATATAAATATGTATTAATAATTTTAGATCTATAAGTCTTGAATTCACATCCCCAGCACTCGAGAGTCCCTTCAACCGACACCGCTAATACATCATTTCGCACCCTACACTGTAGGTCACTAGACGCATAAATTGCACTTCCACCATGATAATTCACATCTCTTTTGCAGAAGCTTGTAACTAGGTGATATCCCTGTATTCCTGTATCCCGTAGTTCTTTAATTGGTCCTCATCTCACAAATCTTCTTCAAAAATTCTTCAAGCATATCCACCGTCCTCCTAGCTATTATTTTCTGTTTCCAAATGACTGAGCAAATATTAAATTCATTATACAGATGGTACCAAAAAGTTCGGATATCGTAAGATAAAAAAAAAATAAAAATATATCTGTCAGGATGAAAACTTTTCGAACTATTCTCGAATATCTAGGCTTTATCAATATAATAAAATAGAGATGTTAAAACATGTCTATACATATAACAACAATCAAACACATGACATTGACATTGACAATTATGTCAAAAATAAATACAGTATATTTCATTAAAATTAAGGGAAAATATATGTCGAGAAACAGTCGTAATATTAACTGAAATAAAAGCACAATATTAAGTTTATCAAGAACGAAATAAATGTCAATTAAATCGGATCGAATTGATTGGAAGAGCGAGAAAAATCCAATCAGCCACCGATGGGGAAAAGCCAATATATCGGTGAGTGTAAAACGCGAAGCTCGAAATATCTAATTGTGGAGGACTTAAGAGGATGATATCCGTCACAGAAGGGGAATTTCACCTTTAATATTAGTATTCCTTTGACTTAAGCTCCACAATTTCCCCTTTTAGTGACATTTTAGAGTAATAACTGTGAGTGGTGATTAGTGGCAGGTTAATATCAGATGGGTCAATAATTTTTCATGCCCCTATTTTGAGTTTCACTCTTATTTTTTTCTTAAAAAAACAGGTTTAATATGGGAGAAAGGTAAAAATGATTTATTCAATGTGTGCGCCATCGCTAATTGCACATTTTCCCATTTTTCTGGCAATTTGTGGATGCACTCCCAGAAAAACCATTCCTCATTTGCTGGGGTCCAGTCATCAAGCCTTTTTTGACATCTTCGTTGAAGTATTTCATGGAAAGGGCAGCGGATGGGGCAAGAGTAATTCTCGCCTTCTTTCCAAAGCGATTCTGTCTTGTGGTCGATCTGATGGTGGTCCTATGATTTTCTGCGTTTTGGGTTCTCGAAATATATCCATTTTTTGTCAAGATCCAATGGAATTAACTTTCACTCGCCGTTTTTCGCTTTTCCATATGTCTGTCATTTAGCTAATGTCGAACACCATTTTCCTGCCTTCTGGATCTTTCACATGGCATGCAGACGACGACAAATGGTTCGGCCACCAATATTTAACCCTTATGCCATTTGTTGCTGAGTTTGCATATCGTCTTCTTCCAACAATGCTTGCAATTCGGCATCTTCAATTTTTTTCGGTTGACCTGCGCGTTCTTTTCTATCAAGTCGAAATCACCACTTTTGACTCGTCTAAACCAACGTCCACAAGCATCTTGCATTGGGACATGGTCACCGTAAGTTTGCACAAGTATACATCGGTTTTGACTCGCGTTTTTTTCTTTTGATTGAACTAGAAAAGTAGTACGTGAAACATCTCAGCGAAATAACAAACTGGAAATTGAAGGAGATCCTGAAAAAATAGCAGATGATTTTAATACATATTTTGTAAATGCAGCATCTGTGCTACTCTATGACTTACAGCAGGTTCCATTTCCCACACAAATACAAGTTATTTGTCATTGATACAACTAAAACAGACAACTGGAAAGTTGGTGTATTGTGTAAAAAAGCTGAGAAATAAGTGTACTGCAGGCTATGATGAAATTTCTTCTATGATGAAAAATCTTTGTGATTTATAATAAATATCCTTTACATTATATATTTCCTGATCAATTGAAGTCGACTTTAGTTGTTTCAATTTTTAAAAAAGACGACCGCTTTAAAATTGAAAAGTATCATCCAATAGGCCTCTTTTTGAAAAAGTTATGTGTAATCACCTTTTAAATTACATGATTACAATCAAGCAGTTTAATAGCATCCAGCAGAGCAATCACCTACCATATTATGTTAAGATTATCAGGGACATTGACCAACTGAAAAAAATGCTGCGGAATATTCAATGTTCTCCTCACAATTCTACAGGTTTCCAATAGTACCGACTTTTGCATAACCTTAAATGTCAGTTGGCCTATGCCTATTAACACAAGAGACTTTTTTAAATTAGAACTTACTAATCCGTATGTTGAAATGATTACCGGGATAATTTTTATATTCTTGACATAACTCATAGTAGTTGTTTATTTTTTTTCTTTTTGATGTAAAGATATAACAGGTATATTCATTCATTTCAAGATATATCGTTGACCGATTGGCTGCAATAAACTCTTAACAACCTCAGCCATAACGAAACCCTGCAAAGTTGCAAGAAACGTAAACAAAGCCGGGCTTAATAAAATAACAGGTAAAAAGATAAAATTCATTTTATACCTGGGTTAGTAGTTTCAAAATATTTTAGTTTAGTTTGCATTTTTTTCTTAAACAGTGCAGTTCTATAATTTCGGTCCTATTTTTTGTTATTCGAAACGTGCTAAAAATGTGGTGTTCTTGGCAAGATAATGATCATTATGCTTCCGGTAGTGTTAATTTTAAAAGAAAACATTTATCGCCCGATGTTAAACAAATTGTCAAAAATGTGTGTGTTTATTTATTGAATAGGGGGCTTAATGTAAATGCAGTCGCAGCAGAAACGTCTTCATTAACGATAAATCCGTTGTCTATGGTTAAAGATATTAAGAAAGTGACAAATATTTAATCCGAAGCAAAATTTATGCTATGTATGACTGTGTGTACATTGTATTCATTGCAACACCCACTAAAGAAAGATGAAACTAACATTCTTTGCAGCAGAACTCGCCTCAAATGGGTTTTTCATATCGGACCATCAATAAAAAAACAAATATTAATGGAATCACGATTGCGACGATGGCGGTTTGACTACCTAAACTCTATAAAAAAAATACAGATTAGAAATTCGTTCCCTTATCTACCTTGATAAAACATGGTTCGATACACATGAGGCGCCAGCAAAGGGATGGGTAGGTACATCAAGAAAATGCCAAACTAAAGCCCCAGCGAGCAAGGGAAAAATTATTACAACTTACATGATGGTTCCGCGGATGGATGGGCTCCAAATTGTTTACGGTTGTCCTCCATCCTCCAAACATTCATCTTTGGACCACCATGACGACTAAATTCACCAGCACAGACGATTACTGACCAGGTGGCAGAGAATGATCTTGAAGAGGAAGACAATCCTGAAGCTACATAACTTTTTATGGAATATGATGCTAAGTTAAGAGGTATACCCATGGAACTGCGTCCCAGACTTTCCAAACTTCAACTCACCAGAGAAATAAAGAACGCAGTTGCATCTGTAAATGCTAATATAAGGGGAATGATTGAGTGCAGTACTGATTTATTGAAAACCTGCCATGTTGTGTACTGCGCCGCGGCCGTGATTTCCAAGATATTCACTAAACAATGGCCGAGACCTAATACACACCTGCTGCAAAACAACAGGACCCTCCTTGGGAAAGAAGATTGAAAAATAAGATTAATGAAATAAGGAGTAAGGTGGGTCTGTTGCATAACTACTTTCATGCTGCAGTAGCCAGAATTGTCGTTTGCCTTTACGGTTTATACCTCACGGCTTCAACCTGGCATACACCAACTATCTAGCGAGACCACTACCAAGAGCAACCAAGAGTACCCTGCACTCGCCAAGGATTTTCGGGGAAGGAAGACCCCCGTCCACGGTCGGACAGACGATTTTCCCTCTACCCTTCCTCATAATCCTCACTCTTTTTCCCCCTTTCTGCCCATCCATTCACAATACCTATCATTTCACCATTCACTTTATTTTCTTTATCCCTCAATTCGATTTCTCTTCCATTCAGCTCTCTCAAGCATTCTTCTCTTCCTTCCTTCCTCTCTGCACTCATACAGCCAACCCTCACATGATCTACATCTTCCTTTCCGCTTCCACATCCGCAGTTTCTGCTATCATTCTTTATCTTGAACCTTTCTTTATACCCTGCTAGATTTCCATGTCCCGTTACCAACTGCATTCCTTTCCAAGATATTTCCATTCTCTCTACTCCCACTCGTTGGCACCATTCGTACATCTTTCTGCCTTTTTTACTCTCGTCCCATTTCTTTTGCCATTCTCTTATTATATTCCTCTTCTTCCTCATCCATTCTTTCGTCCACCTCTTCTCACATTCCAGCGCTACTCGTTCTCCTACTCTTCCCTCACTTGCCAACTCATCCGCTCTTCTCATTTCTCTCTCGCTGTTTCTCGCAATCCATCTTACTTTTATTGACTTCCCTTCTCTCATCAACTTGCTTATCTGGGTCTATAGGAGACTATCTCCTTTTCCTGCCCTTTTCCTCTCCTCTATTTCACTTACAACCTCTCTACTATCTGTTATTAAAATCCCTCTCCACCTCTATACTTGAACCATTCTATTCCTCTCTTTACTGCGTAGTACTCAAACTTTCTGGAGGTTAGTCCATCACTCACTCTCTCTTTATACTCTCGCTCACTCCCGTTCTCTCTCACAATCATTCCTATTCCGTCTTTTTCTCCTTTTACCGACCCGTCTACCCATATCCTTATTATTTCCTCATCGTTCTCTTCTTCATCTTCTTTCTCTTTCATATCTCTTCATCTTCTTTCTCTTCATACTCTTTCTTTCCTCGCATTCTCCTTACATTCATCCCATGCATCCGCCCAGGCTTTTGCTTCTATATGCACCGGCGAGGTACCCGCCGCCACAGCCAAAACTTCGGTCGGTGACCCTTAGGTTTTTGGTTGTTGTTGTAGGAAACTATTTTCTTAAAAATGGTGTGAAGGATCGTTAGTTAAATATACGGAAATATTTTCCCTTACACCCTGTATAATACCGTCATGGTGTACGCAAAATACAAAATTAAGCCTATAAAATGTAACTATAATTAAATATTGTTTATTTATTACTTTGAGTTATATCTTAAAAAAATAAAATACACTCGAAAGTTCATAACGTTATCCACTAACTCGAACAGAGATCTCAATAATAAGGCCCTTAACGATTATGAAAAGTCGCATTCTCCTAGCCTAGTAGTTTGCTGACTTATCCTATAAACATTTTAGAAACTTACCTGAAAACTTCTAGATTGGCTCGTGTGGTTTATCGAAAGTTCCATACCAGTGTTTCCGCCTTTTTTTTTTAATTTAAACTTAACGGGTCAAAGTTGGCTTTTCTCTCCAGTGAACACAGGAGCCGCAGCCTTAATTAGGATTTTCGATGGTGGAAGTGCTCGGAACTTTATCCGATTCGTCAAAGTGAACGAGGAAAAACAAATGCTTTGGGCGATTCGAAGTTTTTTAGTAATTGATGCCATCGGAAACAAGACCACAAGAGTGTAAAGCTTCAGAGATTTTTTAAAAACAAGTTAGTCAACAAACAAGAAATTACACTATCGGTCTAAAAAAAATATTAAAATGTAGGCTTGAAAGTAAGAAGTTACGGGTTAGACATGAGTCTAAATAAAGAACGGAAGAAGGTTAACGTATCATCTCCTGATGATGCTGACATGGTTAGCAAAACGCACATCCAGAAATTTAAAGCAAGTGATTTGGTGTTTGGTGATATATTTCTTTGAGGCAGAAAAGTTTAATAATAGAATTGACCTGACATAGATTTTAGTGAGAAACTGTTTCTCCTGATTAAAAAACTTAAATATTTGAAAATCGAGTCGAATCGAAAATCGTGGAAAACGTCGTGAAAAAAACCAGCACTGTACACCTGGAAAAATTATTTATATATATATATATATATATATATATATATATATATATATATATATATATATATATATATATATATATATATATATATATCACTCATCATCCTGATGGGTGATTTTAATGCCAGAATTGGAACAACAAGAACAGACGAAAATGCAACTGGCCCATATGGAACTGGTGAGCGAGACAATAGAGGTGACAGATTAGTTGATTTTGCTGAAGGACAAGAACTATATATTATGAATTCATTCTATAAGAAAAATATCAGCAGAAAATGGACATGGAAAAGTCCATCTGGGCTCACAAGCGAAATTGACTACATCATGACCAACGATAAAACAATATTTACCAATTGTACTGTCCTTAACAAATTTAATGTTGGAAGTGACCACCGAATGGTACGAGCAAGGGTTCGGATTGACTGTCGAAAAGAGCGCGAAAGAATGGTAAGATCAAAGAAGGGCAAGGTGGATTCTGAAAAACTGCTGGAGAGAGGAAGCGATTTTGAGATTGCTTTGTCAAACCGGTTTGCTGCGTTACAAGATCCAGAGGAGGTGGAAATATCAGTTCAATATGAAGAAATCGCCAACAATGTACTTCAAACGGCTGCTTCAATAGCACCAGAAGAAAAATGTCTCAAACAAACAAAAATCTCCAGTGAGACCATTGATTTAATGAAGAAACGGCGAGCAATGAGAAATGCAGGTAGTCCTTTTGGCAAGGTCGAGTACACTGAGCTCTGCAAAACTATAAGAAAACGTATCAGAGAGGACACGCGCCGATTCAATATGCAGCTAGTGCAAAAAACCTGGAAGAAAACAAAGGAACTAACAAAGCTAAACAGAAGCTGAGAAACAAAGGAACGCAAATATATGCTTTAAAGCGTGAGGATGGCACAGTGTGCAGGGTGCGTACCCAAATGTTAGAGATTGTCAGAAGATTTTATTCCCCGTTATATGAAGATCAGAGCCAGTCAGGGACAGCAATACCCACGGAAGAACAATATATAATGCCAGATATCCTAGTGGAGGAAGTAACAAATGCTATAGAATTGATGAAGAACGGCAAGGCTCCAGGAAAGGATAGTGTAACTGTCGAAATGTTAAAAGCTGGTGGTCGGACGTTACATAAAACACTGGCAAAATTATACTCAAAATGCCTCAAAGAACAAAAAGTACCCGACTTATGGAAAAATGTAGAAGTGATCCTTTTACATAAAAAAGGAGCACAGGAAGATTTAAAGAACTACCGTCCAATAAGCCTCCTATCAGTGATGTACAAAGTTTTCACTAAGATAAGTTCTAAAAGAATATTAAAAAAATTGAATGACGCACAACCAAGAGAACAAGCAGGATTCAGAAGTGGATTCAGTACAATGGATCACATCCAGGTTGTACAGCAGGTCATAGAAAGGCACAACGAATACACCATGCCACTGTGCTTGGCTTTTATCGACTACGAAAAAGCATTTGATTCCATCTCAAAGCATATGATAATGGATGCACTGCTTAGCCAAGGTGTAGAGAGAGCCTATGTAAACCTATTAGAATCGATATATGATGGAGCTACAGCCACAATTCACCTTGATGATCTTGAAGTGGGAATTAATATAGAACGAGGTGTACGGCAGGGTGACGCAATATCGCCTATTCTTTTCTCGGCTGGCCTTGAGGAAGTGTTCCGTGGACTGGATTGGGAACAGGATGGTGTAAGGATCAATGGTGCAAGCTTGAACCATCTTAGATTTGCAGATGATATTATTCTCATTTCACAAGACCCAGAGGAGCTGCAAAGGGCTGGCGAACCATTTGGCTTGAAAATAAACCTGAAAAAGAATCAGGTTATGTTCAATAACTTCGCTCAGGACAGACGAATTTCAGTTTTGGGAATGGATTTAGAGATTGTGGACAGCTTTATATATCTTGGGCAGAGGATTTCAATGGAGGGGAATACCGCCCGGGAGGTGGAACGGCGTGTTAAATGTGGCTGGCAGGCATTTGGTAGGCTCAACATAGTGTTTAAGAGCAGACTCTCACTTTGCCTGAAAAGAAAAGTATTCGATCAGTGCGTTCTACCCGTTATGACATACGGCAGTGAAACCTGGACACTCACATCGCAATCAATTCAAAAACTTCGCGTGACACAGAGGGGAATGGAAAGATGTATGCTTGGCATTACAAGACAAGACAGAAAGTCCTGTGCATGGATCAGGGAACAAACAAAAGTCTGTGACATCATTGGAAGAGTAATACAATTGAAATGGAGATTGGCAGGTCATATAGCGAGGCGATGGGACGACAGATGGACGAAGGCAATCCTGGAGTGGATACCGCTTGATCGCAAACGTCCGCGAAGAAGACCGAAAGCACGATGGATTGATGACATCGTTAAGTATATTGGACCCGAGTGGCAGAGGAAAGCCCAGGACCGTGAGGGTTGGAAGCATGCTGAAGAGGCCTTCATCCTGCAGTGGATCGATACGGGCTGATGATGATGATGATATATATATATATATATATATATATATATATATATATATATATATATATATATATATATATATATATATATATATATATATATATATATATATATATATATATATATATATATATATATATATATATATATATATATATATATATATATATATATATATAATATATGTAATATATATATATATATATATATATATATATATATATATATATATATATATATATATATATATATATATATATATATATTTGATAGTATATAGGTGTTGGACTCTCAAAACATTTGAAACTGGCAAATGAGATTTTGGCGAAACGTCGTGACTCTTCACAGAATGAACGTATCGACATCCGGAAAGACTTCCGCGCTGGGTAATGTTAGAATTACTAGCTTCTCGGGTAGAACTGCGTTTTAGATTTCTAAAATCCCGATGTTTTGGCAGCCACTTTGGAACCATTATCAAAAGAGTCTAGTTGATTTGGTCCGAGGCCTCAATCTGCCTACTCCCCAGGGTTCACAAATAGATATGGCCGTGAATATTTCCCTTTCTAGTTTTTGACCTTTTTCTATCCTTTTCTAGTCGACCCTTTTTTTTCTCTTCACAACTAGAAAAGGGTCAAAAGGACCCTCGAGGGTGGAAACATCGAGATTTTACAGGTCTAAAACGTGGTTCTATTCGAGAGTCTAGTATTTTTAATATTACCGACCGCGAAAGCCTTTCCGAACATATATATATATATATATATATATATATATATATATATATATATATATATATATCAGATTTCTTTGGACTGCGTCCAATGAGACAACAGTAGCTGAGTGTCATCACACACCCAACCGTTGGGTTCCACAATCTCATGTGGTACACACAAAAACCTGCGTCTCTCTCTTAATGAGCAGTTTGGTTGGTTAATGACTGGAGACAAGTCCTACCCATCTCTTCAACTGTAGGGCATATGTTTCGTCTCTTGATGATTAGACTTTTTGATGGGGGAGCATGTGAAGGTGCCCTGAAGAGTCTGAACCTCGAGAGACGAAACATATGTCATCCAGTTGAAGGGATAGGTAGGGCTCCTTCCCAGTCAAGCAACCAACAAAAGTGTTCATTTAGGCGGAGACGCAGGTTGTTGTGTGTCCCACATGAGATTGTGGAACGTAACGGTTGAGTGTGTGATGGCACTCAGCTACTGCTGTCTCATTGGACGCAGTCCAAGAAAATCTAACACTAGATATATATATATATATATATATATATATATATATATATATATATATATATATATATATATATATATATATATATATATATATATATATATATATAATCATCAGCCCGCATCGATCCACTGCAGGATTTAGGCCTCTTCAGCATGCTTCCAACCTTCACGGTCCTGGGCTTTCCTCTGCTACTCGGGTCCAATATACTTAACGATGTCATCAATCCATCGTGCTTTCGGTCTTCTTCGCGGACGTTTGCGATCAAGCGGTATCCACTCCAGGATTGCCTTGGTCCATCTGTCGTCCCATCGCCTCGCTATATGGCCTGCCCATCTCCATTTCAACTGTTTTACTCTTCCAATGATGTCACAGACTTTTGTTTGTTCCCTGATCCATGCGCAGGACTTTCTGTCTCGTCTTGTAATGCCAAGCATACATCTTTCCATTCCCCTCTGTGCCACCCGAAGTTTTTGAATTGATTGCGATGTGAGTGTCCAGGTTTCACTTCCGTATGTCATAACGGGTAGAACGCACTGATCGAATACTTTTCTTTTCAGGCAAAGTGGGAGTCTGCTCTTAAACACTATGTTGAGCCTACCAAATGCCTGCCAGCCACATTTAACACGGCGTTCCACCTCCCAGGCAGTATTTCCCTCCATGGAAATCCTCTGCCCAAGATATATAAAGCTGTCCACAATCTCTAAATCCCTTCCTAGAACTGAAATTCTTCTGTCCTGAGCGAAGTTATTGAACATAACCTGACTCTTTTTCAGGTTTATTTTCAAGCCAAATGGTTCGCCAGCCCTTTGCAGTTCTTGTATACGTCTTTGCAGCTCCTCTGGGTCTTGTGAAATGAGAATAATATCATCTGCAAATCTAAGATGGTTTAAGTTTGCACCATTGATCTTTACACCATCCTGTTCCCAATCCAGTTTACGGAATACTTCTTCAAGGCCAGCCGAGAAAAGAATAGGCGATATTGCGTCACCCTGCCGTACACCTCGTTCTATATTAATTCCCACTTCAAGATCATCAAGGTGAATTGTGGCTGTATATATATATATATATATATATATATATATATATATATATATATATATATATATATATATATATATATATATATATATACATTCACATTTTGTTACTTGCTTGACTGGGAATGAGTCAGGGACTCAAACATTATCATCGTACCATCCCGCCCTTTCTGTTTGCTGATTGAGGCCACTTCTGTTCGATTACTCGCTTTAACGCACTTAGTCGCGCGTTTTTTAGCACTTAGTCGCGTGTATTTCTTCAAATTAATGTTCTGATTTTCAGATAACAGCTCATTATGAAGGATTCCATCTAGTTCATACCATCAAATACATAACATAGTTTTCTGTTGATATAAACTGGCTTTTGGGTTGGTTAAAGGAGCTTCACCTGTAATCATACGCTTTAAAAATAGATCTAGTTTGTTGCCCTTCAATATAGAATTCCAGGCAAAAATTCCAAAAAATCAAGTTATTATATGTACTAGACACATGGATCCGAAAGATTATTGAACGGAGACTACTCGAAGTAGACTTATGCCCAGCAGTAAACTGCAGGACCTGAGTAATGTTGATGACATAGTAATGCGCTGTTGCGTTAATAACACAAGCGTTATTTTTTTTAATCTAAGAAGCGTTTTTTTTTTTAAATTACATGAGCTCGTGGAGAAAATTTAAAATATTCAAAAAACAAAGGAAATCTTTCCTTTGTCCAATAATAATATTCCAAAAACTAATTCGACAAAAATGATTGTTCTTTACGAAATCACTGTGTAAATTTTTATACATATCTTGAATGGGGCCTGGGACATAGTACAGTTACAAAGCAACGGATAACAAGCAAAGACTTTTCTTGTTTTTTTAATCAACTTTTTGTTTAATCTTAATATATCGACTGGTGACATATGAATTTTACATTATAAAAAAATCATGACCCAAAACTGTTCACGCAATCATTTTTTTTTCGCTTTTTTTAAATCGCTACGTAAACGTAAAGAACGTCAAATTTTATGATGGTGGCATTAACGAAACGCCTATCAATCAGGATTATCGGATTGCAGAAACTTTGACACTGACCTATAAAACTTGGAATAATTTTTTATTTTATATTAGATTTCATTTTCCATCCAAGCCCCTTTTGAAGGTAGTTTATTTTAGAATTAATTTATGTTACTTATCAGATATTTTTGTCTACCAGGTGTCTCGGTAATTACTTTCAGGTTTTGTAACAGATTTCACTAGCCATAAGTATACAATGTTATGATTTGATACATATGTCATTTTATTCTACTGACATTAACCTCAAAACTACATAAATTACGTTCCGCCAAAATAACAGTATTATAAACTTATAATTTTTTGAAAATGTTGAGTTTTGTGCCTGTATACGTGTATTTGCCTTTCTTGTTTCATCAAAAGAAAAAAGCCGCTGAAATTCATCGTTTGCTGGTAGAGACTTACGATGAGCGTACTCCAATTATAAGAACATGTGAAACGTGGTTTCGACAATTCAAATGTGGTGATTTCAACGTTGAAGACAAAGAACATCCTAGTAGGCCGAAAACGTTTGAAGATGCGGATTTGCAGGAGTTATTGGAACAAACACAACTCAAAAATAAGTGGCAGAGAAGTTGAATGTGAGCCGAGTCGCAATTTGTGAACGATTACAAGCGATGGGAAAGATCCCAAAGGTAGGAAGATGAGTGCCACATGAATTGAATGACAGGCAATTAGAAAATCGAAAAATCGTCAGTGAAATGTTGTTTCAAAGGTATGAAAGAAAGTCATTTCGGAATCGAATAATAACGGGCGATGAAAAATGGATTTAGTTCGAAAATTCCAAGCGAAAAAAATTATGGTTATCACCTGGCGAAGCCGGCCCATCGGCTGCAAGGCCAAATCGTTTTGGTCGCATGACCATGCTCTGTGTCTGGTGGGACCAGGTTGGTGTATAACTGTTCAAACCTAGAGAGACAGTTAATACTGATTGCTACCGACAACAAATGATCAATTTGGACTGTGCATTGATCGAAAAACGTCCACGATACGCTCAAGGACATGATAAGGTGATATTGAAACATGACAACGCGCCGTCTCATACAGCAAACCAGTCACAGAAGAGTTCAAATCACTTGGATGGGAAGTTTTATCTTACCTGCCGTACTCTCCAGACCTGACTCCATCCGACTACCACCTTTTCGCATCGATGGAGCACGCGCTTGCAGAGCAGCACTTGCGCCGATTACAAAAAAATTAAAAAATGGCTCGATGAATGGTTTAGCTCAAAGGAAAAATTGTTCTTTTGGAATGGCATCCATAAATTGCCTGAGAGGTGGGAATAATGTATAGAATCAAATGGCCAATACTTTGAATAAATACATTTTAACTATCCATTGTAAATAACGTGTTTTCTTTAGCGAAAAAACCAGAAAGGAATTAGCGACACACCTGGTAAAACAAAAATAGGAAAATAACATATCGGTCAAGAAGTCCCCGGTCGTACAAATAAAACACTTTTTTGCAAATTTTGACCTTATTCATCAATAAATTCTCCTTGAAGAGCAATACAACCATTCCAACGTTTTTTTAATATTATTACACATCCTTTATAGCACGATTCCTCTTTACCTTCAAAATATCTTTCAGTTTCGGCAATTACCTCTTGATTGATACGAACTTTCTTTCCAGCGATCAGTTTTTTCAGGTCTGAGGTCTGAGGAATTAGTCGCGGGGGGGGGGGGGGGTACATCTGGAGAATACGGTGGATGAGGTTACAATTTAAAGTGCAATTCATGTAATTCAGCCATCATAGCCAACGATTTGGAGATGGTATATTTTCTTGGTGTGTTTTTTATTCATTTGGAGCTTTTTTTGCGAGCTCATCCTTCAAACGCATCAATAACGCTATGCAGCATTCGCTATTGATGGGTTTAACTTTCTCGAGATAATGGATGAACAATATTCCGCGCGCATCCCAAAATACACAAGCCATAACCACCTGCCGATGATTGTATTTTTGATCGTTTTAGACTGATTTGACTGGTGTTATTCACTAAACTGCCGATTTGACTCCGGACTGTAATAATGGATTTATTAAACAGCTCTAAACGTTGCTCAGAATCATCAATACGTTGTGGTTTTTGGTCCACTGTGAGCAGACGCAGTACCCATTTCGTTAACATTTTACCTATTCCCAAATGTTCATACAAAATGGTGTAAACAAGTCCTGTCGATATCTTCATGATATCAGCTATCTCCTACAGCTTTACTTTACGTTCTTCCGAAATAATTTTGTGAATTTTTCTGATGTTATCTGCTGTAACCGCCTCATTTGGACGCCCAGAACCGTCAGCATCATCGGTGTTTCTACGGCCACATTTGAATTCAGCATGCCAATCAATATGGTTGATTTCCCTGGGGCAAAGTCCGGGTAATGTTTATCAAGCTATTGTTTTGCCTCAAAGGTATTTTTCTTCACAAAAAACCAATGCTTAATGAACACACAAATTTTTTTTTTTCCATTATTTTGAAAATAATGAAAGTAGCGTCACTTAATTCACAACAACTCAAAAGCTAGACAGAATGTCATTAATTTTTGACATATGACATTTGTAGGTTGGCACAATCGGACACTGGACACACAGGATTTTTCGTAAGTCACGCTATCTACATGTCAGACAGAAGACTTATCGGCCGATGTGTTAACAACAATAATCAAATAATATTAAAAGACATGATATGTTTACTTTTGTAATATTAAAATATATGATGATAACGGACAAAAAAGTACTTTAGGACTAATTAACACAATATCAGATAAATTGAATAGTAAGGGAATTAATTGCAATATCCTAAATAACTACAAAGACATCTCCGTGAAATGCGTACCAGAGAATCTTCATGAATCTATTTTGCAAAAAGATTAAAGCAGAAGTAAAGTATAAATTAGGTGAAGCGCAGAACGGATTTAGAATAGAAAGAAGGGCAGCAGATGCTTGAATCAAATAGAAGAGAATGCCACCTAAAAAGGTAATTAAACTACCTTCCAAAATTCAAAATTTGTACAGGAAAAAAAAGACCCAGACGAGGATGGAATAAAATAAAATAGCATTGCATTTTAAGGATAGTTCTAGACTAGGATTTAAAGCAAAGGTAAATTCAACTAGGTAAAAACACTAGCAAGAAAAGTTGTAAGTGGTTTCATAGTGAATATCGAAAATATTGCAAAAAAAAAACAAAACAACAATGCTATATACTTATTGGAACATTTTTCCCAGTGTTCGAAATAGTTTTTATTCTCCACATCTGGTATTTCCTTAAAACCGCCCAGCGAAGTTTCTTGAATGGCTTCTTTGGACTCAACACGGTATTCATGAAGTGGTTTCTTCAACCGAGGGAACAGAAAAAGTCACACGGTGTCATATCTGGTGAATACAGTGCTTGATGGACGATAGTTGTTTGATTTCTAGCAAATATTGAGTTTTTTTCAATTTTAGAAGTATTTGAATTAATTTCTGACAAGCGAAATGATATGAAACTTGTGTCCGATCTCAACGGGAGTCATACCAACTAAAGCGCACGAATTTATAAAATAATTCACGTTACTTTTTAATTATTGTAGTACCCTTCGAAAAAAAATAAAAAACTTCAAGTAAATATTATTAGATTCTTTTATATTTACGACGCTCTTTTGCTAAAAATTTAGAGTGTCAATCTAACATAAATTGACTCTTTGTTTCGCCGTTGTATCCTTTGATATTTTCCATCATACAGTTTTCGATGAAGCGGTATATTCGGGAAGATATATAAGGAATAGGAAAAAAGGCAAAAATTGCGAAGATACAATTTTTAGAATAAAATTTGTCTTAAACGTATTTTCTTTGCATTTTTTTTCTGTGTGTGTAAACAACGTGAGTGGCCGCTATTTGTGTTGCAGGCCGACTGCCAATGTAAAGAAAACATAAAAAAAAATACCTTTGAATATTTTTTGGGGGGATGCCTTTATTTCTTTCCTGTTACAACAAATGAATTGATTATGTAAGAAACCCCTAAGGTCCATTTAGTAAAAATTTTCGGAAAACAAAAAAATCTGTTTCAATCAATTCTGATCCTCCAATGCTTAATATAAACAAAAAATTAGCCTCTTTCATTTTAAAGTTCTTTGGAGAACTTGAGGGGACCGCAAATATTTTAGAGCTTAATATTTTTTAAAGATACCAAAGCAACAAAAAAAAAAAAAAAAAATATATATATATATATATATATATATATATATATATATATATATATATATATATATATATATATATATATATATATATATATATATATATTGTTTCGTCGCTCGATGTTTAGACTCCTCAGGACATCGGCCGCAGTCGGTATATATAATATCCATGATTATGACCAATCATACCATCATCATCATCACTATCATCATCAGGCCGTGTCAGTCCACTGCAGGATTAGGGCTTCTTGAGCATGCTTCCAACTTTCACGGTCCTGGGCTTTCCTCTGCCACTCTGGTCCAATATACTTAACGATGTCATCAATCCATCGTGCTTTCCGTCTTCTTCGCGGACATTTGCTATCAAGGAGTATCCACTCCAGGATTGCCTTGATCCATCTGTCATCCCATCGCCTTGCTATATGGCCTGCCCAGCTCCATTTCAATTGCTTTACTCTTCCAATGATGTCACAGATTTTCGATTGTTCCATGATCCATGCGCAGGACTTTCTGTCTCGTCTTGTAATATCAAGCATACATCTTTCCATTCCCCTCTGTACTACCCGAAGTTTTCGAATTGATTGCGATGTGAGTGTCCAGGTTTCATTTCCGTATGTCATAACGGGTAGAACGCACTGATTGAAGACTTTTCTTTTCAGGCAAAGTGGGAGTCTGCTCTTAAACATTATGTTGAGCCTGCCAAATGCCTGCCAGTCACATTTAACACGCCGTTCCCCCTCCCGGGCGGTATTTCTCTCCATTGAAATCCTCTGCCCTAGATATATAAAGCTGTCCACAATCTCCAAATCCCTTCCTTAAACCGAAATTCTTCTGTTATGAGCGTTGATCGTTACAATGTCCTGTTTTCAATCCAGTTTACAGAATACTTCTTCAAGGCCAGCTGAGAAAAGAATAGGCGATATTGTGTCACCGTGCCGTACACCTCGTTCTACATTAATTCCCACTTCAAGATCATCAAGGTGAATTGTGGCTGTAGCTCCATCATATATCGATCCTAATAGGTTTACATATGCTTTATCTACCCCTTGGCTAAGCAGTGCATCCATTATTGCATGTTTTGAGATGGAGTCAAATGCTTTCTCGTAGTCGATAAAAGCCAAGCACAGTGGCATGGTGTATTCGTCGTGCCTTTCTATGGCCTGCTGTACAATCTGGATGTGATCCATTGTACTGAATCCATTTCTGAATCCTGCTTGTTCTGTTGGTTGTGCGTCATTTAGTTTTTTAATATCCTTCTAGAAATTATCTTAGTGAAAACTTTGTACATTACTGATAGGAGGCTTATTGGACGGCAGTTCTTTAAATCTTCCTGTGCTCCCTTTTTATGTAGAAGGATCATTTCTACATTTTTTCTTAAGTCAAGTACTTTTTGTTCTTTGAGGCATTTTGAGTATAATTTTGCCAGTGTTTTATGTAACGTCCGACCACCAGCTTTTAGCATTTCAACAAATCAATCATTTGTTTTCGGTAGCGTACAGTATTAACAGTAATAGTCGATATAGGTGGTTCGCCTGGAGTTACCCATGATCTTTTACGCTTAGGATTCTCAAAATATATTCACATTTTATTCCCAGTCACAATTCGCTGGAGCAATATCTATCTTTTGTACCTGGCGAGCAGCATTTCGCGAGCGGTTTTTCGGTTTTTTTGTTGGCTTTCATTCAGTTCACGTTCCACGTTTTTCACTTCTCACGTCAAATCCACCATTTTAAAAAATTTTATGTCACTCAAAGCACTGTGATTTACCAACCGTAAGTTTCGACAAGCATTCGATGCGTTTCTGCAGCAGTTTTCTTCAAATGGTAACATAAAATCAGTGTTGTCCTTAAATTGTAGTTTCCAGGCACACAATTCGAGATGTTCAATGCTATTACAACCTATGCTGTACGAAATTTGTATTGTTTCTAAGTTGAAAATCTTTTTCAACTATTTTTCATTTTTTTTTTCATATTTACAGACCTGGTATAACAAAAAATTAAATATCATCGACCAGCATATTAAATAATATTTATTTATGATTTAACTATTAATTTAGTATATCTTGTCAATAATATCAAAAACATCGAGTAAAAAACAAATACATATATGAAATAGTAACTAAATAACAAATAATATTAATATTGTTTAAAAAAACAAACAGTAATTTATGATACCTCATTATAAACAATAAAAGTGAAACTAATAAACTTTTAAGACCGGGAGTTTATTTAATTGAATGCAATTCATGTCCAAAAGCCTATATTGGACAAACAGGAAGATATTTTTCGTTTAGGTTCAATGAACATTATAGAATTTATTTTTAGGAACAAAATAATTTTCATTATTATCATCATCATCAGCCCGTGTTGATCCACTGCAGGATGAAGGCCCCTTCAACATGCTTCCTACTTTCACGGTCCTGGGCTTTCCTCTGCCACTCTGGTACAATATACTTAACGATGTCATCAATCCATTGTGCTTTCGGTCTTCTTCGCGGACGTTTGCGATCAAGCGGTATCCACTCCAGGATTGCCTTGGTCCATCTGTCATCCCATCGCCTCGCTATATGGCCTGCCTATCTCCATTTCTATTCCTTTACTCTTCCAATGATGTCACAGACTTTCGTTTGTTCCCTGATCCATGCGTAGGATTTTCTGTCTCGTCTTGTAACGCCAAGCATACATCTTCCCCTTCCCCTCTGTGCTACCCGAAGTTTTTGAATTGATTGCGATGTGAGTGTCCAGGTTTCACTTCCGTATGTCATAATGGCTAGAACGCATTGATCGAAGACTTTTCTTCTCAGGCAAAGTGGGAGTCTGCTCTCAAACAATATGTTGAGCCTGCCACATTTAACACGCTGTTCCACCTCTGTCCACCAAAGCTATTCACAATCTCCAAATCCCTTCTTAAAACTGATATTCTCCTGTCCTGAGCGATGTTATTGAACATAACCTGACTCTTTTTCAGGTTTATTTACAAGCCAAATAGTTCGCCAGCTCTTTACAGTTCTTGTATACGTCTTTGCAGCTCCTCTGGATCTTGTGAAAGGAGAACGATATCATCTGCAAATCTAAGATGGTTTAAGTTTGCACCATTGATCTTTACACTATCCTGTTCCCAGTCCAGTTTACGGAATATTTCTTCAAAGCCAGCCGAGAAAAAAATAGGCGATATTGCATAACTCTGCCGTACACCTCGTTTTATTTGCATTATATTAACCATTAAATGTTACAAAATCACACTTTCAAGGAAAATTCTAAAATGTTACATAATGATAATAAATCAACAAAAATAATTCTCTTGGAGAGCCTAGAAATTAATAAAAGAAAAATATAGATATTTCACTAAACGGCCTGGCAGACTTGAATGGTATGGTTATCCATGTTACATTTTTATATAGACACTGAAGAAAAAAGAAAAAAAATGGGCAATGAACTTTTTTTTTCTGTAAACATTAACATAGCTTTTGTATTTTTGAAAAATTGTGTTTACTTGTTTACATTTAGTAGATTTTTATTGCACTTTTATTGCTCGTTTGTAAGACTTATTCTTACTTACATCTTATTTTTTCTTTTTTTGTTACCATCCTTTTTCTTCAGTGGGTATATTTTCACATTTTCAGTTTAATTTACTTATGTATATTGTATGTTAATGATGTCCTGTCCATACTCTTATATTAACTGTCAAGCACTAGATATAAATTTCTTCTGAGGGGGACAAATGTTGAGAAGTGAATAAGAAGATTTTAGGTTATATTTTAATACATGTTTATGTTTAAATTCAAATAAACTAATACGTTTTTTTTTTTTATTTCAGGATTTGTTTTCACCAGCATTAATGGATTGAATTTCACTAGTAAGTATATATATGTTTTTGATAACTATATTTTTCAACAGAAATATACAGGGTGTTTAGTACATCGTTTGCCAAATTAAAATGATCGATAGGAGGGGGTCTTTGCTATCTCCTCAGCCTCCATAAAGCATTATTGGACCCACAGGTCTAATTTTTAATTTTTTTTTTGAAAAAATCCAAAAGTCAGCATTCAAACTTGAATTGAAAAAAGTTATTGGTATATCCTCGAAATTTTCTTTTTATTTTAATGTATAGGGTGTTCTATGAAAATCAAAATTACATGCAAGCGATATCTAGTTTTTTATGGACTCGCAAAGTTTTTGGAAAAAGTAAAAATAAATTTAAAGCTCAACTTTAAATTGCATATACAAAAAACTAAAGAGTAACATGTTCTTCGAATTCTTTAAAAAAATCTCTGGTTTATCCTCTTTCTAACGATATGCATTCATGCAAGAAAAACGTTTTACTAACTTCACTGATTTGCTGACTTTTTGTATCGGGAGGCATTAGGTTGATATTCGATAGGCAGGATAAAATTGGAAATCATGTAATTGGACCACATTACTTACCTTGAGTTCCTGGAAAACGTCTTACCCGAATTGTTAGCTGAGGTTCCAATTTTTAATGAACACACGAATATTTATTGTGTTACAAAATGACCGTTGTTCTGCACACTGGAGTTTAAGACTCAGGGAGTATTTAAATAATGTTTTCTCCAATTCGGGGATTGGGAGGGATGGCCCTATTCCATGGCCTTCATGATCCCCAGACCTAACTCCGTTGGATTTTTACATCTGGGGACAGGCAAAAGAACTTGTATACGTTACAGAAGTTGAACCCCATCAACATCCATGTTTACCCATTGTCACCCATCTCTTCAACTGGATGGTATATGTTTCGTTTCTCGATGTACAGACTCTTCAGGGCACCGACATATACCATACCATCAAGAATAGAATAGGGAGACCCTATTCAGCAACTAACAAAAATATTCATTTAGGCGGAGACGCAGATTGTTGTGTGTTCCACATGAGATTGTGGAATTCAAGAGTTGGGTGTATGATGACATTCAGCTACTGTTGTCTCATTGGATGCTGTCCAAGAAAATCTGACTACATATATACGCCATCGGACGGGAAGGCGACAAAAGCATGGGTTGTTGGATTCGCATTTAGATAACGGTTTATGTGGGTGGATTTACGATTTACGGATTTACGAGACAGAATAGGAGAAGCTTTGCTCCTCCGTCCAGACGTCCAGACTGTTTAAACAAGACGGACGACGGTCTTAGAGTTTTAAAGGGGTCGGAAAGGGCGATTTTAAAGGGGTTTTGAAGGAAGAGAATGTATTGGGAATTGGCCTTACGAAAAACTCAAAGTTTGGATGCCATACCAACTAACCGACAACAAGAAGGAAAATCGCCGCAATAAAGCTGCTCAATATCTCGCCCGATACTAAGCAACATACAGCCACAAATAACGATATATGGGAGATGAGAAGTAGTCTATCTGAGTTAATATGAAATAAAGAAAGGGTGGGTAGTCGCAGGAGATATACCACACAGAGAGTTAAGCAAAATCTCCATTTCAAGAACACCATGACCTGCTTTTGGTGGATGGGAAGGTCTCGACTACTGGAAAATGCAGGAAAAGAACAAGACGGTCGACATGGAACGCTATCTCGCCCTGCTGCACGGTGTAAATTAGGATATTCAACTGAAACGGCGCGATCGACAAGGTCAAGTTATCTTACTTCACGACAACGCAGAACATCACGCTCCAAACATCGTCAGTAATGCCCTGAATGATCTCGAACAAGAGATTCTTCCACATCCGCCCTACTCTCCAGATTTTGCGCCAACTGATTATCATCCTTTTCGCTCCGCATCCAACCAAATGAACGGCGCAACCTTCGCTAAAAATGAAGACCTCACAAACCGGTTTAACAGCTTCTTGCAGTTCAAATCCAATTTCTGTCGAAATTGAATCAATAAATCAGTCGAGATTAGCCGATTAGCCGAGAGAATACATCATTGATTTATTTGTTGTTATAATTGTTGCGTTTTCTAATAAAACTAATTAATGAAAAAACGGCGGAAACTTATGGAAGAACTCAATAGTTTAATAACTCTGCGAAATTCGAACAATTCTAATATAATGTCAGAAAACTAAAACGCTTATTTGGAGTAGAAAATAAAACGCAATGATTATAAAAATATATATTTTTAAAAATATTTTCAGTAAAAAGAATCGCGCTATTTCATATGTTTCCCGAATTATAAAATATATGTGATTTTTTTTATTTATAATGATTCAAGGGCTTTAAAATTTTTACCAACTGAAATATTTCTCTTTCACAGCGCGTTCGTTTTTCTAAAAGCTCATCATTAACTTTTCAAAAGCTCCCTTTTACATGAACATTACCCGTTTTGTCGATTTTTGACATGATAAATATATTTAATTACTCGCTCATATATTAATCATAAGTACCTAAACGTGTAAATTATTTTTAATCATTGCCCTAGTGGGAAATTAATTTTTAACCATAAGCGGAGGCACGTTTCCTAGTGGTCCGGACTGGCCTTTTTGAGCTGTTTTAATAGGTGTAAACTTTAATGTTTTTGACTTGCAGCAGTTTTTAGTTTGTTGTAAGAATATGTTAATAAAACAATATTATAATGTCGAACTAATATTCGAGTATAGTAAGATTCTAATCTAAGAGTTGCTAAATTAATTAGGTTTATAATGAATTGTATGTTTAATCATTATAATCATTTAAAATGTAATCATGATCTTCTTTTACCGATCACGAGTACATATTATTTATTCTAAATTTTTTTAGTGTACATAAAGGTGTCTCGTCGAAAACAAAACTTTTTCAAAATAGCTATTTCTTGTGGCGCCATCTTTTGATGGGGTTTGAAAGGGGTAAGCGTTGGAAAGGTGGATCATTCACTGACGTTCTGACAAAATTTCATGACATTAGGATCATTCGAAGCCAAGTTATCGCGTTTATAGGGTCGATGTTTATACCATCGGTCGGAAAATAAACATCGAACAAAGAGGGAATATTAAGTTTTGTTTTAGATTTGCTGAAATATTCTCACAAATGTTTCAATTACTGAAACAAATATATGGCATAGACCGGGAGCTGGATGGAGTTGAGTGTGCAACATATGAGGACCGCATTCTTTAGATTTAAAAACTCAGAAAAGCTTGTAAATTATGATTTTGAATGTTGCCAGGAGGCTTGTTGGTCCTTTTGTTTTTTATACCCCATCCCCTTAGATATTAAGTAAATGGACTGAACATATGCTTTGGAAATATTTTAATTATTGTTTTAGTGACAATATCCAATTGTTTCTTATGATTATAAATAGTTATATATAGTCAACTGGAAAGAAAAGTTAAAAATAAAAACAAGAATTGTTAATAAAAATATTATTTCATACGAAAAAGCAAATTTTAATACAAGTCGTCCAAAGAAAAAGCACAAATAATCAATCTTTATTAATGCATTTGAATGACGAAATACCATTTAGTTTAGTGAGTCGATAGGTTGTAGTAGTACTAAACTCAAAGAGATTTACCACTAAACACCGAGTTTAGTGTTTCACACCGAAGGTTCCAATAAAAAAAAATTAAGATTGTAGTAGTGTTTGGTCAACATTTATCCATACATGTGTTTGTGCTGAAACTCTTAACAAATGTAAATGTAAAACATCTGATGTGCAAATTACTTTTAATAAATTTAAGCCGCAGCTACTTCACTACTTAATATTTCTTTGCAAATTTGTTTTGCTACTTGAACAATGTAGTTTGTTGAATTTATGTTACAAATATGTTCAATGACTTCATCCGTAAATATCAATGATGATTTCGATCGATCACTTGGATATGAAAATTTAATGTTTTCATCATACTTATCATTGAGTAGTCATTTCATAACTCGATTTTCTACAACTGCATCTTCTATTTCAGTGAGTTCAGCTAGTCACTTAGCCAATAATGATAGTTCAAAAGAGTGAGATGTTAATTGATGTTTAATTTTATCAATCAGCTTCTGAAATGCCTTTATAAGAATGTTATGTGTGATATTTTATTTGATGGTCTACCTGCTGGAGTTATTAATACAATTGTCATTCTAATCTTTCAACAAATTCTGCTTTAATTTCCATGTTCCACTAATAAAACACCATCAATGAGTTTTTCATTTACTTGCACTGATAATAAAGATGATCCTTCTTGTCCAGCCATATTTATAAAAAGTGCCCGAAACTTTCATATTAACGCCTCGGTAACATAGCGGATGCGTTTGCTCACAAATAGTCATGAAATGGTCTATAAGGCACTGAATGATCTCGAACGAGAGATTTTTCCGCATCTTTTGTATTCTCCAGATTTTGCTCCAATTGATTATCACCCTTTCCGGTCGGCATCCAACCAAATGAACGGCGTAACCTTCGCCAAAGATGAGAAATCGAATAACTGCCTTAACAGCTTCCTCTATCGATTTCTGGCGAAACGGAATCAATAAATCAGTCGAGATTAGTCGATTAGCCGAGAGAATACACTATTGATTTATTTGTTGTTATATTGTTGCTTTTTTTAATAAAACTTTTTAATAAAAAAAAAACGGTGTGAACTCTAGTATAACTCTGCGAAATTCGAACAATCCTAACATAATGTCTAAAAACTAAAATGCTTATTTGGAGTAAAAAATAAAACGCAACGATTATAAAAATATATATTTTTAAAAATATTTTCAGTAAAATGAATCGTGCTATTTCATATGTTTACCGAAATATAAAATATATCTGCTTTTTTTTATATATAATGATTCAAAAGCCGCAAAATTTTTGGAATATTTCTCTTTCACAGCGAGTTTTGTAAAAGCTCATCATTAACTTTTCAAAAGCTCTCTTTTACATGAACTTTTTTCGTGTTGCTGTTTTTTGACATGATAAATATATTTGATCCCTCGCTCATATATTAATCATAAGTGCCTAAACGTATAAATTATTTTTGATCATTGCCCTTGTGGGAAATTAATTTTTAATAACTGTAAGGGGAGGTACGTTTCCTAGTGGCCCGGAGGGACCTTTTTAAGTTGTTTTAATAGGTGTAAACTTTAATGTTTTTGACATGCAGCAGTTTTTAGTTTGTTGTAAGAATATGTTAATAAAACAATATTATAATGTCGAACTAATAGTCGAGTATAGGTACTTTTTAGGTTGTTGGAAGGATATATTATTAAAAAAATGTTATAATGTAGAACTAACAGTCGACTATAGTAAGATTCTCATCTATTAGTTGATAAAGTAGTTAGGATTATAATGAATGAATGTAATGTTAGAATGAATAGTAATGTTTATAATAATGAACCCCATTCTGTAGATTGTTTAAAGCTCAGAAAAGCTTGCAAATTATGATTCTGGGTGTTGCCAGGAGGTTTGTTGCCCCATTTATTTTTTATACCCCATCCCCTTAGATATCAAGTAAATGGACTGAACAAATGCTTTGGAACCATTTTAATGATTATTTTAGTGACAATATCCAATTGTTTCTAATAATTAAATATACTTATATCTAGTCAATTGGAAAAAAAACAATAAAGTTTAAAATAAAAACAAGGATTGTTGATAAACAAAATATTTAATACGAAAAAGCAAATTTTAACACAAGATGTTTGTTTGACAATTTGATGTACATTTACAGGGCTTTATCAATAATTCTCGGAATGGCCGCTTCGTCAGTTGCCGTGGGTACAATTTACCGTATTTTTTTCATAGCCTAATAAGTTGTAATCAATAGGTTGTAGTAGTACTAAACTCAAAGAGATTTACCACTAAACACCGAGTTTAGTGTTTCACACCGAAGGTTCCAATAGAAAAATTAAGGTTATAGTAGTGTTTGGTCAACATTTATCCATACATATGTTTGTGCTGAAACTCGTTAACAAATGTAAATGTAAAGCATCTGATGTGCAAATTACTTTTAATAAATTTAAGCCGAAGCTACTTCACTACTTAATATTTCTTTGCAAATTTGTTTTGCTACTTGAACAATGTAGTTTGTTGAATTTATGGTACAAATATGTTCAATGACTTCATCCGTAAATATCAATGATGATATCGATCAATCACTTGGATATGAAAATTTAATGTTTTCACCATACTTATCAATGAGTAGTGATGTTATAACGCGATTTTCTACAACTGTATCTTCTATTTCAGTGAGTTCAGCTAGTCGCTTAGCCAGTAATGACACTTCAAAGGAGTGAGATGTTATTTGATGTTTTATTTAATTAATCAGCGGCTCAAATGTCTTTATAAGTATGTTATGTGGTATTTTATTTGAAGGTCTATCTTCTGAAGTTGCTGAATTTCTTGGTAGTCGTAGATAATCACGATAACAGTGTTTATGATACCCCACTTCCATTACAGAGAAATCAGCTGGATGTTCGCAAGTGCTAATTTTTATGAAAACATCACCTTGTTTTTTTTTCGGGCAGTATTTAAATTGTTCCGCCGCTGAAATTTCGAAGCACAAAAAAAGCGTTTTATTTTTATATTTTGTTTGTTTACCACAGATTAAACATTTCGGACCTTTATTAAATTTGTAATCAGTTCTTGATGACTGACGAACACGTTGAGTACTTGAAACACTTGCTTCTGCAGAGGAGGTGAAAATAGAGGCATTCTCCTGATTATGTAATGCTAATTCTCGACGCCTTTCTTCTTCACTAATGTAACTCGCCATACTAATTCGATGCCATGAACCGTTGTGTTTAATAAAGTCTGTATTATTTTTTTATTTTCTCACTAATGCCATCTCTTCTCCTATCTACTGCTCTTTGAATATTTATAAATGATTGTGGCTTTGGTTTCGCGACTAAATTACCCGTATTATCACAAAACAAAGACGACACATCGTTTAGTCTTCGCCTATTTACATTTATCATTTGTAGCGACATTGTTCACGTTTGTAGTAAAGAAACACTAATAAAACACTTAACTATAAGAAAACTTGAATAGTATTGCGAGAATACGAAAAAATAAACCGTTACGCACTATGAATTATTTTCTACTGACTATTACGAGCACTATGACGCATTGACACGCAGGGCGGGGGGAAGAGCAAGGAAAAGGAAAATAGACCAGCACATCTGCAGGCAACATGGTTTTTTCTTTTGTTTGGTATCTCAAGTAAATGAATTTGAGTTCGACAATGTTGATTTGTTTCTACGATTAGGAGAGAATTGGGCACAAGGAGTTCGTTCAACCTGGTCAAACGATCAATCTTGTGTTTAGAGTCTGTTTTATCAAGGGTTTTCGTCCTGTGCGGCCACAATACCGTCAGTCAACAAGGCAGCTGGCGCTTGTTGCACAATAATGCGCTGTTCCATCGCTCATTATGCATCATACTTGGCTCCCTGTGACTACATCTTCGAAAAACTCCATTTTCCGATGAAAGGACAGTGCTATACCGACATTGAAATCATTCAAAAGGCGTCAATCCCCTTCCTCAAGGATATATCTTTGGCCGAGCTCAAAAATTCATTCGTCAACCTAATTGATCGTGCAAAACACTGTACTGACGCGCAAGGATATTATTTTGAATAGCAATAATGAGTTTGATAAGCTTACGGTGAGCATGCTCTTGGTAAATCACAGTGTTTCGAGTGGTTTAAAACATTCGAAAGTGGCGATTTTGACGTGAAAAACGAAGAACGTAGAAGGCAACCGAAAAAGTTTGAAGAAAGCGAATTGCAAGCATTATGGATGAAGGTGACGCTCAAACTCAACGACAACTCCCGAAACAATTAAATGTGACATGAGCAGCCGTCTCTATATGTTTAAAAGCCTTGGAGAAAATCCAGAAGATGGGAAAATCGTTTCCACATGAACTGAATGAAAGAAAACAGTAAAATCGGAAAACCACTTGTGAAATGCTCCTCGCCAGGTACAAAAGAAAGTCATTTCTTCATGGAATTGTGACTGGCGATGAAAAGTGGATATATTTTGAGAATACTAAGAGTAATAGATCATGGGTAACTCCACGCGAACCATCGACATCGACTGCAAGTTCAAATCGCTATGGACGGAAGACAATGCTGGACGGATCTATTATCAGCTGCTAAAACTTGACGAAACCGTTAATTCTGAACTCTACCGTCAATAAATGATCGATTTGATTCAAGCTTTGCGTGAAAAACGACCAGAATTTCAAAAAATGCAAGTCATTTTGCTTCATGATAATTGAGGCGTTTAGTTGGGAAGTAATTTCACAAGCGGCTTACTCTCCAGACTTGGATCCATCTCATCACTACTTATTTGCATCGATGGGACACGCACTTGCTGAGCTGCGCTTCACTTCTTACGAAAATAGCTCGATGACTCAAAGGAGTCAAACGAGCAACAGTTTTTGGGCGTGGCATCCACAAATTGTCAGACAGGTGGGAAAATGCAAAGTTAGCGATAGGCAATATTTCGAATAAAATATTTTTTATCATTTTCATAGAATAAACGTGTATTTTCTATACAATAATTCCGGTTTCATTTTACATACCTGATATATGTAAAACGAGTGGTCAATTTAACAAGTTTTAATTTATACGTTTTAACAGTAATATGTATCAGAATGGTTAACATCACAAAATAATAATATCCTTTATTTAAATTCGTGATATTTTATGAAACAGTCTCAAATATTTTTTAATTTCCAAACAAAAAGCGGTGCTACTTATTTTATTCCGAAACAATCAAATGATTCAAATGTAAGACGTACCGTATCACAGTTTGGTAATTCTCTAATAAAATATTGTTTGAAATAATATATTTTGTCCAGATTCCTGGATAAAATTAAACAGAAAATCCGATAGTCGGAATTGTATCGGCAAAAATTCGGATTGCGATCGTGATAATATTACCAAATGATTTTCCGATGCCGAATAATATTTTTTCTCTCAATACGAGCACTATAACGTAAGTATATACTAATACACTGCGGGTTTGTTTATACTAATACACTAACAAACTTTTATTACAAAAATTTTTTCACAATAAACCAAAACACTATTTTTATATTATGGACGCACGTTTCGCTAACCATGTTAGCGTCATCAGCAGATGATAACCAGAATATAAAAATAGTGTTTTTGTAATAAAAATTTTGTAATAAAAGTTTGTTAAGTATATACTGTATATTGATTTTCCTTTTGTATCTTATGAGTAATTAAATAATATTCACCTAGTGTGAGAATACGTTTAATTAAAAACTAGTTCAAAGTATCTCCTTATTCAAATTATTAATGAATAACACTGGTCTACAGTGGATTTGGTGCCGGAAAGACTAAAACTGTTTTTGAATATGCTCGTTATGCTGGTTCTAACGGTGCAAATATTTTTTGAAATGTACGTGTAGTTTTCTAGATATAATAAGTATCGAAAAAATACGATTATTTCATATTTTTTACCTTTTGTTACATCATTGAACATTGAGAAAACTTCTTTTTCGTGATTTCTTCTAGTCAATTCCTGCCAGGCACCCACGCATGATACTACAGCAGTAATCGGCCATCATGTATTCATCCCATCGACCCTGGTATCTTTTTTCCATATTGTTTAGGTTCTGATAAAATTGTTCTTCTTGCTCCTCAATGCAAGATCTAAGGTTGTTCGAAAATATATCCAAATGATTGTGGAGGCAAGGAACTCTGATGGAAGCTCATGTTACATCCAAGGTTTCTGAAATATTCCAGCATATTTTGCACCGATTTGAAATACTTTTCGCACATATAACTCCCTAGGAACTTTTTTTACAACATTGACGAAAGAAAACCTTTATATATAAATATATATATATATATATATATATATATATATATATATATATATATATATATATATATGTATATATATATATATATATATATATATATATATATATATATATATATATATATATATATATATATATATATATATATATATATATGTATATATATATATATCTATATATATATATATATATATATATATATATATATATATATATATATATATATATATATATATATATATATATATTGTGTCTGAAACAGCCTCTATCCTGGATTTCACTTTGTGTAATATTTGCTGATCTTAGGTCCTCTTTAATTGTCGCAATCCATTTAATTATTTCTACTTTAGCTCTACTCCTATTTTCATAAAATTCGACTATTTGTCTAGTTAGCCTACTCGGATTCATCCGTTTGATGTGTCCGTAAAACTTAAGTCTTCTTTTTCTCATATCGCCTATGTATATGTGTGTATTGTTTGATTTCTTGGTTTTCTCGAAGTCGGTATGTTGTGCTATTTATTTGTTTGGGGCCTAGGATTTTTCTTTCCTTCTTTTCAATGTCCTCGATGTCCCTCTTTCTATTCAAAATGAGCGTTTCTGCAGCATATAGACATTCTTACTTAATAACCGTGTTGTAATGTATCAGTTTTGTGTTTTTAGATAGGCATTTTTTGTTCTAAATATTTTGTGTAAGTCTCAATGCCGTTTCCATTTTTTGACATCTACCCTTATTGACCGCTTTTTCCAACCCATTTTCCATGATTATTTCACCCAAATATTTGAATTCAGAGACTCGTCTGATGTTACCATATTTCGTTTTTAGAAATGGTATTCTTAGTTTGTTCCAGGTCATGTATTCTGTCTTTTCAAAGGAAATTTGGAGTCCTACCTTTTCTGCTGTTTCTTTTAGGATTTAAATCTGTTTCTGTGCCGTTAATACATCTTGAGTTAAAATTGCTAGATCATCAGCAAATGCCAGACAATCAATTTTGATGTTGGTTCTCCCCAGTTTAATGCGCTGGTCAATATTCAGTGCCGACTTTTTTTCACGCCACTCCTGTATTACTTTTTCTAGAACACAGTTAAATAAGAATGGCGAAAGTCCATCCCCTTGTCTCACACCAGTTTTAATTTCGAAGGGCTCTGAGGTGTCACCCATGAATTTAACTTTTAACCTCGTGTTAGTTAACGTTGCTTTAATAATTGCCAGCGTTTTCAGATCTAGTCCTTGTTCTTTCAAGATTCGGAATAAGGATTCATGGTCAATAAAATCATATGCTTGTTTGAAATCCACAAATGTACAGACGAGATTTTTATTGTACAGTTTTTGATGTCTTAGAATCAACTTTAGATTCAGGATCTGTTCAGGGCAGGATCTTCCCGGTCGAAAACCTGCTTGATATTCACCAATGTTCGGTTCTAACTGTCCCTGTGCTCTGTCTAGTAGACATTGAGATAGAATTCTTGTAACAAACTGGGAGAAGAGATACTCCTCTATAGTTGTTTACATCCGTTCTATCTCCTTTCTTATGTAGTGGATGGATTAGAGCATCTTTCCAGTCTTCCGGAATCCGTTCGGTTCGCCAAACTTCTTGTAGAATTTTGGTTATTTCCTTGATTGTACCTGGACCAGCGGATTTCAAAAGTTCAGCAGTAATTCCATCTTCACCAGAAGCTTTGTTATTTTTAAGCCGCTTGATTTGCCTAATTATTTCCTCTTCATTCGGTGGTAATGAATCTGGGTTTGTTTGTTTAGGGTTTAGTGTTGGTAATTTGTTTAAGGGCTCAGGACAGTTTAGTATTTGTTCAAAATATTTCGCAAGTTCTTTGCAATTGTCTTGGTTATTTAGAGCTATTTGTCCGTTTTCCTTTTGAAAGCATAGGCTCTGAGGTTGATAGCCTGTTAATTTAGTTTTAAATGTTTTGTAAAAGTTTCGGGTGTTATTTTTTGGAAATCTTTTTCTATTTCATTAAGTTGGTTGTTTTCATATTTTCTTTTAGTTTGTCTAATTAGCTTCGATGTTTCTTCACTTACTTCCAAAAAGATGTTATAGTTTATTGCTGTTTTTTGACTGTTCCAATCTTCGAATGCTTTACTTCGGCTTAATACTGCTTGCTCGCAAACTTCATCCCACCACGGATGTTTTCTACGTTTTTGTAAAGGGACCAACTTTAAGGCTGTTTTAATAATTTTATCAAGCTCTTCTGTTAAGGCTGGTTTTATTTTCGTTGGGTCAAACTTTGGTATTAGCAGCCCGTTTTGAATAAGTTTTCGAGGTTTTAAGCTAAGTTTGATTCTAGTCAAGTAGTGATCCGTGTCTATATTTGCTCCTATCCTGACTTGAACATTCAAAATCTCTTTATAATTGGGGTACGAAATGGCAACATGGTCAATTTGAAATTCATCCATGTACGTACTTAGGGCACCTCCAGGTCTTTTGTTTTGTTATTTTCTTCTTAAAATGGGTTGACATTAATTTTAGATTAAACTGCGAACATAGTTCAACCAATCTTCTACCATTATGGTTAGTCCATTTATGAGCGGGAAAACTGCCGACTGTTTTCCTGTACTTTTTTTCTTTCCCTAGTTGGGCGTTGAAATCACCCAATAGGATTTTTACATGGTTAGAGGGAATTTTAGAGATAGTCTTTTCCAGAATTTCCCAGGACTTATTTACTTTTTCAGGATTAGATTTATTTTCTTGATTAATGTATAGTTCTTGTTAGCACACTTGAGGGATAGTGTCATAAGTCGATTATTTACTGGCTGGACATTTGTTATAGAACCAAGAATGTTTCTTGAGACAGCGAAAGCAACACCGAGATGTGGTGTATTTTTGAGTATTCTTTTGTCTATTTTACTTTTAAAAAGTCTGTAGTTGCCGAATTACAAGGTGTTATCATCTATCAATCTGGTTTCTTACAAAGCTAAAATTTGGATTTTTTGCTGATTTAATGTTAGCCCTAATTCGTGTAGTTTTCCTGGACGCAGGAGAGAATTGATATTTACCGTTCCAAAGAAAGTTTTCATTTTCGGTTTCAGACGTTGGCCAGAGGTCTCCGACTCCCTCTAAAAGATTTTGCGTTTAAGCCCGGACGCCCTAGAATCCGAAAGTCCGGTTGTACCACCTAAGCTGGCAGAGGATTGTCTACCTCCTGGGGTAATTTTGTAATTACTAGAACGCTTCATCTTGTACTTTGAATTAAAGGTTTGAACCATGACGGTTCAGAGGTTAAGACTGGAGGGGTTAGTTCTAGAATTTAAATATCAGCCGCACCACTGGCGAACAGACGCTGACCACTCAGCCGCTTGATACAAGGCAGACGCTAATTGAATTTGGTTTTTTTTGCCTTGGTTCGGGGCTGCTTATTTTTGGATATTCGCAGCTGTCCATTAATATCTAATGGAACGTTCACTATCCACCACCCGTGACCCGTCCAGTACCTTAGGCGAGGTATATATATATATATATATATATATATATATATATATATATATATATATATATATATATATATATATATATTGCATGAACATTTTGTTAGGTGCTTGACTGGGGATGAGCCCCACCCACTCCTTCAATTGGAGGGCATATGTTATGCCTCTTGATGTTTGGGCTCGTCAGGGTACCGACATATGTTCTCCCGTCAAAAATAGGGAGACTCTATCCACAGTCAACAACCCATACTTTTGCCGACTTCCCGACGGATGGCGTATATATGAAATATTAGATTTCCTTGAACAGCGTCCAATGAGACAACAGTAGCTGAATGTCACGTACACCCAACCGCTGGGTTCCACAATCTCATGTGGAACACACAGCAACCTGCGTCTACGCCTAATTGAACATTTTGTTGGGTGTTTGACTGGGGTTGAGGGCCCTCTGTGCCACCCGAAGTTTTTGAATTAATTGCGATGTCAGTGTCCAGGTTTCATTTCCGTATGTCATAACGGGTAGAACGCACTGATCGAAGACTTTTCTTTTCAGGCAAAGTGGAAGTACTCTTAAACACTATGTTGAGCCTACCAAATGCCTGCCAGCCACATTTAACACGCCGTTCCACCTGCCGGGCGGTATTCCCCTACATTGAAATCCTCTGCCCAAGATATATAAAGCTGTCCACAATCTCTAAATTCCTTCCTAAAACTGAAATTCTTCTGTCCTGAGCGAAGTTATTGAACATAACCTGACTCTTTTTCAGGTTTATTTTCAAGCCAAATGGTTCACCATCCCTTTGCAGTTCCTGTATGTGTCTTTGCAGCTCCTCTGGGTCTTGTGAAATGAGAATAATATCATCTGCAAATCTAAGATGGTTTAAGTTTGCACCATTGATCTTTACACCATCCTGTTCCCAATCCAGTTTACGGAATACTTCTCCAAGGCCAGCCGAGAAAAGAATAGGTGATATTGCGTCACCCTGCCATACACCTCGTTCTATATTAATTCCCACTTCAAGATCATCAAGGTGAATTGTGGCTGTAGCTGTAGATATATATATATATATATATATATATATATATATATATATATATATATATATATATATATATATATATATATATATATATATATATATATACCCAGCATCTTCAGCATGCTTCCAACTCTCGCGATCCTGAGCGGTCCTCTGCCATTTGGGTCCAATATACTTAATAATATCATCAATCCATCGTGTTTTCGGTCTTCTCTGTGAACGTTTACTATCAAGCGGTATCCAATCGAGGATCGCCCTGGTCCACTTTCGTCCCATTGCCTCGCTACATGGCCTGCCCACCTCCATTTCAGTTGCTTTATTCTTCCAATGATGTCACTCACTTTCGTTTGTTCTCTGATCCATGTGCAGGTATTTCTATCATGTTTAGTAATGCCAAGCATACATATTTCCATTCCCCTCTGTGGTACTCGAAGTTTTTGAACTGACTGGCAAAGTGGTAGTTTGTTCTTAAACACTAAAAACTCAGAGTACCCACATATGCTCTCTCGTCAAACTATGGGTTATTGACTATGGATAGGGTCTTCCTATTCTTGACGAGAAAGCATATGTCGATACCTTGAAAAGCCTGAACATCAAGATACGAAACATGTGCCTTCCAATTGAAGAGATGGGCGAGACTCGTCCTTAGTCAAGCAACTAACAAAATGTTAATTTTTTTCGCACCAATAAAACGATTGCAAAACATAAATCATTCCATTTGGTCCATGCCTGGTGAGCATTATGACTGTAGTAGATTTTTTATCCTTAAATAATACCATCATGGTAAAGAAAAAATTAACAAAAAAAATCTAATGAGATATAATTTTCATACTGTTACATTTTTTTATCATCTAGTATTTATTTTAAAGTAATAAATAGATTTAGATTACTGAAAAATTCTCATTCTGATACCAAAGCAAAAATAGTGTTCTTTCCATCTTAAATAAATATTTAGAAAGTTTATATGAACGAAAACTTTTTCAATCTTGCGAGTTACGACTATAACTAAATTTGAAGTACATTAGAACTTTGGTTTGTAGAAACTTGATTACAATCTTAAATTTATACACAACAGTTGAATGTGATCTCTTTATTAATCTGGCCTGTGGATTTTTTGTTGTATTTCTTTTAGTGAAAGGTAATGAAGTAAAAAGTACTCAAAACAAAGTATTTTATTAAATACCATATTAGTAATCATTACTCACCACTAATGGATTATGATGAGATAGCGATGGTCTTTATATCTTCCAAATCAGATCGATACAAATGTTCCTTTAGTGTGTCTGCAGATGTTCACCTATTCCGTTCAACATGCTTTTCAACGTGCCTTTCAACTTGTGTTATTGCATGGGTTAGCGCATGCATCTTACCACAGGGTAAGACGCATGCCTCCTTCCTGTCCACAGGTTTGCGTCAGTTTCATTTCTGGCTAGTTCAGTAAAGACGGTTTATTAAAATCATTAACAATCTTTTATTTTATAAGCACCTACTGTTAACTGTGTAATTTCAGTTTCATGAATACATCCGACATTTTCATGTTAGCCAGTATGAGTGCTGCTGAGCTGGTGTTGATAAGGGCACGGAAAAGAAGGAAAAAATACAGAAATTCTGCAAGCACAAAGGAATACTTACTACGATTTACTACAGGGAAATATTCTTTACACTCCCAATTTACAATTTTATTACTGTCAAAATTATACCTTTGTTTTTTGTTCTTAAATATATAATTTAATATATTTATTTAATTTAATAAAATTAAACTACTGTACTTTAAATTAAATTTGTAAACAATTAAACTTGAAGAGATTTACCACTAAACACCAAATCAGTTTTTTTGAACTGCTCGACTTACGTTTCGCTAAACATGTTAGCATCATCAGGAGATGATTTAATCTAATTCTAAAACTAAACTGTGTTCTATTTATATGAAAAACCCTACCTAACGAAGCGTGTAAAAATCATGAACCGTGAAGTTTACTAAGCCTTACATTAATAATTGAAAAAGTTGACTGAACAGGATAGGCCTTTTATCTCGGTTCATGATTTTCTTATATTTTTCTATTTGAATGCTTTCATATGCATCCAAAGCTCTATTATTATTAATACTTTTAATTAGTCTTAAATTACTAATATCTATACTGTGGTCGTGTTCGATTGCCTGTTTGGCAACACAAGATTTTTCATTTATCCCATATCTAATGTGGGCAATATGTTCTTTATATCTTGTCAATATGGATCTTTTTGTTTCCCAATATACCTTCGATCACAGTCTTGACAACTAATTTCGTAAATCCCCGACTTTTCATGTTGCTTTACTTTATCGTTTGGATTATCCAGAATGTATCTTAATTTATTATATGGTTTGTACACAACCTTAATGTACACTTTTTTCAAAATTTGTCTATCCCTCTTGTTAATTGGGCATCAAATGGTATTACCATGAATTTCGTTGTGTATGTATTGGGTTTTTTTCCGGGAGTACATCCGGTTGTCGAGTTGGTCCGTGACAGGAGCTTGCAGACGTTTGACCAAAATCTCATTTGGTATCTTCGGTACTTACTGTCGCGAGGTTCGTGGCTTTCTTCTTTTTTTCTCCAGAAAGTCACGAACCTTGCCACAGTAAGCACCGAAGATACCAAATGGGATTTTGGCGAAACGTCTGCAAGGTCCCGACAGGGACCTTGCCAAACCCAATACATGTTTTTCCATCCGTGAAACAGTACGCACAAACATTATATATATATATATATATATATATATATATATATATATATATATATATATATATATATATATATATATATGCAGTTTTTTGATTTCATTGGAATGCGTCCAATGAGACAACAGTAGTCAGGAGTTAGGAGTACACCCCCGACCGTTGGGTTCCACAATCTTATGTGGAACGCTCATGTGATACTTACATTGAAAATAAGTATTATTGACATACACAAAAAATATATTAACTTCCTATCTTGTCATAATTTATAGAAATTAATATAATTTATTTTTAGATTCGTTTTGAAAACGGGAGGAGAGTACTTCCCGAAACGTTAACGTTAAAAGTTTGAATATTTTTTAGAACATTTTTACAAAAAAGAATCACTGAGAAATTTGTCTCCGTTTGGTTTTTTTTTGTTTTTACCCAGTGATTTTTTTTTACATAAGGACAGATATTTTTGATATTTTTTGAGTTTTATGTTGTGGTGAAAAAAAAAAAATATATGAACACGCCACAATCATTCGAACATTACTTAAATAAATCGATTGTTGCTTTGATTGTATGACATTAGGACCCGTACTGTTGGAATAACAGCTCCTCCAGATAAATACCATTTAAATTCTATTAAATTGATAAATCTGGATCTTCATCAATACTCACACTTTACAACAGCGGCCGTATTTTTTTCAGAACGCACATTTTTTTTCAGTAAGTTTGCCACACAATTTCTACAATTTACAGGCGTTGTTCTGACTATACTGAATAATTTTGATACTAGAGGCACGCAAGTTCACAGTTTTTTTGACAACAACCTCTATCGGAACTTTGGATACGTAAAAAAAAATTATATACTGCATTATATAAAGGTTTAAGCAAAAATTGTTTAAGCACTCTCGTTTCGTTCTCAAAAACACAATCAAACCCTCATAAACAACCAAATTACCAACAAATCTCTTCAAATCCAGGCAAAGACAATTCCACATAATCCCGAAAATACCCTACATAACTACACGCACACACACCATTCTTAATTTTTCCGAATATTCATAACTATCTCGAGAGTGGAATAACAATGAACTCGATATCATTTGCACATTTTGTCCCATCGTCGTTATTACATGGCTTTGTGGAGAATTTTCGCCAGTTAAAAACAATAGCTGTTTTCATGGCTTACACGGGCCCATTTTCACTTAAATTGGTCGAATAAAACGGGGCTTATTTTAGGGAAGCCATTCATAAAGCAACTTTAATCGTTTTCGATTTTCGGTTTCAGCGAAATGGAGTTATTAAAGGACTTCCTCCATTTAACTGTCATTGTACAATAACTGGCTATGAAGTTTTTATTGCTGTATTGGGTAAATCTGTAGGTTAAAGATTATTTTCGTTAAAAATACAAAAAAAGTCGGATAAATAACGGAGCTTCTTCAAATAACGAAAAAACAATTAATTATTTTGCCAAAAGTATTTCTTTTTAACCAGAATACATCTTTTTTGCATTAATACACTACCAGTTTGAGTTTTGGGAACAAGAAATAGCGACACGAAGATAAATCAGGCGAATGCGGAGTATGTTGAAGCACACATACTTGTTTTTTGGCAAAAATTTACGAACAACGAAAAATTTACGAACGACATGGTTTTTGTAACATTGATGAGAATGATCTTTTTGCATTTCATTTCTGTAGTTATTAAAATATCTTTTTACAGAAATGGCTTAGCACGTCTCATTTTCAAAAACCTGCTTTTCCTTTATATCATGGGGTCACTGACATTATTTGTACCTTACTTTGGACTGTACTTTGAAACCACAAGATCCGAAGAGGGGGTATTTCCGCAGTATTCTACGAACTTTTAAGGGCAGTTAAAAAAACTTAAATTATTTTCAATCAATTTTGTTTCCATTATGAAGCAATCTTGCTTAAAACAAAATCCTATCTACGCTTTTAGCCTATTCAGTGGTAATGAAATAAAACTTAGCAACCATACTAAATCGCGTTAAATATGAATAGTATCAGTGGAATACTTGTGGGGATTTAATGATAGGTATATTGCTAGGACTTCAAGGGAGTTTACAAAAGAACATTACAGTGAGAAAAATTTGCCTTATAGAACTTTTTTTGAACCTAGTACTTCAAACATAAAATACCCCCCCCCCCCTTGTTAACACAAAAAGATACTTCTTCTGCCTGTCCATATTAAGCTTGGATTAATTAAAAACTTTGTCAAATCAATAGACAAAGAAGGTAATTGTTTCAAGTAGCGAAAAGAAATATTTCCTCAATTGAGTGAACAAAACTAAAAGAAGGCATATTTATTGGACCTCAAATAAGGAAGTTTCTAGGTGATTTCTGTTCACAAAAAAAATTAAATGAAAAAGAATTGGCAGCTTGGAAGTATTGGAAAGACGAAAATTATAAAAACCTCATAGATGAACTCTTGATACGTCTAGTGAAGGGAGGTTTCACCAGGACATCTAATAGCATGATCTTGGAAAAGCACACTTCAAAGCTTCCACAATTTCAACAACCATAAAACAACATAGCATAGAACCCTTGTTTTGATAATAAATTTCGACAATTTGCAAGAGTTTCTCTGATGTTAAATGTTCTATGATGATTTGCCAAGCATTTGATATTCCATGAAGGTACCCTAAAAATCATCCATTACAGTAGTGAATATATGGGAGTGCATCCTCTTCATCTTCCCGTACATTTTACCTTCTCATTCGTATTCTCACTAATATGGGAGAGCATCCTCCTCATCTCCTCGTCCGAGGATGCGCTCCCTTTTTAAAGTATTAACCTCCTTTTTTTACTATTCTAAATCAACATCTTTGTGTGGCAGCAATTTTTTATGAATGAATATAAATCTCTAAAATATTTATTACATGTTTTATTTATTATTAATAAAATACTCTATAAAAAAAATTTCTTCATATTATATTAATATTTCTTCCTTAATTATTATATGAGTATCTTCGTTAACTAAATTATTATTAAGGTGAGTGTTTTCATTGTGTAATACTTCTATCTGGGGTATTTTCCCACTGTTAACAAATTTATTTAAATATCTTAGTTGACTTATATTTTTTTCTTTATTTGGGTTTTTCGCCACGATCTAAAACTCAAAAAATATGTGTTCTTATGTAAATAAAGAATCACTGGGTAAAAACAAAGAACCAAACGGAGACAAAATTCGAATTTCGTAATTCTTTTTTGTAATAAATTTGCCTAACGAACAAAATTTTAAAAATATAAAAATGTTCTAAAAAATATACAAACTTTTAACATTTGCGTTTCGGGAAGTATTCTCCTCCCGTTTTCAAGACGAATCTAAAAATTAATTATAATAATTTCTATAAATTCTGAAAAGATAGGAAGTAAATATTTTTGTGTATGTCAATGATACTTACATTGACAATTAGTTTTTTAATGACAGGGACATACTACCAAATATATATATATATATATATATATATATATATATATATATATATATATATATATATATATATATATATATATATATATATATATATATATTACACAAAATATTTGCAACAAAAAATGCCTATCTAAAAACACAAAAGTGAGACATTACAACACGGTTATTAAGCCAGAATGTCTATATGCCTGCAGAAACGCTCATTTTGAATAGAAAGAGGGACATCGAGGACATTGAAAAGAAGGAAAGAAGAATCATAAGAAAAATCCTAGGCCCCAAACAAATAAATAGCACAACATACCGACTTCGAGAAAACCAAGAAATCAAACAATACACAGATATACATAGCAATATGAGAAAAAGAAGACTTAAGTCTTACAGACACATCAAACGGATGAATCCGAGTAGGCTAACTAAAGATATAGTCGAATTTTATGAAAATAGGAGTAGAGCTAAAGTAGAAATAATTAAATGGATTGCGGCAATTAAAGAGAACCTAAGATCAGCAAATATTACACAAAGTGAAATTCAGGATAGAGGCTGTTTCAGACACAAGGTTAACGTTTGGAAGGTTGGCCAGAGAGAAAAATGTAGGAAGACAGGAACAACTTGGTCTGACGAAAGGAAAAAAGCTCACAGCGAAAGAATGAAATTAGTATGGTCGCAAAGGAAGGCTAACAACAACAAACGCCTCTAATTGTACTTCTCGTGGTCCACCAGGGCCCATACGTAAATAATAATAATAATATATATATATATATAGAATATATAGAATATATATATATATAGAAATATAGAATTGGCAACCATAATGAATTTTAATCTACCGAAGGCATAGCAATACAGTTATTTTTATTGAAATTAATTATAGCGGTTTCTTTTAATCTTCTGAATCTTAGTTGACTTATAAAACCTAAGTCCAATCATTTCACAGAATAATTCTAGTGTATCATTATTTTCATAATATTGCACACATGCATTTATTCGGTTTTCATGTTTGTATCATATCATAACACACTCTTTCTACCTGTCTCAATCTTTGAGAATTTTCATTGAGTAATTTATAAAAAAAATCAACAAACAAAACGAACAGCATGACCTTGGAAAGCACACTTCCACAATTTCAACAACCATAGAGTTGCTCTGATGATCCAAAATATAAAGTCCCATATTTGATTTACTCTCAATAAATTAGTCATATAATCAAAATATTTCAAACGCGTTCATGACCCTTGTGTTCCCTCTTCGTCATTATAAATTAAAAGTCACATTTGTTGAGACCGCAGCCTGTAGTCCATTTGTTTTTCGTCTTTAATTTGCCCGTTATATATGCATGTTCAAAAGAAAAAAGTTGAAGGTGTTATCTCTACCTCTGACCCCGGTCTCGTTTTAAATTAACATGGACCCAACCGCCAACCATGTTCACGTAAACACATAGTATTGCCTTTGGGATTTGTTTCTTATGGAAAACATTCCTAAATTTACATGAAACAGGTCTGTTTTTATTGGATATTTTTGCTTCGGTATATAACTAGTATGAAAAGTAACCTTTAACAGCAATTATTTCTAAATAAAATAAAAATCGCACAATATTTCGGGTTGAAAAATATGTCGTCTTGTATTGGGTGAATTGGAGTTTTTTTGTTTTTGTATGTTTTTGTGTGTGTGTGTGTGTGTGTCGCAACTATCGCGAGGTTAGTGACTTTCTGAGAGAGATCGGTTTCAGTCTTAGTCGGTAGCGATTGGCTGGTACTGAAGCTCCACCCCCAGAGGCGCTTGCGACGTCTTTGTTTCTAGTCGTGCTGTCTGGGTCTGCTGGTATAAGGACGCTTTTCACGTTGGCGGCAAGTGTAGAGCGTCATCCCTCTTGTTTAGACTTCCTTACTTTTGAAAGACAAGCCCTTGAAAAGGCCCGTCTAAAACCAATGGTTTGGTAAAAATACGTCTATGATATATTGTCAAAATTATTCCTGACATATGAAAATTTCTGGATATTTAGGAATATGCAAGAGCAATAGGCTCTTGTGAACGACCACTACGACTATATATTGCTCTTCTTTTTATCTTCCACCAAACCAGTTTCTTGACATTTTTGAACAATTTGATTGATAGTGCTTTCAGTTAAACGATTGTGCGAACTATAAATATCACGTTTTTTTTTGGAAGCTCATCTTCATAAAATAATTTAACGTAAATGTCATACATTACATTTCTGAAATAAGACTAGATCTCGGCAAATTCCCAACGCCATCTGTGTTTTATTCAAGAATTAAAATAACCACTCAATTTGGAAAGCCTGTTGTGTGCATGTTTAAAAACAACGTTATGTTGATATTTTATCCCCATCCCCCTGTGATACTATTTTATGGTCTCGTTCTAAATCAGTGCGGATCCAGTCATTAAACATATTCACGTAAATTTATTGTCGTATGGTTAGGTCGAGTTAACTCCGGAAAACATCAGAAAACTCACAGGAAAAGGGCCTGTTTTTTATTGCTATTATTTTTTTTTATGGATAATTATCATGAAACACCTCGGTAAGCAGAATAATATCATAAAATCTATTTTTTGGGGGTTATGAAATACTCCCCCTTCTCTGTGTTTATTATTTACGTAGTTGGAAATAAAAATAAAAACATAAAAATATATTTTCTATGCATCTAAACAGTATTGTCTAATTCTGATGGCCTAGTTCTAGTGTTTATTCTTTATCTTAAAATAAATTCATACGCCATACATTAATACAGCAAAATCATTAAACATTAATAATGATCAATTTATCTATTGGAACCTTCGGTGTGAAACACCGAATCACTAAGATTTAATCATCTCCCGATGAGTCGTTTTAGACTTTAAGTTTAGTATTAATAATGATGAAAAGTTCCCGATGAGCTCCTGGAGAAAATTAAAACACGATCTAAACTCTGATAGATTTACTTCTAAACATCAAATAAACTTTTTTTTAACTTTAAAAGATGTTTAGATCGAATTATCTCCTGATGATGCTAACATGGTTAGCGAAAAGTTTTTAAAAAATTTAATGTGATTTTGTGTTGTGTTCCAGCGCGATATGGGATCACTGCTTGGATACTCATGCGATCGCGTTTTTTATAAAAATTGTTAATATCAATTTAAAAAATGCCAAATCAATTACTCCATGAAGGACAATTTATAAAAGAAAAAAAATTATCTAAAAAATTATGTTTCTAAAAACAATGAAAGTGTCAATTCTAACCTCGTACAAGGAAGGTGTATGATAGACTTATTAGAACTTGGAAAAAAATTAAAACGTTTTAAATGTAAAAAGCTTTATGCTTAAAAAAATTAGGAAAAGAAAACATTTTAGGCCTCAATTCCAAACTGTGGGTTAGATGTAAAAATTGTTCTTGTGTTACTTAAGTTATGACGGGTAAAGTACATGAAGGAGATAAAAAAATCACAGCTTTTTGATGTAAAATATAAAGCTGTTCTCGGTAAGTTTGTATTAATATTAATTTCTCTTTACTCGTAAACTCTTAATTATATTAATCTCTTTACTCTACATTACTCGACACAGCTGCACGCGCAGCATTGCCAGATCACTGTTGACCATAAAAATAATATTGTGGCGGCTGAAGTTTACTAATCTTCTTTCGTTTGAAGAAAACAGCTACTGAAAATGATCGATTGTTGGTTGAAACTTGTAAACAATGGTTTAAATGCTTTAAAAGAGATGTAAAAGAGAGACCAGGACAACCGAAAAAGTTTGAAGATGCAGATTGCATTTCATTATTGGATGAAGACTCAACTCATACGTCGAAACTATTGGCAGAAGCATTGAAGGCTACCCAATCCACCGTTTACGAACATCTGCACGTATTAAGAAAGATCCAGGAAGAAGTAAAATGGATTCCATATGAATTGAAGGAAAGAGAGATTGAACAGCGAAAAACCGCTTGTGAAATTTTGTTTACCAGACAGAAAAGAAAAGGATTTCTACATCGAATTGTAACAGGTGATGAAAAGTGGATCTATGTTGACAATCCAATGTGCAAGGAATCGTGGATAAAACCAGGCCAGTCCTTCAACATCATCTAGTGCGCAATACGCATAGAAAGAAGGCTTTGCTGTGTATTTTGTAGAATAGTAGGGGAGCTGCGTATTATGAACTGCTGAAATCTGGTTAAACGGTTACAGGTGACCAATACCGATAATAATTGAGAAAATTGAGCTGAATATTGAATGAAAAACGACCAGAATGCGTATAAAGACAAGATAAAGCATTTGGCTTGATGAATGGTTGGACTCAAAAAACCAAAAGTTCTTTTGGCGCAGAATCCATTATTTGACAGAAAGATTGGAAAAAGCGATAGCTAACGATGGTCAATGCTTTGATTATTAAGGTAATTTATCAAGTTATGTAAACAAACGGTCAAATTTTATGAAAAAACCGACATTAATAATCGAGACACCTATGTATAACAATTGTTTTAACACGCAGAACTTTAGTCAAATATGAACTATATTAAATTCAGTTTTGTGCAGTATTTGCATACTATCAAAAAAATGAATTGCTTGTCGATACACCTAATATATATTAACGTTTATTTACAATTAACAACCCTTTCGCCTTTTCTTTTAAACAAACTGCATACTTTCTTCCTAGAAAAATGGGAACAAATACTAGCTAACGATGACCAATACCTTGATTATTAAGTCAACTTATTTTGTTGTCAAAATAAACTCTCAAATTTAGGACAAAATCGACCGAAACACCCACTAATACACTGACAGCAAAATTGTCAGTATTTTAAAGCGGTATAAAACTTCCCCCTCTTTGTGATCAAAGTTTAAAAGCTCTGATGTAAATTTTCGGGAAAACCACTCTTTATATCTCCGGCCTCTCTTCTTTAATTTCCACATCACATGTGCAAGTTTAAAAAAAGGAGCTTTAAAGTTATTCCCCCTCATATCTGAGCCCTTATCGTGCTCTCGTTTTTGATAAGCGTCACGGCTACTAACCATATTCCCAACAAACCTATTGTCTTTCGGGTTTCGAACAGAACTGGAAGACACTAGAAAATTCGCAGAGAAAAGTTTGTCTTTTATTTTTAGGGTAAATAATTAGCATAAACACTACGCTACAAAAACTAAGTGACTATAAAAGGTGGTTTTGTGGTTGTATAATGTTTCCTTTTTACATATTCATTATTTAGATGGTTGGAAACAAAGGGGAAAGAAGAAATATAGATTTTTTATGGATCTTTAGTTTTTATATACGTAAAAACGTTACATACATTAAAACACGTTTACATTTGGTAGTCACCAAAATTCTGGTTTAGGTACTTTTAAAAGGGGATTTAAATTTTTGCGTAGAAATTTTATATTTCGCATGTGTCATTTATAGACCCGGCAATTTAAACTTTTTTAGGCTAACATTGATGAAAATAGGTGTATATGAAGTATTTCATAATCGTAAATCCTAAAATGATAAGGTATTTACTGTAACACGTAAAGTGTTTTTGTTACAATGGGTCGATAGTGGGGGAAAAATGGGACGACTTATTTTTACAATCTAATATTTACTTAATATACGTTAACTTTTTCCTCTTGTGTTTTGCAGCATCATCTCTTTTTAAAAACCAGTAACAGTCGCCCAACATAGATGGGTTGCAGCGTCCCTTGTATTTTGAACCAAATTTTCTGGAGAAAAATCCAAATGGAAGTGTAAAACATACATGTTTCATAACATGCAACACCCTAGTATTTCATAGGTTTTCGAGAGTTCATCTATGAGGTTTTTATAGTTTTCATATTTTTTGTTGCTCATAAATCCTTTCACTACACTTACAAAACACTTCCAAGCTGCCAATTCCTTTTCATTTATTTTTTCTTGAAAACGGAAATCACCCAGAAGCTTCCATATGTGAGGTCCAATAAATATGCCTTATTTAAGTTTAGCATCACTTAATTGAGGAAATATATCTTTTAGGTACTTGAAACCAATACCTTCTTTGTCCATTGCTTTGGCAAAGTTAAAGGAGCACCTTTTTTGGGGTTTGGTTTTTGGGGGTGAGGGGAGGGGGGCATATTTTATGTTTGAAGTACCAGGTTCAAAAGAAGTTCTGTGAAGTCAATCTTTCTTACTGTAATGTTCTTTTGTTACCCTAGTCTCCCATACTAATCTTGTCTCGTTATAATGTGCTTCTTTAGTAGGTCCCGATTTATCTCTTCTTCATCTGATGCATTATGATTCTTGAGCTGTATTTCTTTTAACTTCTTGCAACTTAGAGGGTGGATTTTTAAATTCATAGAACAGGTTAACTCTCCTCACTTTTCTCCTTTTGCACATCATTTAATTTTTCCTCAAAGAAATTGTCCATACATGTTGTCCTTGTTTGAACCTATTCCCTACTTCAATCTTTCCGATATTTCAGAGAATAACGTGTGGGTAAGGCTATGGTAAGATGTTGCCGACTTTTTTGTACAATTGCTTTAAACCATCGAGAATCCATTTACCCAAAATAATTTTCTTTTCTTACAGTTTTGATCGTATTAAATATTAAAAATATCACAACATTCTCAAGAAAAATATTAGATTATATCAGTTTTCTGAATTTTAATACTATTCTGGTAAATAATTAATACAAAACGTCAAGTTTAACAAAAAAATAAGTGACTATAAAATGTGCTTTCGGGGTTTTAAAATGTTTAGTCTTTTACGTGTTTAATATTTACGTGGTTGGAAACAAAAGAGGAAGAAGAAAATAAATATTTTATATAATGTTGCATCTTTTTACAGGCCTAAACAGTGTTTTGTCGAGATAACGGTGATACCATACTTTAGCTGATTTGAAAACATTAAAGAACCATTTTGGATTTTTAGGGACATGATTTATTTTATTATATTTTTGTTTTCTTGTAGTTGTAGGATATTTTAGTTTCTTAGTTATATGTTAAATATTTTTTCCATATGAAGAATAATATTCCTTCTCAACATTTATGGAACTTCAGAAACTTTGTTATTATCAACTTCAATACCAACAACAATCCAATTGTTTAAGGATTTGAATTCTGAAGGTTGCTATCTAAGCATCTGGAATTGGCAACAATGGTGTTGCTAAGCGCCATCTGACATATACATCGTAAAGTTTGACATTGTTGACTGTAGGGGAGAGTTGCCTATACTGAACCATGTTTCGAAAATCTGCTGCAATATCCAAGTAAGAACAAATATTTTATTTAATAAATTAAGCTGTAGCGAATCTTTCAATGATTACAAAAATATTTAATCATGTCATGTTAAGTGTCAACTTTGTTTTTTTAAAAACCCTGCTATCGGTACAATTTACGAAGCCGGTGTCATATACTAAAAACACATTTTCCCCATTGCACCGGTAAGTAGAGATACCTAATTAAAATAAAATGCAGTTGAATATTCATGTTTTATTTTAACTAAACGTCGCTTCGGTAGTATTAAAAAATAAACATATAAAATATTAACTCTAAACAAATAAAAAAAAACATAAAACCAATTAAGGAACATTAGTTTCAACTTTTAAGGATTAAGAGCTGGTCGGTCTAAGCGGTACTTAAACCAAATTCGCAAATAAACTCTTCAATAAAAAAACCAAGATTAATATCTAAATTTCCACTATATTTAAAACTTGTACGTATGACAATTGTTTCGACACACAGTGTCTTTTTCAAATACAAACTAAATTAAACTAACAGTAAGAAAAGAAGATACTACCTAAACTAATCTAATAAAACCATAAATGATGACAGTGGGAGTCCCCCGTCTCATTGTCTAGAGTAATATAAGTTTAACAAGGGTGAACCATTCAAGTCTACCTGATCATTAAGTAAAATACCCAAATTTTTTCTTTTATTAATTTGTAGGCTCTCTAAAAGATTTAGTTTTTTAGATTTATTTTCGTTATGCAACATTTTGAAATTATCGTTGAAAGTGTGATTTTCTAACATTAAGTGATTGGCATAATGAGAATTATTCTGTTCTTTAATATAACTTCTTTTATGTTCATTAAGCCTGGTGGAAAAGGATCTTCCTGTTTGTCCAACATTGACTTTTGGACAAGAACCGCACTCAATTAAATAAACTCCTGATTTATGACGTTTATTTCTTTGACTTTTATTGTTTTTTATTAAGCGTCCAAGACTATAGTTTGTTCTGAATGCAATATTTATATCGCTTGTTTTTGACAAATGTTTAGAAATTAATTTGGTGACTTTTCCTGTATATGTGATTGTTTTGTATGCGGTGTTCTTGACTTTATTGGCAGGATATATTAAATTAATGGTATTATTATAACATTTTTTATTAACTATTTTATTTATAATGTTTGGGACATTCCATTCTTTGTTATAGTTATCTATTGACATTGTGGTATTTATTAATCTGTGTATGAATGAATTAAATGCTGCCATTTTTTGAGAATAAGGATGACAAGACTTGTTATGCATAACTAAATCTGTGTGAGATGGCTTATGATAAATTGCAAAATCATGTTTATTCTCTTTTCTTGTAACTGTTAATTCTAAAAAGTTAATACTGTTGTTTTGTTCTTCTTCAACTGTAAAATAAATGTTCTTATATAAAGAATTTATATACAATTACAATTACAAATTACTAATTAAAAATAACGTTAATTCAATCATAAAACAAGAAATTTTAGACCTACTATCAATTACTTTGGATCAGAATTATTTTGAGTTTGATAACAGATTTTATTTTTCGAAAGAAGGTTTGATAATGGGGAACCCTTTAAGTCCTTTACTGGCGGAAATTTTTATGGATAATCTAGAAGATAAGATATGTCAACATCAGCTATTCAAATCATCACTTTACTGGTATAGATATGTTGATGACATTATAATTTGTTTTACGGGTACTGACAGACAATTAAATCAATTCCTAACTTATATAAACTCTCTACATAAGAACATTCATTTTACAGTTGAAGAAGAACAAAACAGCAGTATTAAGATTTTAGATTTAACAGTTACAAGAAAAGAGAATAAACATGATTTTGCAATTTATCATAAGCCATCTCACACAGATTTAGTTATACATAACAAGTCTTGTCATTCTTATTCTCAAAAAATGGCAGCATTTAATTCATTCATACACAGGTTAATAAATACCCCAATGTCAATAGATAACTATAACAAAGAATTGAATGTCATCAAACAGATCGCAGTGAATAATGGTTATGACCCAAACATTATAAATAAAATAATTAATAAAAAATGTTATAATAATACAATTAATAACGAAACAATTACATATACAGGAAAAGTCACCAAATTAATTTCTAAACATTTGTCAAAAACAAGCGATATAAATATTGCATTCAGAACAAACCATAGTCTTGGACGCTTAATAAAAAACAATAAAAGTCAAACAAATAAACTTCATAAATCAGGAGTTTATTTAATTGAGTGCGGTTCTTGTCCAAAAGTCTATGTTGGACAAACAGGAAGATCCTTTTCCACCAGGCTTAATGAATATAAAAGAAGTTATATTAAAGAACAGAATAATTCTCATTATGCCAATCTCTTAATGTTAGAAAATCACACTTTCAATGATAATTTCAAAATGTTGGATAATGAAAATAAATCTAAAAAACTAAATATTTTAGAGAGCCTAGAAATTAATAAAAGAAAAAATTTGAGTATTTTACCTAATGATCAGGTAGACTTGAATGGTTCACCCTTGTTAAACTTATATTACTCTAGATATTGAGACGCGGGACTCCCACTGTCATCATTTATGGTTTTATTAGATTAGTTTAGGTAGTAACTGCTTTTCTTACTGTTTGTTTAATTTAGTTTGTATTCGAAACAGACACTGTGTGTCGAAACAATTGTCATACGTACAAGTTTTAAATATAGTGGAAATTTAGATATTAATCTTGGTTTTTTTTATTTAAAATGAATTTCCATCAAGTATCGGCTACCTCAGTTAAATAAATAAACGTTTACAGTTAAAAAAATAATACCGGCGCACTCTTCATGTGACCACCTACAACATGCCTGACATCTAGCCCAACCTTCATTAGATTTAGAATTAAAGTAGCTGTCACTGCAGTATAAACCCAACTCGTTACTGTTTTTATCTTCCGTGCTATCTTCTGAATCACTTGAGCTTGATGATGGATTTCTCATTTGAATTTTTGGTTTCTTTTCATTACCGGAAAATAAATTCAGAGTTGCTTTTTCTACTGGCGTATTTCTTCACTTTACTATTTCTGGGTTTTGCTTGCTTGTTCTCTGTCTTTTTTTCTTTTTTTCTTTAAGATCTTCTTTGTATGGGGTACTAGTAAGCAATACTGCAGAAGGTGTTGTTTTATTCTTACGCTTTTGAACAATTTTACTTGTTTGAGGAACAGGTGCTAGCGCATTTAGACTTTGATTAAGTTTCTCTGGAGTGATTTCTCCAAATACTTTTCTGAAATGATTCGTGACTAAAGACGAACAAGCAGAATCAAAATGCTGTGAAGCACCATTAGAAAATCTGCTGGGTTGATTGTGAAGTGAGATATCCCCTGTGTCAGCCTCAGGTTCGGCAGGTGGCTCTGAAAAGATATTACCATTCTCTGGGTTTTCATGAACCTGATGTGTTACGGCAGTTGATGGGGCAAATAAGTGTTCCCCGAACGTATTACGGTTGACTGGCCAAATTCCAGCTTCTTTAAAGGTATTTTCCGCTGTTTCCAGCTTTTTCATATGCCCTACTCAATAATTCGGACCCGTTATAAACTGTTATCGGTTGTCCAACGTGTGCTTGTAGCCACGAATCTTGTTCCTGGGCGTAATAGTTTTGCATGGGTTTAAAAAAACCAACATCCAACGGCTGTAAACGGTGGGTAGTATGACGAGATAGTTGTAAAAGATGAATGGAGCGCTGACGAGCAAAATCTAGAGCTACAAGATTTTATTGTGGGTGGAATGGCCATCTAGTAACAGAATTACTGGCTTATTTGGACTTGTCTGAACCACATGGCGAAAATGTTTCAGCCACTTAAGGAAAAGGTCGCTATTTATGTATCCAGTGTCAGATATTTCAACGATACTTCATGTTGGAGCTCCTCATGTAAGTTCAGGGTAAAATCTCTTTCGTTTAAAGATAATCATAGATGGAATATAAAGACCTGCAGCATTGCAGCAACAAACCAAAGTGGTGTTTAAACCTCTTTCCTCGCTAGCAATTCCACTTATTTGGCGCTTACATTTTTGAGTTACCACCTTTTGCATTTTTTCCTGGACTGTAGTGTAGCCAGATTCATCAACGTTAAATATCATACCATGAGATTGAGGCATCCTTGGGCATTAGTATGACAAGCATACACAAAATTTTACATTCAAAAAAGGCTCGTGTTGACTGGTGTAAAGAAATGCTCAAAAAATACAGTCGTGGTGCGTCAAGAGCCGTGTATAATATCTACACAGGTGATGCATCTTGGATCTTTGCATATGAGCTCGAAAGTAAACGGCAGTCGACTGTATGGGTCTTTCAAAATGAGCCAAATCTAAAAAAGTTGCTCGGATAAGAAGCACTTCGAAGCATATGGCTGACCGTTTTTTGGGATAAATGGGCATGTGCCCCTAGAAAATCGTAGAACAGCGAATTTTGAATGGTACACAACCCTATTTGTTTGCCAGAATTATTTGAAGAAGTAAGAAAAAACAATCAGCCACGCACGATAATTGTTCACCATGACAATGCGAGTTTCAATCATCGAACCGAACAACTCAATATTTGACCGGTCAAAACATCGAATTGATGGGTCATCCGCCGTATAGTCCTGATTTCGCACCCAGTGATTCCTTTTTGATCCACGTCAACGATTTTCGACGCCAGAAGAAGCGGTTGTTCCGTTCAAAATACATGTTTTGGAGATACCTCAATCAAAATGGAAAAAGTGCTATGAAAATTGGATCAAACGTATGCAAAAGTGTATCGATCCTGGCGGAGAATATTTTGATTTAATGGTAAATATTTGTTTTTATTTATTATACCGGATACATAAATAGCAGCCCTAGAAATTTCGTAAAATTTCTTTTTTACTTTCGTAAGTCATTTTAAAGAAAAAAGTTCCTTCTCTTACAACACGGGTCAAAAACCTAAGGGTTCCGCTAAAGTTTTAAATCACCAATCGAAAAGATATGATAAGAATTTACATTTTAAGCAAAGATTTGTTATTACTTAACGGATAAACTACCAATAAATTAATAAACATTGTTAAAACATTTCTCAGTCAATATATCGACGCAAACAATGTCATCAACATTGTAACAAAAGATAATTTCAGTGTAAGTCAGTGCGTGCATTCACGTTCGATTTAAAGCCAAATATATATTCTGTACGCGAATATCACTATATGCTTCGTATTTACGGAAAAGATCTCCAAAATTCCGAAGGAGTTAGGGAGATTTACGGGCAATGATAACCAGAAAGACCACTTATATCTCGTCAAATACTTATCCAAGATGTTTAAAGACTCTTCATGTATTATATTCCAAGAATGTGAATGCCAGCAAGAAATCGATCCTAAATTCGAAGAACAAAACTTAAATCTTTTTAAAGAGGATTGCACTAGTAGTACTCGAAGTGTTGCGCGACAAGTTAGAGTTTCCTATAAAGCTGGGTCCACACCAATAAAATTTTGCATGTGTTTTGAATTTACTGGAACAATTTGTTTGAATTATCCGATGAAAAACATATGGTTCGTGTGCGTGTTCATACAATACAAACAGCCCGCACAACGCAAATTTGTATTGATCTGGACCCAGCTTTACGCATAAGGGGTAAAAGAACTCTTAAGCTGGGCCCACACCAATAAAATTTTGCGTGTGTATTGAATTTACCGGAACAATTTGTTTGTATTTTCTGGTGGGTAACAAATGGTCCGTGTGCTTGCTGTGTGGCGAAAATATTTGTATATACAGTCCGCACAACGCAAATTTATATTGATGTGAACCCAGCTTTACCCGCTGATTTTTCACACAGACAAAAATGTTTTAAATAGTTTATTAGCCAAAATCAAAAGACTCTTGCTCAAAATGTTGTCAATCGACGAATCTTTTTCATCAATAGTGGAATAATGGACATGCAAAAAGTAAATTTACACTTACAAAAGTAAATTCTCTAAGAAAAACAATTTTTTAACCTCAAATTCAGAAATGTCGTACATAGTAATCTCTCTTTTTAGCTATTACTCTATCTCTTTTTTTTCTCAGCTGGTTGCGCGTTCCGTCGCCAGACCTTTAATCGAGGGTGTGGTTATTAGTAATCGGAAGTTGAAAAAAAAGTTTGACTTCAGTTATTTAAATAATTATATCGGTAACCTGGTGTTATTAATATTTAACATTCAGTCCATATTAAATTTTATGATGTGATTTTTTTATTCTATAAAGTCCGATAATTAATCGTGAAAAAATAAAAGAAATCGTGGTGGAAAGTATTCGATCATAAAAGACTGCGTATAAGAACGGTATGAAACTATAATTTTTATAAACAACTAGTGAATAATTTTCAAATTTTGAGTATAATTCAATTACATATCCTTTGTCACAATTGCCGAATTTCAAGTGTTAGACTTGGAAACGTTTTTCCCATTAGATTCGGTCGCGCCTCCTTAAGAGGTCATTGTTAAGAGAACTAAACAAATTGCTGATCTGTTTTCAGTGGAAATGGTTGTTAATTGGATAGTTTTAAGGACATTTTTTGTTCAAAAGTTGTTAAGTTATTATGAAAGCACTTTTGTTACATCTTGTATATATTTTACCTTTCAATCATTTTTATGGTCTTTTCCTGAACCAACGTCAACCGAATTACCACCTATTTTCACATAAACTTAGTCGATTTCGCCTTGGACAAGTTTAATGTAAAAAAAACCATCACAAAACTCGCATGGACAATGTTTCTTTTTCGTTGTTGTTTCATTTTTAGTGGATAATTAACATAAAAATCCAGGCTGAAAAAATAAAGTTAGCGTAAAATTTGTTTTTGTGGTAATAAAATGTCTCGTCTTCTATGTGTTTATTATTTATGCGGTTGGGAACAACATACACAGAAGAAAGTTTACATTCCATATAGAACATTTTTTTTAGCATTAGTAAATGAAAATGAATTTACCACGATATTAGGTGAAAAACTTAGTTTTTGTCACTCATATTTAAAAGATGCCCCAATAGGTACTTCCGAATTTAAATTTAAAAAACGGCTGGATTTACATAAACAACAATTTTATTCTTAAAGCGTGTACAACTTCTAAATAGTTAACCTTCTTCTTTCTTAACTTAACTTGCCAACATTAATTGGTGTTTGCTACAAGCGAGAAATACGAAATAATATTATAAACTCTTACAGTAGGTTTAAATATCTATTTTTGCAAACCCTTTATATGTCTTTGAAAGAATATAGAAATATAGGAAAACAACCCGAATAAAGAAAACACAAATTTTGTGACCTTGCAATAATTTAAAGCAAATACAACTGTGAAATAATTGTTACAATTATCTGTCAATAAAACTCCTTCTTGATTTACCCTGTATAACAAATTTAAAATCCATTTAAAAGATATTCCAGGCTCTATTTTAAGATATTCCATGTTCTAAATTTTTCTCATATCCCCCCCCCCCCCTCCAGTAACACGAACCCTTTATTGGAAAAGATTAATTAAAAAAAAAAAATTATGAGAGTAATTTATTTTCTTCCTCTTACACTTAAAATCCCCGGTTACTAGAGGGGGAAGAGGATCGGAAAAAAATAATGTTGTACAAAATCAATCTCGGTAATTTTCGCTGTTTTGAAAGATAAGCTTAGACAATTTTTTTTCGAAAACAAAATCGTTATATCAATAATTATTTTTTGACGAAAAAAGTAAACTTAAAAAAAAAACTAAACAAAAGGTAAGGTGTCTTTTAATTCTTGTTTTTTTAATTATTGAATAAAACACAGATGGCGTTGTGAATTTATCTATGTCTAGTCTCATTTCAGAAGTGTATTGCATGACTTTTTGTAAAAAATGTTGCACACTGAGTTGAGTTGCACACAATACAACATCGCGTTAATATTGTTGAATTGTTTTATGAACATAGATGTTCAGTGAAAAATGTTTTTTAGAAAAATACGTGATATTTACAGTTTGCATCGTCCATCTGAAAGCACTACCAATCGAATTGTTCAAAAACATCAACAGACTGGTCCGGTGGAAGATACAAGAAGAACAATAGTTAAGTCGTTCACAAGAACATATTGAGTTGATATGTGAAAGTGTTGATGAAGACCCAGACATTTCGATTAGTCGATGTTCACTATAATTTGGACTCAGTGAATATGCAACATGGTCTATTTTACGAAAGGATTTAGATCTGAAGGCATATAAGATTCAAATAATACAAGAACTAAAGCAAACATGATTTTTCTCAAATGAATTTCATCTCTTAGATGAAACACGTTTTGAAATTGGTGGCTATGTTAATAAACAAAATTGCCGCATTTGGAGTGGGGAAAAGTCACGATTGATTCATGAGAAACATTTACGTTCTAAACGAGTCACTGTTTGATGTGTATTATGGCCAGGAGGTAAGCTGTAACTTTGAATAGTGTTCGAGATCGTGTGATGATAACTGGATTTTTGTGGGCTAAATTAAATAATATTGATCTGGAGGATATATGGTTCCAACCGGATGGCACTATACCTCACTATACCAATGAAACTATTGATTTATTGAGAGAAAAATTTCCTGGATGAGTTATTGCAAGAAACGGTGATGTTAGTTGGACACCAAAATCATGTAATTTGATACCGTTAAGCTATTTCCTTTGGGATTATGTCAAAAGCTAGGTCTACAAGAACAATCCACAAGCGATTCCTGAACTAATACATGAAATTCTTCTAATCATTGGTGACATAGAGCCATGGTTATGCCAAAATGTCATCTAAAATAAAGGTTATACACTATACATCAATTAACAACAAACATTTTTTTGAAATCAACGTAAATTCTGTGTTTTATTCAAAAATTTAAAAAACCACTCAATTTGAAAGACCCTTTAACTTCTTTGTCCTCAATATGCCGTCCACGAAATAGTTTCTCCTGTTGATAAAACAGGAAAATGTCACGCGGTACCATATCCGGTGAATATGGTGTTTGTAGAATGGTTTTTGTACGATTTTTTTGGCGGAAATTAAGGAATAATTATTGGAGTGGTGCGTTATCGTCACAACATCGATTACAATGAGCAATCAGTTGATTACTGAGCAATCAGCGATCAGTACGAGGTCCATGATTTTCATAATATTTTTTTCATTGTTTGACGTGAAAGGTCGTCCTGAACGAGATTAATCTTCAGTCCTTGCACCATTTTTTTGGCATAGTTTCGCCCCCGTTATATTTTTAATGCACCAACAAACGAAATTTTGGCTGTAGAAAAGAATTAATGCAAATTTTATACTCGATAAATTTATCCAATTAAAAAAGTGACAGAATTTTTTTTTAGGTGTTTCGTGTTTTTTTTTTCTTCGATAGCTTTCTTAAAGCAATTTTTTTTTACCATAGTAGTAAATTACCCTAATATTAACATAACCATATAAACAAATACACAAAAAACATAAACAAACACATCAAAAATTTGTAAAACTGTTTATGTTCTGTAGTATAGTTTTGTAAAAGAATTATTCTCGTAAATTCTTATATAATAATATTTTTATGTTTTATATCGTCCGCTACAAGTTTTCGTATTCTTACACAGATATTTTCATTTGCAATAAAATTGAGATATATAAAAAGGCTTTTTGAGATATATAGTCGGAAATAAAAGGAAACTAAAACTATTGTTCCCCTAGATGCCACGACATTAAAGTTTAAAAATAAATGGGTTTTCGTTTGTTTTCGTGACTAGATTATGTTGTCGGGGTCTAAAGTAAACAACGGTTAGCAATTGAGATACAATTACATAATTGCTACTTGGTGTTTCAGCTTATTTGCTGCCAAGTTTAGTGCGATAGCGATAAAAAATAACGATGTATCAGCAAACAAACGGAGAATAAGGTATCATTAAGGAAGCGCTTGTTACAGAGTAACATTTAAATAAAAAACAAAGATTAATATCTAAATTTCCACTATATTTAAAATTTGTACGTATGAAAATTGTTTCGACACACTGTCTTTTTCAAATACACACTAAATTAAACTAACAGTAAGAAAAGCAGTTACTACCTAAACTAATCTAATAAAACCATAAGTGATGATAGTGGGAGTCCCGCGTCTCAATGTCTAGAGTAATATAAGTTTAACAAGGGTGAATCATTCAAGTCTACCTGATCATTAAGTCAAATACCCAAATTTTTTCTTTTATTAATTTCTAGGCTCTCTAAAAGATTTAGTTTTTTAGATTTATTTTCGTTATGCAACATTTTGAAATTATCGTTGAAAATGTAATTTTCTAACATTAAGTGATTGGCATAATGAGAATTATTATGTTCTTTAATATAACTTCTTTTATGTTCATTAAGCCTATTGGAAAATGATGTTGCTGTTTGTGCAACATAGACTTTTGGACAAGAACCGCACTCAATTAAATAAAATGATTTATGATTATGATTATGATTATGATTATCCTGATTTATGAAGTTTATTTGTTTGACTTTTATTATTTTTTTTATTAAGCGTCCAAGACTGTGGTTTGTTCTGAATGCAATATTTATACCGCTTGTTTTTGTCAAATGTTTCCAAATAAATTTGGTGAATTTTCCTGTATTAAACAATTACATATACAGGAATTGTTTTGTATGCGGTGTTCTTGAATTTATTGACAGGATATATTAAATTAATGGTATTATTATAACATTTTTTATTAATTATTTTATTTATAATGTTTGGGTCATAACCATTATTCACTGCGATCTGTTTGATGACATTCAATTCTTTGTTATAGTTATCTATTGACATTGGGGTATTTATTAATCTGTGTATGAATGAATTAAATGCTGCAATTTTTTGAGAATAAGAATGACAAGACTTGTTATGTATAACTAAATCTGTGTGAGATGGCTTATTATAAATTGCAAAATCATGTTTATTCTCTTTTTTGTAACTATTAAATCTAAAAAGTTAATACTGTTGTTTTGTTCTTCAACTGTAAAATGAATGTTCTTATGTAAAGAGTTTATATAATTTGATGAAAGTATGATCATTGAAAGCATGCATCATTGGAAAATGTACTAATGGTGGTGTCTTTTGCTGTTGGGAGATCAGCCGTATAGAGTACGTAGAGCAAGGGATCGATAACGCTGCCTTGTGGAACTCGCCATCTAATGACATATTTTTTCGATGTGCTATCGTTAACTCTAATTTTGATTTTTTTCAAAGTTAGCCCTTTTGATCAGATAATATTTTAAGAGTTATAGGAATAGACTGTTTGATTTCAAATAGTAAGCCAAATTTTGTCGAAAGCCTTACAGACATCTAAGATTAATGATATACAGTATTGTATGTTTTCTTTTGCTCTGTTTATTTCATGGGTTGTGCAGAGAATCTGCTGTGTAGTTGAATGGTTTTGTTTAAGGCCAAACTGGTGTGCCGGAATCCAGTTTTCTGTATGGAGGTCTGTATTTATTCTGTTCAGTACATATGACATATATATATATATATATATATATATATATATATATATATATATATATATATATATATATATATATGTTTATCGAGTTTTTTGACTTCTTTGGACTGCATATAATGAGACAAAAATAGTCAGGAGTTATACACCCGCGACCGAGGAAGGCCCACCCATTCCTTACATTGAAGGACACATGTTTCGTCTGTTGGTGGTTACACTCATCAGGGTACCAACATATGCTCTCTCGTCAAGAATAGGAAGCCCCTCTCCACAATCAAACAACCCATAGGTTGTTTGGGGTGGATTTCCTCCCGGTCAAGCAACTAACCAATGCTCATATATATATATATATATATATATATATATATATATATATATATATATATATATATATATATATATATATATATATATATATATATAGGACTTGAAAACGCCAAATGCGATTTTGGCGAAACGTCGTGACTCTTTACAAGATCAACGGATCGACACCCGGAATGATTTAAGATGTGACATATATATATATATATATATACATTGTTTCCTATTAGGGAGGGATCCGAATAAATTAAAGACAACCACAGATCCGGCTGATAGAGTAGTTATATTAAATTTTCCTTTTTGCCCTAGTAAATTTAAACTTGGCCAATTTGTGGGGTTAATAGAGGGGTAAGTTTTAAGTATTTTTTTATACAAGAAATCTATCTTTTAAGATGAGATCTGTTACAACAATATACAAAGACGAGATCTGATCTAATATATATTTTAACTTATAAATAATATACACACAATACGAGATCCGCCAGTGTTGCCAGAGTAAATATGCGATTCCAAGCTCCTACAAGTATTATGACTGAAATGAAACTATTTTGTTAACGCAAGCATTGACGAGGCCGATTTTCTGTTTTATAATGTTTTAAAGGGAATATTTATGAATGTTGGAATTATTATAACTAAAAAGGTGGATTTTCATAAATAACAAATTGTAATTTAATAGCATTCCTTATTATACATAGACCTAAGAAGTTAATGGTATCATGTTTTTCTATTTCTGCTTTAAATATAATCTTCCGGAGTGTCTTGTTAATGTAATTTAAGTATTTTTGTCGATCTGCGTTGTCTCGGGTACCATATATCAAAATATTGCCCATGCACTTAATTTGAAAAGGAGTTTTCTTTGCACTATTAGTTTTTAGAAAGATCTCTATTTGAAAATGTTATTGTTGAAGTGAAAGTGAAAAGTGAAATGTTACAGTAAAGGTTCTTTTAACTTTAACTTTAAAGTAAAGTTTACACTAACGCAAAAATTAAAAAGGTGAAGGATTGCATCTGTAATTATCTTACTTACTGTATTAATTGTTAACATTTTTTTATTTAAGCAAGTTCGCAAGTTCTTTGTTAAGCAAGTTACTCGCAAACTTCATCCCACCACGGATGTTTTCTACGTTTTTGTAAAGGGGCCAACTTTAAGGCTGTTTTAATAATTTTTTGTTTTAATTCTCGCCAGTTCTGTGCTGGTTGTTTATCAAGCTCTTCTGATAGGGCTGGTTTTATTTTCGCTGGGTCGAACTTTGGTATTAGCAGTCTCTTTTGAATAAGTCTTCGAGGTTTTAAGCTAAGTTTGATTCTAGTCAAGTAGTGATCCGTGTCTATGTTAGCTCCTTTCCTGATTTGAACATTCAAAATCTCTTTATAATTGGGGTGCGAAATGGCAACATAGTAGTTTTCCTGGACGCATGAGAGAATTGATATATACCGTTCTAAAGAAAGTTTTTGTTTTCGGTTTCAGACGTTGGCCGGAGGTCTCCGACTTCCTCTGAAAGATTTTGCGTTTAAGCCCGGACGCTCCAGAATCCGAAAGTCCGGTTGTACCAGCAAAGCTGGCAGAGGATTGTCTACCTCCTGAGGTAATTTTGTAATTACTAGAACGCCTCATCTTGTACTTTGAATTAAAGGTTTGAACCATGACGTTTCGGAGGTTAAGACTGGAGGGGTTAGTTCTAGAATTTAAATACCAGCCGCACCACTGGTGAACAGACGCTGACCACTCAACCGCTTGATACAAGTCAGATGCTAAGTGGATTTAGTTTTTTTTGCCTTGGTTCGGGGCTGCTTATTTTGAGATATTCGCAGCTGTCCATTAATAACTAATGGAAGTTTTACTATCCATCACCCGTGACCCGTCCAGTACCTTAGGCGAGATGTACTGGATATGCTGGAACAGCTTAGTTGATAAAAACTAAATTTTCTTGGAAGACTTAAAATATTACCTGGATCAATTCTTTAGTATGAAAGCTCAGAACTTCTACGAGCGCGGGATTACAAACTACCGGGATTTAAATATAATTGTTAGTAAATACATTTTTTCTCAAAAAAAAATGGGACGAAGTTTTGCATCAAACCAATATATTGAAAAATATGTAAATTTGACATTTTTTCGAATTAGTAATTTACAGAATATGTTTGAACAGATAAAAATATTCTTGTTGAAACACCTTATACAAAAATTGTTACTGTCCATTTTAATAGATACGTCTCGTTACTTTTTGATTTAGGAAGTTTAGTTACACAGTTAAATTACTAATCACTGACCTACAAAAAAACATGAAGCAATTTATCAAACGAATCAACAAGTAGCCTATAATAATCTGAGCAAAAAACCTCTTACCCTCTAATTTACACACGAACACTGGTCTCCAGGATAATCGACCGGGTGCAATGATTGCGCAACTGGTAAACAAGAGATTTTTTTATTATTCATTCGGCGAGAAAAACTTCAGCCTAGCGAAAATGTTAAAATCGAAAAAATATCTCTATTTTCGAAGGAAAAATTAGTATTTTATTTTAGGATTTTCAAAAAAAAAAACTTTCGCTGTTTTTATCTTGATTAAATGAATTTTTTTGTCAGAACTACAAGGATAGTCTGAAAAGGGTCCATACTCAATACGAACATTACTTACGTCACTAGTTAAAAATATTTTTGGTAGTATAATTACGCATGGGTTGAAAGATAACCTTGAAAATTTCAGTCATATTAGGGTGGATTTAGACCAAAAGAGCATAGGACTAGAGCAAGAACAAGAACGTTCTTTCTTGATAATAGATTTAAACAATCATTCTTGAACGAGAACAAGAACGAGAACAATAGAACTAGAATTCTTGCACATGCTCTAAAATGACAAAAGTTCTTTTGCCGCATAATCGATTCTTTAACAGAAAGATGGGAAAAGTAATAGCTAACCTTGGTCAATACTTTGATCATTAAGGTAATTTACTTTGTTATAGAAATAAATGCTCAAAATTTTCGAAAAAATCGATATAATAAACCGAAAATTAAACGAAATAGAACCAGGAATCTTTACAATTGCTCCCTATAATACGGTTGAATCGTTAAGAATTTATTTGGAAAGTCTGCTGTACCTCTTTCTTCATAAAGTCTTAATTAAGCTTAATTATCCAAATATATACCATCGCCTCTTCCAGAATAATAACTTTAAAATTCAATATTATTTAACGTTCTACAATTGTGTTAAAGTTAACGATCACGTTTCTGTTTAATTGTCATTATTATTTCGCCTAATTAAGCATAACATTTATATTTAAGGTATGATCAAACATTTGACAATATAACTGAGGAGAATCTGTTAATATTTATCTCCCTCTTAATTGTTTAATTATAACAAGTACATGTAAATACTTGTATTTTAACTTTAACTCGTAAGCTATATACAAATTGAAAGTATTATTTTACCATAAAGATTTGAAACTTAAAATTATTGCACTTCAAATTATTTTGTTCAAAATCATTTTTTATGAATACAAAACTAAATTACCTATTCAGATGGGTGAACTTGACCAGGTCTGTAAATATGAAATAGAAATTTGCCCATAGATGGCCCCAGTTATTAAAGTAGTTACCGCCAAACCGCGTCATTGGCGACATTCCCTTGTTGACATCTGACAAAGATTTTCAACTCACAATACGCGTTTCATGCCTGGAGACTACCATTTGCAGATAGGATTGATTATTTGTTACCATTTGAACAAAACTGTTGCAGAATGAAGAAAACTTCTTGTCGAAGCTTACGGTGAGCATGCTCTTAGTAAATCACAGTGAGGAATGTGGAAGACCACTGAAAAAGTTTGAACACAGCGAATTGTAAGTATTGTTCGATGAGAATGGCGCTCAAACGCAACAACTCGCGGATCAATTAAATGTGACACGAGAAGCCTTTTTAAAACGTGTGAAATCCATGGAAAAGATCCAGAAGATGGAGAAATGGGTTCCACATCAACTGAATGAAAGACAGCATAAAAACCATAAAACCACTTGCAAAATGCTGCTCGTCAGGTATAAAAGAAAGTCATTTCTTCATCGAATTGTAACTGGCAATGAAAAGTGGATATATTTTGAGAAACCTAAGCGTAAAAGATCATGGGTAACTCCAGGCGAACCATCGACATCGACAGCAAGGCCAGATGGCTATGGACCGAAGACAAGCTGAGCTGCTAAACAATATGCAACACAAGCAATTTGACCGAACACAAGCAATTTGAGCTGCTAAAACCTGACAACAACTGATCGATTTGAATCAAGGCAACACAAGTGATTTTGCTTCATGATAATGCGCCATCACACACAGCAAAACTGGTTAAGGAAACGATTGAGGCGTTTAGTTGAGTAATCTTTTTGCATGGGGTTTACTCACCAGGCTTAGGTCCGTCCGATTACTACTTATTTGCATCGATGGGACGCACACTTGCTAAACAACGCTTCACTTCTTACAAAAATGGCTCGATAACTGAGTTGCCTTAAAAATCACCAGTTTTTTTTGGTGTGGCATCCACAAATTATCAGACAGGTGAAAAAAATTTATATCTAGCGATGGGCAATACTACGAATAAAATATTTTTATCATTTTGATACAAAAAACGTGTATTTTCTGTTATGAACAAAGAAATATTATTGTTACAACGTGCAAGTTTCACTGTGATTGTTCATGTGTTCATTAAAGGTTACAGTACTCTATCCCTTATATGATTAAAATCTCAAAATTCCAATAATATGTATGTTTTTAGTTACTCCCTATGATATCGTATAATAATTCAGTTTATTTAACGACTTTCCTGTAGCGATTCCCCTTAAAGACCTTAATAAAGCTTAATTGTTCAAATATACCGATGGCACTTCTAGAAACATAATCGTTATACGCAATATTATTCCTCGTTTTGAAATTGAATCGAAATTAAAGGTCACGCTTCTGACTAATTGTAATTATAACTTCCTCGAGTTAGACGTAACACTTATATGTAATAAGGCATAATCATACCTATGATAATGTAACTTAAGAGAAGTATAGATATGCCTAAATAGACTGACTTCACTTGTCTTTTTAGCACAAAACTTAATAATTAATTATATTCGTATTGAATTGATCAAAACACAATTAATCACAATTGTATCTTTATCACAATTGTATTGTGTATTTCCAATAGAATTTATGCAACGGGTGCATTGAAAGTGTTGCAGATAGTCTATGGAGATTCTACTAGATTATTTGAGTGGCATAAAACAATTAATGGGAGCTATGAAATCGTTGAAAACTTTTTCAAAGCAAGGCAAGGTTTGCAAGTTGTCGAAATATAATATCAAAATTACTGTTCTCTGTGCTAAACTTATAGAGCACTTCGTGAATTTATGGTGCACATAATCCCCCAATTAGGCTATGTATTCGCCGAATTAGCTACAAATTCCGAACCAATTTCACGCTGCACAATGTAAAAACAAAAACAAGACAAAAAAATGTGCGTTCCGGTTCCGGGGGAATCATTGGACCGTATTTATTTAAAAATTAAGTTGGAAAGCACTCGATCGTTAATGAGGATTGTTACAGAGCAATGATCAATGATTATTCAATTCCGAATATAAACGGTATTGATCTGGAGGTGATGTAGTTCTAGTTTGACTAGAACTACAACTGATTTACTGATGGAATAATTCGGCGAGAAATTTATTTCGGGGAGCGGACCTGTTAATTAGCCACCAAGGTCATGTGATTTAGCGCGTTTATATTGTTGTCTTCAGGGTTATATTAAATCCTTGGTCAATGCCGATAAACCAGCAACTATCAGAAACAGCCATGCAGAAACAGCAACGTCAATTCCCAAACAATATCTCAAACATTTTGAGAAGGAAAGTTAAGTGATGGGTCTAGAAGGTGTAAACGGGCAAAATATGGTAATCAAGATGAGTACATTTTCAAATTAATACTAATATGTTTATATTGGCTATTTCACTTTTTTATTCCGTAGAATGTTTGTTCATTAGATTTTTATTTTTATGTTGGGTACTTCACATTTATTGAGTTCTAGAAAGCCGAACGAACTATTTACTAATTCCACATATCAATAGCAGGTAATTACAGAAAGATGCAATAAAACCCCTAAAATATCAGGTAGGTCAATATGTGCGTATATATAAACAACTCTCTAATGAAAATATTCAGTATTGTTTTCAGAATTGAGTGAGAAACTTGTTTTAAGAATGTCTCAAAAAAGATGTCATGAAGAAACCAACAGCTACGAAGAACACTCGTCTAAAAGGTGTAAATCAGATAAAGATACAAGTGAGGAGGTAGTGTGCGATGAGGTATGTGTATTTCGAGATCCAGTTGATCTGAGAATACACGTTTTAAAAACTCTGTGGGCTAATAATATCCATAAGAGATTGTGGAGTTTTATAAGAAACCAGCGAAAACTCAGCAAGGACAAAAGGTGCAGCGTTCAGGAAATCGACAACATTTTAGCAATGCTACCGAAAAACATTTAAATAAGTATAGTTTTAGATTATAAGGACTTTTAAACTTATTGTAGTATAGCTTTACTATGATTGAAATACATTATTGTTGCAATTTCTTTTAAACGTTTTAAAACTTTGGAAACGTTAAAATATTTCGTTTCACAGCATGGTAGAATTTTAAAAGTTTTTAGTTTAAGTATGTTTTAGCAATATTTGTTAAGTTATTTGTACTAGTGAGATATTTTTGTATATTTTGTAAATATCCCCGTTTAAGATTTTCAAAATCTTAATAAACTAGTTAAGAGAAAATATATTTAATTTTTTTGTGAATATAAATATATACATATTGTCCAATTTATAATTTATTAATTTAAATTTAAAAGTGATATATATGTATGGTAGAGAATAAAAAATAAATAAAATCCTTTCTCAGTTCAAAACATTTTTTTTCCTTACTTCCTTTCGAAATGAAAATACCGCTTATATAATTGTTACTCTACCTTTTTTTACTGAATTAAAAACCTGTTAAAATCCTTTAATAAAACAATTTTGCTTAAAAAAAATATAAAAGAAGGCTGATGGTTTATAAAAATTAGTTATATTTAGAAAATTATTAGTATATAGCCCACAGTTTGAGCATAGAATCTAAGATTTCTCAAAAACGTCAATTCCCAAACAATATCTAAAACATTTAGGAAATGATATAAAGTTAACTGACGAGTCTAGAAGGAAAATAAGCAAATAATGGTAATGAAGATTGGTACATTTTCAGATTAATTCTAATTCGTTTATATTGGCTATTTCACTTTTTATTCTCTAAAACTTTTCGTTTATTAGATTTCTATTTTTATGTTAAGTACTTCTAGAAAGCCGAACGAACTATTTACTAATTCAACATATCAATATCGATTCGAAATCAGCTACAATTGCGAAATCATCGAATTGTCAGCTTCAAATTTCTTGTGGAACGTTAATAAACACACTTTTCTATAAAGCAAAAAATCGCCTCATTTCTCCCTTCAGCCCTAGAAATTCGGATATTCAGACGTCTGAAATTGTATATTTACATATTACCAACACACTTTGAATTCGTAGGGGAGAAACGCTCTTATGTTAGACTATTACATATGCCTCAATAAATCCGACAATCATTCTGAAGAATTCACGTCACTCCGTTATAAAATTTATTTTTATTATCATTAAACCGACATTAACATGGTTATCATAATATTCTATAGTTCTATCTAATTCCTATCGATGGTAAATCTGGGAATATCGTAATTTGTTCGAATATAGTTTCCGTGGACTCTTCTAAAAACTATACTGTTTAACTACTAGATATTATACTAACTAATATAGATAAATTGCATACCAAATATTGTCTGAATGATTGCGGCATGTTTATTTATTTTATTTTTCCATTTTTTTGTGTTTTTCGCCACGATCAAAAAACTCAAAAAATATTTTTAGATTCGTTTTGAAAACGGAGGGAGAAGACCTCCCGAATCGTTAACGTGAAAACTTTGCATTTATTTTAGAACATTTTTAAAACTTGTTAACCGTTAAAATATTTCGTTTTACAGTGTGGTAGAATTTTAAAAGTTTCTAATGTAAGTATGTTTTAGAAATATTTATAGAGTTATTTCTACTAGTGAGATAATTTTTGTAGACTTTGTAAATATCCCCATTTAAGATATTCAAAATCCTAATGAACTTGTTATAAAAAATATATAATTAATATGTTGTGAATATAAATATATGCATGTTGTCGATTGTATGACTTATTATATAAATCTATTAATAGAAACATAAGTGTAATTTTGAATGAATATTAAAAATTAAATCATTTTTCAGATCAAAATAATTTTTTGATCTAATTTATTTTCTAAATAAAAGTCTCCCCCACACAAATGTAATTGAACCTTTTTCATTGGCACAATAAAACTTTTTCTCCTTTATTTGGGTTTTTCGCCACTATCTAAAACTCAAAAAATATCAAAAATACCTGTTCTTATGTAAAGAAAGAATCAATGGGTAAAAACAAAAAACCAAACGGAGACAATTTTCTCAGTGATTCTTTTTGGTAATAAATTTGCCTAACGAACAATATTTTGAAGATATAAAAATGTTATAAAATTTTTTACAAACTTAACGTTAACGTTTCGGAGGGTACTCTCCCCCCGTTTTCAAAACTAAACTAAAAAGTAACGAGTGAAAGTAAATAATATTTTTTTGTATATGTCAACGATACTTACATTGACAACAATAAAACCAAAATAAAAATAAAACCCAAATAAAGGAGAAAAAAAATATGAACACGCCACAATCATTCAGACATTACAATAAAACTTATATAACAGAAGAGCCTGCCTTGCCTTTTATCGCTTTATAAAATAATGATTATAATCATTCTGACCAGCAGGTAGTTGTAAGTCTCAAAAGTCAAGTAAGTCAAAAAGAAATGTTATCAAAACTAATTGGGTTGAATTAACAATGTGATCAGATATACAGTTAGTGAGTCTTTTAATCTGAGGAAATAATTTTTGACGGCTATGTATGGTTGAATAACGCCACCAAAAGGTTGAATAGTTTCATTAGGACCCAGAAGGAGCTCTGTAAAGACAAACAATTCTGCCCGAAAAAAATCAACAGGTAATTAAAATTATGTAAAAAAATTTCAAATATTTATTAGAGTTGCATTAATTTATGCTAAATATAATAAGTGTCGAACATACTTTTAATATTTTGTGCATAATAAATTGCAAATGTAATTACAATAATCTTTTGAGAATTATAGAATATACCAACTATTTATCCCACAGCTTTGGGGAAAAAAAATTGTACTAAAAATGATCATGAGAAATTCATCAAAAATATTTTTAAGCTTCTAAAACGACCGCAAGAGGGTGTGACGAGCTAAACATTTTTAAAAATCATTTTTTTTGTGTATATTCAAGTGTTAACCGAGTAAGAAAAATTCTCAGTTATAATTAGCAAACTGTCTCCTACAACTTTGTTTTATGACATTTTGTCGTAAGTTCACGAATAGAGGGCTGGGGGGGGGGGGGGAGTTTTACCTATTGAGATAAAAAGTCGTCTAATGTCCGTTTGCCTTAACCGATTTTCCTCAATTTGGATTCATTTAAAAGGCAATTGCTGCGACAATCAGATAATCTGGGAGATAAATTATTTAGTTTATAAATGAAACCGCGAGGTGGCGTTACATTCAACAATAGTTTTTTTGAAGTTTAGTTCAGTTTTTTCAAATGGAATCGTACAGCTTTTACTACGTGGCAAGAAAGGTAATTTAAAGAGGAATCGTCCAGTGAAAACCCAAAATCGATATCTCTGACATGTCAAGAGATATTTCGATTAAGTTGAATTGTTTTATTTTTCCGTAACATAAAACTGTTCAAGCAAAAAATTTGTTTTACAGTGGTTGAAAGTAATAAAAATACAAATACCGCTCTCATTTCAAAACAATTAATTTTTTAGTTTAATTATTTTTAATTAGCCCTTACCTAAAAGTAATAGCACTTTTTTAATTGATATAATAAAACTGGTAATGAGCAGGTCCACAAAAAGATGAATTTTTTGTAAAAAAAATTTCCCGTTTAACGATTTGTTTATTACCTGTTAGGCATGAGGTCATTTTTGAAAAAATTACATAAAAATAGTGGGAACAATTTGATCGTTACGGAAGATTATTTCTCAAAATTTGAATGATGGAGATTGCTACGTATTCTCAAAATATAATTATATGTGCAAATTATTATACACAAAATATTCAAGATATGTTCGACTTATCTATTATATTTAGCACAAATTATCGCTCTATTAATACAGTTCTAATGTGCATTTATTTGAGTATTTGAAATTCTTTTATGTCATGTTCAATAGTCTGTTGATTTCTTTGGGTGGGATTCTGACCTGGTCAAGCAACTAACAGAATGTGTTCCACATGAGATTTTGGAACCCAGTGGTTGGATGCATAACTCCCGATTACTGTTGTTTCATTAGATGCAGTTCATAGAAATCAAAAACTGCATATATAAGCCATCCGACGATAAGTCGGCGAAAGTGTGGGTTCTTTGATTTTGGATAAGGTCTCTGACTCTTGACGAGAGGCAATATGTCAATACGCTGATGAGTCTAACTATCAACAAACGAGACATGTGCCCTCCAATGTGAGGGATGGGTGGGGTTCTGTCCTGGTCACGCAAGTAACAGAATGTTCATTTCATTTTGGCGGAGACGCAGGTTGTTCTGTGTTCCACATGAGATTGTGGAACCCAGCGGTTGGGATGTATAACTCTTGATTACTATTATCTCATTGCACGCAGTCCATATATATATATATATATATATATATATATATATATATATATATATATATATATATATATATATATATATATATATATATATATATATATATATATATATATATATATATATATATATATATATATATATATATATATATATATATATATATATATATATATATATATATATATATATATATATATATATATATATATATATATATATATATATATATATATATATATATATATATATATATATATATATATATATATATATATACATATATATATATATATATTCAGAAGTGGATTCAGTACAATGGATCACATCCAGGTTGTACAGCAGGTCATAGAAAGGCACAACGAATACACCATGCCACTGTGCTTGGCTTTTATCGACTACAAAAAAGCATTTGATTCCATCTCAAAGCATGCGATAATGGATGCACTGCTTAACCAAGGTGTAGGGAGAGCCTATGTAAACCTATTAGAATCGATATATGATGGAGCTACAGCCACAATTCACCTTGATGATCTTGAAGTGGGAATTAATATAGAACGAGGTGTACGGCAGGGTGACGCAATATCGCCTATTCTTTTCTCGGCTCGCCTTGAAGAAGTATTCTGTAAACTGGATTGGGAACAGGATGGTGTAAAGATCAATGGTGCAAACTTAAACCATCTTAGATTTGCAGATGATATTATTCTCATTTCACAAGACCCAGAGGAGCTGCAAAGACGCATACAAGAACTGCAAAGGGCTGGCGAACCATTTGGCTTGAAAATAAACCTGAAAAAGAGTCAGGTTATGTTCAATAACTTCGCTCAGGACAGAAGAATTTCAGTTCTAGGAAAGGATTTAGAGATTGTGGACAGCTTTATATATCTTGGGCAGAGGATTTCCATGGAGGGGAATACCGCCCGGGAGGTGGAACGGCGTGTTAAATGTAGCTGGCAGGCATTTGGTAGGCTCAACATAGGGTTTAAGAGCAGACTCCCACTTTGCCTGAAAAGAAAAGTATTCGATCAGTGCGTTCTACCCGTTATGACATACGGAAGTGAAACCTGGACACTCACATCGCAATCAATTTTAAAACATCGGGTGGCACAGAGGGAAATGGAAAGATGTATGCTTGGCATTACAAGACGAGACAGAAAGTTCTGCGCATGGATCAGGGAACAAACAAAAGTCTGTGACATCATTGGAAGAGTAAAACAGTTGAAATGGAGATGGGCAGGCCATATAGCGAGGCGATGGGACGACAGATGGACCAAGGCAATCCTGGAGTGGATACCGCTTGATCGCAAACGTCCGCGAAGAAGACCGAAAGCACGATGGATTGATGACATCGTTAAGTATATTGGACCCGAGTGGCAGAGGAAAGCCCAGGACCGTGAAGGTTGGAAGCATGCTGAAGAGGCCTTCATCCTGCAGTGGATCGATGCGGGCTGATGATGATGATGATATATATATATATATATATATATATATATATATATATATATATATATATATATATATATATATATATATATATATACTTACACAAAAGTAAAAAAAATTTAAATTAAACTACCAGATGGAATTATTGTAGATACAAAAAACAAACCATGTACAAACAACACCTTATAAAATATTCATTTTGATTCTAGCTAATTATACAATATTTTAAAGGGAACAGCATCACGTGCTTAGCAGGATGTTGTTTTGTGGACTTGGCATTTATCAACTTTATTAAATCAATTTTAAAAAAGTTCAGTTACTCTTGTATAAGGGGTAACCGAATTTTAAAAATAAATTAACTAAAAAATTATTGTTTTGAAATGAGAGGAGGAAGTATTTGCATTTCTGTTGCATTCATCCACTACAAAATATATTGTTTGTTTGAACAGTGGCGTACGAAGGAAAAATAAAATACAATTTTGAATTTTATAAAGAAGTTATTATGTATAATTTTTAATTATTATCAAACTATTATCTCATTCACAATTAATTATATACAATATATTCAAGATACGTTCTTAAAACTAACGTTTTAAATTTTTTAGATGACGTTCAATATATTGTTAATTTTTTCAGGGGCATAATAAAATTATTCAGCCTTTTGGTGGTGTTGTTTATCCATATTTTCTTCAAAATTAATTTTCTAAGATTTAGGGACTCGTGAACTGTAAATATCTTATCACATGACATCTCATAAACTTCCTTTTCTATGAAATTAATCACCTTCGATAGGATGTCTTGAAAACTGGCCATCAAATTATCTACATCTTTTTTTTAAAGATATATTCACAACTACCCGTTACAAATACACTAATAATTTTCTAAATATAACTAATTTTTATAAACGGTCAGCCTTCTTTTATATTTTTTTTAAGCAAAATTGTTTTATTAAAGGATTTTAACAGGTTTTTAATTCAGTAAAAAAAGGTAGAGTAACAATTATATAAGCGGTATTTTCATTTCGAAAAGAAGTAAGAAAAAAAAATTGTTTTGAACTGAGGTAGGATTTTTATTTTCTTCATTCTCTGCAATACATATATAATATAACACTTTTAAATTTAAATTAATAAATTATAAATTGAACTATATGCATATATTTATATTCACAAATAATTAAATATATTTTCTCATAACTATTTTGAAAATCATAAACGGGGATATTTACAAAATATCCAAAAAATATCTCACTAGTACAAATAACTTAACAAATATTGCTAAAACATACTTAAACTAAAAACTTTTAAAATTCTACCACGCTCTGAAACGAAATATTTTAACGTTTCCAAAGTTTTAAAACAGTGTTTTCAAAAATCTACGTTTAAAAGAAATTGCAACAATAATGTATTTCAATCATAGTAAAGCTATACTACAATAAGTTTAAAAGTCCTTATAATCTAAAACTATACTTATTTAAATGTTTTTCGGTAGCATTGCTAAAATGTTGTCGATTTCCTGAACGCTGCACCTTTTGTCCTTGGTGAGTTTTCGCTGCTTTCTTATAAAACTCCACAATCTCTTATGGATATTATTAGCCCACAGAGTTTTTAAAACGTGTATTCTCAGATCAACTGGATCTCGAAATACACATACCTCATCGCACACTACCTCCTCACTTGTATCTTTATCTGATTTACACCTTTTAGACGAGTGTTCTTCGTAGCTGTTGGTTTCTTCATGACATCTTTTTTGAGACATTCTTAAAACAAGTTTCTCACTCAATTCTGAAAACAATACTGAATATTTTCATTAGAGAGTTGTTTATATATACGCACATATTGACCTACCTGATATTTTAGGGGTTTTATTGCATCGTTCTGTAATTACCTGCTCTTTTTTGGGTTTTATCATAATTTGAATTAAACAACCTTAAAATTCTAAGATATTTTTAAACAACTTGGTATAATATTTATCGATGTTAGTGAGCATAATATCTAGTAAATAAACAGTATGGTTTTTAAAAGAGTTCACGGAAGCTATAGTGGAATAGGCAACGATGTTCCTAGATTTACCATCGATAGAAATCAGATAGAACTATTATTATGATAAACATTGTAGATCTTACTAAACTTGAAGAGATTTACCACTAAACACCAAATCGCTTTTTTTTACTGTTCGACGCACGTCTCGCTAGGCATATTATCATCATCAGGAGATTATTTAATCTAGTTCTAAAATTAAACTATGTTTTATTTATATGAAAAACCCTACCTAACGAAGCGTGTAAAAATTATGAATCGTGAAGTTTACTAAGCGTTATAAAAATAATTGAAAAAGTGGACTGAACGGGATAGGTCCTTTATCTCTGTTCATGATTTTCTTACATTTTTCTATTTGAATGCATCCAAAGCTCTATTATTATTAACACTTTTAATTAGCCTTAAATTACTAATATCTATACTGTGGTCGTGTTCGACTGTATGTTGGCCAACACAAGATGTTTCATTTCTTCCATATCTAGTATGGGCAGTATGATCTTTATATCTTGTGAATATGCATCTTTTTGTTTGCCCAATATACCTTCGATCACAGTCTTGATAACTAATTTTGTAAATCCCCGACTTTTCATGCTGCTCTATTTTATCCTTTGGATAGCCCAGAACTTCTCTTAATTTATTATATGGTTTGTACAGAACCTTAATAACCTTAATATATATATATATATATATATATATATATATATATATATATATATATATATATATATATATATATATATATATATATATATATATAAGCATAATATCTAGTAAATAAACAGTATGGTTTTTAAAAGAGTTCACGGAAGCTCTAGTGGAATAGGCAACGATGTTCCTAGATTTACCATCGATAGAAATCAGATAGAACTATTATTATGATAAACATTGTAGATCTTACTAAACTTGAAGAGATTTACCACTAAACACCAAATCGCTTTTTTTTACTGTTCGACGCACGTCTCGCTAGGCATATTATCATCATCAGGAGATTATTTAATCTAGTTCTAAAATTAAACTATGTTTTATTTATATGAAAAACCCTACCTAACGAAGCGTGTAAAAATTATGAATCGTGAAGTTTACTAAGCCTTATAAAAATAATTGAAAAAGTTGACTGAACGGGATAGGTCCTTTATCTCTGTTCATGATTTTCTTACATTTTTCTATTTGAATGCATTCAAAGCTCTATTATTATTAACACTTTTAATTAGCCTTAAATTACTAATATCTATACTGTGGTCGTGTTCGATTGTATGTTGGGCAACACAAGATGTTTCATTTCTTCCATATCTAGTGTGGGCAATATGATCTTTATATCTTGTGAATATGCATCTTTTTGTTTGCCCAATATACATTCGATCACAGTCTTGACAACTAATTTTGTAAATCCCCGACTTTTCATGCTGCTCTATTTTATCCTTTGGATAGCCCAGAACTTCTCTTAATTTATTATATGGTTTGTACAGAACCTTAATAACCTTAATATATATATATGTATATATATATATATATATATATATATATATATATATATATATATATATATATATATATATATATATATATATATATATATATATAAGCATAATATCTAGTAAATAAACAGTATGGTTTTTAAAAGAGTTCACGGAAGCTATAGTGGAATAGGCGACGATGTTCCTAGATTTACCATCGATAGAAATTAGATAGAACTATTATTATGATAAACATTGTAGATCTTACTAAACTTGAAGAGATTTACCACTAAACACCAAATCGCTTTTATTTACTGTTCGACGCACGTCTCTCTAGGCATGTTATCATCATCAGGAGATTATTTAATCTAGTTCTAAAATTAAACTATGTTTTATTTATATGAAAAACCCTACCTAATGAAGCGTGTAGGATAGGTCCTTTATCTCTGTTCATGATTTTCTTACATTTTTCTATTTGAATGCATCCAAAGCTCTATTATTATTAACACTTTTAATTAGCCTTAAATTACTAATATCTATACTGTGGTCGTGTTCGATTGTATGTTGGGCAACACAAGATGTTTCATTTCTTCCATATCTAGTGTGGGCAATATGATCTTTATATCTTGTGAATATGCATCTTTTTGTTTGCCCAATATACCTTCGATCACAGTCTTGACAACTAATTTTGTAAATCCCCGACTTTTCATGCTGCTCTATTTTATCCTTTGGATAGCCCAGAACTTCTCTTAATTTATTATATGGTTTGTACAGAACCTTAATAACCTTAATATATATATATATATATATATATATATATATATATATATATATATATATATATATATATATATATATATATATATATATATAAATAAAATTTTCAATTTTACACAGAATTTTTTTCTTTAACCAGTGCAAACCGTAAGTAAGGCAATACTAACATAATAAAAGAAAAGTTTTATAAAGCATATTAATTACCTCTTTTCTTACCATCGCAGATATATTTATTTACAAAGCATACAAAAATGGAACAACTTTCAAAAATAGTTTATTTAAGGCAAGAAAATGTCAACTTTTTTTAATTTTAATCAACAATTAATCCAATAGCCTTTATTTATAATGATTTCCTGACGTCGTCTTGGCATTGATCAATTAAGTTATGGAACACTGATGAATCTATTGATTAACTAATTTTTTTCAAAGCATCGAATATATCGTCAAATTTGTGTAACGCAGAGACCTAAATTTGTGGTCCAGTATTTTCCATAAATTTCCTATATAATTTAAATCCGGGGATTGAGCTGGTTTCTTCAATAATTCAATCTTGTGTTATTTCAACCAACGTTTCACATGTTTTGAAGTAAATTTCGGGTCATTATTGTGCTGGTAAACCCACTTTAGAGGTACATTCCACTCGGCAAAGGGTAGCATAACATTTTATAAAATAAGGGCATAAACAAGTATATCCATAATGCCGACCAAGATCTCCATATTCGAAGCAATTCCATGCTTTAACGTTCCCTCCACCATGCTTCACAGTCTTTAGATTGCAGTGTTTTATTATCTGTACGTCGAACGTGTTTGATTCCGTCGGTACTGATTAATAAATCGATTCGTCACTAAATAAAATGTTCCTCCATTACTTCTTATTCCAATGCACATGTACCATGGCGAACTCCAACCGGGCTTTTCTATTATTAGATACTAAACAACCATAGGATAATCTTCGTTGAATCGTTTATGTAGAATCATTCCCCTTCACCCAAATCTGCTTTAATACCTTCAGTGCTCTTAAAGAGATCCGAGTAACGTATAGCAAACATTTTTTTATATATTCGTGAAGTAGTTTTTCTCGGTCTTCCTGGTTTCATCAAGTTCAGTACGATTCCACGAAATTACCTATTTAGAGAACATTGAACGCTTGGAAATAAAACATTGCTTCTCTCCATTTTTATAGTCTTGTACCACTCGATTTTTGAGATCCCCGGATATATTAACGCCACGAGTAATCTTTTAGCTAGTAATTGAAACTAATAAGAGATTTAAGGATGCGTCTATAAAAATTACTGGATAGATTTTTAAGAAGAATTTTTTGTAGCATTATCCAGAGATAAATTAAAATCAATAAAAGTATAAAAAATTATCCTGTATTTTCGAGGTTGTTTACAATTGTGGGATTCAATAAGGTACGTTTATATATATTTACTGCTAATACAGGGGATTATTTTACAAATCAGCGAATACCATTTGTCGCTCCCTTTATATTCGATACTGTCTCGGTATATTGCCTTAATTTTGTGAAGTAAAATAAGAATTACGGATAAGTAAAATAGGAATTACAATTGGAAAACTATATCCAAGATTCAGATTTTGGAAATATAAATCTTTGGCTATTTTTACATTTTTCAGATTATATGTATGTCGTTTTTTCAAAAATGTCAGTTATAGCAAAAAAGAAAAAAAAATTATATACAATTATTAGATTATATAGCTATTTTTTTTCTTTTAAGGGGCATTTTTTCGTATACCTGACTTTTGCCAGTTTTATTACATCAATTAAGAAAAGTTTTATTGCTTTTGTTTAAGGGATAATTGTTTTTACAAATAAAATAGAGTTTCTTTAGAAATGCTTTTTATATACCTGAAGAATACTAAGATAATCGTGTCAATTACCAAAGGTTAAATTACTTTTGTGAATGGGATTTTTAACTTTCCAATATTAATTTTTTTCCTTTAAAGAAACATTTTTTCATATACCTGACTTTTGCCGGTTTCATTACAACAATTCAAAAAGTTTTATTGCTTGTGTTTAAGGGATAATTGTTTTTACAAATAAAATAAAGAAGAATTTAATTAGAAATGCTTTCTATATACCTGATGAATAATAGGTTTATCTTGTCAATTAACAAAGGTTAAATAACTTTTGTTTATGGGCTCTTTAAATTTCGGAAATTAATATGATACAAATAAAATAGGAAAAATTTGTTTTTTTAATTTAATTCATCCCTAACAAAATATATTTTAATAAAAACATTCTCAATATTCCCAAATTTTTATTAGGTCTATAATCTGATAGTCTATCTATAATCTGATTAAAAAAATATATTTATTTTCCACTGAAATATATTTTTAAAACACTCAAAAATGTAATTCAGTTTTTTTTCTTTAAAGGGACATTTTTTCGTAGATCTGTCTTTTGCGAGCTGTATTACAATTAAAAAAAGTTTTATTGCTTTTGTGTTATAGTTAATTGTTTTTACGAAAAAAAGAAAAGACTCTTTAGAAATCAGAAAAGAAATTGTTTGTCCCCTCATCCAAATATATTTTTATATTTGTTTGTTTATACGGTGTTAAAATAGAAAATAAATCAAAAACCTTTTATAACATATATTCATTTTTAATAATTCTCAAAATAATATCTTATAACCTAATAATTATTGACAGAATATTTAAAATATATTCTGAACAAATTACATAGACATATATACAAAATGTAGTAAAAATGATTGCTGTGTTAGCAGAGTCCTAATGAATATTTCTACAATTTCTTCGGCAACAAGGCTAGTATCCTGTTGATTTCTTCGATGCTGCATCGTTTTTCTTCACTGAGCTTACTCTGGATCTTGATGAAATTCTTCAACTTCTTCGTGACGTTATTTAACCATATTTTCTTCAGGAACGATATTCTGAGATCAAGAGACTTACAAACTGCAAATATTTTGTCACACCGCACTTCGTCCACGAATTTAACCCGTTTTAATGGAATTTCGCGCTGGTTGCCCACTTTTTCAAGACACCCCTTCTGTGACATAGTCAGAATTAGCTGTATGTCTGTTCAAAAGTAAAATGAAACTAATAATTCTCGTAAAAGGTCACCTTCTTATATGTCTGATGATTGATAGGATTACCATACAATTTAAAAACTGTTAAAATAGAAAACAAATCAAAACTCATGTATCACATATATAATTAATTTTTAATAAAGCTTTAAATAATATCTTATTAGCTACTAATTATTGATAACATACTCAAAATGTATTCTTAACACAAACTTATTATAAATGTTGTACAAATTATATAGACATATATACAAAATGTAATAAAAAGTAACGCTCTGTTAGCAGAGTACTAATGAATATTTTTACAATTTCTTCGGCAACATGGCTAATATGCTGTTGATTTCTTCAAGGCTGCATCGTTTGTCTTTACTGAGCTTACTCTGGGTCTTGACGAAATTCTTCAACTTCTTCGTGACGCTGTTTAACCACATTTTCTTCAGGACTGATTTTTTGAGATCAAGATGCTTACGAACAGCAAATATCTTGTCACAGATCACTTCGTCCACTCCTATTTCTACGATTTTAACCCGTTTTGATGGGATTTGGCACTGGTTGTCAAATTTTTCAAGACACCTTTTCTGAGACATGTTCAGAACTAGCTGTTTATCTGTTCAAGAGCAAATTGAAACTAATAATTTTCCTAAAAGGCCACCTTCTTATATACCTGAAGATTAATAGGTTTATTATGTCAATTAAAAAAGGTTAAATTACATTTGTATATGGTGTATTTAAATATCGGAAACTAATAAGATAATAACGAGGTAAAAAGAATTTGTTTTTGATAATGTTTATCAAGAAGTTAAGAACTATTTGTTTGATCTAATATAATTTGATCCAATAAGGTCTTCAAATATTAAAAAAACATGGCTATAAATCATAAAAAGATATACTTTTTTTATTACATATATTTTTAAATCAATATCATTAATATTGTCAAAATATTTAAGATAAATGTTCAAGATTTTCAATTCAATAAATAAATATTCAAAATGCATCTTTGAATAACTATTATCAATGTTTGTTACATGTGGTTGTATAGAAAGCAAGAAAATATTAATTTGGTGACAGATTTCGTACTAAATGATGAAAGGATTACATAAAAAAATGATAGTTGAAATTCGAGGCTTGAAAATTTAGAACGAGAATTTTTTTTTGAGACAAATTACATAAATATATACATATACGAAAAGGATCGAGGAATCCAACATAACAGAGGAATGGGAAAACGAACAGGCAGATATATGGGAAAAATTCCCCAAAAAAATTACACAAAAAGCACAGGAACTGATCCCATTGAAAAAGAACACAAAACACCCGTGGTGGCACTCGGAATACGAAAGTGCATTGCTTTTTAACGAGACTAGAAAACAGACCGCCAAAGTTATTAGACAAACTAAGAGGAAGTTCATGAAGGAACACCTACTTCGCAAGAAAAGGACTTTCGCAAGAGAAATCCGTGGGTACACACCACAAAATCTTTGCTTTAGAAAGCGGAATGGGAGATTAGCGCTAAACAAACAGGAGAATTGTCAGAAGCTGACACACTATTTCTCTGATCTCCTCAATTGCCACGAACGCGACACAAGATTCCCCAAGGAAAATTGTGTCTATACCCACTCAGAATCACCACCACCAACACAGAAAGAGATTCACAGGCACATACAAAAACTGAAGAATAACAGGACATCCGGTGAAGATGGTATCACCGCGGAACTATTGAAAAACCTCGGACCAAACTCACTGTGGGAACTCACGCAAATTATCACGAACATCTGGCAAACAGAAAAATTACCAGATGAATGGAAATGTGCTCTTATACACCCGCTGCACAAGAAAGGAGACACAACATATGTAAACAACTACAGAGGAATCTCCTTACTACAAGTCACTTACAAAATCTTCTCAGCATGCCTTCTCCAGAGAACACAGGAACAACTAGAACACAAAATTGGTGAGTACCAGGCAGGCTTTCGTCCTGGTCGCTCATGCACTGAACAAATCTTTAACTCAAAAACAATACTGAAATACAAAGCTATCAGAAAAGTCCCAATCATCTGCACGTTCCTGGACTTCAAGAAAGCCTACGACTGCATTGACCGAAAATCTCTATTCAACATCCTAGAAGAACAAGGACTCGACCCCAAAACACTACGATTGATCAAGCAGACACTGACCGACACAATTTCTAAAGTAAAATTTATGGGAGAAATTTCCGAACCCTTCCTGATTAAAACCGGAGTACGCCAAGGAGATAGATTATCCCCACTACCCTTCAACCTGGTTCTGGACAAAGTTATAAGGGAATGGGAAAAGGAACTAAAAAATCAAGGACAGTATAAAGCAATATGACTCGGACGAACCAAAAACAACATAGAACATATCATGCCTAGCCTTCGCAGAGGACCTAGCCATACTCGCAGACAATGAAAAAAGGGCAGCCAAACAGATCGAAGTCCTCAAGGAATGTGCAGAGAAAGTTGGCCTACAAATATCCTTTCAAAAAACCGAATTCTTCTGCTCAAAATTAAATGTCCAAAATTTGAACACCAAATACGGCAACATAAATAGGGTCCCTCACTTCAAATACCTGGGCGAGATCCTCGAACCCACAGGAGGAGAGAATATAGCACAGAAGACTCGATTGCAGAAGATGAAGAGGGCATACGGCAAGACACACAATATCTACAATAAGAAATGCCTATCCACATATGCAAAAATAAGACACTACAACACAGTAATCAAACCAGAGGTACTATACGCAAGCGAGACACTTACACCCAAAACTGACGCCCAAAACTGACAGAGGAAGGATACAGACTACATTCTAGAAATACCACAGAGAGAATGTCCAACGTAGCGACAGACATAAGAAAAAGAAGGTTGAAATTCTATGGACATATCAGTAAACTCCCACCGACAAGACTCACCAACAGAATTCTTACGTACATACAAGGAGTCAAGTCAACACTACCATGGATCGCACAAGTCAGAGTTGATCTGGGAAAGGCACAAATGAGTTCGACAGAGATTGAGGATAGAAGAACATACAGACACAAAATACATATGTGGAACGTTGCATCAGAGAGCGAAGTTTCGAGGAGATCAGGAACAAAGTGGACGGAGGACAGAAAGAGAATCCACGGAGAAAGGATGAGAGAGGTATGAAGGATTAGAAAGAACACTCGAAAATGAGTCGGGATGCTTTGCGTGATCCAACCGGGTCTATACGCACCTAATAATATATATATATATATATATATATATATATATATATATATATATATATATATATATATATATATATATATATATATATATATATTATATATATTATATATATATATATATATATATATATATATATATATATATATATATATATATATATATATATATATATATATATTATATATTTCAATTTTTTTTACAATATTTATACTAACTTGTGTTAAGAATATATTTCGAATATTTTGTTAATAATTAGCAGATAAGGTATTATTTCGAGCGTTATTAAAAATTAAATATATACGTAATAAAATAATTTTGGTTTAATTTCTATTTTAACACTGTGTAAACACACAAATATTAAAATTTATTTAGCAGTAGAAGAATGTAATAAAAACAAAATCTCGTTTCCAAATAACTTTTTTTTCTATTTTTATTTTTTGTAAAGACAATTATCCCTTACACAAAAGCATTTTAAATTTTTTTAGTTGATGTAATAAAACTGGCAAAAGTTAGGAGTACGAAAAACTGTCACTGTCACTGTGTTTTAATGAAACACCATCCAATTGAAACATTTATAACTTGAAAAACAAAATTTAAACCTGGGCGTTTGTTCATGGTTTTTTTCGCATACATGTTCTTGGTTTTTTCTGTTTAATTTCTACGAACATTCAGTAAAAAATTACGAAATTATTTGCTTAAAAATACTGAAAAATTAATAACAAACCCTCAAATATATTAAATTAAGTATTAAAAAAAAATCCCGTTCTAATATTTCCAAAATTTTCAAGTCTCGAATTTCAACTATAATTTTTTGGATAATCCTTTCATCATTTTGCACGAAATCATCCGCCAAATTAATATTTTCCTGCTTCCTGTACACCCACATGTAACAAAGATTAATAAGAGTTGTTCAAAGATTCATGGGTTGTTTTCGAACTTTTTCGTTTATTATAAGAATATATCTTAAATATTTTGACAATATTAATGATATTGATTTACAAATATATGTAATAAAAATTGTATATTCTATTTATGATTTATAGCCATGCTTCTTAATATTTGGAGACCTTATTGGATCAAGTTATATCAGATCAAACAAATAGGTAACTTTTTAATAAACATTATCAAATCAAATTCTTCTTACTTCATTATTATCTTATTATTTTCCGAAATTTAAATACACAATGCACAAATGTAAGTTAACCTTTTTTAATTGACATAATAAACCTATTAATCTTCAGGTATATAAGAAGGTGACCTTTTACGAAAATTATTAGTTTCAATTTGCTCTTGAACAGACAAACAACTAGTTCTTAAAATGTCTCAGAAAAGGTGTCTTGAAAAATTTGACAACCAGTGCCAAATCCCATCAAAACGGGTTAAAATCGTAGAAAAAGAAGTGGACGAAGTGATCTGTGACGAAATATTTGCTGTTCGTAAGCCTCTTGATCTCAGAAAATCAGTCCTGAAGAAAATGTGGTTAAACAGCGTCACGAAGAAGTTGAAGAATTTCATCAAGACCCAGAGTAAGCTCAGTAAAGACAAACGATGCAGCCTCGAAGAAATCAACAGGATATTAGCCATGTTGCCGAAGAAATTGTAAAAATATTCATTAGGACTCTGCTAATAGAGTGACACTTTTTATTACATTTTGTATATATGTCTATATAATTTGTACAACATTTATAATAAGTTTGTGTTAAGAATACATTTTGAGTATGTTGTCAATAATTCGTAGCTAATAAAATATTATTTAAAGCATTATTATAAACTAATTATATATGTGATAAATGAGTGCTCATTTATTTTCTATATTAACAACGTGTACACAAACTATTAATAAAATATATTTATCGGTAGAGGAGCGTAATAAAAAATAAATTTATGTTGCATTTCCAAAGAACATTTTCTTTTCTAATAAAAACAATAAAACTTTTTATAATTAATTCTTTGCATTTTTTTAATATACTTCCTACTATCAGATTATACCCCTAACAAAAATGTTGGAAACATATTAAACATTTTCATTAAAAAATCTTAAAATATATTTTATTATGGATGAATGAAATAAAAAAATCTTATTAATTTCCAAAATTCAAATGTCCTATATACAAAGGTATTTTAACAGTTTTTAAATTATATGGTAATCCTATCAATCATCAGGTATATAAGAAGGTGAGCTTTTACGAGAATTATTAGTTTCATTTCGTTCTTGAACATACATACGGCTAATTCTGAATATGTTTCAGAAGGGGTGTCTTGAAAAAGTGGGCAACCAGCTCGAAATTCCATTAAAACGAGTTAAATTTGTGGACGAAGTGCTTTCTGACACGATATTTGCAGTTTGTAAGTATCTTAATCTCAAAATCAGTCCTGAAGAAAATATGTTTAAATTACGTCACGAAGAAGTTGAAGAATTTCATCAAGATCCAGAGTAAGCTCAGTGAAGAAAAACGATGCAGCATCGAAGAAATCAACAGGATGCTAGCCATGTTGCCGATGAAATTCTAGAAATATTCATTAGGACTCTGCTAACAGAGCAATAAATGTATTACATTTTGTATATATGTCTATAAAATTTGTTCAGAATATATCTTGAATATTTTATCAATAATTAGTAGGTAATAAGAAATTATTTCGAGATTTTTGATTTATTTTCTATTTTAACACCGTATAAACAAACAAATATTAAAACTTATTTGGCTGTAGGGACAAACAATTTCTTTTCTTATTTCTAAAGAGCCTTTTCTTTTTTTCGCAAAAACCATTAACCCTTACACAAAAGCAATAAAACTTTTTTTAATTGTAATACACCTGACAAAAGACAGGTCTACGAAAAAATGTCCCTTTAAAGAAAAAAACTGAATTACATTTTTGATTGTTTTAAAAATACATATCAGGGGAAAATAATGTTTTGTTATTGATGAATTAAATAAAAAAATAACAAATTCTTCCTACCTTATTAATTTCCGAAATTTAAAAATCCCATACACGAAAGTAATTTAATCTTTGTTAACAGGATAATCCTGTTATTTAACAGGTACATAAAAAGCATTTCTAAAGAAACCCTTCTTTATTTTATTTGTAAAAATAATTAACAACATACACAAAAATGTATATATATATATATATATATATATATATATATATATATATATATATATATATATATATATATATATATATATATATATATATATGTATATATATCCAGGTAGAAGCCGTTGACAGTACTGAAAACACATTACTATTATGATTTCACAAACATGGCAGCCAATCGCAAAGCCCGTTCGCATACATATATACATATATACATATATATATATATATATATATATATATATATATATATATATATATATATATATATATATATATGAATGTATATATAATACTACTATTCACGTATGGGCCCTGGTGGACTACGCGAAGTACAATTAGAGACGTTTGTTTTTGTTAACCTTCCTTTGCGCCCATACTAATTTCATTCTTTCGCTACGAGCTTTTTTCCTTTCGCCAGACCAAGTTGTTCCAGTCTTCCTACATTTTTCTCTCTGGCCAGCCTTCCAAACGTCAACCTTGCGTCTGAAACAGCCTCTATCCTGAATTTCACTATGTGTAATATTTGCTGATCTTAGGTCCTCTTTAATTGCAGCAATCCATTTAATTATTTCTACTTTAGCTCTACTCCTATTTTCATAAAATTCGGCTATTTGTCTAGTTAGCCTACTCGGACTCATCCGTTTTATGTGTCCGTAAAACTTAAGTCTTCTTTTTTTCATACCGCTATGTATATCTGTGTATTGTTTGATTTCTTGGTTTTCTCGAAGTCAGTATGTTGAGCTATTTATTTATTTGGGGCCTATGATTTTCTTTTTTTCTTTTCAATCTCCTCGATGTCTTTCTTTCTATTCAAAATGAGCGTTTCTATCCCTTATAGACATTCTGGCTTACTAACTGTGTTGTAATGTCTCAGTTTTGTGTTTTTAGATATGCATTTTTGTTATAAATATTTTGTGTAGGTTTCAATGCCGTTATCATTTTTTGACATGTATTCTTATTGGCTGCTTTTTCCAACCCATTTTCCATGATTATTTCACCCAAAGATTTGAATTGAGAGGCTCGTTTGATGTTAGCATATTTTGTTTTTAGAAATCGTGTTCTTAGTCTATTGCAGGACATTTATTGTTTCTTTTCAAAGGAAATTTGGAGTCCTACGTTTTCTGCTATTTCTTTTAGGATTTCAATCAATTTTGTGCCGTTAATACATCTTGAGCCAAAATTGCTAGATCATCAGCAAACGCCAGACAATCAATTTTGATGTTGGTTCTCCCCAGTTTAATGGGCTGGTCAATATTCAGGGCCGACTTTCTTTTCACCCCACTCCTGTATTACTTTTTCTAGAACACAGTTAAATAAGAGTGGCGAGAGTCCATCCCATTGTCTCACTCCAGTTTTAATTTCGAAGGGCTCTGAGATGTTACCCATGAATTTAACTTTTGACCTTGTGTTAGTTAATGTTGCTTTAATAATTGCCACCATTTTCAGATCTAGTCCTTATTCTTTCAAGATTTGGAATAAAGATTCGCGGTCGATAGAATCATATTCTTTTTTGAAATCCACAAATGTACGGACGAGATTTTTATTGTACAGTTTTTGATGTCTTAGGATCAACTTTAGATTCAGGATCTGTTCAGGGCAGGTTTTGCCCGGTCAAAAACCGGGTAAGGATTTTGGTTATTTGCTTGATTATACCTGGAGCAGCGGATTTAAAAAGTTCAGCAGTGATTCCATCTTCACCAGAAGCTTTGTTATTTTTAAGCCGCTTGATTTGCCTAATTATTTCATCTTCATTCGGTGGTAATTTATCTGGGTTTGTTTGTTTAGAGTTTAGTGTTGGTAGTTTGTTTAAGGGCTCAGGACAGTTTAGTATTTATTCAAAATATTTCGCAATAGATTATTTGCAATTGTCTTGGTTTGTCCGTTTCCCTTTTGGAAGCAAAGATTTTGGGGTTAATTTAGTTTTAAATGTTTTGTAAAAGTTTCGCGTGTTATTTCTTTGCAAATCTTTTTCTATTTCATTAAGTTGATTATTTTCATATTTTTTTTTTAGTTTGTCTAATTAGTTTCGATGTATCTTTTCTTACTTCCAAAAAGATGTTATAGTGTATTGCTGTTTTTTGACTGTTCCAAATTTTGAATGCTTTACCTCGGGGCTTAATGTATATATAAAGATATATATATATATATATATATATATATATATATATATATATATATATATATATATATATATATATATATATATATATATATATATATACAAATTTGCAGTTTAAACATTAAAAATCTACACTTTATTGCGTAAGTGGTCCAGTTTTACGAAACGTCAAGATTCAAGATTCAAGATTCAATAACGAAGACAAAGATTATCAGTTACAGCCGCCTAGTTTATTATTAACATTCATTTCGATATCCATGTAATCGTGAATCGATTTAAAAAAAGTCAGTTTTCTGGAAAATGATTTATCCTAACGAGATGAAATAAGAAGACCTTTTTTACCTTAAAATAGTTGCGATTCAACCATTTGATTTAAAAAATTATAAAATATTACAAACAAAAAGTTATGACTGGATATACCAAGGAAACGCCCCTGTAAATGGCGCCCCTGACTAAAATATTTAATTATTAACACAAAACAAGTTTTTCTGTTCTAAATTATTGAAGTATATAGAATATCACGACTTTAGCATAAACCGTTTTGATAATATTGCCAAAAAACCATGTTCGGAGTTGCCCCTTCATGGGGTTCTAGCCTCTTTAAGAAGCAATTTTTTTGGGGTATGTTTATAAGAACTTTTTTATGTTTGAACCCCTAAAGTCATTGTTTTTGTATGGCAAATAAAACGAACAATTTAAAACTTTCTTGTTCGCGTCCTAAACACCCGCATAACGTTCTGGACATTTTAATAATCCAATAAACTGGGGGCAATTAAACTTTTCACTAGTTTCCTAATCTGCATAAAGGCTTAATCTCTGACACGAAATGTCTCGTTAGTGTTCAAAATATGTAGCAACGGATTAACTTGTCACCCACACACTAAATACAATAATTAACTGTACACGTACATAACACGAACGTCAAAAGGCCTTGTTTCGGTCTTGTTTCGTTTTTAATCTGAGATGCTGCTAGTAATAACAGAGATGTTAGGAGACTTTAGATTCTTCAGAACTTAGCATCTAATATGATCTATCAATTTCAATGATTACATAAATGTACCTGTACAGGTTGTCCTAAGAATATATTAATAAAAGAAGACACATTCTAAATTTTTGGTTTCCAAACTTTATGATACTAATCCCCCCTTTACAAATCTAATATTGGCGCCTCGTCGCCTATATTCCAAAAAATAATACCAACATTTAAAAATCGTAAAAAATATTACTGGTAATTTTTTGTCCGAACTTTCGATATGGATTGGAATGTAACAAACGAACTGTGAGTTTGTACGCCTTTTGTGTCAATATTATTCAGTATAGTCTGGCAAATCATTATGGAATGTTTATCATCAGAACAACGCTTGCAAATTGTCGAAATTTAATATCAAAATGAGTGTTTTGTGCGTCAAATTTATATAGTACTTCCTGAATTGTAATGTGCACATACATAATTACCCAACCAAGCGGTGTATTCGCTGAATTATTGATAAAATCCGAAAGCATTTCACGTTGCACAATGTTAAAATATAAACAAGACAAAAACTGTGCGTTCCGAACTAAATATCACCACTGTTGCTGGCAGAGTTGATGAAGATCAAAATTTATCAATTCATCCCCGTTCATTATTCGAATGCGCTCGTTATTCGAGTACGTGGAACATTTTGCATAAAGATCTTGGTCTGATGCCTTACAAGAACTTGTTGAATAACTCAAGCCGCAAGGACATCGTCTAAGACGTACGTTCGATGAATGGGCTCAAAATCAATTGCAATTTGACACAGAATTTAACTGTATAATTTTATTCAGCAACGAAACTTATTTTTGGCTAAATGGTTAAGTTAATAAACAAAATTCCGCATTTGGAATGAAAATAATCCGCAAATGATGTAACAATTATTATATACCGGTGGCATCATTGGGTTGTACTTCCCTAAAAATGAAGCTGGAAAACACGTTACCGTTAATGAAGATCGTTATGGAGCGACGATTAATGATCATTTAATTGTGAACGTGAACGGTATTGATCTAAAGATATATGGTTCCAACAGGATGGTTCCAATAGTCATACAGCCAACGCAACGCAATATATATATATATATATATATATATATATATATATATATATATATATATATATATATATATATATATATATATATATATATATATATGTGTGTGTGTGTGTGTGTGTGTGTGTGTGTGTGTGTGTCCCATTAAGGATGGATCGCGGCCGTAACAAACCGTAACCGTACAAAAAGACTATTCCAGTACACTTATTCAGCACTCATTATTGTTTAAAACACACTAAAATTGCCGAAATCTACTAATAAACATCTAAGTTGTTGACATCAACTAATGGGTTGCACAATCTCATGTGGAACACAGAACAACCTGCGTCTCCGCCAAAATGAACATTCTGTTACTTGCTTGACCAGGACAGAACCCCACTCATCCCTCACATTGGAGGGCACATGTCTCCTTTGTTGGTTGTTAGACTCATCAGCGTATTGACATATTGACATATGTTCTGGCGTAAAATTGGTACCTAACCTCAATCTTGGTCCGTAACTACCGGCGATCTTTTTAATAAGGGGCGGGTCTTTAGTTGTAAAGTAAGTGATTTGGTTTCTCACCGCTCGAGGGCAGCATTGGGGGTCCCTATTATTTTTTGTTTGTAGTGAGATCTAAGGCTTCGCCCCCCAAAAGGAACGGGATCACTAGAGCTTTGCTTTTTAGGAAATGCGGTGCACAAGAGTCAGGGTTCAGGACCAAATATGGATCCATAACAACAATCTTCTAGAAAATGTGCCCTTGAATGTCAAGCAGAACTTGTGGCCCTTACACGATGGGCCACCAGCCCATTTTAGGTTTGAAGTGTGGGAGTTCTTAAACATAACTTTTAATAATAAGTGGATAGGCGTGGCCGGCTTAGTCACCAGAGCTTAATCCTTGTGATTTATTTTATGGGGTTACATGAAAAGCATAATTTTTAAAAGGCCAGTTATTACAAGGCAATAAATTATGGATTGCATAGAGCAGTCTAGTGGAACTATTAGGGGAAGACCTTTAGCACTATTACGCACACTCACCGACTGTTGGGTACATCTACCCACTTTTGCGTGGAACAGGTCGGCAACCTCTTTGAACCTTTTACTTAAGTACAAGGCACAGCACCGGTATAAATGTTGTTTTTGAAATTAATATGGTATGTTTTTTATCTTTGAGTTTTTTGAAAAATAATATTAGAAAAAAATTGATTATTTTATTGACTGTATTGAATTTATTGACTGCATTGACTGTGTAAACGCTGTTAAAGAAAGCCTCAATTTAGGAATCACATTATATATATATATATATATATATATATATATATATATATATATATATATATATATATATATATATATATGTGTGTGTGTGTGTGTGTGTGTGAGTGGGTGGGTGAGGATTATTCTTCCGGGTTTATTCAATACTGTTCCATTAGTAGAAATATTATGTCTGCAAAATTGTTCCAGAGAGATTGAAGTAATGCTTCTATATGATTATAAACATAACAGTAAACGTCACATAAAACAGAGATAAGTTCTCAAGTATCTAGTAATATGTCTAAAGATTTAATGTACAGTAGCTTATTGGCACTTAAACCGTTTAACTGTATAGCTATTCACATGATATATTGAGTATTATTAACAACTATGTATAGAACCTTTCAACAAGCAGTATGTGTTTTTTATTTTGGATTAAAGAATATCCGACATCCTAAAGAGTAAAATTATTAGAAGAAATGCAGCATTTAACAATATATTTTCTTAAAAAGAAATATTGTCAGAAGAGGAATACTTGTCATTTCCATTATTCACAATTCATAAACCTTTCTCAGCGCTAATTTACGACTTTAGCGTACAAGCATACCGTAAAAAAGAGATAGAGCTATATCCTAGTAAAGAGAATTAAGAAGAGAGAGAGCAAAAAATATACGGTGTAACAGTTCATGTTCACAATTTCCAATTTTTGAAAAATTATATGTCGAAAGGTTTCTTTGATTTTTGACTTCTGAAGACGGTTTTTCTTCGGATTTAGCCCGCTCAGATGCTTCCATACGGTACTTTGATGCTTGCTTTTTAGATCATATTGAATAAACCATTTCTCATCACCAGTAATAACTCTGTACTTGAAGTTTTCGGCCTTTTTCGACTTTATAATCAAGTTCTTACAATATTGGATTCGGAACAATTTTTGGTCGTCCGTCATTTTGTGTAGAACAAAACGTGCTCTTCCGAAAAGTCAAATGATCGGTCAAAATGCGACGAATTAAATCTTTGGACTTGTTCAATTTAATTTCCAAATATCGCAACAAGGATTTTATCAGAATGTTACTTTGAGTAACAACGTAATTTTTCGGACCAGGACGATCATCGTCCTTGATGTCCTCACGACCTTCATTTATCGTTTAAACCACTAGTGGACTCTGCCACTGGATAAACAATCCTAACAGTACACTTGTTTCATTAATTGAAGCGTTTCGCTGAATATTTTACCAAGTTTAAAGGAGGTTTAATATTCGCCCTTTGTTAGATGTTCATTTTTCGACCGATAGTATAAACACACTGTCACTTCAAGCTAAAATTAGCTTCAACCTAATTTGGCTTCATATTATTCGAATGTCATGAAATTTTGTCAGAACGCTTCACATTTCTAATGCTTACCACCGTCAAAAATTGGCGCCACTAGAAACGTATGTTTTTAAAAAGTCCTGTTTTCCTTGAGTATAAGTAAATAAACTTATTCAGAAGAAATAGATTTAAAATAGATATATGGTTATAAATGAAACTCTAAAGGCCATCAATTTAGCAGTTACAATTTAATAATGCCTTTAAAGAGTATAAATGTTCTTTTGTTTGGTAATCTCTCTAAACGTTAAATGCAGCGTTATTCATTGATGCTAATAGATCTTTGTATTTAATAATTTAACAAATATGTTTAACATTGTTTAACTAAAAAAATTGTTTTTGAAAATCCATTAATTTTGTGGTGAAATGTGTGGAAGTAAATATTAAGTAAAAGCACAATCACGGAAAAAAAAAGTTAAACTTAACCTTTCAGAGCTGGGAAATTATGCTGAAAAAAAACAACCTGCGAATTGGAGTGAAACTGGATCCTAAAAGTTAACCAAAGTAATTTAATCAGAAATCCATTCTGTTGCATGCTATTAATTACATTTCATTTTATTTTAGCATTTCATACAAATTTCCAGCGATTCTATTCGGGAAATTAAAAATATCTAATTTATTATCTATTAATATCTTCCGGTAGGACCATAAAAATATCGTAAATCAATAAAAAAGAAATAACAATATCTACGAAATATGCTAAAGGGTGCGGGCTAATTGTCCATTGTCATTTTTATGTGCTAATTTTGTTAAGAAAATAAACATTTTCATTGCCATTTTAACTGAAATATACACACACAAGAAAACTCTAAGGATTTTTATAAATACTTGTATTTTCAGTGGCGGCTCGTGGGTTTTTAAAGTGGAAGGGCGTAGAAGGAAATACTGCTGCTGAAAAATCTTTTTTTCGCTTTGTCCTTCCTCCTTTTTACTTTTCGTGCTATCGAAACTCTATACAGAAGGTGAACCAGGAAAAATGAGTTAAAGGAAAGAAACTGAACGGAAATAAAATGTGGTGCTTTGCTCTGAAAAATTGTTTACTGTGATAAAGCTGCAGGGACGACGCCCAAGGCCTTCCCTCACGAGCCGTCACTGAGTATTTTATTAACAACAGCATATTTTGAAAACTATTTATATATGTTATTATTTTTATTGTTTAATAACCTTAAATAAATAAACAAAGATTAATATCTAAAAATTTCAATGGGGCAGGATGAAGGCTTCTTTAGCATGTTTCCAACTTTACTCTTCCAATGATGTCACTCACTTTCGTTTGTTCTCTGATCCATGTGCAGGTCCCATCTAGTAATGCCAAGCATACATCTTTCTATTCCCCTCTGTGCTACTCGAAGTTTTTGAACTAACTGTGATCCAGGTCTCACTTCCGTATATCATAACGGATAGGACACACTGATCAAAGACTTTTCTTTTTAGGCAAACTAGTAGTTTGCTCTTAAACACTATGTTGAGCCTGTCAGCCACATTTAATGCGTAGTTCCACTTCCCGGACGGTATCCCCTTCCATTGAAACCCTCTGCCCAAGATATATATAATGAACAACAACTTCCAAATCTGTTCCTTAAAAAAATCCTTTTGTCTTCAGCAAATTTACTGAACAAGACCTGAGTCTTCTTCTGGTTTATTTTCAAGCCAAATGGATCCCCAGCCCTTTGCAGCTCTTGTACGTGTCTTTGCAGCTCCTCTTAGTCTTCTGAAGGAAGAACAATATCATCTGCGAACCTAAGATGATTTAAGTATGCACCATTAATCCTTATTCCATCCTGTTCCCAATCCAGATTACCACATTTAATGCATAGTTCCACCTCCCGGACGTTCTCAATCCAGATTACGGAACACTTCTTCCAGGCAGGCAGGCAAGATCGTCAAGGTGTAGATTTACATAGGCTTTCTCTACACCTTAATTAAGCAATGCATCCATTGTGGTCCGCTTTAAGATTGAATCAAATGCTTTTTCATAATGGATAAAAGCCAAGCACAGTGGCATAGTGTATTTGTTGTGTCTTTCTATGACCTGTTGTAGGACCTGGATGTGATCCATTGTACTGAATCTAGTTCTGAATTCTGCTTGCTCCCTAGGTTGTGCGTCATTAAGTTTTCATAGTATTTTTTTGGATACTATCTTGGTGAAAACTTTGTACACCTCTGATAGTTCTTTAAATTTCCCATGCTGTTTTCTTATGTAAAATAATTCTCTATGAGACATTTTGAGTATAATTTTGCTGGAGAACCTAAACAATGTAACTAAAAGACCATCTGAAGCAGCAAGGAAGGATGTCAAAAGGGAATGTAGAGGCAAGAAATGGACACCTAGTAGGAGACATCAAAGGAAAACTAAGCAGACACACAGAACTCCTGTCTAAAGACCTGTTAAAGAGTGAAATGCGAGAAAACGAAGAAGATGAAACGGAGGAGGGTCAGGACGAGAATGTGATGGATCGGATAGTGGAAGCCCCTTCCGAAGAATATATAAAAGGAATAATCAAGAACTTGACAAACAAGAAGCACAGGACTCAACGGCATAACATCGTAGGAGAAATATTATTTGCAATGATAAAAAGAATATGAGAGGAAGAAAAATACCACTGTATTTGGAGAGAGGTCATAATTTGTCCCATATTCAAGAAAGGAGATAAAATAGAATGCTCAAATCATAGGGAAATCACATTACTCGATGTCGCCTATAAGGTAATTGCAAGAGCTATAAAAAGCAGATTCGAAATATATTTAAACGAACAAGTAGGAGAATACCAGGGAGGGTGTGGGAGAATAAAGAGTCTTCGCCCTAAAATTGTATTTTTCAAATGGTCTATTTAGAAAACGGAACATGAAACATTAGACTATTATACTGTATTATTGATCAAATTTCGCTCAGATTTACGAAAAAAAGTGATCTTTTACAACAACAACATTCCCTCCCATTCGTCAGCTATTGCTACAGCGAAAGAGGCCAATTTGCATTACGATCCATTTTATTCTCCAAATTTGACCCTCTCAGACTTTTTTCTTGAGGCATTGCAGCGGTGAAAGAAGTGCGAAAAGAGACAGTCTTATTTATCTAGTTCCACACTAAACTATTTTTCAACTGATTCTTCTATGTTTATTATACACTAAAAAATTGCGCAGAATTATAAAACACTAAATTGTAAGCGAATTCGTTTTTATTAGACAAATATATTAAAGTCTAACTTTAAATCCTTCTCCATTGACTAGAGATCACGCTCACTTTCAAAAAGCCCTTAAGTAGATAATAACGTCTTAAAGTTTTCGTATGTTCAATATAACTTCCGAAACTTTTAAATTAATGTGAAAGGCTTATAGTCTTAGTCGTAAATAAAGAGATTTTCTTTCTACGAAGTAGGACAACGGGAATTAAAATATAACGTTGCCCGATGATAGGATAATATGATCACAAACTGCTATTATGGAACGAAGGTGGACGATTTAATAGGCAATCTTTTACGGTTTTGGTTTATAAAGCTCGTTGCTTCGAGTCCGTTATACTGTATGAAGATGGCTTACGAATTATTGTCTTTAATTCAACACATTTTCACAGAAAACTAAAAACAGTGTCTGTGTAGTTTTGTTCAATATACAGTGTGTAATGGGAAGCTCTTTCGTAAATTTAACCTACGATTCTTTAAATCATTTCAAATACAAAATTTCTTACAAGTGGCACAAAATAAGGTTCCTAGTTTGTTCGTTCTGTTAAAATCAGAACGAAATGTAACAAATAAACCATCAACACAACAATGGAATGTTTTTTTTTCCAGAATGTTTTTTTTTTATTACACTTGAAAAATCACATCGAAAATGACCACCGTTCTCATGCTGGCAAACGTGCTTTTCTGGCAGTGTTTTCAAAGACTTTTCTTTATGGCCGGGTATCTCACGCCTCAATGGTTGGAGGCTTGTTGGTATAAACTTTGTCCTTGAGATAGCCCCATAGGAAAAAGAAAAGTTTATGATCTAAAAGGACTAAAAGTCTGGAACCATATCTCATATCACCATTATAAAATTATTGACGTTAGAATTATAGACCAATTATTTTCAAAAAACAAGCTGACTATTCTGACAAGCTTCTATTCTATATAGTCAGTTGATAGTCAAATTTATCAATTATTCCAATGTAAGACTCAGTAAATTTTACGGTTTATGATTTTTACACGCTTCATTAGGTATGGTTTCATATAAATATATTATATATTTCAATATATGAATCATATATTTTAATCAATATACTCCAATGTTATATAAATAGAACATAGTTTAGTTTTAGAATTAGTTTAAATAATTTTCCGATGATGCTAACATGGTTAATGTAGCGAAATGTTCATCAAGAAGTTTAAAAAGTCATTTGGTGTTTAGTGATAAAGCTCTTCGAGTTTGTATCATCAACGCCTTAACTTTATTAACGCATAAGTACAAGAAATATCACTTTCAGACAAAATAAGTGCAAATTCTTTCCTTTATAAATTTAATTAAGATAATTAAAGACGCTGTAATTTCTAATTTAACAAGTGGAATGATATGAAATTTCTGTTATATATCATGGAGAGTTATACCAATTTAAAAATCACATGCATATTTGCGCATACAACAACAAAATTTCTTAACAAAAGTTCAGAAAGCATGACCATATTTTCTGCGTAATGCTAGAAAGTTTCCTACCAAATCAACACGCAAAAGAAACCTTCCTAAAGTCGATTTTAAGGTCATAAACTTTCCCATGTTTAATAAAACTTCCGAAAGTTTTAAACTGAAATATAAGACCTCTGTTCCTGGTCGTAAATAAGGCGATTTTCATCCATTTTCTCGTCTGATATTCACCGAATAACTTCTCGTTAAGGATGTCGAGTTTGAACTATTAAAACTAATAAAACATTCTTAAATATGAATTTGAAATTTTGTTGTTTCACCTGAATGTTAAATGAAGAAAGTAGGAGCTTTCACCTTTTGGATAATCAGTCTTTCCGCTAACGTTTATGAATAAATATGAACAGTAAGAAACCTCTGTCTGAAAAATGTCTGGGATGCTCTTTTTTTTAACGAAAATAGCGGCACGATAAGATGGGCATAACCCAGCATACCTAATTTGGAAACATGTGAATCTGATATTTTAAAAATATCAATAAGAAATGCTATACACAGTCTAAAAAACAATAATTTTTTTTTGTTGATAAATTTCATTGTTATATTGAAAATAATTTTGTTCTAGGCATACTAAGATTGGTGTTTTTAATTCGCAAAAGCACAAAACATTTTTTTTAGATACATTTAATAGTTTTTAAATAGTTATTAGAAATATAATATAAATATAACCAGGTCTCTAAATATGAAACCAGAATTTACCCCTAGATGGCCCTAGCGGTCAATGTAGTTACCGTCAAACCGCGTCATTGACGCCATTTCCTTGTTGACATCTGACAAAGATTTTCAACTCACAACAATACAAGTTTCATACAACAGCATAGTCTGTAATAGTCGAATTTTGTGCCTGGAAGTTACGATTTGCGGACAGCATTGATTTTCTGTTGCAATTTGAAGAAAACGGCTGCAGAATCCTATCGAATATTTGTCGAAGCTTATGGTGAGCATGCTCTTAGTAAATCACACTGCTTTAAGTTGTTTAAAAAAATTCAAAAATGGCGAATTTAACGTGAGAAACGAAAAACGTGGGACAACACGGAAAAAGTTTGAAAACAGCGAATTGCAAGCATTGTTGGATAAGACTGACGCTCAGAGAACCGTCAGAAAGCCGTCAGAAAACCACTTGAAAGTAATTTCTCCATCATATTGTGACTGGCGGTGAAAAGTGAATATATTTTGAAAATCCTAAGCGTAAAAGATCATGGGTAACTCCTGACAAATCATCAACATCGACTACAAGGCCAAATCGCTATTGTCGGAAGACAATGCTATGTGTTTGGTGGGATCAGAAAGGTGTGATCTATTATGAGCTGCTAAAACCTGGCGAAACCATTAATACTGAACGCTACCAACAAACAAATGATCTATTTGAATCAAGCTTGGCGTGAAAAACGACTAGTATATCAAGAAAGGCAACACACAAAGTAATTTTGCTTCATGATAATGTACCTTTACATACAGGAACACTGGTCAAGATGACTGAGGCGTTTAGTTGGGAAATATTTTCACATGCGACTTATTTACCAGACTTGACTCCATCCGATTACCACTTATTTGCATCGATGGGAAAATGGCTGGATAACTGGTTTGTCTCAAAAGAGCAACAGTTTTTTTGGCGTGACATTCACAAATTGTCAGGCAGAAGGGAAAAATTTATAGCTAGCCATGGACAACAGTTTTATCATTTTCATACAATAAACGGGTATTTTCTATATACAAAAATTCCGGTTTCATATTTACATACCTGATATATCCTGATTGTATCCTGTGGACTGTATACATATTTATTATAAAATAACAAATAAAAACAAAACTAAATTTTATCAAACAGAAAACTTACAATTCATCAATTAATTATAATTCAAAGAATTAATTCAAAAAATTAAAGATACTCCCACACTTTACCCTTCCCACCCCTCTGGAATGTCTAAATTGCGTTACCTCGCCTTTGACTCTATATCGACTATAAAATCAAGTCCAATATTCGGCCCCGACCGTGAAGCATGAACTATATAAAAGAAAGTCTTCGATAAATTTTATCTCTATAAAAGGCTCGCTGCAGAAATGAGACCATCTAAATCAAGATAGCCGACGCTGTCTTCTCTATATATAATAACGGGGAGAATGACGTACTAAACAGTTAATTTTTGTTTATCCTTTGATTGATGTCATTTCAAGAAAAAAAAAAGATTTTAGCTGGTTGATGTGAGACGGAGTAAAGTGGGGGAGGGGAGTCCTAGATATATACTTTCACTATAATGACATGGCACGACTGTTTTCATTTCTGATATTTATAGACGTAATATCAGGTCCAGTATAACACTAGGAGATATTGTACATTCTCTGGATCGTCAGAAACAAATGGTAAAGACGATTCTTATATTCCGATCCTTAAAACTGTTTAGTTTTTGTCTTACATAGTTATTTTTTAAGTTTAATTTTGCCTTTAGGGCTCCTAAGAAAATTAAATATCATTTCTTGGGTTTATAATGTGTTTGAATGTTGTATTTTCTTAGAATTCTTCCAAATTTGTCGGTAAGTTCTTTAATGTATGAAAGAAATGCTTTTCCCTGATTGACTTCTTCATTTTCTGTTGCTGTTTATACTTTCTTGTTTGATTTACTATTTTCTTGATGATGTTTAATTCATTTTATTTTGTTTCTGGTTTGGTTAAGTGAGAGAACCCTGAAATTAGAGTGAGTATATCTGAGATGGATTGTGAGTAGATTGAATCATACCCTTCATGAACAAGGTTTGCGAAACATGCGTCGAGATGTTAAACAAGTTAGTTGGTCTACTTGCAATGGGTGGAGAAAGTGTCATGGATTGAGCGAGTACAAAAAATACAAAATACAATATAATAGTACAAAATACGGTAACTTGGTTTTTCTTTCCTAGAGAGTTAATTCCTAAGAATATAAAAGTATATTAGAACAATAAACGCTGTTTTTTAATGATGTTGGTGAAGTTTCATTAGTGTTCTTATCAATCTCTCTCAAAATCTCATTTGACATTTTCAAGTATTGTCTGCTTCGACTGAAGAGTCCAACTGACGTGCACGGGTCGTTGTGCTCGCTTTTATAGCCGGCCGGAGTCTGCGCAGATTATATCTGCGGCACTATCTAGTTCGGGACTAGTTGCGGCGCTCGGCAAAGCTGTCGAGCGTCCGTTTATTCATTTTTCTACCTTGCCGCCACGTTGCCGCGTTTCTTCTTTTTTCATAAGGGATTTCCATACTTTTGGAATGTTGCGAGAGGCGTTTCGCGTATTTAGCTCACCCCTTTCTTCTATTTCAAGATCTTCTCTGATTGTTCGGACCTTATAGTTTTCAATATTCGCTATTTCTTTGGCTCGTTCAAAATTAATTTTATGTCCTGTTTATAGATAGTGCTGGAACAGAGCGGAAGTGATTTGTTTTTTAAGTTATTTTTATGTTCTTGTATTCTGGCCGATATTCGTCTGTTGGTTTGTCCTATGTATGTTCTGTTGCAGTCGGAACAAGATATACTATACACCCCATGATTTTCCAGTCTAACTTTGTCCTTGGGGTTTTTTAGAATGTTTGCGACAGTTTTGTGCGGCTTGTAGGCTGTTCTAATCTTATGTTTCCTTAATTGTCTGCCTATCCAATTTGTAATTTTTTACGTATGGTGGCAGGACCTTTTCGTGTATTTGGTTCAAAATCCTCTATTGCTCTTTGTGTTTGGGTTTCCTGAGGGCGAATGACCTTCCTGAGACAATTTTCGGAATATCCATTTTGTCTAAGGGCTGTCGAAAGGGCTGTGTTTGAGTCATTCGTTCAAAACACGGTAGTCACTCTTTTTATCAAGCCATCCAACATCCAACCGAATCAACCAATTCAAAAAGAGTCGAGGTGGACACTAGAATGATATTTTCTTTAAGTAATAAATGCTATAAAATATACCATATAATGAAAACAATGGGTACTATTTCGACCGAGTTTTCTGTGTTTTACTTGAAATTCAAATCATATCGCTTTTAGAAAATAACTGTTATGTGTCTAATATTTTGAGTGTATTTATAGCCCCCACTTTATAGGATCTAACGACTCTTTCGCTAAATTATTGATCAGTAACATCGTTAACAAGCAGCATATTATAATTACATTAAATGTTATAAAGAATGAGGCGAACGCATTTTCTAACTTTTTTCAACGTACCCAACAAAACAATCCCTGTAATCCCTCAAGAACACAGCTAGTAAAGCAAACGTCTATCAATCATTTTAAAAGGTTTCGTAACGACAGATAAAATATTAACCAACACCGAAGAAAAATACTAATAGATTAACAATATTTTTCATGTACTAAGGATACCAATAAGTAATGTCGTTTTAATACATTTTTAATCTACAATCTTCGCTCATTTTTCCAACAAACTTTCAAAACTCTCATTTTTGTTAGATGATGATGTAAAATACTATTGTAATTTTCATAGCTGCGCAGAAAATATCCCATAGATCGGAAAAAAATGATAAGCTATCTGTGCTACATCAAGAGAGTTTCTAACTCTTATGATTTTATCTTAGGTGATTCTGGCTTTCGGCTATGAGAATTAATGCAAGATCAAGTATACAACAAACCAAACATAGAAACATATAAATACAAACTATTACAACACTAAATCTAAAATAAGAATACAAACTATTACTAAATCTGAACTACGAATATATTGCACAGCCGAGACAAATGCTCGATGTGGTTCGATAAAACCATCAACGAAAAGTTTTCGGGGACATTCGTTTACTATGTGGTTCGTAGTCTACTGATCTGTGCCGCAGTCATAGGAAGGAATCTCGGTTCTACTCCATCAGTACATTAAGTAGTTACATCTTCCTTAGCCAGTTCGGAAACGGTTAAGCTGGACCCATTCTCGACGGGGCAGTTGGAAGCCGGGGACACATTCTGATGGATCGTGTATCAGAGATCCATTTTGGGGGACCGTAGCAGATCACACCTCTCTCCACTTCTGTTCCAGGTGGAAATTTTCTCCTGTTATTGTTGGGTCCATAGTCCACGGGATTTCTGGATCGTAGCTTTATGTTGGGGTGATTTTGTAGTTCATCATAAAGTATTGAATTAGCATGGGTATGGCAATTGCTAAATTCAGTCACTGCTGCTGATTGCCTTCTTATTTGAGATGGGGGGAAATTGCCTATAACTGGGAGCTATTGGAGCTGCGTGAGTCTCAGAGTTCCGGTAATATTACGTAAAGCACTAGTTATGTGTTTACTAAGAATACACATGCGCTATTAAGCTAAAGTAGTAGTATTCAACAGCTGAGTATACAAGTGATAGTGTAGCAGTTCATAGTACGTCAGCCTACTATTACTTTATTAGCACTTTTTCTTAGATGATGTTTATAGGTAAGGGCTCCATCCAATGTCACTCCGGGATATTTAGGTCGGTCATTATGCTTTGGCAGGGTCGTCGTCGACGCATACTTGGGAGTGTGCGCTTTTTTGTTCAATTGGAGTTGCCATCTGTGGAAATAATCTTTTAGGGATTGGACACCCTGCAGCCATCTCACACCTTACGAGGGTTTTTTCCTGATAAGCCAGTGCCAGATCATCCGCGTACTGGAAGATCTTTGATTGGGTTACTGGAATATCCGCTACACCGCTACATTTCAAGATTCGGAATAAAGATTCGCGGTCAATAGAATCATATGCTTTTTTGAAATCCACAAATGTACAGACGAGATTTTTATTGTACAGTTTTTGATGTCTTAGGATCAACTTTAGATTCAGGATCTGTTCAGGGCAGAATCTGCCCGGTCGAAAACCTGGTTGATATTCACCAATGTTAGGTTCTAACTGTCCCTGTGCTCTGTCTAGTAGACATTGAGATAGAACCTTATAACAAACTGGGAGAAGAGATATCCCTCTATAGTTGTTTACATCCGTTCTATCTCCTTTCTTATGTAGTGGATGGATTAGAGCATCTTTCCAATCTTCCGGAATCCGTTCAGTTCGCCAAACTTGTTGTAGAATTTTGGTTAGTTCCTTGATTGTACCTGGACCAGTGAATTTCAAAAGTTCAGCAGGGATTCCATCTTCACCAGAAGCTTTGTTATTTTTAAGCCACTTAATTTGCCTAATTATTTTATCTTCATTCGGTGGTAATGAATCTGGGTGTGTTTGTTTAGGGTTTAGTGTTGGTAATTTGTTTAAGGGCTCAGGACAGTTTAGTATTTGTTCAAAATATTTCGCAAGTTCTTTGCAATTGTCTTGGTTATTTAGAGCTATTTGTCCGTTTTCCTTTTGGAAGCAAAGACTTTGCGGTTGATAGCCTGTTAATTTAGCTTTAAATGTTTTATAAAATTTCGGGTGTTATTTTTTTGGAAATCTTTTTCTATTTCATTAGTTGATGAAAAAGATGTTATAGTTTATTGCTGTTTTTTGACTGTTCCAATCTTTGAATGCTTTACTTCGGCTTAATACTGCTTTCTCGCAAACTTCATCTCACCACAGATGTTTTCTACGTTTTTGTAAAGGGACCAACTTTAAGGCTGTTTTAATAATTTTTTGTTCCAATTCTTGTGGGTTCTGTGCTGGTTGTTTATCAAGCTCTTCTGTTAGGGCTGGTTTTATTTTCGTTAGGTCGAACTTTGTTATTAGCAGTCTCTTTTGAATAAGTTTTCGAGATTTTAAGCTAAGTTTGATTCTAGTCAAGTAGTGATCCGTGTCTATATTTGCTCCTTTCCTGGCTTGAATCAAAATCTCTTTATAATTGGGGTACGAAATGGCAACATGGTCAATTTGAAATTCACCCACGTATGTGTTTGGGCACCTCCAGGTCTTTTGTTTTGTTATTTTCTTCTTAAAATAGGTTGACGTTATTTTTAGATTAACTACGAACCTAGTTCAACCAATCTTCTACCATTATGATTAGTCCATTTATGAGCGGGAAAACTGCCGACTGTTTTCCTGTACTTTTTTTCTTTCCCTAGTTGGGCGTTGAAATCACCCAGTAGTATTTTTACATCGTTAGAGGGAATTTTAGAAATAGTCTTTTCCAGAGTTTCCCAGGACTTATTTATTTTTTCAGGATTAGATTTATTTTCTTCGTTAACTGGGAGGTGTGCATTGATTAATGTATAGTTTTTGTTAGCACACTTGAGGGATAGTGTCATAAGTCGATTATTTACTGGCTGGATATTAGTAATAGAACCAAAAATGGAGATAGCGAAAGCAACACCGAGATGTGGTGTATTTTTGAGTATTCTTTTGTCCGTTTTACTTTTAAAAACTCTGTATTTGCCGAATTCCAAGGTGTTATCATCTGTCAATCTGGTTTCTTGTAAAGCTAAATTTTGTATTTTTTTGCTGATTCAATATTCACCCCCATTCGTGTAGTTTTCCTGGACGCAGGAGAGAATTGATATTTACCATTCCAAAGAAAGTTTTTATTTTCGGTTTCAGACGTTGGTCAAAGGTCTCCGACTCCCTCTGAAAGATTTTGCGTTTAAGCCCGGACGCCCCAGAATCCGAAAGTCCGGTTGTACCAGCAAAGCTGGCAGAGGGTTGTCTACCTCCTGGAGAATTTTGTAATTACTAGAACGCTTCATCTTGTACTTTGAATTAAAGGTTTGAACCATGACAGTTCAGAGGTTAAGACTGGAGGGGTTAGTTCCAGAATTTTAATATCAGCCGCACCTCTGGTGAACAGACACTGAGTTTTCAAATATATGGATATATATTGAAAACTTTTCAAATTTTCACTTCTTCATAAGAAGGTAAGTGTTGTTCTGAAAGTCGGTGCTGCATTGATCGACACAAGTGGTAGTCCGAAGGGGCTAAATCCGGTAAATACGACGGATGGGGTAGGGCTTCTCATTTAACGCTTTCTAAATAGTTTTTTACAGATTTTGCAACATGGGGTCGAGCATGTTGAAAAACGACTTTATTGTGTCTTTGGGCGTATGCTGGTCGTTTTTCCTTCAATGCTCGGTTCAGTTGTATCAATTGTTGTCGGTATCGATCACCAGTAATCGTTTCACCAGGCTTTAGCAGTTCGTAATACACAGCTCCCCTACTATCCCACCAAATACACAGCAAATATTTCTTTCCATGTATATTGCGCACTGGTTGTGATGTTGAATGCTGACCTAGGTGTACCCATGATATCTTGCCCTTTGAGTTATCAAAATAGGTTCACTTTTCATCACCTATCACAACTTGATGCAGAAACCTTTTCTTTTCTGCCTGGCAAGCAAAATTTCACAAGTGGTTATCCGCCTTTCAATGCCTCTTTACTTCAATTCATTCGGAATCCAATTTCTTTCCTTCTGGATCTTTTCCGATGTTTGAAAATAGTAAAATGGGCAACATTCAATGCTTCAGCCAATTATTTCAATGTATGAGGTTAATCGTCATCCAATAATGCTTGTAAATATGCATCTTCAAACTTTTTCAGCTGTCCAGGACGCTCCTTGTCTTTTAAAGCAATATCACACTTTTGTAGCATTTAAACCATCGTTCATAAGTTTTTTTGGGTCAGAGCATGTTCACCATAAACTTCAACCACCAATCTACAACAATCAGCAGCCATTTTCTTCAGGTGAAAGGATGTTATTAAACTTCCCGGCAAAACGTATTCAAAGCTGTGAAAAACTATGTTTTTTACACAATGACAATTAATAACGAACTGACTTTTAATGGCGTATGGTTACTTTCCAAAACGCGATATACGTCATTAGTCTATACGAACAAATTAATTAGTAATGCCATCTCTTAGCAAAATCGACATTATTAATTTAAATACCTATTAAGTTAAATTATTATCATTGTTTTTATAGCAGATGACAATGTTATTAAATTAAAAAAAAAACACATCACTTGTGGACAGATTTTATACAATATTCCACCGCTTCTACTTTAAGTTATGATATGCACATAATAAGTTGCTCTTCGGTAAAAAAAAAGCTAAAAAATGGGACAGACTTTAATATAAAGATGCAAATCGTAAACGAACCGGCACTCGTTTTAGATTTCGGTACAGGAATAGTAGAGCAAAACTTTAAATAGTCACTCGTTGTTTTTAATATTAAAAGTCCCAAGGCGTTGGGTAGATTCCAGAAGAGATTGTTTAAAACTTTTCATACATTAAAATATTTCGTTTGACAGTGTCGTAGATCTTAAGAAATATCTGGTTTCAATTAATGGTTACAAAATATCTTTAGGAGTTTTTGACCGAAAATATTTTTTGTTTATCTAGATACTTGAAGAACTGAATTTTTATCATTTATAAATAGGGCTTCGATCTATGTCCTTTCCTAACAGTTTATTATTGTAGTTTTTGTTTTTTTCCTGGGTTTTCGATCATTTATAATCAAAACAATTATTTTTTATTTTGTTTACGTATCAGTTATTTTTATTTTAACCATCTTCAGAACACCTATAACACCTTAAACACCTATAACCGCTTAATACTAGACTAACCGCTCAATTATTTCCTGATGATGTAACATGGTTAGTGAAACGCACGCTAAGAAAGAAGGTGGCATAGTGTTTAGTGGTAAATCTCATCGAATTTAGTTTAACACACTGATTTTTTTCCAGCGAGTATTTTTTGTGGTCTGAGAATGGGAAATACCCGCTGGGGGGCCAGATCTGGAGCATACGGTGAATGCGGAAGTAGTTCGTAATGCTATTCATGCAATTTACATTTTTTTTATTGCGAGGCGGTGAGACCACAGATGGACCAAGGCAATTCTGGACTGGATATCGCTTGATCACAAACGTCCGCGAAGAAGAACGAAAACGCGTTGAAGTTGAGAGTAGAAGTAGATCGATAGGGGCTGATGATGATCGTGATGATGATGATGATGATGATGATGATGATATTGGAATTGGATTCCTCAATCCTTTCGATCAATAAAAAGCTGACAGTGTAGTAAACTTTGACCGACTAGCCCAATGCGTCATTCAGCTGAATAAAAAGTTTAAACTTCAAATCGTCCAAGCTTATGCACCAACTATAAGCTATAGGGTTGAGGAAATTGAGGAATTTTATGATGAAGTAGCTCAACTATTAGACAAGGAGAAGTGTAGGTATAAAATCCTGATGGGTAACTTTAATGCCAGAATCGGAAAAGCAAGAACTGGTAAAAATGCAACTGGCCCATATGGAAATGGTGAGCGGGACAATGGAGGTGACAGGCTGGTTGACTTTGCTGAAGGACAAGAACTCCATATTATGAATTGGTTCGGTTTCAATTAATGGTTACAAAATATCTTTAGGAGTTTTTGACCGAGAATATTTTTTGTTCATCTAGATACTTGAAGAACTGAATTTTTATCATTTATAAATAGGGCTTCGATCTATGTCTTTTCCTAACAGTTTATTATTGTAGTTTTTGTTTTTTTCCTGGGTTTTCGATCATTTATAATCAAAACAATTATTTTTTATTTTGTTTACGTATCAGTTATTTTTATTTTAACCATCTTCAGAACACCTTAAACACCTATAACCGCTTAATACTAGATTCAATTATTTCCTGATGATGTAACATGGTTAGTGAAACGCACGCTAAGAAAGAAGGTGACATAGTGTTTAGGGGTAAATCTCATCGAATTTAGCTTAACACACTGATTTTTTTCCAGCGAGTATTTTTTCTGGTGGAGAATGGGAAATACCCGCTGGGGGGGCCAGATCTGGAGCATACGATGAATGCGGAAGTAGTTCGTAATGCTATTCATGCAATTTACATTTTTTGTATTCATTTGAACCTTTTTTTGCAATCGTTTTTCCTGGTGTAAACACTTCCTTCCGATAGCTTCATGATACCAACTATCTCCTGCAGCTTCACTTTACGGTTTTGCAAAATAATTTTGCGAATTTTCTTGATATTGTCTGGTTTAACCACCTGATTTGGACGTCCAGTGCGTTCAGTATCACCGGTGCTTGTTCAATCACGTTTGGATTCAGCAAACCAATCAATTATGGTTGATTTACCTGGAGCTGAGTCCTGGTAATGTTTATTGAGCCATTGCTTTGCTTCAACAGAAATTTTCGTCATCAAAAAGCAATGCTTAATCAACACACGAATTTTTTTTTGATTGTTTTGAAAATAACAAAAGTAGCGTCACTTGAAGCTCAACAACTCAGAAATTAAAGACATATTATAATGAACTTTGACACATGTCGTTATGACTCACATGTGTGACATCAATGGAACAGTAAAGCAATTGAAATGGAGATGGACATATCATATTGCGAGGCGGTGAGACCACAGATGGACCAAGGCAATTCTGGACTGGATATCGCTTGATCACAAACGTCCGCGAAGAAGACCGAAAACGCGTTGGACTGATGAAATCGTTAAGTATATTGTACACGAGTGGCAGAGGAAAGTCCAGGACCGTGAAAGTTGAGAGTAGAAGTAGATCGATACGGGCTGATGATGATCATGCTGATGATGATGATCATGATATTGGAATTGGATTCCTCAATCCTTTCGATCAATAAAAAGCTGACAGTGTAGTAAAATTTGACCGACTAGCCCAATGCGTCATTCAGCTGAATAAAAAGTTTAAACTCCAAATCGTCCAAGCTTATGCACCAACTATAAGCTATAGGGTTGAGGAAATTGAGGAATTTTATGATGAAGTAGCTCAACTATTAGACAAGGAGAAGTGTAGGTATAAAATCCTGATGGGTGACTTTAATGCCAGAATCGGAAAAGCAAGAACTGGTAAAAATGCAACTGGCCCATATGGAAATGGTGAGCGGGACAATAGAGGTGACAGGCTGGTTGACTTTGCTGAAGGACAAGAACTCCATATTATGAATTCGTTTTATAATAAAAAGATCAACAAAAAATGGACATGGAAAAGTCCATCTGGACTCACAATTGATTACATAATGTCAAACGATAAACAATATTTTGCAATTGTACTGTCCTTAACCATTTTAATGTGGGAAGTGATCACCTAATAGTACGAGCAAAGATTAGAATAAACTGCCGAAGAGAGTGCGAAAGAATGATAAGATCAAAATGGGGCAAAATGGATTATGGGAAGGTGCTGGAGAGGGGTAGAGATTTTGAAATTACTTTGTCGAACCGCTTTACTTTGTTGCAAGACTTGGAAAAGATGGAAATTACATACCAATATAAAGAAATCGCCAACAATATGCTTAAAACGGTAGCTTCAAAAATCAAAATCTCTAAATGAGACCATTAATTTAATGAAAAAACGACGAACAGTGAAGAATGCGGACAGTTCTTTTGGCAGGGTCGAGTACGTTGAGCTTTGCAAAACTATAAGAAAACGCATTTGAGAAGAGACGCGCCGATTCAACATGCAGCTAATACAAACAGCTCTAAAAGAAAACAGAGGAATTAACAAAGCTAAACAGAAGCTGAGAAAGAAAAGGACACATTTTTTTTTTAATGCATGAGGATGGTACAATGTGCCGGGAACGGACGAAAACGTTAGAGGTTGTCCGAAGATTTTATTCAAAGTTATATGAGAATCAGAACCAGCAATGTCCACTGAAGAACAAGTGCCGGATATCCTGGTGGAGGAAGTGACAAAGGCTATAGACTCGATGAAAAATGGCAAAGATGGTATAACTGTGGAGATGTTAAAAGCTGGTAGTTGGACTTTACATAAAACACTAGCAAAATTATACACAAAATGCCTCAAAGATCAAGTACCCAACTTATGGAAAAATGCAGAATTAAGTCTTTTACATAGAAAAGGAAGATTTAAAGAACTACCGTCCAATAAGCCTTCTATCAACGGTGTACAAAGTTTTCACCAAGATAATATCCAAAAGAATACTAAGAAAACCTAATAATATTTAACCAAGACAGCAAGCAAGATTCAGAAATGGATTCAATACAATGGATCACATCCAGGTTCTACTGCAGGTCATAGAAAGACAACAAAAACACTCTATCTCTGTGCTTGGCTTTTATCGATTATGAAAAAGCATTTGATTCAATCACAAAGCAGACCATAATGGATGCATTGGTGGTAGAGACAGCCTATGTAAAGCTATTAGAATCGGTATATGATGAAGCTACAGCGACAGTCCACCTTGACTATCTTTAAATTGGAATAAATGTAGAGCGGCCGGACGTACGGCACAGTGATCCAATATTGTCTCTTCTTTTCTCAGCCTGCCTGGAAGAAGTGTTCCGTAATCTGGGTTGGAAACAGGATGGAATAAGGATCAATGGGAATACTTAAACCATCTTAGATTCGCAGATGATATCGTTCTTCTTTCACAAGACCCACAGGAACTACAAAGAGCTGAAAAGGCCTGGAGAACTATTTGGCTTGAAAATAAACCTGAAGGAGAGTCAGATCATGTTCAATAAATTTGCTGAGGTCAAAAGAATTTCTATTTTAGGAACGGATTTGGAAGTTGTGGATCACTATACATATCTTGGGCAGAGGCTTTCAATGGAAGGGGGATCATCTCTATTGCTCAATGCTATATTGCTACTTTCATTTTTTGGCTATAATATTGCTGATGCTTAATCTTCAAGGAATTGTTGTTTTTTACAATCTTCATTAAATTATTTGTAGTTTATTTGTTATTTCGTAGTTTTAATAATATTAAAACAGGATAGCATTAAACGTTTTAATTTCATCCTACCAATAAATCACAGCATCTCTATTATCTACTCCTTCTCCTTTGCCCCGTATAAATCACTCATAAATGTCAAAAAACACTTATATCTGCAACATAAAAGGAGAATTATTTAATTGCTTATTTAGCGACACTTTTTTTTCAGGGCCTTCATATATCAAAGGTCCTTTTCATGTAATTTATAGATGGTGGACGATATTATGGGGGGGAAACATTCAGAATATATACGTGAAAGGACCGAGGTGATAATGTAATGAAAATGGATTAGGTTTTTGGAACGTTTTTATTAAATTGCTGCAAATTGTAGTGCGGAAAGAGGATTTATTTCATTAGTTCGCACTTTTATATATATAGCGCGTTTAGTAAAATACAAATTTTTAAAGTGTACTTAAACAAATAAGACCGATCGTCATGATTTTTGTGAACATTGAACATTGAACATATCCATCCCTCTCTGTGCTACCCCAAGTTTTTGACTTGATTGCGATGTGAGTGTCCTGGATCTTGTGAAAGGAGAACGATATTATCTACAAATCTAAGATGGTTTAAGTTTTCACCATTGATCTTTACACCATCCTGTTCCCAATGCAGTTTACGGAATACTTCTTCAAGGCCAGCCGAAAAAAGAATAGGCAATATTGCGTCACCCTGCCGTACACCTCGTTCTACATTAATTCCCACTTCAAGATCATCAAGGTGAATTGTGGTTGTAGCTCCATCATATATCGATTCTAATAGGTTTACATAGGCTCTCTCTACACCTTGGCTAAGCAGTGCATCCATTATCGCATGCTTTGAGATGGAATCAACTGCTTTTTCGTAGTCGATAAAAGCCAAGCACAGTGGAATGGTGTATTCGTTGTACCTTTCGATGACCTGCTGTACAACCTGGATGTGATCCATTGTACTGAATCCACTCCTGGATCCTGCTTGTTTTCTTGGTTGTGCGTCATTCAGTTTTTTTAATATTCTTTTAGAAATTATCTTCGTGAAAACTTTGTACATTACTGATAGGAGGCTTATTGGACGGTAGTTCTCTAAATCTTCATGTGCTCCTTTTTTATGTAAAAGGATCACTTCCGCATTTTTCCATAAGTCAGGTACTTTTTGTTCTTTGAGGCATTTTGAGTATAATTTTGCCAGTGTTTTATGTAACGTCCGACCACCAGCTTTTAGCATTTCAACAGTTACACTGTCCTTTCCTGGAGCCTTGCCGTTTTTCATCGATTCTATAGCATTTGTTACTTCCTCCACTAGGATATTGTTGTTGGATACAGTTGTTGTTATGTATATATATATATATATATATATATATATATATATATATATATATATATATATATATATATATATATATATATATATATATATATATATATATATATATATATTTGATTGATATAAAATCTGATTTTAGCTGATATAGACAATCTCAATCGATGTATAATCTCAAGTGCCGAGCATAATCCTGCAAATTTAGTCGATCGTACTTTAGCTTGGCATAATATCATTGATGCAGGATAATAGTAGAGGATGAATTTCGAATTAATACATAAACTAATCAGATTGCAGTGCAAGCAAAGGGAAAATGCGTATATGATCAGTTTTAAAACGAATTAAAATTTTTCTCTCTATTAATTTGTCGGGATATTATTTCTGATTTTCAGAAATAGACGAGTTTAAATGTATTTTTATAATTGTATGAATATTCGAGCTGTCTAACTCGCTCTGTTAATTGCACAGATCAACAAATTTAAACTTTTTTTGAAGTTTGATGACAATTTCATATACACCTATGAAGTACTTTGAAATAAAAAAAGGAATAAAACAATTTTATACTTTGTTCTCTATTACTTTTATTAACCCTTTCTAAAAAATGAACTATCACAAAGTAACGGACAAATCAATCAATAATTTGAAAGAAGTATTTTGTAGTTATAATTCAGAAAATGATAAGCACATTACTGTAACACCTACAGGCTTTTCTGTTACAGGGGGTCGGTGGCGGGAAAAAAGCGGAGACGACATTTTACAATAAAACAAATTTTTACTTTGTTATATTAATAATGTTAATTAGTGCTAACTCTGATAATGGACGTGATTGGTGCCTCGAAAGACGAATGTTTATGTTAGAGTTAGGTTCTTCTGTTAGGGTTGGTTTTATTTTCGTAGGATCGAACTTTGGTATTAGCTTAATACCGCTTGCGCGCAAACTTCATCCCGCCACGGATGTTTTCTACGTTTTTGTAAACGAACCAACTTTAAGGCTGTTTTATTAATTTTTTGTTCCAATTCTTGTCAGTTCTGTGCTGGTTGTTTATCAAGCTCTTCTGTTAGGACTGGTTTTATTTTCGTTAGGTCGAACTTTGTTATTAGCAGTCTCTTTTGAATAAGTTTTTGAGGTTTTAAGCTAAGTTTGATTCTAGTCAAGTAGTGATCCGTGTCTATATTTGCTCCTTTCCTGACTTGAACAATCAAAATCTCTTTATAATAGGGGTACGAAATGGCAACATGGTCAACTTGAAATTCACCCATGTACGTGTTTGGGCACCTCCAGGTCTTTTGTTTTATTATTTTCTTCTTAAAATGGGTTGACATTATTTTTAGATTAAACTGCGAACATAGTTCAACCAATCTTCTACCGTTATGGTTAGTCCATTTATGAGCGGGAAAACTGCCGACTGTTTTGATGTACTTTCTTTATTTCGCTAGTTGGGCGTTGAAATCACCCAATAGGATTTTTACATGGTTAGAGGGAATTTTACAGATAGTCGTTTCCAGAATTCTCCAGGACTTATTTACTTTTTCAGAATTAGATTCATTTTCTTCGTTAACTGGGAGGTGTGCGTTGATTAATGTATAGTTTTTATTAGCACACTTGAGGGATAGTGTCATAAGTCAATTATTTACGGGCTGGACATTAGTTATAGAACCAAGAATGTTTCTTGAGATAGCGAAAGCAACACCGTGATGTGGTGTATTTTTGAGTATTCTTTTGTCCGTTTTACTTTTAAAAAGTCTGTAGTTGCCGAATTTCAAAATGTTATCATCTGTCAATCTGGTTTCTTGCAAAGCTAAAATTTGGATTTTTTACTGATACAATGTTCGCCCCAATTCGTCTAGGTTTCCTGGGCGCAGGAGAGAATTAATATTTATCGTTCCAAAGAAAGTTTTTTTTTTCGGTTTCAGACGTTGGTCAGAGATCTCCGACTCCAAAGTGCGTGTTTTCCAAAGTGCAGTATCGAAAATTGATAAAAAAATTCAATGGACAAATGACTTAAAAGATTTCCCACAAGATCGGTAGATATCAATGTTAGCTCGAAGAAATCGTCTTGAATCTACAAGTGGTATATTAAGGGAGCTTGTTAGGCTTGAAGGGGTAAATGTTTCACGACAAACGATAGTACTCAGTCTGCGTACTATCGCGCGGTCAATTTGCATCGCAGAAGACTTTTACGGGTTCTCAAACTAACCCTTCAATAAAAAATGTAAGATTACAATGGGCTCGGGAACTGGTGGATTGTAGTCCTAACTGAAATAACATGATGTTCTCCGATGAGGCAATAATTGGCTTGGTTTCTAATTCACGGAGAACATTAGTTTGGAGAGCTCCAGGTCGACAAGTCGACTAGAAACAGCTAACCACTATCCCATTTGAAGGTGGGAGCGTGATGTTTTTGGATGGTATTATGAGGGGTACACACACTCTACTGGTCCTGGAGAGAGGAGTCACTGGTGCTGTATACATACAATTCACTATGGAGATTGAACTTTGTGATGAAATTAACTTCCTAGGCATAAAGATAAAGAAAATATTATACACAGGAATGTTTTCCTTTAGACTTGCTTAAACTAAGAAAGTCAACTATGTTAGATATTTTTTAATAAAAATCCAATAACACTAGCACGCTTTGGAGATCATTTAATCGAACCTGCGAGTAAAATGGAAAATGTTCAAACAGACTGGAATAATTCGTGTCGTGTTATTGGTTAAGGGGGATAATTAGGCCCATGGACTACTCTAGTGGGCCTTATTAACCCTATGACACGATCTTATAAAATTATTCATTAATCAAAATAAACAAAATTCGAGATGAAGATAAACACCGAAATAGTTAACTACATGATCTAAAGTTTAAACTAAACAAGTTATTATATATGAAAACGGTAATTAAACAACAAAATTTACTATTTTTTTGTCGGCAAAAATTATAAATCCACGTCGTCGCATTCCCATTAGCCATGCACCGTTCGCTACCGACAATATAACTGCGCGTGCAGCCTCGCGCTCTCGCGGGGGCGTTCGTGTCGGCTTAATGCATATGTGCGTAAAGTACGAAGTTGCTGCGAATAATTTTTATACGAATTTTCAAATGTTGGCCTTATTACACTACGAACTTTATTTGCCGCAGGAACCTTACATAAAATATAGAAAATTAATAAATTCATTATTATAATTCACGTATGAGCCCTGGTGGACCACGCGAAGTACAATTAGAGGCGTTTGTTGTTGTTAGCCTTCCTTTGCGCCCGTACTAATTTCATTCTTTCGCTATGAGCTTTTTTCCTTTCGTCAGACCAAGTTGTTCCAGTCTTCCTACATTTTTTTCTCTGTCCAACCTTTCAAACGTTAATCTTGTGTCTGAAACAGCCTCTATCCTGAATTTGACTTTGTGTAATATTTGCTGATCTTAGGTCCTCTTTAATTGCAGCAATCCATTTAATTATTTCTACTTTAGCTCTACTCCTATTTTCATAAAATTCGACTATTTGTCTAGTTAGCCTACTCGGATTCATCCGTTTGATGTGTCCGTAAAACTTAAGTCTTCTTTTTCTCATATCGCCTATGTATATGTGTGTATAGTTTGATTTCTTGGTTTTCTCGAAGTCGGTATGTTGTGCTATTTATTTGTTTGGGGGCCTAGGATTTTTCTTATGATTTTTCTTTCCTTCTTTTCAATGTCCTCGATGTCCCTCTTTCATATAGACATTCTGGCTTAATAACTGTGTTGTAATGTGTCAGTTTTGTGTTTTTAGATAGGCATTTCTTGTTGTAAATATTTTGAATAAGTCTCAATGCCGTTTCCATTTTTTGACATCTACCCTTATAGAAAATTAATCCTATACAATATGTTTTACTTAGGTTTATATTTTCTTTTTGTTCTCAAATAAACATAACAAAAATCAACTAATAAAACACCATGCATATATAACCCTCAACAAACTACTGCTACTGTTGTTTGTTTTACAAGATGAAACAATTTTTATCACTTGAACCGTATATCCGTAATGGCTTCTATCAAAAACGTTTTAGCAGAGATAGCATTAATATTAGCAATCTTGTTATAGCGCTATATAAGCTGGGCGGTCGCCATAACCCATGCATTTTCCATTAGCCCCTTCCACTGAATTTTATGTCATTAGGGTCGATTAAATTGTCGCGTTTCTATGGTTGGCTTCAAGTTAGTTTTGCCTCAAAACGTTTTAGATGCCAAGTCAATTTTGTCTGAATTTGATAGCGTCGTTTGAATATATATAGTTGGAATTTAATCATGATAGTTTTTAAGTCCGCAGACACGTCTGCTGAATAAACGCAAACTGTCTAAAAAGAAACATTACTTTTAAAACGAAAAGAAGGGAAAAAAGAGAGGAATTTTTTATTTTAGTAACCAACAGGACATATCATGAAAGGGTTAGGATTACAACCGTTTTGGAGTAAAAAAACTAATGAATGGTTTACTCTGGTGTAATATTGATACAATAAATCAATAACACAATATTTCTTGATTAAATTCTACCCATTTGGGAAAAGTTTTAATAGCTTTTTAAATTATATTTTACGTTTATTTAATAAAAAACTTTTTGTACAAATTTTCACGTTAATAACGAATGTCTCAAAATCTTTTTCGTTTTTCAAACACTGATAACGGGGGAAGGGGAGTGATGTCAAATGCTTGATGGGCTTTTTAGGTTTAGTAGCAATGTTCGACGTCTGTACAAGACACATTTTGATTTAGCGACCTTGAGAAATGGGACAAGTGAGAATTTAATCAAATATTGGGCAAGTTTGAAGAAACTAGAAACACAATGCTGGATAAATCAACTGGACGCAAAAGAACAACAAGAACGAGCACGAATGTTGAACGCATTCGCCAGTCTCTTAGAGAAGATGCACGGCAGTATCTACTACTCCACGCAGGTTCTCTAGAATTACACAGACCCACGATTCATCGCATTAATAGCAAAAATTTATTTTTCCACCCCTACAAAATTGTTTTTGTGCAAGAGATGAAGCCCGATAATCCAGCTAAACGATTCGAATTCTGGAGGACAATGAAAAATCGTTTTAGAAGCTTTAATAACATATGTTTTTCTGATGAATCGAATTTCCACATCAAAGGTCACGTGAATAAACAAAATTACAGATATTGGGTTCCTGACAATCCTCCGAAAGTGCACCAGAAACTATTACACTCGCCTAAGGTTGCCGTTTGGGCTGCCATATCAAGCGAATGAACTATCGGCCTCTACTTTTCTAAAGATGACCGTTGTCACGCTCACAGTGTTAATTCCGATCGTTATTGACATATGACCTGGCCTTTTTTGGCTCTAGAAATGCAAAACTCGATTGGCTAAATCGTTTTGAAAATAATGTGGGATCAGAAGGGTCCCAGGGATCAGGGCTCATGTAATTCATAAGCTCATAAGCTTCTGAAACCAGGTATAACAGTTAATACCGTTCGCTTTCGTCAACAGATGATCGAAAGGCGACCACAAGATAGGGCAAAGTGATTTTGTAGCACGACAACGCCTTATTACAGCGAAAGCGGCCAGATACACCATTCCTGCACTTGGCTGGGAACTTTTGACTCATCAGACTTGACTCTTTCCAATTACCACTTGTTTTCATCGATGCCTCGCGCATTTTCCGTGAAATACTTACTTCAACAATTACAGAGATGTCGAAAAAAAACTTGATGATTAGACCACCTTAAAAGATGACCGGGTTTTCTGGGAGGGCATCCACAAATTGCCAGCGAGATGGGAACAATGAGCATACTCTGAATAAACCATTTTTTACCATTCTCCCAAATTAAAAGTATATTTTTTTAACAAAAAATTAAGAAGTATTAAGCAACAGACCTGGTTTATTGATTAATGCTTAAGAGTAAAACCAAAAAAGCAACCCTCAAACTTACTCAATACCATCAATACATGACCCAATAAAAAAAAGGTAAAATAAACAATTTTATTGGCAGATATCGTGGAATTTTTTTACCGATATCATTCAAACTACTTTTACGAGCAATTTCCGATAAACTAGCTCTAAAAGTTGCATCAATCATCCATCGGTTTATAGAATTTCCTCCAAGTACTTTCCTGTCTTTTCAAAGTTAAAAGTTTGAAATTCCTCAACAATATAGCGGATGAAAGTGTAAAGTTTTCAAATTTTCTTTTTACCCATATGGATTTTAATATATTACTTTCATTGATCAACTTTACTCGATATTAATTTAACGCAGATTAATATAGTACTCTATAGGACTTGCATCAAGCAACCTCTATAGAACTTGCATCAATAATATTTTAAAAATTAAGAATCAGGCCATACCTTAACCAAAAAGGAAATAGTAACGTCGCATTGACTAATTGAGATGATCCCATGACAATTTTTGTCATGGGATAATAAACTTGTTAGTTTGATCCCTCTATTCCTCTGTAATGATTTTGTAATTAATCAATATAGAGGAGATTTTTCAATAAACGCCAAATCTCAAAAAATTATATAGAAATTTGTTTTAATGCTCCACTTGACCACACTGCAATTAATTGCTACTAATTTCAATTTGCATTATTGTTCACCGTTTCCCGAAATATTTTAACGACTGTCGGAGCCAAACTTCCGGTCGGAAACCTGTTTTTGATAAAAATCCGGTCGCGCTTAATTGGATTACTTTACCTAGTGTTGTCAAAGCCCTTTTAATTCGAAAATGAACGCAATTAAATGTATAAATTTATATAATTAATTAATTTTCTCCCTCCCGTGGATCGACCTTATTTCCTCTAGTCTGTCCTGTGCGTTTTGTGGGGAACGTCTTCAATGGATAAAAAAGAAAAATAATCTTGTTCTTAATGTAAATTTATTTTAATTAAAATCCAACACAAAATCTTCTGCATGTGGTAAACTTAACAAAAAATAAGTTAAAATGTTTAATATATATTCTAACAATATTCGTGAACTTTTAGTCCACTCAATATATAAATATCCCAACTCTTATTCTTATATCAACTATATTTTAACTAGTAATATATATATATATATATATATATATATATATATATATATATATATATATATATATATATATATATATATATATATATATATATATATATATATATATATATATATATATATATATATATATATATATATATATATATATATATATATATATATATATATATATATCATCATCATCATCATCATCATCATCATCAGCCCGCATCGATCCACTGCAGGATGAAGGCCTCTTCAGCATGCTTCCAACCTTCACGGTCCTGGGCTTTCCTCTGCCACTCTAGTCCAATATACTTAACGATGTCATCAATCCATCGTGCTTTCGATCTTCTTCGCGGACGTTTGCGATCAAGCAGTATCCAATCCACAATTGCCCTGGTCCATCAGTCGTCCCATCGCCTCGCTATATAGCTTCCCATCTCCATTTGAATTGCTTTACTCTTTCAGTGATGTCACAGAATTTAGTTTGTTCCCAGACCCATGCGCAGGACTTTCTGTCTCGTCCTGTGGTGTCAAGCATACATATTTCCATTCCTCTCTGTGCTACCCTACGTTTTTAAATTAACTGTGATGTGAGTATCCAGGTTTCACTTCCGTATGTTATAACGTGTAGAACGCACTGATCGAAGACTTTTCTTTTTAGACAAAGTGGGAGTCTGCTCTTAAACACTATATCGCGCCTGCTAGCCGCATTTAACATGCCGTTTCACCTCCCCGGAGGTATTCCTCTCCATTGAAATCCTCTTCCCAAGATATATAAAGCTGTGCATAATCTACAAATCCCTTCCTAAAACTGAAATTCTTCTGTCGTGAGCGAATTTATTGAACATAACCTGACTCTTGCTCAGGTTTATTTTCAGGCCAAATGGTTCGCCAGCCCTTTGCAGTTCCTGTATGCGTCTTTGCAGCTCCTCTGGATCTTGTGAAAGGAGAACGATATCATCTGCAAATCTAAGATGGTTTAAATTTGCACCATTGATCTTTATACCACACTTCAAGATCATCAAGTTGAATTGTGGCTGTAGGTCCATCATATTTCGATCCTAATAGGTTTACATATGCTTTATCTTGCCCTTGGCTAAGCAGTGCATCCATTCTTGCATGCTTTGAGATGGAGTCAATTTCATTGACTCATCAATTTTCGTAGTCGATAAAAGCCAAGCACAGTGGCATGGTGTATTTGTTGTGTCTTTCTATGGTCTGCTGTACAAGATGGATATGATCCATTGTATGTTTTATGTAACGCCGACCACCAGCTTTAATATTTCGACAGTTACACTGTCCTTTCCGCGAGTCTTGCCGTTTTTCATCGATTCTATAGCATTTGTTACTTCCTCCACTAGGATATCTAGCATTTGTTCTTCCGTGGGTATTGCTGTCTTTGATTGGTTCTGATCTTCATATAACTCGAAATAAAATTTTCTAACAACCTCTAATATTTGCGTTCGCGCCCTGCACATTGTGCCATCCTCATGCCTTAAGGCATAAATGTGCGTTCTTTTGTTTCTCAGCTTCTTTTTAGCCTTGTTAATTTCTTTATTTTCTTCCAGGATTTTTTGCACTAGCTACATGTTGAATCGGCGCGTGTCGTCTCTGATACGTTTTCTGAACCTGATACCCATGTCCATTTCCATGTCCATTTTCTGCTGATATTTTTCTTATAGAACGAATTCATAATATATAGCTCTTGTCGTTCAGCAAAATCAACCAATCTGTCACGTCTATTGTCTCGCTCACGAGTTCCATATGGACCAGTTGCATTTTCGTCAGTTCTTGTTGTTTCCAATTCTGGCCACTTCTGGCATTAAAATCACCCATCAAGATTGTTTAGCTACATTTCTCCTTGTATAAAAGCTGGGTCACATCATCATAAAATTCTTCAATTTCCTCATCTCTATGGCTTATAGTTGGTACGTAAGCCTGGACGATTTGAAGCCTAAACTTTTTATTCAGCTGAATGACGCATTGGGCTAGTCGGTCAGATGTACTTTCAAATTTTACTACACTGTCTTTCAGCTTTCGATTGATGAGGAATCCAATTCCGCCACATCGGCCATTTTCCGTACCTCGAGTGTAGAGTACGTGTCCAGTTGGTTCCAGTTTGATTAACTCTTCGCCCTTTCTTCGTGTTTCACAGAGCCCAATGATATCTCAGTGTATGTTGTCAAGTTCGATTGACAGTTCTTGCAATTGCAAAACAGAATTGCCTCTGTTTTCATAGTCCGTATATTTAACCCTCTGCCTTGGGGCAGGTCTTCCCGCTGCCGTAGGTAGTTGCCCCTTGGCCTCCGGGGAATAAGGGCCGTGTTTGAGGTTGTACTGTCATATTTCAACGTATTGAAATACCATGTTGAAGGTATGGACCGTAATCTGCCACGCTGGTCCAATGCGGGTTGGCAGATTTTGGATCATGTTAGTCTGCAGTCTGACACTCCAGACGGCATAGCTCAAAGCTTCATTGCCCTACTCAAACCCCTTTACCACGTCAAGGTTTGATCCACAAAGGGGATATATATATATATATATATATATATATATATATATATATATATATATATATATATATATATATATACATAAATAAATATGAGACGTTTCGCTAATACTATAACTTCGTAGCAATATTGTCGATAACACAAGAAAATAAAAATGAAAATATTAATAATAATAATTGTAACGATACGACCAAAAAAAAATGAAAGGATTATTTTATTTTTTGAATAAACATATATATATATATATATATATATATATATATATATATATATATATATATATATATATATATATATATATATAGAAATAGATATACATATCTCCCTAATATTAACTGAGAAGGCTTAACTAGAATTGCTCTAACTGGACGGCTAGTTGGATATATGAGTTTGACGGGCATGGCGATGGCTTCCAAGCATTGCAGCTTTAACTACCTGGAATTAAAAGTAACCCTGAATACTCCGAATCCATCAAACTATTATTTGTTTATTACCTGTTACTTTAGATTCATCAGATCGATACAAATCAGATCTTATCATGAAGCTATTCACATACTCAACGAGATATACTCGTTAGCACATCAGTTATACTAGCAATGATATCAATCAACATCAATTCAAATAAAGATTCTGAACATAACTCAAACCATGATACTATTATCGGCCAATAATCAAATATCAAACTGGGTACTGTTCCTGACACTGAGGGGCAAACACGCAATAGTACGAGCTTCGGGTATGAACGGGGTATCAAGGGAAAACCGCATGAGATACCCACCCAAAAAGCTAAACAAAACATAATGGATATCCAACCACACCCTACGGTGTAACCTCTAGTACTGAGTTATGCAATGGGTACAAAGGGCAAACTCGCGATGTACCCGCTCCAGATACTAGAAAAGCAAAACAGCATTTGCCCACTTCATAGTATTGAAGGGAAAACCGCGCGACAATACCATGGATCTCTCTCTCAATTAAATCATAAATAATATCAATATGCTGATGCCACTACTCAAACAATGTTTGGATATTCACGTAAATATAAATCATTTAATATTGATTAAAACATTAATCAAGAAACATTGTTTTAAATACTATTTAAGATGAACGGTGACAGATTTAATTCACTTGTTCTTTAATATTTGATAATGATCAGAACAGTAAAAGAAATCGAAGTAATCTTTAAATACTTATGAAACTACTGAAAGACTACAAGACAAAGTGTTCAGTGAAAAGCTCACTTACATAGTAATCATTAATATCAGTGAAAACATCAAATAGAAATAATAGAGCTTTAGATACATTTCAAAACTAATATAAATTGATAGAATGTGTAGTGATACACAGCTAATAAAAGTTAATAGATAACAAAGTATTCAGTGATACACTCACCCTTGGAATTATTCGGGAACGACACAACACTTCACTCGTTCACAGTATAAATGAAAATGTTGGTTTCAAATACTGAAAATGAAGTCATCTCTAAAGATGCCCCACCATTATCAAACATCTGACGGTTAACTACCCTTAAGTGTTATCCAAGCTTTTAGATAGAATAAGCGAACTTATATTGAGTATAAACACACCACAACCCATTGTTAATTTTAGCAAAAAATGAAATGTAGTCTGCATCTGGTTCAATGTGAAAAAAAAACTATCTTTACCAAGAAAAAGGCGATAAAACTATCGTTTTGCCTGAGATGGGACAAGAGACCGGAGGATGTAAATTAAACAAACATATTTCTTACATTTGTATGCTAAAAGACCTTCTAAACAAACCACAGACCCATTGTTTTATTTGAGATGAGATCGTTGTCTTAAAAATATATACTAAACAAAAATATTTCTTACCCTAAGCCAAGTATAAAATTAATTTCATCTTTTTACCTGTTATTTTATTAAGCCCGGCCCTGTTTACGTTTCTTATAACTTTGCCGGTTTTCGTTATGGCAGGAGTTGTTAAGAGTTAAGAGTTAAACGACAGACCTATCCGGAGTAAGAACTTGTATTTATCATTGTTCCTCATTTATAAGTTTCAACACTCTTGTTGGTCAACTTTTTGTTCTCAAAAAATTATATATTGAATAACCTTTTTGAACGACAATATATTATACCGACAAACAAAACAGTTTTGAATCTAATTTCCACAATTATAACAACCCATCAAAAGTGTGTTTCTAATGATTCAATTTTTATTCATAATTGCAACCTCATCTTTCTACATTCGATGCCTGATTACCGATACTCTTGTTTGTCGCCATCAGAGCCGTAGGGCTAGTTTGTTTATCTCTAATTGCTGTTCCCGAGATGCAATTTACAACCCTTAATACAATCCTGGTCTCTTTATTTGTTGTCAATACCGTTGTACTAATTGGATTTACATAGAAATACAGTAGAAAATGTTATTCCAGGAGATATCGGGTTTATTTACAAAAATGTTGAAGGAAATTATTGTTGCCTAGATTAAAATTCATTTAAAGGTATAGTGCGTTTCAAGATGTATCGTTGACCGATTAGCTGCAATAAACTCTTAACAACGCCTGCCATATCGAAAGTCGGCAAAGTTATAAGAAACGTAAACAGGGCCGGGCTTAATAAAATAACAGGTCAAAAGATGAAATTAATTTTATACTTGGCTTAGTGTAAGAAATATTTTTGTTTAGTATATATTCAAATAAAACAATGGGTCTGTCGTTTGTTTAGAAGGTCTTTTAGCATACAAACGTAAGAAATATGTTTGTTTAATTTACATCTTCCGGTCTCTTGTCCCATCTCAGGCAAAACGATAGTTTTATCGCCTTTTTCTTTGGTAAAGATGGTTTTTATCACATTGGACCAAATGCCGACTACATTGTATTTTTCGCTTTATTGACACTGGGTTGTGTTGTATTTTTACTCAATATAAGTTCGCTTATTCTATCTAGGTGTAGTTGGATAATCCATCATGTTTTGTTTAGCTCTTTGGGTGGGTATATCGCGCACTCTCCCTTGATACCCCGTGCATACCCGAAGCTGGCACTGTTGCGCGTTCTCCCCTTAGAGTCAAGAACAGTACCCAGAATGATAATTTTATTATTAACTGATAAAATTATCATTGTTGAAAATATATGATCTGCAATTTTATAAATATTGAGAGATCATTGTTGGAAATATATGGTCTGTAATTTAATAAATATTGAGAGGTCTCCATGGTGTTGTCGCGCGCTCTCCCTTCAATACCATGAAGTGGGTAAATGCTGTTTTGTTTGCTGGTATCTGGAGCGGGTACATGGCATGCTCTTCCTTTATACCCATTGTTCAACTACACTCTACGGTTACACCGTAGGGTATGGTTGGATATCCATTATGTATTGGTTAGCTCTTTGGGTGGGTATCTCGCGTGCTCTCCCTTGATACCCCGTTCATACCCGAAACTGGCACTGTTGCGTGTTTGCCCCTCAGTGTCAGGAACAGTACCCAGTTTGATATGTAATTATTGGCCGATAATAGTATCATAGTTCCAGTTATGTAGAGAGTCTCTATGTGAATACATGTTGATTGCTATCATGCATTATAACTGAGGTTATAATAAATATCTCTCGTTAAGAGTGTGAACAGTCTAGTGTTAAAACATGATTTGTATCGATCGGATAAATTTAAAGTAATAAACAGATAGTAAACAGAAAATAGTTTGATAGATTCGGGATTCGTGTTCAGGGTTACTTTTATTTCCAGGTAGTTAAAGCTGCAATGCTTGGAAGCCACCGGCATGCTCGTCAAACTCATGTACCCAACTAGCCGTCCAGTTAAAGCAATTCTAGTTAAGCCATCCCTGTTTATATTTATTTTTATATTATATATATGTTTATTCAAAGAAAATAATCTTTTCATTTTTTTTTATCGTATCGTTACATTAGTAGTTTCGAAATATTTTAGTTTCCTTAAACAGTGCAGTTCTATAATTTTGATCGTATTTTTTGTTATTCCAAACGTGCTAAAAATAGGGCGTTCTTGGCAAGATAATGATCATTGTGCCTCCGGTAGTGCTAATTTTAACAGAAAACATTTATCGCCCGATGCTAAGCAAATTGTTAAAAATGTGTGTTTCTTTGTTGAATAAGGGCCTTTATGAAAATGCAGCGGCAGCAGATACGTCATCATTAACGAAACGTCTGTTGTCTACAGTTAAAGATGTTGTTACAAAGCCAATTAAAGCCAAAAAAGTCTGTAGTGATTCTGGTAAAAGCGAATGTGTTGACGAAAGCGACAAACACTTAATTCGAAGCAAAATTTATGCTATGTATGAAGAGCAAACTGCGCCTACATTGCAATCATTGCAACAGCGATAAAGGAAAGTTGAAACCGACATTCTATGCAGCAGAACTAGCCTCCGGAGAATATTATCTCAAATGGGTTTTGCATATCGGACCATTAATAAAAGACAAATAATAATTGAATCACAACGATTGCGATGATCGTGGTTTGAATACTTAAACTATATAAAACAGGTAAATACATCAAGAAAATGCCAAACCCAAGCCCCAGCGAACAAGGGAAAAAGAATTACAATTTTACATGCTGGTTCCGTGGATGGATGGGTTCCAAATTGTTTACGGTTGTCCTCCAAAAATATTAAACATTCATCTTTGGACTACCATGACTGCACTATAGCAGATTGGTTATTGGCAGATATGGCAGATTGATAGAAGATTGGTGTATAAATAGCCATATGCCCAATGTGCCTAAGGAAAGCGTAAGTGTTAATGGACAATGCCAGTTATCATAACCGCCAAAAAAACTAAAGTTCCTAATGCAGATAACACTAAATTGGAAATTCAAAACTATATGTTATAAAACGATAATAATAATAATAATTTATTGAATCCTCAAGACAATACAAATATGCATGGATCAAGTCAAAACAAGAGCATGCACATTGCTACACTTCTGTGCATACAAAGAATATATAACATTTAAACCTACATATAAATATTTTATTCTTGATAAGCTATATAATTTAATAATTTAATAAAGTATTTATTCAATCCCCACAACAATAAAAATATCCATGATTAAGTCGGATTGACAGAATTGACAGAATGTTCAGTGACACGATCTCAGAATTAATACATGAAATGATAATCTTGCATACATAAACATTGTATACATAAATAAGCATTGAATCTAATTATTGATACGACATATATTCTTCTAAACTATAAAAACTTTGACTTATAAGAAATTCGCGGACTAATTTTTTTAAATTCGTTGTCATTCTGAACATGCTTAAATCGTTGTGGCAACTTATTATACAGCTTCACACCCCTATAGTAAACATTATGTTCAACTATCTTACATGAATGTATTGGTAAAACAAGTTCAACAGAGCATCGTGTGTCATAGTGATGAAAATCATTATTTTTTACGAATGCTACAAAATTTCGTCTAACAAAGATGATAATCTCCTAAATATATAGTGATGGTAGAGTCAAAATCCTGCATTGTTTAACAATTGGTCGACATGTTGCCAGTAGTGACACCCCACCCATCATTCGAATTATCTTTTTTGTATTTTAAAAACACGCATCAGATGAGGCGACCCACCCAAAAATATCAAACCGTACCTAGCGCGACTGTAAAACTCTGCATAGTAATATGAATGCACAATATCCGTGGTACCAACCCGTTTCAACCTATAAACAGCATATGAGACAGCAGCTAATTTCTTGCATAGTTCAGCTATGTGTTCATCCCAGCAAAGTCTGTTATCAAGATGAACACCCAGAAATCTAGTACAGGATATTTGCTGTATAGATTTACCGTTAATTTTTAGTAAATATGACTCCGTTATAGTGTGTGTTCGAGGAGTAAAAGCAATAAAACTGGTTTTGTCCACGTTAAGGGTTAACTTATTATTCGTAAACCAACTATCAAATTTATTGAGCATTTCCTGTACCGTCTCAATGGTTCGCTGCATGTTTCTATTTCCTGTTAAATAGCTGCTATCATCAGCAAACATTACCATATTTCCCCTACTGCAAACATCTAACTATAAATTCGTAACTATAGATACTTCGATAATACTTATAAAAAATATGGTCTTCTAGAAATATTAAAGAGATTTAATATTAAAAATGAATATGTATGTGATACCATTGATGCCGACATGGGACATATGGTTTTAAGCCTTCCCCCGTATTACTGTATTTTTAATCCAATTGAACATATGTGGCATCAGGTCAAATCCAATGTTAGAGCAGAAAACATTTATATGATTCTAAATGCAAGTGCTGCAACATTATTTAGGATGGTTGTAGATAGTATTCCCAAAGCAGGTTGGATAAACTGATTAATCGAGTTTATCCAATTATATGTTATATATGTTATTAAATTAGAAGATTTCTATATATTATTTACTAATAATATAGAACCGCTTATTATTAATATAATAATAAAATAATTAAATTTAAGTTATAATTTTTATTGTACTAATAAATTTAAAATAGACAAACAAAAATAGTTAGTTTGAAGTAAATAAAACAACAAAAATATACTTACATGAAATTTAATATCTATATATTCATCGGAAAAATTACGACATATTTATAAAGTTCTTAACTTTAAATGAAATGGTTAAATTAATTTTGTTCCTCTGCGCTAAATCTAAAACCATTAAAGAATCTCGGCTTTTTCTTTTAAATATATCCACTACTTCATCTGCATGAATTTCTGTTCCATAGTGAATGTTCATGAGAGCCAAACCATTAAGTCTGTTTTCACTTGTAGTGTTCCGTAAATAGTTTTTCAGTCTCCTTAGGCTCGAGAAACACCTTTCTGGGGTAGCAGTGGATACAGGAATAGTAAAGTGTGTAATGTAATATGTAAATATTAGGATAAAGGTTTTTATCGCACATATCTAGGCATTCCAAACTAGATTTCGGGGTAGGCGAGATACTTGTCATCACTGTTTTCCATACTTCAAGTTCTGCTTTAACCACTAATATGTTGCTTTCGGGAAGCTGTGACAAGTACATGGAAATTGCTTCTTCAATTTCAGAACTGGCAGTAAAATTTGTACGTAGCACACCAGATAATGCTGATACTACTTTACGATGTTTGGTAAACCTTTCAACCAATTGTTGAATTGTATGATCAAGAAATGGAATGAACAAATTAATTTTGTAATACGTGCATAGATCCAATGCAGGAATGTTCGGTCTATTTAATTGTCTTCCGACGACGCGTGGCATTCGCAGTATACCACCATTTTCTTCCAGTAAAACCTTTGCGTCTTCATAGAGATGAAGATATTCGACGTCAGTGTTTAGTTGTTTCTCAGGAGTTGTAAGACATTAATAACATCATCTACATCTTTGAATGCCGTGATAAGATCGATGTCAATTTTCTGTAATTGTTTTGATAGCGACAATGTATAGCTCATAACTTTTTAAAGAATCACTAAACACATCACAAAATCCGAAGATCGAAGCGTACTTAGCAATTGGGCGGCTTGTTGCGATGTTTCTTTATTGTGATTAAATTGGAGTTCTTCGAGAGCATTCACAATCGCTGAATAAATTTCCCTGAATCTTATAATAGCCTCATGTTTGTGGACCCACTGTATTTCACACATTGAGAGCAAGCTTTTTTGGTTACCGACGGGTAGTAGCTCTTGAATTTTTTCTTTCAACAAAGCAGTGCGTTGAGCAGAATGTCGAAAGTAGGAACCAACAGACTGCACAATCCCAATACAATTTCGGACATTTGTTAATGAACATGAATCAGCAATAGCAAGGTTGAGAGAGTGTGCATTACAGTGTACATAAAGAGCAAGAGGACATTCTTGGCGAACATAAGCTCGGGCACCGTGCAAATACCCACTCATAGCTGCAGCCCCATCGTAACCTTGACCAACCACATGAGAACATTCAAGTCCATGCTTTTTCAAAGCTGTAATAATAAGATTTGCGAGACCGGATCCTGAAACATCGACCGTTGGAATGTACTCAAGGAACATCTCTTTAAGTATATGGTGTTTATTATCTGTAAAATCAACATATCGAAGACATAACGAGACTTGTTCTACACGTCCGATGTCGGTGGTTTCCTCAGCCAGAATCGCAAATAGTTTGGCTTTCTTTACTTCTTCAATTATTTTATGTTGAATTAATTCACCACAAATGTCAATTATTTCGTTTTGGATCTGAGGGCTTGTGTACAGGGCATTCTTCTGTGAAGTATTCAAATGCTCAGCCAGATCTTTATCTCCAGACTCAGCCGCAAACCGCAACAGGGCTCTAAAATTACCATCATTCGTTAGTGGTTGTTCAGGTTCTGGTGATTCTGGTGTAATTTGTCTGCGCCCCGAATCGATTTTACCTCTCAAGGAGATGGCTTGTTTGCCGCAAAAAATTATTGCTTTTACGATGGGGATTACTTTCTTTCGATTCTCCTCTTGTTGTCTCTTTCTTTCAGAAGACAGCTGTTCTGTGGAAATAGGAAACTTATAATCTCTGAGTGGGTTCCATGGCGTTTTTAAAATTTGGACTTTAAAATATTCATCCAAGATTTTTTCTTGATTCGCGTAAAAACCAACATCCAACTTAGCTACAGTTGTAAAAGATGAGGTAACAAGCAAGCTGGCCTGTTGCAGACTAGATGTAGATTCGGCAGTTGAAGGTATCGAACAGGGCACCAGCGACATGGCATCTGAAAGGCAGCTGAAACTTTGATAGCTAAATCCAAATTTGTTTCTTTATTAGAAACCCCTTGACTACACCACTTTTTCCAGTAGTCCATACCTTTAAGTTTATCACCCTTCCTTTTTTTCCCCTCCATTTTTCGACAGTAATAATGATTCACGTATCTATCCTTAACAAGGTCACCGAATAACACTGCACTAAAATTACTCACTTACACGGTACACTTAATTCTCTTCACTATTCGTTCACCACTTTTCACTTATATTCGCTTCGAGTTCGCGCTGCTTATATAGCAGCCCAGTAGTAGCCGTCCAGAAACTACCACAAAGCTTCGCTTATTCCGACCGAGGGGCGTGGCGAATAATCGAGAAACAACGCAAAGTTTCCATACGATACAAAATAGTTCGACTACTCGACAAGAGATGGCGTTACTGTGCGCAACGTCCTCTAGTTCGGATATATATTCAATTCAAATGTAATAATTTAACTCTCTTCACTCCTCGTATTTTTTATTTTTTCGGTATAATATTAGGTAATATTTGACTTATTTCGGGGGGGGGGGGGGGGCTTTGAACCCCCAATCCCCCCCACCCCCTTGGCTACGCCCGTGATAATAATACTTTAATCATAATTTAACAATATTTTATTTTTCCCAAAATTATTCACAAGTCAAACCACTTTGGCTCTGGCCGCTTTTGAGAAACTAGAAATATTTTTATTGACATTTATTGGGGTAATTAACATTTTGCCGTTTTGACGTTGAAAAATAAATCGATTTTCGAATAAAAAAAAAACAAAAAATATTTCATTTAAAAAATATCTGACTTTTCACTGTACCTTCGTATACCAAATCACAAATAACGTGAATAAATTATCCCGTTCTTTTTTCGTATCACCAACTTCATTAGCAAACGTTTTTATTTAAGGCAATATCCACGGTAAATACTTTATCATTCTTTTGTGCTTTTTCTTTAACAAAGTTCTCCGTTATAACAACCATAAAAACTTTTATACGTTCGGTTATATTTTTTTTTGGGAAAGCCGTCTTTTTTTCGGTTTTATGGCCTCATCCAGCTCAGCACACTGACTAGGTCACATCAATTATAGTGTGTTAGTGGAAAGTCGTTATGTTTAAAAAGTTTTTTTGTTTATCCGCAGTGAGATTCGGCAATAATGTCACTACAATTATGAAGGGATGAAAATAAATTGCGATGATCATTATTGTTATTATTGAAGTCTACATAAAAAAAACCAATTTTTTGATTAACTAAATAATATTAAAGACGAAATAATATACCGTTACAGACGCACATGAAAAGTTTGTCAAGAAACTTTGGATGTATGATAAGGACTATTTTCCCTTAACTGAACTTAACGTTATGTTAATTATTAAAATTCCTTGCCATTGATTCTCCAACATACAAACGGTAAGCTTAACCGTTAACAAGGGCATTTGAAAATCTACCAAACCTTCCCATTCCGTAATAAACTCAACAACATTTATAGGGAAAGTCAAAAACACATCTACAGGAAGCTGCGGTCTTTATGCCTTTTGCCGTAAAGGGTCTTTTAAATTGAGAGGTTTTTTTTAATTCTTCAATAAAACACCGAATTTACGTTAATTAATTTCAAAACATTTTTATTGATAACACTAGTTTACAAATTTGAACTCTTTTTTTATATACCCCGAGAGAAATGTATATAAATACATTAATACCCATCCTTAAACCTATGTCACATTTTTTTTCTACAGAAAAATCTTTTTTTTTTCAACTACCCTCTGTGGTAACTTCACTTTAATAATTATTTATTCAATACAAACAACAAATATCTTGCTTCAAATTGAATTAAAATGTCGAATAGAAAATATAAATAAAGTTCTGATCGTTTTTGCTACGTTTGTGGATAGTTCAAAAAAACAAGAAGACCCATTGTAGATTCATTAAAAAATGCATTTCTTCATTATTTTGGATTTCCTGTTGTGAACCAAGGTAAATAAGTGGGGACTTCATGTGTTTTGTGAAAGCTGTTGAATCGTTTTACTCCAGTCATCAGCAGATTAAGTATACCTTCCATTTGGTTCCCCAATGATATGGAGAGAACCTAGTAATCATGAAAATGGCTGTTACTTTTTTGTTACGATGACAGTGGGATATAATACAAAAAATAAGGCGAGTATTGTATATGCCGAAATTCCGTCTGTTATTAAGCCAGTTTTACATTCGAAGGATCCTCCATATCCAATTTGTCCCGGTAATTCTAGGCAAAATATACTAGAAGTTGAAAATGAAAATGATGTTGAAGTTGAATTGATTTCTAATGATTCTGACGATTTCTCTTTTCAAGGAAACTCTCCACATTTAATTAACCAAGCCGAATTAAATGATCTTATAAGAGATTTACAACCATCTTAAGATCCTCAGTTTGAAAGCCTTTTATCTGTTAATGAAAAAAGCTGCTTGGAAGCCATTCAAAATCGCTGTCGAAGAATTTTTGGGAAATAAAAAAAAGTGAAAATTATAAAGATATTGTTGCTGATTTATTGAAAAATTTTCAATAGATGCGAGTAAACATGTCATTGAAGATTTATTCACTACAATGAGCATTTGAATTTTTTCCCTGAAAACTTAGGAAGTATGATTGACGAACAGGGGGAACGTTTTTACCAATATTTAAAGATTTTCGAAGAACAACATCGAGGATTTTGGGATGAAAACATGTTAGGGGATTATTGTTGGTCTATTATAAGAGAAACCGATCAAAAAAAAAACTATAAAAAGAAGGCGAAAATTAGCCATTTTTATTATTCCATTTTTAAGTAAATAAATATTTCTAAAAGCAGACGTGATAGATTGTTTTTATTATTTTTTCTGGATAACTCTTACCTAAATAAACAATAATTAACAACTTTCAGCTGGGGTATAACACCATGTAAACTAGGGTAGTTAAAGCATATTTTTGATTGAACGATTCAAATAATTTCATCCTTTAGTTCAGAAATCGATTGTGGATTGTTCTTATAGACTTGGCTTTTGACGTAACCCCGAAGAAAATAGTCCAACGGTGTCAAATCACATGATCTTGATGACCATTTAACATCACCGTTTCTTATAATAACTCGTCCGGGGAATTGTTCTCTCAATAAATCAATTGTTTCATCCTGTTGGCACCACATGTCATCCAGATCAACACTATTTAATTCAACCCACAAAAATCCAGTTGTTATCTCACGATATCGACCACCACTCACAGTTACAGCTTCACCAGCAGCATTCTGAAAAAACTACGGTCCAATTACACCTCCTGACCATAATTCACATCAAACAATGACTCGTTCAGGATGTAAATGTTTCTCTTGAATCAATCATGGATATTCCTCACCCCAAATGCGGGAATTTTATTTATTAACATTACTACCAATTTCAAATGTGCTTTACCTGAAAAGATGATTTTTTGAGAGAAACTTATCGACGTTTTGAACGATCATGTGGCTTTAGTTCTTATGTTGTTTGAACTTTATATGCTTTCAGAGCTAAATCTTTTCATAAAATATGTCATGTTGTTGATTCACTGATTCCAAATTGTTGTGAACACAACACTACGTCTTCAGCAACACTACATATTGTTCTTCTATTATCTTCCATCAAACCAGTTTATTTTAAGTTTTTTAACAATTCCATTGATAAACAAATGTCTAAAAACATTTTTCACTGAACGTCTATTTTCATAAAATAAATCAACAATATTAACGCGTTGTTATATTGTGTACGAATTCATTTTGATAAATATCAAATATTAAACTTCTGAAATGAGACTGGACCTAGGCAAATTTACAACGCCATCTGTGTTTTATTCAGGAATTTAAAAAACCGTTGAATTTCAAAGACCTGTAATCATCATTGTTTCCAAGGGTATCGATTCCACATACCTTGAAGTACCTCCGAGAGTTTCTCGAGTTAAACCGTTTCAAACAAGATTTTTTCATAGTAAATATTTCTAACAAGATTAAATATGAAACAAAATTGTTTTGAGCTTAATAATAGATTCTATGTAACTATCAAGAAAGACCGGTAAAGGGCAATCCTCTGTCACTATTATTAACCAACTTATTCATGAGCAAATTTGAAATTGAGGTCAAACATAAATTCAGTTACTTCTCAAGGGTGTAACCAGTGAGATATGTGAATGAGGTTTTTACCATTTTCGATGCAAATGATGAAAATTTTGAAGAATTAATAACATAAATTTTAAATTCTATACAATAAAATGTACGAGCAATATTTTTTAAATAAGGTCCGTTTTTTAGTAAGTAAAATGTTATAAATATTATTAAAATATATTTTTCCCTTATTCTACATACTTCTCTCTACGTTTCTACATAATGTCCATATTTGTTCAAACATTTGTCATAACGCTAAACAAATTTTTGAATTCCGACTTCAAAGAAATCTGCAGCCTGTGAAGAAGCCCAATCCATGACTGCAGTTTCAACTTCTTCATCGTCGTTGAACCGTTGACCACCAAGAAACTTCTTTAAGTCTCGAAATAAGTGAAAATCACTGGATGCAGGTCTCGCAGATATCGAACACCATTCACAGTTACAGCTTCAGCAGCTGCATTCTGAAAAAACTACTAACCTCCTGATCATAATGCACATCAAACAGTGACTCGTTTAACATGTAACTGTTTCTCTCGAATCAATCATGGATAATAAATGGAATTTTAAAAATCATTGAATTTCAAAGACCTGTAATCATCATTGTTTCCATGTGTATCGATTCCACATACCTTGAAGTACCTCCGAGAGTTTCTCGAGTTAAACCGTTTCAAACAAGATTTTGTCATAGTAAATATTTCTAACAAGATTAAATATGAAACAAAATTGTTTTGAGCTTAATAATAGATTCTATGGACATCAAAAAAGAACGGTAAAGGTATTATTAGCCAACTTATTCATGAGCAAATTTGAAATTGAGGTCAAGCATAAATTCAATTACTTCTCAAGGGTGTGACCGGTGAGGATGAGGGTTTTTACCATTTTCGATGCAAATGATGAAAATTTTGAAGAATTAATAAGATAAATTTTAAATTCTATGCAATAAAATGTACGAGCAATATTTTTTAAATAAGGTCCGTTTTTTAGTAAGTAAAATGTTATAAATATTATTAAAATATATTTTTCCCCTATTCTACATACTTCTCTCTACGTTTCTACATAATGTCCATATTTGTTCAAACATTTGTCATAACGCTCAACAAATTTTTGAATTCCGACGTTAAAGAAATCTGCAGCCTGTGAAGAAGCCCAATCCATGACTGCAGTTTTAACTTCTTCATCGTCGTTGAACCCTTGACCACCAAGAAACTTCTTTAAGTATCGAAATAAGTGAAAATCACTGGATGCAGGTCTCGCAGATATCGAACACCATTCACAGTTACAGCTTCAGCAGCTGCATTCTGAAAAAACTACTAACCTCCTGATTATAATGCACATCAAACAGTGACTCGTTTAACATGTAACTGTTTCTCTCGAATCAATCATGGATAATAAATGGAATTTTAAAAATCATTGAATTTCAAAGACCTGTAATCATCATTGTTTCCAAGTGTATCGATTCCACATACCTTAAAGTACCTCCGAGAGTTTCTCGAGTTAAACCGTTTCAAACAAGATTTTGTCATAGTAAATATTTCTAACAAGATTAAATATGAAACAAAATTGTTTTGAGCTTAATAATAGATTCTATGAACATCAAAAAAGAACGGTAAAGGTATTATTAGCCAACTTATTCATGAGCAAATTTGAAATTGAGGTCGAGCATAAATTCAGTTACTTCTCAAGGGTGTGACCGGTGAGGATGAGGGTTTTTACCATTTTCGATGCAAATGATGAAAATTTTGAAGAATTAATAACATAAATTTTAAATTCTATATAATAAAATGTACGAGCAATATTTTTTAAATAAGATCCGTTTTTTAGTAAAAAGAGAAATATTATAAATATTATTAAAATATTTTTTCCCCTATTCTACATACTTCTCTCTACGTTTCTACATAATTTCCATTTTTATTCAAACATTTGCTATAACGCTAAACAAATTTTTGAATTCCGACTTCAAAGAAATCTGCAGCCTGTGAAGAAGCCCAATCCATGACTGCAGTTTTAACTTCTTCATCGTCGTTGAACCGTTGACCACCAAGAAACTTCGTTAAGTATCGGAAGAAGTGAAAATCACTGGATGCAGGTCTGGACTGTAAGGTGATGGATCCATTTCTTCCCATCCAAATGACCTGATTAGACTTTGTGTTTGTGTAGAAACATGTGACAATGCATTATCAGTAATCAACCTGTAATCGAATTGCAGATCGTATCTCACAGTCGGTGGGCATCTCAATTGTCTTAAACATTATCAAATTCTACAGCTCTCACAGCAAACAGACAGACGATACGGCTGCAAATGGCGACTAAACACGCGCAAAGCAAGCATACTGCGGCAATTGCGCGTCATTCGCACTCTCATTTACAAACGGACCTTATTTAAAAAATAAATTAAAGCGTTTTATTTTGCTTCTACGGTATTTTTCTTCATCAAAAAGCAATGCCTGATTAGAGGATTAACAATGGTAAGGATTGAGTAACACCATCTAGCTTTAGAATTAGATTAACTTATCTCATGATGATACTACAATGATTAGCGAAACGTGCGTCGATAAGTTAATTAAAGTGATTTGGTATTTAATGAATCTCTGTGATGAATCTCTGCAGAAACTGTACTTAAATTTATCTGCTTGATTATAAATTTTTACTTGATATATTTTAAATCAAATAAATACTTTTACGCCGCCCTATATATGATTACTTTCGCCCGTACACATATTTAAATATTTTATTTAAAGTAATATCCTGCTATTACCTCTACGTTGTGCTTTTCTAGATCTTTCTCTGATAAAATGTCCCCATTACAACAAACATGAAAACTTTTTTACGCTTAGTTATAAATTTTTTTTTGGAGAGCTTCCTTTTTACGGGTTTATAGCCCAATCGAACTCAGCAAACAGACCAGACCAGGCTAATTAAGGTTAAGGCAAAACAACGGTTTCCAGTCTCTTCATTATTCCCCGGAGAATAGTGAAATGTCGATATTTTTAAAGGGTGTTTTTGTTTGACGACAGTCACGTTCAACGACAACGTCACGAAAATTTCGGACAGATAAGGAATAAATTGGACTTAGACACGTTTATTTTGTTGGAATATTAATATATGGAACTGAGTGTGGTAGTAATGGATTATCAGAAACGTGACAATGTTGATTTTTGTTTACTGTTCTCTAATTTTTAAGAATTTTTCATTAACTTTTGGATTATGTTGGCTTCTACTTAATAGAAATTTATTATACTAGGTCTGTAAGTATGAAACTAGAATTTGCCCATAGATGACCCTAGCTGTCAATGTAGTTACCGTCAAACCGCCCCATTGGCGCCACTTCCTTGTTGACATCTGACAAAGATTTTCAACTTACAACAATATAAATTTCATACAACAGCATAGTTTGTAATCGCGTTGAATATGTCGAATTGGCCTGGAAACTACGTTTTGCAGACAGCATTGATTTTCTGTTACCATTTGAAGAAATCTGCAGAATCGCACCGGATGCTTGTCAAACCTTACGATGAGCATGCTCATGGTAAATCGCAGTGCTTTGAGTTGTTTAGAAACAAAATCAAAACTGGCGATGTTGACGCGAGAAACGAAAAACGTGGAAAGCCACCGAAAAAGTATGAAGACAACGAATTGCAAACACTGCTGGGTGAGGATGACACTCAGACGCAACAACAACTCGAGGATCAATTAAATGTGACTCGAGAAGCCGTCTCCATACGTTTGAAAGCCATGGGAAAGATCCAGAAGATGGAAAAATGGGTTCCACATGAACTGAATGAAAGACACTAGGAAAACTGAAAAACCACTTGCGAAATGCTGCTCGTCCAGTAGTCCAAATGTCCAAAACTCTTTGGGTAAGGTTGCATTAAGGGGGTATTCTAATCTAGAATCCAGAATTTCGAGCGTTTTTTAAGGATTCATAAAAAAAGCAATTGATATTTTTATTATCCATTTTTATGGCTTATTCATATTTGGAGAGTACATGAAAAAATTAAATAAATATATATAAAAATTTCAGCAAGTTATGCGTCGTTGAAGATGATTAAAGATCGACTAGAGAAATACCATAACGAACAAGTAGGGGAATACCAAGGAGGGTTCAGGGCAGGAAGATCAACAACCGACCAGATATTCATCATGAAACAGATCCAACAGAATACTTATGAGCAAAATTTGAGCTTACATTTGCTGTTCATAGATTATCGGCAAGCATATGACTCCATTAGCAGGGAAAAGGTGTTCCAAGCAATGAGACAACTGGGGGTCCCGGAAAAGTTGAGGAAGTTGGTGGAGATGACTGTCAGGAGAACAGTAAATAAAGTTATAGTCGATGGAGCAATGTCTGAGGAGTTCATTGTAAAGAAAGGACTGAGACAAGGCGATCCACTGTCAACAGTTTTGTTCAATCTGGTGCAGGAAGTGATTCTGAGGGAGAGTGGCATCAATACCAAGGGGTTAATATATGGTACCAGACACCAATGTTTGGCTTATGCCGACGACATTGTACTGATGGCGAGATCCAAGAAAGAAGTAGTAAAGGTTTTCAAGATGTTGGAAAGAAAGGCGAGAGAATATGGCTTAACAATTAACGAGAACAAGACCAAATATATGGTAATGAAAGATAGCACCAGAGGACTCTCCCCTAATTTAGTCATTGATTGTGCAGTAAATAAGAAATATACAATAGAGAAAGTGGAACAAGCTGAATATCTGGGAGTAACACTAACGAGTAAAGGGGATGAAGAAAAGGAAATAGAGAAACGACTAGCGAAAGGAAGCAAAGCTGCAGGAATGTTTTCAAAAATTTTAAGGGCAAAGAATATAACAAGAGCAGCAAAAGTAAGAGTGTACCAATCAATACTAAGGCCCACGGTTACCTATGCGTGCGAGACATGGACGATGACGAAGAAGGAAGAAACTAAGCTGGAAGTCTGGGAACGAAAAATATTAAGGAGAATTTTTGGAGGAGTTAAAGTTCTGAATGAATTTAGAAGAAGAACAAACAAAGAAATAGAAGAACTGTACAAAAAACCAAACATTGTTCAGGTGGTGAGAGCGCAGCGAGCTAGATGGCTAGGGCACATAGCGAGGATGTCCAGCGGGAGATGGGTTAAAGGAATTCTAATGAGAGGCGAAGGGGGAAGGCGAAGAAGAGGGCGACCGAGGAAGAAATGGCTGGATGAGGTGCTAAATGATTTGAGGAAAGTAGGAGTGAGGGATTGGAAGACTGATGCTTTGGACAGAAAAAGTTGGAAAAGAAGAGTGAATGAACTCGAAGCCAAGGGCCACTAGGCCTGTAGAGCTGAATATTATTATATGCGTCGTTGAAGTTGAGGAGGGGGGGGGGGGGGGGGGGGGAGCCGTGTCCCGGTTGTCATGATACATAACTGATAGATGTGTACAAATAACTTACATTCTCTTAATCAACCATACTAGCACCATATATTCTTCTACTTCATACTGCTGATTTTCAGCGTATAATGAAAAAAAGAAGAACGAGTTATTCATATTCAGGTAGCTGCAGCCTTCAGTCGCCTATTGTTACAGTCGCTCCGCCCAAACCGATCTGGGTGCTACGTCACTAAAATAACTATAACTTTTAAAATAATTCGAATTTTGAAAAATCCTTTTAGGGAGATATTCTTGAATATCTAAACTATCGAAATATGGAAAAAAATTCTAGACTAGAATACCCCCTTAAACGAACATATAGCGGAAAAGTGTCGTCACCGATAAAGTAGAATGGAAATTTAATTCCATTTGTATCTTGTGGAAGCTGTCTGGGGCTGGAAATTGCAGATCAGCCTGTTTTATCCATCGTCCCATTTTTGGGCATTGTAAAGATACTCCCATAATTTTTTTTTCCTGGACTCCTACTTCAATCAAGGGAACTATCTGCATCAGAGCAAGCCATTAGTACGACAGTAGCCTTTATAATTGAAATATGATGAACATGGTTTTGGGAGTTTTTGAATTCTAAGAAGTGGCGAAATATTCGCACCATGTTTTCCAGGAAACTGAAAAATCCACGGAAGATAGAAAAAATACTACTTAATGTATTATCTACAATTTTAGTGACCTTTATAGGAAATATGAGTAGTATCTCCTACAGAAACTCTATTAAGTACCGAACTAGAGTTCACTGAACAAATTACAAATGAAAATAGCATTTCAAAAAATTCAAGCGAGCAAAGAGAACCACATGAAAAACAAGAAACAATAAAACTGCTGCTGATGAGGCTTTTATTAAATATATCGAAAAAAGAACCACTACTCCCAAAGAAGAATATTCTCGGAAAATGTTTCTTGTGAGTTTGCTTATCTGTGTACAAAAACTAAGCGAATATAAGATGCGAAAATTTCGGAGAGAAGTTTTGAAAGTCTTAGATTCATTGTTAAATGATACAATCTTCAAACTCATCACACATGTCAAATCCTCCAACTCCTCTATTTGAACGATATAATATTCAATCTGATGTAGGGATCCTCCAACTCCATCTGACCAAAGCATCGGTTTAGCAGAGTTCTATTAAAATTTTTTGCAGGCCAGAAAATCTCTAAATAATTATTAGTTAAATAGGATAATGTATAGAAAATATATTTTAAATTTACCTTAGTTTTATCAAAAATGTTTTTTGTACACCAATATATTTTCTATATCTGTTATCCATTTTTTTCATTGCAGGAGCCACTAAACTAAGCGACTCTAAGAAGGCTGTAAGACTCATCCTGCACATAACTTTAAATTTAACGAGGTCTTGGAGTTCCTTTGCAGTTTGCACAAACATTCTCCGTTTAATTTTTTTTTTCAAAGTACGGGTGCACCCAAAAGCGTCTTTTCTCTTTTCTCCTTAATAAATACCAAGGCATAATATCTTCTTCTTCTGAATAATCCATTACAACTAGAAAGATTGCACGACAAATGTGAAAACGTATGCATGCAATGGTTGCTAGCGATTGGTTGTACATATGTCATCGCACGAACTACATTGCTCTAGTGTGAAAGCTGCCTAACATAACTGGAACAAATAAAATATTATCTGATTCTGAAAAGTATCTACTTTCTAAAGGACTAGCTTTTAGTGTTACATCGAAAGGTGTTCCTAAATTAGACCTTATTTCGGCAGTAGAGTCTATTGCTCAAAAATTACCTTTGGAAAATGCAAATGAATACAGAATTAGGTTAAAACTTATCTTAGAAAAACAATTTAAAATCAAATCAAATTTATATCATGAGGAAAGGTTAGCTATAGATAAATTAAAAAAAGACACATCTATTAAAATATTGCCATCAGACAAAGGTAACGCCACAGTTATTCTGGACACTACAAAATATAATAACAAAATTAAAACTTTAATTGATGAAGGAAATTACACTAAAATACATACAGATCCAACATTAAAAATAGAGAGACAAATTTACAATACATTATATAAACACAAACGTGAATTTACAGATGTAGAAAGATCACAACTTACACCACATTATAGTAAACCACCTCATTTCTATGGTCTACCAAAAAATACACAAAACTAATATACCACTTCGCCCTATAGTTAGAAGTATAGATTCCCCATGTTATAAACTAGCAAAATTTTTATTAAACATTTTAAATCCACTTTCGGATAGAACAAATTCATATATTAAAAATACTTCAGATTTTTTAGATAAAATTTCGAACATTAAAATTACAAACCAAAATTTAATGGTTAGTTTTGAGGTGGTGAGTTTATTTATTAATGTACCAGTTGATAAATCACTTTTAATAGTTAAGAAAGAGATTAGAACATGACACAACATTAAAAGACCGCACTAAACTAAACATAAATACAATTTTGGAATTATTAACTCTGTGCTTAAAAACCACATATTTTCAATTAGAAAATGATTATTATTAACAAAATTTCGGAATGGCAATGAGTTTTTCTCTTTCACCTTTGATGAGTAATATCTTTATGGGAGAACTCGAGAATGACATATTAAAAAAATCTCTTAAAAAGCCATTAATATGGCTTAGGTATGTTGATATTTTTGCTATATGGCAACATAGCATTGATGATCTAATTTTTTTTTTAAAGATATAAATTCTCGAAAGCCTACAATTAAGTTTACTTTAGAGATGGAGAGGGAGAATAAATTGCCATTCCTCGACACTTTAATATTAAAACAAAACAACACATTAAAAACTACAGTTTACAGAAAACCGACAAACAGAGATAGGTATCTCAATTTCTTTTCAAATCACTCAAAATCGATCAAAATAGGAGTATAATCAAAGTTTATATGACAGAGCGAAACTTGTTTGTACCCACAGTGATACACTACAAAAAGAAACAAATCACATAAAAGACATTTTAATAAAAAACAATTACCCAAAAAATGTTAAAGATAAATCGTTTAAAAATTTTGATACTAGACAAAACAGACATTAATAACAATAATAATAACTCTCAAACAATTAACCTCACAATTCCTTATATCCGCGGTATTTCTGACACAATTAAAAGAGTAGGAAATAAATACAACATAAGAACGACATTTAAAACAAAAAATACTCTTAGATCTCAATTAACAAAGACTAAACCAAACAATATACAACAAAATACCAAAAATGTGGTTTATAAAATTCCCTGCGAATGTGGCAAATTCTATATAGGTGAGACATCTAGACCCTAAAAGCATGAAAACCTTCTTAGAAAGGGCGATTTTAATAAATCTAGAATTTGTCAACACGCATGGGGTCATAAAATCAATTGGAATAATTCCAAAACGGTATTAAAAGAATCGGTAACAAAATACAGAAGATTAAAAGAAATCGTTATAATTAATTTAAATAAAAATAACTGTCGGCTATGCCTTAGGTAGATTTAAATTCAATATGGTTCCCGATTCTAAAGAATGCAATTAAACACATTTAAATATTTGAATACACAATCAGTACAATAAACAATCACACAGTAAACATTACCTATAAATATTTTTTGGTAGTATGTCACTGTCATGAAAATCTATTGTTGTCAATTTACTTTCACTCAATTTATATATTACAAATTAATATAATTTATTTTTTAGTTTCATTTTGAAAACGGGGGGAGAGTACCCTCCGAAACGTTAACGTTAAAAGTTTGTAAATTTGTTTATAACATTTTTATATCTTTAAAATTTTGTTCGTTAGGCAAATTTATTACAAAAAAAGAATTACTAAGAAATTTGTCTCCGTTTGGTTTTTGTTTTTACCCAGTGATTATTTATTTAAATAAGAACAGGTATTTTTGATATTTTTTGAGTTTTAGATATTGGCGAAAAAACCCAAATAAAGGAAAAAAATAACTGGAACAATTGCGGATATAAGATCTCACTTGCTAAAAGTGATCGGAAATTGGATTGGCAGAGTACGCTTTGTTATAAATAGCCGCCGCAAATAGCTGTCCGAAATTGTCTTCAAATATTAATGTCATTGAATATTATTGCACGTAGAATAAATAATTTCGAGGCATCTAATTTGCTGGTGACTTTATTTGAATTTAAAGTTCGGATAAAAATCACCCTACATCCGAAAAGTACCGTTACTTTTTAAATATAGTAATAAATGTAATGTCAAAAGAATTCTTGAGAGCAGACCCATTACCCCTAGAACTTATTACCGTCTTTGGATATAGATTTTTTTCATTTGAGCTACATAACAGTCATGCCCCATATTAGATCATAAACCCAAACTAAAGTTCTGCATTTAATGAAAGCAAAGTAAATAAAAAGAATATACTGTCGTTTATATTCGAGGCAGAAATATCTCTTTATCGTAATCAGACATTCCTTGCACAAATAACTCCGGCAATTTGCAGTAGAATTTTCCGTGTAATTTCAGGCTTAAATTAGAGACTGCTTATTAGCCGAAGCTTGGCGGCGCTAAAATCGCATTACAGTTTGTAATTTCTACCTCAAATAATGTTCGGGCGGTGGGTTCCAACGACTATGCGGGTAGCCCGTTAAGGACTACAACTTTATGTGTACATTTACGGTTTCTATATGTTGAATTAACCAAAACAATATGCCTGCCCATACATACAAATTTACCCATTCGAAAACTGACCTTTTTTTTAAAGTTAATTTTTCTTTGACTTTTTAAGGGCCAACCAACAACAACCTACAACATGACTTTTAGTTTTACCATAGTTTTGCAGATATACCAGGCAAGGTCGCGTTTAGGAATATGAGGGCTCGCAATGTGTTCAACAAATAAGACCCGTCTATGAAACTTCCTTATATTAAAGTATTTTCAATTTAAAAATAAGTGTTATACCGTGTGTCGAATCGTCGAATCGTAAAAATAAGTGTTATACCGTGTGTCGGGCGAATATTATACCGTGTGTCCCAGCCAAATGGAATAAATTCGTTAATAAATAAATGGGGGCGTGTTCGATAAAACGCACGAACACGTCGATTGTAACAGTGGCCAATACCAACTTTCTTATTTTAAATACAACACCCTGTATATTATTTAATTTTTGGATTCTTCAGGAAATTCTAGACATATTTCATGTAAAATATCCTAGGCTTATCTTCAACTGTTTCGAAAATATTAAGTAATTCGTCGAACATTATCAGCAAATAGGCAAAGATAAAAAATCAGGTTTTCAAAGGTAGGTATTTGTTGTATGAAACGTCAAAAAAATCAACGTGCCTTTTAAATTAGTTTTCTTTGACATGTGTGATTCATTTGATTTAAACATGGTGTATTTATCAGAGAGTCATAAAATAACTATCTTAATGATGATAGGTTATGGAGATAGGACACGAACTCAAGCCGATATTATTCGTCTCTGTAGGGAAAAATATTCTGACTTACCACCTATATCCCAAGGTACAGTAAGTAAAGTTGAAAAACAATTTAGAGAACGGGGACACGTGAAACAAATTAAGAAGGAAGCAGTGTCGTTGACCGAAAACAAAAAATTGGATGTAATGCTTTCATTCCGAGACAATCCGCATACCTCAACTCGACAAGTTGCCTTGGAAAACAATGTTGGTCGCTCTTCGGTTGCCAGAATATTGAAAGAGAATAAAATGCATCCGTATAAGCTACAGCCTACTCAAGAGCTTAGTGAAGACTTCGGCAGGAGAATGGAGTTTTGCGAACAAATGATGCACAGAATAGACAACAACCTTCTGAGAGTGGAAAACGTTTTATTTTCTGATGAATCTACATGAGCTACTCTTCATGAGCATGTCAATCGCCAGAACTATCGTTATTGGTCGAGAGAAAATACTCACTGGATGCGGGAAATTCACACACAAAGACCTGAAAAGATTAATGTCTGGGCAGGTATTATAGGAGATCAAATAATTGGTCCAATATTTTTCGATCAAAATTTAAATGGGGTAAATTACTTAGACTTTCTCCAAAATCAGCTCATTCCAAATCTTATAAATTTGTACCCTAACAGAAGAAATCCTCAATTGCTAGCCGACACAATTTGGTTCCAACAAGATGGAGCACCCCCCCCCCCCCCCCCATTATCAAATTAATGTGCGGCAGTACCTCGATAATGTGTTTCCAAATCGATGGATTGGGAGGAGAGGACCACTAGAAGTGCCCACCAAGGTCCCCGGACCTCACTCCGTTGGATTTTTTTTATGGGGATATCTCAAAAGCGTCGTATACAAAACCAAGCCACAAGATCTGAATGATTTAAGAGGACGCATTACCGATAGCATTAGGTCAAATACGCCACAAACATTAAATAATGTCAGGAATCAGTTTTACTTCAGGTTGGTGTGTTGCCAGGACGTCCAGGGTACACAATTCGAGCATTTTTTACATTAAATGTTTTAAATAAAAAAATTATATAAAAACTAAATAGTCTTGAAATATCCGCAATTTTGTTTACAGTGTTAAAAAAAAGTGTAATTGCGCATTTTTTCCAACGAAAACCCTTTATACAGGGCGTGTCATGTAACAGAGGCCAATACCATCTTTCTATTGTGTGTTGTAGCGAATTTCTGTAATCAAATATTTAAAAATAAAATCAAAAAAATAAGTTAATTTTTGCAATAAATCTGAAAACACTTAATATTTCCGAAACAGTTGAAGATAAATCTAAGATATTTTACATAAAATATGTCTAGAATTTCATGAAGAATCCAAAAATTAAATAATATATAGGGTGTTGACACACGGTATACTTGCCTTTACTCGCCCGCTTCTCTGGATGTAATTTGAAATAAGTATATGCCAAAGAAAAAAATTGTAAAATATATTGAAAAGATAATTTTTTAAATACAGTACATGCAAAATGAGACCTTAACAAATTTAATCTTTTATTAATCATTCGGACAGGTAAACGTTTATTTCAAAACTAATTAATTAGTAAAAAGAAACTTTGAAAATATAGTAGAAAATTTAACGGTATAACTAAAAATTTAATATTTAACTTGCGTTATACCGGTAACCATAGGCCGGTATAACGCAAGTTTTCTTCTCAGATTTCTATATTAAAAATGTATAAGAAGCTTCCCGACAAACAATTCTTCGGCGGAAGTAGACTAATGATGGACTATGAATTCAAAACTCAAAACGTTTTCGTTCAATGTGAGTTTGTTTTTATTTTAACAAAGATAAAATTGATGATTCTCAAAATTATTAAGTTATTTTTCATCATCATATATCCCGTTTATAGCGCTATCCGCCTTTGGGTTCCTAATCGCCAGTTATTTCTATCCTCCCAGTCATCCTCCGAGAGATTCCTTGCCGACATAGCTTTTGTTATTCCATGCAACCATGTTATGGGCGGTCTTCCTCTTTTCCTCCTTTCCGTAGGCATCCACTCCAGAATCCTTTTAGGTAGTCTTTCCCTTGGCATTCGCCTCACATGTCCATACCAGCCTAGTTGTTTCCTTTCGATGTCATCAATTATTGTGTGTTCTACCCTCATTAAATTTCTGACGTCCTCATTTCTAACATGTTCAAGTCTAGATTTACCTGCCGATCTTCTCCAGAAATCCATTTCCACTGCAAGTAGGCTGTTTTTTTGCTTGTTTGTCAGCTGCCATACTTCCGAGCCATAAATCAGTGTGGGTTGTAATATAGAGTTATAAATTTTCTTTTTTGTCTGTGCTCTAATATTTTTTTGCCATAATATTGAGTTCAATGCTCCGATAACCTTCTTTCCCTTTGTTATTCTGTCTTTTATTGTTTCGTTGTTTCGGCCAGTCTTGTTGAGTCTTGAGCCCAGATATACGTATTCCTCGCAGCACTTGATATATTCGTTGTCCAGAATCAGATATCCTGGTAGTTGTTCTTGTCCAATGTTCAAATATTGTGTCTTCTCTGTGTTAATTTGCAATCCCCATCTCCTGTATTCTTCGAATAGTTTCCGCGCCATATATTCCAGGTCTTCCTTATCCTGGGCGATCGCCACCTGATCATCAGCGTAGTGTAATGTATATAGAGTTGTATCCTCTATTGTTATTCCCATGCCATTATACTTCCGTTTCCATAACCTCAGCGCTTCATCGATGTATATATTAAATAGGGTAGGTGACAAAGAACATCCCTGGCGTAAGCCTTTAGTTACGTTGAAGCCTTTTGAAAGTTTATTACCCATTTTTATTCTAGATGTTGTGTTTCTATAGAATTCCTTAATGGCATTTGTAATAGTCACATTAATATTAGATTTCTCTAGGACTTCCCATAGTTTCACAATAGGGACCGTATCGTATGCTTTTGTTAGATCTACTAGAAGTAGGTGTACATCTTGTGACCGCATTGTCTTCTTTTCAATAATTTGTGTTAGGCAGAAAATATTGTCTATTGTTGATCTACCTGCCCTAAAGCCGTTTTGTTCTTCAGATTCGTAGGGATTATATTCTTCACATATGAGATCCTTTAATATTTTTCCATAAAGTCGACTTAATATACTCGTCACCGTTATACCTCGATAGTTGTTGCAGTTCTTTTTGTTGCCCTTTTTATGTATAGATGTAAACCAGCCTTCTTTCCAGCATTGTGGAACTGGTTCCCCATTTAAACATCGGTTGAAAATTTCTGTCAGGATCTTAAAAAGTTGTTCCGTTCCATTTTTTATTAGTTCTGCAGGGATACCTTCCGGGCCTGCGGCCCGACCATTTTTTAATAAGTATATGGCTTTCTTTGTCCTGTCCAGATCAAGAGCTATGGGTTCTCCAACAATTCGGATTTTCTTGGGAGACTTGTTCATATATTCTGTTCTTTGCTCTGTCAGAAGTGATTTATAGTGCTCCTCCCATTGTTGGGCTGTAATTGGGTTTATATTTATTTCATTTCTCGTTTGTGACCTTAGATTCTTTATAAATCTCCATGATTCACTAGAAGTTCACAAGTTATTGTTACAATTAAAAAAATTCTTTACCACTTTCTATTTAAAATATTCAAAAAACAAGGAAACATTTTTCCTGTGCTCCACGCAACTGAAGGATTGACCGCTTTCGCACCCTGGTTTTGGGTTGGCTTTCTCAGCCCTTACCCATCTTAAATTGACCAATCCGAAACGGGTACTGACTTTTCCCTTTTATGTGGGTGAATTTTCACCTCTTGGAATGTCGAACTTTCCGTTGAAAGGTAGAGTTCGACGAAGAAAATATTGGTTTTCTCGAAATCCAGGGAAACTTCGTGGAGGTTAATTTGAAAAAAAGAAGACTTTTGTCTCGAACGGACAATAGACGAGTCCACTTCCAAATGCCGGGCTGACGACCAACGGGTGTCGACGGTCCGCCATTTGAAGACGGGGTATAGGGACTTATGATGGCGGTCCTTAATGGATCTTATGCAGGCTCGAAAAATCCGAGAAATTCGGATCCCTTGGGCCTGCTGCCTGGAATGGGGGGACGATACACGGACTTAGTTTTTGGGCTCTCCAGTTTGGAGAGCAGCGAACAACTGGGCTTGGATTCGTCTCACCAGTTGTCTCGTTAGTTGCTCCACAAGCTTGGAGAAATGATTTGTTGCTTGTGGGGCGGGCAGGTTGGCAGTAACCGTGTTCCGCTGAGACCCCCACACGAAGGTTCGTAGGGGGGATAAATTTATTATTTTGTGGACCTGAAAAGGCCCTGTTTATTCTGTTCGACTTTGGGATCTTCCGAAGCCGGTTTCTTTAAGGGAGGGTAGTCTTCTTTTGTCGGTTTCACAACTCTCTTTGTTTGCTTCTTTTAGTTCCTGCGACGGCTGACATCGTCAGACTCCGACGCAGAAATCCACTCGGCTTCGGATGAACCCCCTGTCGGAACAGCCTCTTCCATCGTCTGGCTTCTTTTTTCTTTACTACCGGTGGCTTTGATAAAAGCTTCCGGTTTTGTTTTTTCCTGACTTGGTCTCCCTCATAATTTCTCAACTTCCCTGAGACGTTCGTCGTTTTTCTCAGTCAACTCTTGATTTTCATTCCTTAATTCGTCCAACTCGGAGAATGTGAGCTTCCTCATCTCTTCGTTGAACCGCATTTGGTCTTCCAGCGCAGAAATCTTTTTTTCTTTTTCAACTAACGAGCGCTGTAGCACATCGAAAGCATCTTTCGTGATGGTGAACCCCTTAAGGCACGCCACCACTCTGCTTGTATTTACACTCAAGTACGAACACAGAGGGGCGATGTGCACTCTCCAGTGGTTCTCATTTTGAAGAATTGATCAGGGTCCTCTGTTGGTGGTTAGACTCATCAGGGTACCGACATATGCTCTCTCGCTAAGATGAGGGAGTCCCTCTCCACAATCAAACAACCCATATTTTTGTCGACTTCTCATCTCATGGCTTATTCATCGAGTTTTTTTGACTTCTTTGGACTGCGCCCAATGAGACAACAGCAGTCAGGAGTTATACACCCCCGACCGTTGGGTTCTACAATCTCATGTGGAACGCACAATAGCTGCGTCTCCCCCATATTGAGCATTGGCTAGTTACTTGATTGTGGAGAGGGCCAATGTTAGATTGTGGAGAGGGCCTCCCTATTCTTGGCGACCAATACCAGGCTAATTAAAAAGTGTGCGGAGCGACACCTATAGACCAGTAATGGAACTATATAGTCTACTATATTTGAAGTTTCACCCTTTATATGTAAAGTTTCAAGTCGATTTTGTATCGGACAAAACACAAAAATTGCGCCAACTTTGACACGTCTCTAGCTTAGTGTCGAGACAATTTATTGAAACGTTTTCATTGAATGTGTCTTTACGACTTATAAAAAATCTTTTAAATATATATTCCACTATCATCTGTAGGTCAAGTCGTTACTTAACCTTCACCTTAATTAGATTGACCTATTTGTTAGACTCGATTAAGCCATAAAAGCGTAAAAGAAAAACTGGACAAAATTTTTCTAAGGTGCATACTTTAAATGAAAAATGTAGTTAATATATTGTCGTTCAAGAATCTTTATTGTCACCTAGCTATCAATACCAAGCTAACTGAAAAGTGTGCGGAGCGACACCTATAGAGCAGTAATATAGCTACATAGTCTACTGTATTTGAAGTTTTATCCTTCATATGTAAAGTTTCAAGTCGATTTGTCAATTCATTCGTACAAAAGAAGTAGCTTAAATTAAACGTATCACTGTTATTTTTTAAAATGAAAAATATTGAAAATAGTGAAGTGATTAAATCCTTTGTAAAAAAAACATTTAAAGGCAATGGAAATTTATAGTATAATTGTAAATGTATTAAAGGAGTATGCTCCTTCAAAAATAATGATCCTCGTTCTTGACGTCCAATATGTTCGACTGCTGAACAAATAATTCATTCTATACATGATATGGTTATGGATAACATATCTCAACTGTGTTTTATATTTTGAAAAAGGAATTGGGCTTGAAAAAACAATGTGCAAGATGGGTGTTGCCTTTTTTAAATTCTGATCAAAAACGACCTCGGGTAAACTTTTTAACCTACATTTGGATCAATTCTTCTGTTGGAACCTTTGGTGTGAAATACTAAACTTGAAGAGATATACCACTAAACTTTAATCAGATTTATCATCTCCTGATGATGCTAACATGGTTAGCGAAAGGTGCGTCGAGCAGTTCAAAAAAGCGTTTTGGTGTTTAGTGGTAAATCTCTTCAAGTTTACTTCATTTCAATCTTCTTTTGAAAGAATAAAATAGATCTTAAACGTCGTTTTGTAACTATGGATGAGACTTGGCATTACCACTATAATCTTGAACTAGAACAACAAACCTACGACAGAAATCGAGAATTAATATTGAGCAATTTGCCACTTGTGTAATGCAGCATTTTGGCCAGGATGGGGCTACAACAGAAATAAACAGTTAAATAAAAAATGTATCTGGCCTTTAGTAAGTTAAGACAAATATTGAGTTAGTTAGTTAGTTAGCGTTGCCTTAAAAGGGAAAGCGTTATTCAGTTCGAGCTATTTGAGTCTTCGTTCTCCAATATGAAAGTGAGAGAGAGTATTAAGAGCAAGTACAGCGACCGACTTAAGGCCGGTTCTACAATGCAAGAATATACCAGGTATAAACTTAAGTTGGAATAAAATTTGAAACGCCCCTTTTTGTATGACGGGTATATTCTTGCATTGTAGAACCGGCCCTTACAGATGAACATTTGAATAATTGTATTCGAATGGCAGTTACGAACAATTACCGCCAATATTAAAAAAAATTGTTAAGGAGTCTGAGCGTCAGGCTTTTCATTAGATGATATTTTCCCATTTACATCTACATTTGCATTTATTTAAATTTTGAAGTGGTTTTTTGTTATTTACGTCGGTCATGCGCCTTTAAATTTTAAAAATAAATGACATGTCGTTGAGTCAAAATTGTGATTATTTTTCAGACATACACAATTTATATATTGTATGTACGTCATATGAATTGTATAACATAGTTATAGTCAAATAAATCTTGCACGTCCAAAATGTGTTTCCATTGTTGCATAAAACAAGTTTAGATATCTCTCTAACTCAATACATTGAAAAGGTTGGCGACCCCTGGGATGTAGAATTGCAATCATTACTTTATTTACACACCTTATATAAACATTAAGCATATGTAATGATAGTTATGCTGACATTATGACTGATGTAATGATAGTTATGCTGACATATGCGTTACACGTTAACGTCACGTTACAATGTTGCCACACCAACACCAAAATACCCAGACTTATATGTATAATCGATAAAAATGTAAACGAAAAGCTAACAGGGAAAGTTTTTTTCTTTAAAAGTTATAATTAAAAATCTGTCTCGAAACTTTCGCTTGTCAACATAGGGGCTTTTCATTTAATTCACACAAAGTGTAATTATTCAGGGTCACTAAAACAACTTTCAACATCTGAATCGCTGTTCAAGTAAATTATTAAAGGATTAACTTCTAATCTATCAAATACTCTTTCGCGATTTGACCATCTTTGAATATCTTCTTCTGCTCATCCAGATCTGTGATGTAACTGTTGATAAAGCTTCTTTCCACATATCCAAACAGTTATCAGTCATTCTTCCATCTCGACTTATATGACTATTGTAATAATTTTTGTCCACCCTCCCCCTATCCATTATATAGGTTTGAATATGTAATGATAAGGGGGAAAACGTAATACTTTGTGGCCATACTCTTCAGCCATATGATCTGTCACATATCCATTTTTAGACTTGTTCTTGAACAGAACATTATAAAACACAAATTTGTCCCTTTAATTACAGCTTATCGAATAACGATTTGCAGCAGTTCACTTTTTAACATAGTATTTTCAAAACTAAGATTAGGTTCCATCAGCCATTCTGTCATTTTTGGTTTTGTCCATGCACTAGTTGGAGGTTTATCCATCGTGTACTGTGATATGGTGCATTATCTATGACAATAACTGATGGCTCCTCCAAGATTTGGTTTTCAATCCAAAACAGAAAGTTACCTTTATTCATTTCTCCATGATAATGGCCTTTTGTTTTAGAAGAGAAGATTAATTCAGCATCTGGAGTAAAGCCATTCTTGTTCTCAGCATGAAGAACAATATATCTGCAATAATATGTTATTATTGATACGTCTTAAAACAATTATTTATGACAACATGACTTTAATGGCTCACTCACCTTTCTCCATGAACTTTTGTAGTCTTTACACTCCCCTTGTTATCATCTTGCCATAAGTGACTCAAGGTGCCATTTTGAAATATCCATATTTCATTCAAATAAACAAAATCAAACAGATACAAAAATTGGGATCGTTTAAAGGCAATATCTGGAAGTTCCATCAGTCCCCTACGTGGATTATCGCTACTCCATTTGAAACCAATTTTTTTTAGAAGTGTATGAAGCGAAGTTTTACATCCATCAAAGAGCTGCATGTTCTTTAGTTTTTCATGAATTATTTCAAGATTAATCGTTTATTCTAAAATACTCACTTTTTTCATACATTTCATAGATTTGATTGCGAATTATCCCATATCAAGATCATTTACATTAGTTACTCGTTTTGGATGTAGACGCTTTTTCTTCGGTGATTTTAAGATTTCATTATTCTTCAACTTTCTCGAAATTACACTAACTGTTACAATACTAATATTTAGTGCAGCTGAAACTCGTTAAAAAAATCCAATTAACCATAAGACCTACTAAGTTATTAATACATACCTCTCTCACAGCGTTTAATGGTAAAAGAAGAACCCCATTATCTCGTTCCTGTTCAAAATAACTAATAAGTGACGAGACAAGCTGCTTAAACTGACCGCTTAACGATTTTGGCATTTTTTACAATTATAATCGCAGATTTTTTACTGCAGAACTCACAAAAACAGAAACTGAACCAGAAAATAATTCAGAAACGTTTGAAGGCACAAATCAAAAATGATCAGAACATGAAAATAACAGATTCTACGAAAAAGTTGTGTTAGGTCGGCAACACTGTCCAGAACCACAAACCTAAATGTTATCTTGACAGCGAATTCACAGAATGTAATCCGCCGGCTCACCGTATTTTTATCCTATTCTAATAGGATTAGAGGAAGAAGGAAACAGAGTACTTTGAACTTTAAATGATTTTTTCTTTCTTATGGATTTAAATGGCAATAAATTTCTCTAGATTGATGACGTGTAACCATTCTTTCCCTGAATGAGCTATAAATATTGAAAATTTTAATCGTATCCCTAAAATTGTTTTTAATAATTTTTACCCTCGACGAAACGAAAACATTTGGCTGTAATCCAATTTATATTTCACGAAATAACACTCGCTTCCAACTGATAAATGTAACAGACGCCAGAGTTAAAAAAGAAATTTTCTATTCCAGGTTTTCATGCATACCTGACGAAATCTGGAAAACACGAAGACAGACAATATGACCTCGCAACGAGCAACAACCATCTCCACCTGGGAATAGCGACCGAGGCTTACGGTAAATTTTAAAAAGTCAACGTTTCCACGGTTCTCCTCGACATGTTCACCTAGTGGAAGATCGATATGGAGGATCGAGACGAAAATAGCTCTTTCGTTAAGAACTGGACCAATTACAACGATCAGGATTACATCAATGTTACTAACGAAATGCCCATTGGATACGCGGTACCGCTTTATGGTTATTTTATGCCGTTTCTGCTCGTGATTACCATCGTGGCTAATACTCTAATTGTGGTGGTGCTATCGAAGAGACATATGCGAACTCCTACGAACATAGTGTTGATGTCTATGGCTCTCTGTGATATGTTTACGCTTTTAGTACCTGCTCCGTGGCTCATCTACATGTATACCTTCGGAAATCACTACAAACCGCTTCATCCAGTACCTATTTGCTACACTTGGAGTGTCATGCATGAGGTAAGTAAGTAACTAGTAAGACTATCCCAGTTTATTTAATCTTTTTTTCGTTTTCTCTTCATTTCTTCTTTTTTTTTCATTTCTTCTTTCCTTTTTCTTTTTTTCTTAATTTTCTTTATTTTCTTCTTTTCTCCTTTAATTCTTATTTCTTTTCTTCTTTTCTTCTACTTCTTCTCTTTTTCTTCTCTTCTTCTTTCCTCTTATTTCCTCGTATTTTTCTCTTCTTCTTTGTATAATAGCCATTGTAAGTTGGCTTTATTTTTTACTAGTAGTTTGGCGTAGTCGGCATAACCTAATATCTTAACAAAGTTGATTTCACATTTGATACCCAGGGTTGACTCTTTTTACGTTATTAATCATTTTATCCATTATTGTATCTGTTAAACCTATATTTGATTTTATTTTAAATATAAACTAAGATTTATAGCCAAATTTATACCCAATTATGTGGTTATCAAACTGAGAACAGATAAGGAACGTGTAATGTAAACTTTTCTTTTTTTTTATTTTTACTTAAATTACAACTACGGCAGCCGTTTACCGGAGGCAGTTGGTTCGATAAGAGCGCCACCCAGTTCTTCGGAATCGCATAAAGTAAAAATAAACCCTTAAACTGGTGGAAAGGTTTATCTATTGCAAAAAGAATCAGTAAGAGCAATAATTATTTAATAAAATCGAGCATCAATTCAGAAACAAATAAGAAAAATAAACAATTATACCACAAAAGAACGAAATTCAAATGTTCCTAACTAAAAAAAAAATTCATAACTAATGCAAAATATAACATGAAAATGTTCGACGTTAAACTAAGATTATTAAAATATTAGAGCTTCTATCTAGCGTTCTTGAAACTCAAAATGGTGGTAGACAAATAATGATTGAATAATTTGTGAGTGATATTAGTGAAAATAATTATAAAATAATATCTGGCCTTTATCCAGCTATTGGAAAGTCCAGTTACTAAGATGGGCGATTACTTACATGTACGGAGTCCAAAACATTTGGAATTTGGATTCGATTATATCCGGTGCCTACACTATCTGCATCCTAAGATGTCTGGAGCCTACAATGTGCCGTATCTAACACCCCCTAAAATTACCAAAAAAAATAAGCCTGTGCAGGGCTTGGCCAACAAATAAACATACCCTTAGTGGAGGGGTTATTTAACCTTGACTATTAGCTGCATCGACTACTAAGTCGCTGTCTGTCTTCTTGATACGGAGACAAGTGTTCACTACGAGACGTGGTTTTAGACTGTCTTCGCGTGCATCGCGGAGTATACAGGGACGCTTTGAAGTAAGATATGGGCAAAATAATGCTACCTGTAGCGGTCGATAATTTTTAAATGCTACAAAAAGAATAAATAAGGGACAAATAAGGAACCAATTAGGAACAAATAAGAAATAAATCATGAACAACTAAGGAACAAATAAAGAACAAATAAGAAACATATTAAAAACAAATAAAGATCAATTAAGGAATAAATATGAGCAAATAAGGAACAAATAAAGAACCCATAAGGAACAAACAAAGAACAAATAAGGAACAAACAGGGAACAGGTAACGAACAAATAAGGAACAAATAAGGAACCAATAAGAAATGAATAAGGAACAAATACGGAACAAATAAGGAACAAATAAGGAACAAATAAAGAACAAATAAGGAACAAATAAAGAACAAATAAGGAACAAATGAGGAACAAATAAGGAACAAATAAGTAACAAATAAGAAATAATAAGGTACACAATAATTCTCATTATGCTAACCACTTTAATGTTAGAAAAACACACTTTCAATGATAATTTAAAAATCTTACAAAATAAAAATAAATTTAAATCTCATAAAGAACCTAGACTAGGTAGACTTGAATGCTTCACCCTTGTTAAATGTCTATTGTTCATTAGAGTGGTCGTTAAAAATTAATTTTTTTTCGACGCCCCAAAATAACCTTCCTCTTGAAAGGAAGGGGAAAGGAAAAAAACTACGGGTTTTTTTCAACAAACATAACACGTGCCTAAAGACGATCTAAGTTAATTTTTGATAAAATCGTAGTTTTTTTTAAGTATCTCTTAAAAGTATACGGATTTGAGAAAAAGATATAGGAGTAATTTTGTAAGGAAATTCTCTACAAAAAGGTCCTCTCCAATTTCTTTATAAAATTCATATTTATGGAGATATTCTCAATAATAAATTCATTAACTCCATATAGTCAACATTTTAAGACCTAAAAACGTCATTTTTTCTGAAATATATTTGATATATAGTATAGAAATATATTAAAAAAATTTACAAAATTTTTTATATTTCAGAAAAAATAACGTTTGTAGGTCTTAAAATGTTGCCTATATGGAGTTAATTAATTTATTATCAAGAATATTTCGAAAAATATGAATTTTGTAAAGAAAATCGAAAGAACCTTTTTTGTAGACAATTTAAGTTCCTACTATATATTTTTCTCAAATCCGTATACTTTAAGAGATACTTACAAAAAACTACGAATTTATCAAAAAATGAACTTAGATCGTCTTGAGGCACGTGTTATATTTGTTAAAAAAAATTCCCCGTATTTTTTCATCTAAAGGAAGGTTTTTTGGGGCTTCGGAAAAAATTTAATTTTTAACGACCACCTTATTGCTCATATATACATTGACAAAATGGATTTTCCCATTATCGTCATTTAATGTATTAGATCGTTAGACAGTTTAGGTTGTAACTAGTTTTCTAACTTTTAGTTTAATATAGTTCGTATTGCGTACAAATTTTAAATATAGTGGCAATTTGAACGTAAATCTTAGTTTGTTGATTTAAACTGATTTTTTATCAAATATCGGGTAACTCAGTTAAAGATATAGTTTTATTTTAATTAAATTGTTCTGGTTTAGCTCTTAAAAAATTTTCGATATGTTTCTACTAAATATATTTTTCCTTATTATATTGCGTACATCGCTCAGACTATTTCTATCATCTGCATGTTTTAAGTTAACGAAACACAAGAATAGTGGCTTATCATATTCGACCGATTTTTCAATGAGTTGTCGTAGTAGAGTAGATTCTTTAATCTAAACAGGAAAATAAAGTGAAAACAAATACACTACAAGGTGTCCCGTATCGTGTGTGTCAGATTCAAGTGAATTAGTGTCTTATTGGATGTAAACACTTATTTAAAATACCTTACTATTTTTTTTTCTAAAGGCTATGCGAAGGAATACTGACATCAGTTACCAAATAGAGGAATATCTCATTACAGAATATTTCTGAAATATCTTCGACAAAGGTGTGAATTTTCCAACAAATTTATATAAATAAACCTAGATACTGTTACTAGGGATCCAACTACAAATGAATATCACATTAGTAAACAAGTTAAAGTATTACGAAAGATTCTTTGGGGAATTTTGAAACCTACATTTATATCATTATCGGAAAACGCAAGGTTTGCTTCAGGCAGATCACCATCGTCGTCTAGTTTATTTTATCTAGATCCTGCGACAAACACGACAAAATTTTTATTTCTCCAGAAAAATTCTTTGGATAAGTGAAGTTTCATTTACGACACTCGATATCATAAATCTGAGAAACCTGCATAAGTGGGCACCACGAAATCCTAAAAAAAACGTCGTTTAACTTTTAGCATGAATTTTCGATAAAGGTTTGTGTTGAATTAATCGCTGGTTTGGTACTTGGTTCTTACATTCTTTCTACGAAATCAAATGTCATCAATTACCTAAAATTATTGCAAGTTATGTTAATTGGCCACCAACATTATGTGACTTGATACCGCAGGAGTATCTTCTTTGGGGTTACGTAAAAAGCCAAGTCTACAAGAACAATCCACAATCGATCCTGAACTAAATGATGTACTTGTTCAAGTATATTGGTGGATATCTGTAAAGCTGCAAGAGATGGTCATTTGGCAGATATTGTCTTTCGTATTTAAACGTCATATACTATGCTTCAATTGATAATAAAGAGTTTTTTGAAATTCACGCAAATCATGTGTTTTATTCAAGAATTAAAAAAAAAATGCTCAATTTTAAAGACCCTTTATGACTCCCTTGTTTGTTCTAGATTTCTGTCAACGCTTTCCAATAGCTCCAGACATTTCAAAACAAATTCTCAGTGTGGCTCAAAACGCACTCCGATTCGTTATAACAATCAGATTCATCGGAAAACCCGAGTCCCTACCCTTTCTCAGAATTCCGATTTAACTGAAGGGAAGTTTCGTTAATAGTTCTTCCCTTATAGAAAATCCTCTCGTGCAGAATATGCCGGACTTTCCACTCTAGCCACAGGGTAAAACTCCGGTAATATCCTGGGTCAGCCAGTGGACCCTAAATTCTTTCAATTCCCCATGCCCCGGTTCGGGGCTCAACTCTTTCAGTATCAGTAAGAGCCCATGGATCAGCCTAGAAACTGGGGTCAAGAAAATAAAATCACTTTTAATTAATAAATCTAATTAATTCACTATTAATTAAAGCGTATTTAAAGAACCATGAAATGAAAAGTTTTAACGCTGCCCCTCTTTAAGAAGAAAATGTATAAAACATTAATCCGGTGTGTACTGACGTATGTTATGTGAGTAAAGTATGGACTCTGTCCACGAATGGCTAAAATGCTGTAGGTGTCTTTGAAAAAAATGTCTTGAGAAAGGTCTGCGGGTCAATTTAAAAAAATAACACATGGAGAAAGAGGTATAACATGGAAGTATGAACTTTACGTTATACAAACACATGCACATCGCCTCATATATAAAATGTACACGTCTGAGACTGGCAAGTTACCTCATAAGAATGGATGACGAAAACGCGGGAGACGGTTTAAAACATTTCTCATAATATACTTCTCACCAATAATGCATGTTCTTGAACGACCGAAGCAGAGCCCTATGTAATTACCACATTATCTTAAAAGTTTTTACATCTCTTTGTGCCTTCGACGGGATACTTATTTTTTCTGACCAAACATAATTATTATCCGTATTAAAAATACCGCTACTGGTAAACATAGCTTCGACTGTTGATAAAATTGCATTCAAGAAAAAACTTTTTTAGGGAATTTTAGAGGAAACTGAAGAGAAGAATTTGTCGAGAAGTTGAGTTTTATGGTTCACGTCACTGGTTGATGAATATCATGGTCGGGACTGCTGTTCACGGGCGTAGCCAGGATTTAGTTTGAGGGGGGTGGTTAGTTTGAAGTAAATAAAACAACAAAAATATACTTACATGAAATTTAATATCTAAATATTCATCGGAAAAATTACGACATATTTATAAAGTTCTTAACTTTAAATGAAATGGTTAAATTAATTTTGTTTCTCTGCGCTAAATCTAAAACCATTAAAGAAGAAATCTTCGGCTTTTTCTTTTAAATATATCCACTACTTCATCTGCGTGAATTGGTCCGACCGAGGGGCGTGGCGAATAATCGAGAAACAACGCAAAGTTTCCATATGATACAAAATAGTTCGACTACTCGACAAGAGATGGCATTACTGTGCGCAACGTCCACTAGTTCGGATATATATTCAATTCAAATGTAATAATTTTACTCTCTTCACTTCTCGTATTTTTTCGGTATAATATTAGGTAATATTTGGCTTATTTCGGGGGGGTTTGAATCCCCAAAATTCCCCCCTTGGCTACGCCCGTGCTGGTGTCAATTTAATACCCGGAAAATAGATTGATTAGATGAGCCCTAAATAAAATAAATATGAAAATAGAAAAAGAAAATACACAAAATAAGACTGAAAGTTGAAGAAATACAACAGCATGAGTAAATCGGAGCGATAATTGAAAGTAATTTGAAAGCAAAATAGAAAAAGAAATAGATGAGAGAATACGAAAAACAGGTACATTTTTTAACGCGACGAAGAACACAGTTTTAAACAAGAGAGAAATACCAGAGAATATAAAAGCAGAAGTAGAAAAACATAACATGAATTAATACGAGAGTTGCTATTTATATATTCGGAACAGGCAATACATCGTAAACTTTGATATTGTTGACAATACGTACTCAGAACGTTTTGTCGTACGGATGCTATTAGTGTTATTTAATGACTTGAAAATTTGGTCTCGTGCGATGATTTCCTACCACTTTCGATGTGGATTATCTCAACAACAGTGCATCGATCAACTTACTTGGCTATTACCGTTGAAACATCATCTAAAATCACCGTATATCACTGATTTAGTGGATTCAATAGTGACCGCCATTTGCTCACAGACGAATTTAAAGACGGTCGTTCAAAATCGGTTGATGTGCCAGAAAAAATCGATATTGTGCGCGAACTGATGAACCAAGATCGTCATGCGAAATATCGTAAGATTGAGCTATCCCTGGGTATTAGTATGATAAGCAATCACAAGATTTTACATAAATATTTAACCGTGAAAAAGATTTGTGCGCGTTGAATTTCACGTATTTTAACAATCGCTCAAAAAAAGATTCGTGTCGATGATGCAAAGAAATACTGAAAAAATACAATCGTGGTGCGTCAAAAGTCCTATATAACATCTACACAGGTAACGAATCTTAGATCTTTGCGTATCAGAGCTTTCAAAATGAGCCATACCTAACAAAAAATGTTCGCGTAAGAAGCACTTCGAAACAAACGGTCGCCTGTTTTGTTGGGATAAACGGTCGCCTAGTTTATTCGAGGTCCAATAAATATGCCTTCTTTTAGTTTTACATCACTTAATATTTATATTAAAATATTTTTTTTAGGTACTTGCATTCTGACTTTGACTTTAAACTAGATATATTAGAAAACTTATCCGCTGGATTTTTGCTAAATCGACGACTGAACTTGCCGTTTTATATAAAATAGACTTAAACACTTGGCTGTACTGTAAACGAGACAGAAACAAACTAAACAATAGAAAACAATAAATCTACTGTTAAAGGTTAGTAGAATATTGTGGAAATACATAATTTCAATTATCCCATGATATAAAGGAGAAGGAAGTTTTTGAAAATGGGACGTGCTAAGCCATTAATTAATCGTTAAAAATAGCAGAAATTAAGGAACGTTTTCGACCCCTTTATGTATATACCCCTTTGTGGATCGGACCTTGACGTTGTAAAGGGGTTTGGGTGGGGCAATGAAGTTTTCAGCTATGCAGGCTGGAGCCTATGCTCCTGGGAGGGTCACCCCTGGCCGACAGATCAAGGCAGAGGCCTCAGACTAACATGATCCAAAATCTACCAAACCGCATTGGACCAGCGTGGCAGATTACGGTCCATGCCTTCAACATGGTATTTCAATATGTTTCAATATGACAGTACAATCTCAAACACGGCCCTCATTCCCCGGAGGCCAATGAGCAACTACCTACGGCAGCGAGAAGACCTGCCCCAAGGCAGAGTGTGCTAAGAATCACCGGGTTAGATCAGGCTACCATTGGACTTTGGACATTGCAACGCTAAATATACGGACTATGAAAACGGAGGCCCGATTGCAAAAACTGTTAATCGAACTTGACAACATACATTGGGATATCATTGGGCTCTGTGAAACACGAAGAAAGGGCGAAGATTTAATCAAACTAAAACCAACTGAACACATAATCTATACTCGAGGTGCGGATAATGGCCGATGTGGCGGAATTGGATTCCTCATCAATCGAAAGCTGAAGGATAGTGTAGTAAAATTTGAAAGTATATCTGACCGACTAGCCTAATGCGTCATTCAGCTGAATAAAAAGTCTAGGCTTCAAATTGTCCAAGCTTATGCATCAACTATAAGCCATAGGGATGAGGAAATTGCGGAATTTTGTGATGACGTGGCCCAGCTTTTATACAAGGAGAAATGTAAGTACAAAATGCTGATGGATGATGTTAATGCCAGAATTGAAACAAGAACCGACGAAAATGCAACTGGTCCATATGGAACTGGTGAGCGAGACAAAAGAGGTGACAGATTGGTTGATTTTGTTAAAGGACAAGAACTATATATTATGAATTCGTTCCATAAGGAAAATATCAGCAGAAAATGGACATGGAAAAGTCCATCTGGACTCACAAGTGAAATTGATTATATCATGACCAACGATAAAACAATATTTTGCAATTGTGCTGTAAGTGACCACCGAATGGTACGAGCAAAAGTTAGGATTAACGGTCGAAGAGAACGCGAAAGAATAGTAAGGTAAAAGAAGGGCAGAGTAGATTCTGGGAAATTGTTGGAGAGAGAATGCGATTTTGAGATTGCTTTGTCAAACCGGTTTGCTGTGTTACAAGATCCGGAAGAGGTGGAAATATCAGTCCAATATGAAGAAATCGCCAACAATGTGCTTCAAACGCTTCAATAGCACCAGAAGAAAAACGTCTCAAACAGACAAAAATCTCCAGTGAGACCATTGATTTCATGAAGAAACGGCGGGCAATGAGAAATGCAGATAGTTCTTTTGGCAGGGTCAAGTACACTGAGCTCTGAAAAACTATAAGAAAACGCATAAGAGAGGACACGCGCCGAGCAACAAACTTCGCTCAGGACAGAAGAATTTCAGTTTTAGGAATGGATTTGGAGATTGTGGACAGCTTATATATCTTGGGTAGAGGATTTCAATGGAGGGGAATACCACCGGGTAGGTGGAACGGCGTGTTAAATATGGCTGGCAGGCTTTTGGCAGGCTCAACATAGTGTTTGGGAGCAGACTCGTGACTTTAGCTCAAAAGAAAATTATTCGATCAGTGCGTTCTACCCATTATGACATATTGGAGTGAAACTTGGACACTCACATCGCAATCAGTTCAAAAACTTCGGGTAGCACAGAGGGGAATGGAAAGATGTATGCTTGGCATTACAAAACGGGACAGAAAGTCCTGCGCATGGATCAGGGAACAAACGAAAGTTTGTGACATTATTGAAAGAGTAAAGCAATTGAAATAGAGATGGGCAGGCCATATAGCGAGGCGATGGGACGACAGATGGACCAAGGCAATCCTGAAGTGGATACCGCTTGATCGTAAACGTCCGCGAAGAAGACCGAAAACACGATGAATCGACACGGGCTGATGATGATGATGTATATATATGGTACAGTTCTGAAAAGTACACAACAATTTGTTTGCCAGAAGTCTTTAAAGAAATAAGAAAATACAACCAGCGGAACAAGGTCAATCTTCACCATAACAGCGTGAGCTTTCACACATCGAACCAAACAACTCAATATTTGACCGATCAAAGCATCGAATTGATGAGTCATCCGGCGTACAATCAAAATTTGAAACCCAATGATTTCTTTTTGTTCCAGTCCGTGAGGAATAAACTATGTGGTCAACGATTTTCGATTTCAGATGAAGCGGTTGATGCGTTCCAAATGCATGTGTTGAAGATACCTCAATCGGAATGGAAAAAATGATATGAAAATTGGTTCAAACATACGCAAAAGTATATCGATCATCGCGGAGAATATTTTGAAAAACAATAAAGCATTTTGAATGATAAATATTTGTTTTGATTTATTATTCCGGATACATCATGGCAGAAGCATTTAACAAGCTCTTGAACTGTGATAAACCTGAGGAACTTTTATCTATTGATACACAGACCCCTATAAAAACTAAACCGGAAAATATAAACCCACCTACAGCAAAAGAAGTTGAAACAGCACTTAAGGAAATGAAAAACTACAAAGCATGTGGTGAAGACCAGGTTTTTGCAGAGATGTGGAAATACGCCGGAAGTGCAACCCAGACCTCCCTCCATATGATATTAAATAAGGTTTGGATATCAGAAAAGTTCCCGGAACAATGGACAACAGCTATAATCAACCCACTTCATAAGAAAGGTGATAGAAGTAATCCAGACAACTACAGAGGTATTTCCTTACTAGACGGCACATATAAGATTTTCTCTAAGATACTATATAATCGGATTAAACAACAACTAGATCAAGAGCTAGGTGAATACCAAGGAGGCTTCAGACCCTGGAGAAGCTGCACAGAACAAATAATTACTTTGAAGCTAGTCATGGCATATTATAGAAAACGAAACAACCCCCTTTGGATAACGTTTATAGATTTCAGGAAAGCATACGACTCCATCCACAGACCATCATTATTAAAAATTTTAAGACATTTTGGACTTCACCCAAAACTGATCAAATTGATAGAACTTACTCTAACTAATACAATTTCTAAAATTAAGTTCAGGGGAGAACTTTCTGAATCATTCTTGGTAAAAACTGGTTTGAGACAGGGTGACGGATTATCACCTCTTCTTTTTAACTGTGCACTGGAGTATATAATGAGAGAATGGTACAAGAACAACCCAAAAAATATAAAAATTGGAACCAAAAAGGACAACATACATTTGAATTATCTAGGGTTTGCTGATGACCTAGCTCTTCTGGCCAATAACATTCAGGAAACAAAACAACAAATAAAATCTTTACAGGAAATAGCTCAGAATATTGGTTTGAAAATTTCATTTGAAAAAACAGAAATCATGTCAACTCAACATCCATTAGTAAACAAAATTGAACTGGGTAGCCAAGAGATAAAAATTGTGGAAAGATTTAAATATTTAGGTGAAATAATCACATACAATTTGAATGAAAAACCAGCATGGCAAAGTAGAATAGATAGACTGGTTAGAGCACAGCATGTGACCAAGAACACATACAACAAAAGATGTCTCTCAATAGCAACCAAATTAAAACACTACAAAACGGTCACTCAACCTCAAATTACATATGCATGTGAAACAATATTCAAAACAACAAACACCGTTGCAATAGATGGAATACTAAAGACAGAGAGGAGAATAGTGAGAACTTGTTTGAATAAAAATTATCAAGTAAATGGAGTCTGGAGACTGGCTTCCAATGAAACCGTCTATAAGGAAATAGAACCAGTGACGAGCACTATGAGAAAGAAGCGAATATCTTTCTTGGGGCATCTAGTAAGGACACCGGAAAGTAGAATCAGTAGAAGAATAATAGAGAAATTTTGGAATAGTAAGAGCAATATTAGATGGATCGCAGAACTTAAGGAAGACATGAGAGAGTTGCACATCACAATGGAAGATTTAAGGTGCAAGTCAGATGCACTTAAGATATTGCAGGACAAACACACAGCACTACAGGCAAGGATCAACAGACAGAGGACAGGAAGAGTGATTCCGGAGGAGGAAAGGAAATTACGATCAGAGTGGATGAAGAAGTATTGGGCTGAGAAGAGAAAAAAGGACCTGAACCATAACTTGACTAGAGTGGTCCTATGCAGACCATAAAGTTAAAATAAATAAATAAAATTCCGGATACATATACCGGATACAGCAACCCTCATAAGATGGAAATACGATTCTTGGGTAAGATCGAGAACAGAGCAAGAGAGAGAATAAAAAATTAAACACACAGAACTTACAATTAAAGTCAATAACTTAGATGGTCCGGACACATGTGCAGAATATCAGATAATAGGCCAGTCTGATACTTAATACCATTTTTACAAATCAATTTTTAAGTGAAATTAAATCAAAATTTGTAAAATTAAACAAGAAATACTGACCGATTATAAAATCACCCTTAATTTCCCTTAAAACTAGATAATGTAATTTCCTTTGTCCCAACTTTTTTTACCAACCAAAGTCAATTTGCTAATACCTTTACAGTGAAAGTTTTCAAAGCATACAGGAAGAAAAAACAGTCCTTTTTTTACTCACAAAAGAAAACCAAAAATAAAGGCTTTCAAGATAGATAACAAAAAAAGATATAACTTTAACAAAAACATTTGTCTGTCAGTTAAGTATATTCGCTTTTGCCTTTTCCGATACAGAGTTAGAATACCCCATGCTGGATTTGTTTTTGTCTCGTTTCTTTTTAATATTCTATGTAACCGAAAAGTCGCCTTTGTTAAATTTGTTAGAGTGAATGAACAAAATCAATAAGAAACCGAAAGAATGTAGAAAAAATCTTATGCTATCTGTGTTTGGTATTAACTTTTTCTCGATATAAGTAATGAATGTAAAGGGTGGTGCAAAAGTAGAAATCCTATTTAAATTTTTTATTTATTAAAAATCAGGAGGGTTAAACTCCTATTCCCTGAACTGAGATTCCCGAATATCCTCCATTACACGTTGGAAGATTTCAACGGATTCTGCTATTTATGATTTACTTTGTCTTCTAGCATCATCCACAAGTCCAATCTAAAAAAAATAGCTACCATTTTGCGTACTGGGCATTTTGCATAGTCAACAAGGATGCCCTGTGGCTGATTGTTGCAAGGTTTGACACTTCTCAGAAGTTCATCTATATATGTGAAAGTTTTCATGTTAATAACATCGCTGTTGTGTCGGTGAAATGTCAGTAAAGACGGTAACAGTTCGGTCTGTGAGTTATCGGCCTATTGCGATTTTGCCGGTGATATCAAAAGTTTTTGAAAAATTAATGGCAACAGTTAACTAATTACTTAGTGAAAATAAAGTTTCTTACCGAAACTCAATACGGCTTTAGGAAGGGTCTGGGAACGAATCCAGCCTTATTTCGACTTACAAGTTATTTGTATAAAAACCTTAACGAAAGGAAATCTGTAAGTGGATTATTTTTGGATATTACTAAGGCGTTTGATCCTGTGTCACATTATATTTTATTAGAAAAGCTGGAAGCATTAGGAATAAGGGGAACTATCGGCACATGTTTCCATAGTTATTTATCTGGAAGAACTCAGATTGTTAAAGTGAATGGGCATAAAAGCACAGAGAGATCAGTGTTATGTGGAGTCCCTCAGGGTACTGTGTTAGGCCCAATACTATTTATAATGTATACAAATGACCTTAGTTCCTTAAGAATAAATGGCCACATTTTTACATTTGCTGATGACACAGCCCTACTATACGCAGAGGATACAAAATTAAAGTGTTGGCAAATATACAAAGCGATTTGAAAATATCGAAAAGTTGATTTGTTGGAAATAAAATGCTCGTTGACATGGGTAAGACTAGGATGCTTAATTTTGCACTTCAGAAACCCTGGCACTTCGATGAGCCTATTAAATGGCATCATTTAAAATGTTGAGGGTCATCATGTTATTGTATAGAGGTGAAACAATCTGCTGCAGTCAAGTATCTTGGTGTTACTTTGGATGAGCTGCTTTCTTGGAAACCTCATATACTTATTTTAAAGAAAAGGCTCTTTGTTGTGATGGCCCAATTTAAGAAAGCATCAAATTCTTCCTTTGAAATGCCAGTATTATGTGGCGATAGCTGTTCTCCTATATAAACATCTTGGCTCTCTGGGGATACATATAAGCAACAAGTTCATCATGACACATATTCCATTCACTAACAGAACTATGAGTGAGAAAGTCCTTTTACTTGACCTCTCGATTATTTAACCTTTTGCCGGAAAGCATAAAAGACAACATTGTGAAAAAGAACATCAGTTATGCGAACATCAGTGCGCGCCTCATTCAGGTCGGTATTTGTCAGCATGGCTGAATTGATTTTATTTGTTCTTGAGCCTTAATATATGGGGTGGGGTAGTGTCCTTTTTCATCCTTTTGTCCTATTTCATGTAATGTGAATGTATGTAATGAATGCTGAGACGGTTTTTTATTTTTATTTTTTTTTTTTTTAATTTTCTATTTTCTTTCTTGGGTTTGACCCACACACCAGCAGTGCTTTGTGGGTCGTAGGCGAATATTTTTATTATATTAGCGTAAGATATATTGTAGATTAAAACTGTAAGATTAAAATTGTAAACTGTAATATTAAAAAAAAGGACAGATCCATTTGAAACCATCTGCAGTATCAGACAGTGTTGCTTTATGGCTCCAGTTTTATTCAACGTGTTTATGCTGACTATAGGACTGATGGAGGCCTCTTCAACTTATCTCATCTTAAGACCAAAATCAACGTAGTACATCACAGAACCCATGACGAGTATGACTATGCCTTAATAGTGTGTGTCTGTATATATATATATATATATATATATATATATATATATATATATATATATATATATATATATATATATATATATATATATATATATATCTATATATTTATTTTTTTATTTATTGGGATTTTCGGTAGTGTAAATAAGTTTTAATTTTTTATTGTTTTATTTACGTTTCGATTCTACAACGAACCATCATCAGAATACTTCTAAAATAAAAATTACTTTTATATAAAAAAAAAATACAAACTTACATTTAAAAACCTACCAATATTAATTAAACAATTTTTTAATTTTTTAAGTAATATGTGTCAATTTTTCATAAAATTTTTAAATGACATATTTGACTTTTGACATATTTAACAATTATTCCACCTTTTTTGTTTTTTATTATAACCTAATTGTTTTGAATTTTTTATGTAGAATGATATTCGATGCAAAAATTTAAAAAAATATGAAAATTTATTATTTAATAATGTTATTATATATACAACTTAAATTATCTGTATCATTTCTGAAATTAATGGTATTATTTGTTTTTTTTTATATGAATCATTTATTTTATATTTCTTTTTTTATATTGTTTTTCAAAATCTAAGATTTTTATGTGGTTAAAATTAAAGTTATGTTCATTGTGTATAGCATGCTTTGAAAGTGCAGTGATGTTTGGTTCTAAGTTTCTAATGCTTTTTTTTTGTGTTCATTAATTCTGTTTTTTAAATATTGTTTCGTTTGGCCAATATATGAGTTTAGGCAGTTTGAGCAATCAATTTTGTAAATTAAATTTATTTGTTCCATTTTGAGTGTTTGTGGTTTTAATTTTGTAAATATTTGTTTAATGTTATTATTGGGTATTTATGCTATATTTATATTATATGATTTAAGAACTTTTTTTATTTTGTTATTGATTTCTGGTATGTATGGTAAAGGTATATAATTTTCATTTTTAGTTTTATTTGTTATGTTATTATTGTTATTTATTCTATTTTTAATTATTATATTAGTTATTATATTAATTATTAGTTATTAATTATTATATTAGTTATTTTAACTAATTCAAACAATAGACCAAAATATAAACAAATCAAAGAAACACTAGAAGATTAAAACGATCCAAAAAAAATTTTACGAACCGGTAATTAAAAGTCCAACTGACGCGCACGGATCATTATACTCATTTTTATGGCCGGTCGGCGACTGCGTAAATTATATCGGGGTAATTCGGTACTATTTGCGGCACTCGGCAACTCTGTCGAACGCCCGTTTATTGATTTTTCTACCTCGCCGCCACGTTGCCGCGTTTCTTTTTTTTTCAGAAGGGATTTCCAAACTTTTGGAAAGTTGCGAGCGTCGTTTCGCGTATTTAGCTCACCCCTTTCTTCTATTTCAAGGGCTTCTCTGATTGTTCGGACCTTGTAGATGGTGCTGGAACAGAGCGGAAGTGGTTTGTTTGTTTTTTAAGTCGTTTCAATGTCCTTGTATTCTGGCCGATATTCGTCTGTTTGTTTGTCCTATGTATGCTCTGTCGCAATCGGAACAAGATATACTATATACCCCATGATTTTCCAGTCTAACTTTGTCCTTGGGGTTTTTAGGATGTTTGCAACAGTTTTGTGCGGCTTGTAGGCTGTTCTGATCTTATGTTTTCTTAGTGGTCTGCCTATCCTATCTGTGATTCCTTTTACGTATGGTAGCAGGACCTTTAGTGTATTTGGTTCATGATCCTCTATTGTTCTTTGTGTGTGTGTTTCCTGACGGTGAATGGCCTTCCTGGTGCAATTTTCTGATTATTTATTTTGTGTAAGGGCTGTGGATATTTTTGGTAGTTCCTCGTTTCGTGTATCTGATAGTGTCAGTCCAAAAGAATCTGGAAATCAAGGTATTCGCTACTGCTTAGATTTGAGAAGGATGATGATGGGATTTAGCGTTGAGGTATCGATCGGTGCGAATTGGTTTTCTATTAACTGTGTATTTGAGATTTCCAGAAAGTTGTCTTGTGATGAGGAGATCCAAAAACGACAGTTTTCTGTCATGTTCGACTTCCAGGGTGAAGTGTATTTTGGGGTGGATTTTGTTTAATTGGGTTAGGAAGTTTGTTCAGAAGTTCGTTTCCTTGAGGCCATATTATAAAGATATCATCTGCGTAGCATTTCCAAAGTTTAGGTTTGAAAGAAGCATTGGCCAATGCTTTTATTATATATATATATATATATATATATATATATATATATATATATATATATATATATATATATATAAACCCTGCTATCATTTCTGCACCATTTCACGAATAGGTTAATTGAGCGTCACCAAAAAGGAGTACTGCTAGAGTGTTCAAATAAAAAATATATTGTTTTAAAAGGTCTTTCTGAACTATTCTATACAAAAAATATATTTATTTTTCAATATTAAAAATTTTTACGAAAAAACCATCCATACTATATATACACACCCTTTCAATGAAACATCTTTTCTGAGTCCTGTATATAACGTGTTCAGATAAGCGCCAATTTGACGTCCTCTTAGAAGTATATTTTTCATTTTATCCACTATTGTGCGTCCGCAATGTTGCCAGTTCCACTATCTGTTGTATTTTGTGGTTACTGTATATAATATTACATACATACGCGTATCTGGCGTCCGGTTTGTATATTAATTACACCTTATCGCTTATATGACGTCCTTTTCTTCCAAATAACTGTAATATTATTTTAAAAGATATTTGACCCTGAAGAATTTGTCAAGGAGGCGCCGCAAGATTTATATATCCGAAAATAACCGAACGAATCCGAATTGAAGGCTGAAATAAGACCGAATTAAGACCATCTGCATATTACATGCATTTTGGTTTTGTAATACAGGGTGATAAATTTATTATCGTGAACGGATTTTTATTAATTTTTGTTAAGTTAATTATAACTAATTAAATTAATGTTAATACTAAATTAATATTATAAATTAATTAAAAAACATTTGTAAAAGTAGATTTTGAAGCCAAAACGCTACATATACTATATATAAATTATACATTTGTAATACAGAATATTTTGTTAAGTTTATTATCAGCCAGATATACTTTTTCCAGGCTATTATTTTGACATATTTATAATTTAATTTTGATATATAAATAAAGGTGGGTTTTAAAGGCAAAGGGCAAAGGCTAGCCACTAAGGCCTAAATATTGTCCCAGAACCAAGATTTATATTGAAGATTTTGGATCATATAGTAGATTACCATGGGATTATAGTAGATTATGGGCCCATAAATATAGCTGAAGATCCGGTATTTGCTTTACAAAAGGGTTGATTACTAGCAAAACATTTAGTAAGAACCACTCAAAAGCTATATCGATATACTGAGAAACTGATGAAACTCTGGTTTATCTTTGAATTTGGTTGTTGCCAAAGAACAATATCGAATTAGAAGCCACATGCAATGTCTAATTGCTTTTGAAAACCAAATTCCATCAGTAATGTGATGGAAATTAGATGTTCGTAAAAAATGCGGATTGAGCTGTTAGTCGCACAAAGATACTATCTCTCTCGAAAGTCTGACGAATTTTTGCTGGCTTGATTTTTGAAAGCATGGCTACTTTGTGGACGGACGAATATATAGCGCAAAAGCCGAATTTTTAAGGATAATCTTATTGATGTGCGCACAGTCGTTGATAAGACAGGGAAGCGCTTTGTTGACTATCATATCATGGATAGGGAATTGATGAGGCTGAAAGGACTGTAATCCGAAGAGAAGTTTTAGTTTCCCTTCTTTAGAAGCGGTAAATGCGTTAATGAGTTTTGTAAATATTGCGTTATGAAAAGAAGTTGACGATATTTCTGACCTCAGTGACATGCCTGGATCTGAAACCACGTTATCTTCGCGCATTTTTTGGATCATTTCATGGTCAGTGATGATGGTGACCATTATCTGATTTTAGGGGAGAATATCTTTAAAGAATTTTCATACAGTTGATCTGAGAGCTTGATGTGATCAGATAAAAAAGAAACACTTCCCAATTTTCATCTTTATCTAGTCGAAATCTGAGCAAATGTTTAAATATATACTGACATCGAGAATTATTAGGGCCTAATGAGTTTAGTTTTTTTTTTCTTTTTACACTAAACTAAATATTTCAACAGTTCAAAGGAATGTTTAATACTGGAGGATATGTTTCCATTAAAATATTGCCCTTTTATATTAATTATAAGTTACGTACAATATACGAATGCCCTTATTAATCTATTCATATGTAAGCTGAAAAAAGGACATTTTATAACCCAATACCTTTACCTAAAAATATTTATATATATAAAATTTAACAAACATGTCTAATTGGGGTCATTAAAAGATGATTGTAACATTTCATGATGAAAGTATTCTTAGTGTTTATTTAGTTTTTTATGGAATTATTAGGGAAGGAAGCTGGATATGATTAAAAATGTACCTGTAATACCAATAAAAGTTTATTTATCAACTATAATACCTATATAATGAACTATTTGCTAAGTATTTTTTCTGTATTCATTTTGAATATATACCTTAATTTGTGGCCATGTTTTGTTATCGAATATTCCAGGATGTAATATTTTAAGTTCATCTATTTCACCCTTTTTAGGGGGAATTTTATTTTTAATGTGATTTTCAAAATATAACACTACTGTTTGTTTTTGTTCGGTAGTCCAACGTATTAACTTTCTTTTCCTCTTTCTCTCGGTTACTCTAGGATCTTCAGTAGCTTCAATTTTATCATCAACGCTTTCTAGTAAGTCCATATGCATTTCATCTTCTTTCAACTCAGATTCGCTTTCGCTATCAATACTTCCATCATCGATAGTTAAAATATCGTCTTGTAGATCTATGTCTATTTCATCCAAGCTCTTACCCTTATAAGAACCTGCTTCACCTTTTTCCATTAACATCAATAGTTTGGAAATTTTGGCCGTCTGATATACATCATCAGGCAATCGATAAATTTGTTTATGTACATTGCTCGTATGTCCCATAAACGTGGCTAACTGTTCTATATCATTCGGAGACATATTAAAGATCTGAGTTATTGTTGCCAAGTGTTTTCGTAGTCTGGTGGATGTTATAGCTTCTGGATTTTTCAGTTTAGCGACTTTCACATGTTTTTGCATAACCTGGTATCCTGTGATTGGGTTAGATGTGTTCAACTTAGGAAACAAATATACATTAGTGTTACTTACAAAATTGCTTCTCAAATTAATTAAAATTTTTACATGATCTTGCAAATCTAAACTGAAAAGAACCGGAACACCACGTCCACGTTTTCCACGCATCACTACACGTTTAAATTTTGTCAGCAGTATTTTTTCGGTTGTAGTAAGGGTATCATTAAATTCTTCATAACTTTGATAAACAGGTGTATGTTCATAAATATGCAGAGGGATTCGTTGCATTTCCCCTACTCTTTTGCGATTTAGTAATAATAAGCGGCAAAAAACTGTTTCCATCAATAATTTGTAAGCATCTGTTCGCTGTTCGTCATATTTAAGTATTTCTACAGCTTTAGATGCAGTTTTTAAAAGATAGTTCCGAAATGTCTTTAGATCATCTGCTAAAGGTAATATGGTGAGTTTATTCCATTTTTTTGTGCTTAAATCGAAAGCAGCCATTGTCGAAATTTCAAATTTCCAAGAGTCTTGTAAAAGCTGTTTGAACGTTTGAAAATTTGCTTCCTCCTGCCCAGTTGATAAGGTGGAATTATTAAACTTTCGCTTTAAAGTGAGAAGAATTGCAACATCACAACATTGTTTCAGTGATGTTTGTATGTTCATTGCGAAAGTGGGTGAACCAAATACTTCTTTAATTGGATCAAAGTTAGAAATTTGTTTTGTTGCTTCAACAAATAAATCAAAATATTCTGGCCGGAGAGCGTCATACAAGTTCCTAATTGTGGGATGCAGCTCCTTTACTCTTAATAGTATTTTACCAAGCTCGCGCATTTTTCGAGAACATACATGTACTAAATGTTTTTCTCTATGACTTTTTAAATAGCGAGCACCAAATTTACATATTAGAAGGTCTTTCTTAACAGCTAGTGATATTTTATCTGCTTTCATTCTCGGAAACACTATTTCCCGTAAATCATTATCTATTGGTAAATGTTTCACTAGAACATCTTGAGAATCACTCAAATGAGAAAATATTGTACTTTTTCCTGGATTTTGCCAGCAATATTTTACATGTCGCCATAGGTACCGTGATTGATAGTATCCATAACAATATTTACATGGTGCGTAATCAGAACGGTGATTTGAAATCTGACTTTTCTTTACCGGTTTAATACATTTGTCGATATTTTGCAAGTGGTTTCCTTTTTTTCTCAAAGCTGCAATATGTTTTTTACGAATTGAATCTTTACATTTATATGAAAGTATCCTTTGAACTTCTAATTCAGTAGAATGATTCCTTACTAAGTGTCGTGCAAAATTGAGTACCTTCGATTCACAAAAATAACAAAGGTCTGGCGTTCGAATTACTTTAGACTTTTGCTCCTTTTTGTCCTGAGTTTGAATGTTGTCATTACCTAATATTTTATGTTGATTTTCTATAGAGACACATTGAAAATCGGTGTTTTTGTTGGACATGATGTCTTTAGTAATACTTTGAGCATTCGATATACTCGAATCATTTTCTTCAAAATACACATTTGGATGCTGATCTTGATCATTTATACAGCAGATCGTTTCTTTATCTGAAATTAAGCATATACAGATTATAACTTTTGTTCTATAGTTTATAATTTATAAATATATTCAAGAGGTATATACAATTAAAAACCATTAACATATCTTCATTTGGATATTTATAATAATCACACAAAGAAAAATAAGTATTTAGAAAACAATCCCATCTGTATAATCTCTTTTATTCCAGCATTATAAAATTTGACATCTTTTATAATATATACCATTCATAGATCAAAAAGACGCCAAATTTATTTAGAAGCACTTTAGAAAAAAGATTTAGCGAATAAAACAAAAAAAAAGGTATAATGTGAACATTTTCGTGCCATAACTTTGCTATTGCTTGCTATTTTAAATGTGGTCTAACTCAACAACAATGTACGGAAGTTCTACATTCGAGTTTTGGTGATGAGCCATCATAAATTATAAGTATTTATAGCTAGTTGCAGATTTTACGCGTGAAGTCACATGTCTCATTATCAAATTTCTGAAAGGTCGTCCATCCACATCTGCTGAATAGCGACAACCCTAGGCATTGACAAGAAATAAATCCATATGGTATTGTCTGGGCATTTGGCCATAGTAAAGCCTTGTTGCCGACCAAGGTAATATATTCATGCACTGTTTAAAAATAAATAATTGATCATTGGTTTATCTGACATTGTCGCTAGTGGATTTAGAGGAGCAAATAACTCTAAGTGCTGAATGGTATACAACAATTTGTTTACCAGATGCCATTAGTGAATTTAGTCAAAATATTCGAAGTCGACTCACCATCCTTCATCATCACAATATCGACTTTTGTTTCTTCCCGCTTATCAAACGCAACTTGCGTGGTCTTCAATTTTTAACGCGTGATCAGGCTGATTTTAGAATATTGTAGAACCTTTGCTCTCACCCACGTAGTAAATAACGTAATTAAAATATTCTACTGATCTTCTATAGCGTAGATAATATTTACATAATACTTCATTAATTGAAGAAAAATCTTCTAAGTAGGTCATATTGATTTATTAGAGAATCAAGGACGTTTTAAAAAGAATGAAAATGCAAAAAATAAACCAAACAAAATAATATTATATACCAAAATTACTAATTATTTCTGGCCCAGAATATATTGTTAAAATGTATCAACATTATAATAACAATAAGGAATACTGAAAACATTTCAAAATTTTAGTCTCCTTTTTCTGTAAGAAGCATATAAAATATTAGTCCTAAATAATTCTGAAAATATTTGTTTAGAAATCAATTTTAATACCACAAAAATAAGCTAAAAAATGATATCTTAAATTATGGTAGAATAATGGGAAAAAGCAATTTCAAATACAATAATAATACAAAATAAGTAGTCTTATTTTTTTTACATAATTAACAAAATTTTACTTTAGAATTTCGAACGTAAATCGAATTTAAATACATTTTTTTGTTTTATGTGTACATAAGGTTTTGCACAATCTGCGCTTCTACTGTTTTGCAAATGTTCATTCAAATTTTCTAAGAGTTTTTGATATATTTTGCCACTTGTGGGTGTGGACAATTTTATTTATTTATAATATATTCCTGGCATTTACTAAACATTAACAAAATATTAACTGAAACGTTTTCGACGTGTATGTTTTACAAGACCGTTAAATCTTTTTTCTAAAGACATTTAAGAATATGCATCTTATTTCTGATATAATCCTTAATACTTGAAATTTTACTTTAAATTGCCAAACATATTCAAATTCGCGTAACCTAGCTTTTGTCTTCAAACGAATTACATATATGTTAACAGCTAATAACGTCTTAAAGTAACATTACATACCGTCATTATAACCATCAGCAGCTATCAATAATAATTTTAATTCCAGCACTAAAATTAAAAGACAGTTAGTTAAAGGACAAAAGTTGTTATAATATTTTCAAATTCACGTATCGTTATCAAATGGTTACCTTTTTTCTGTTCTTCAACGGATAAACCTTTTGTTGTTTCATATTTGGGTATATATGGTGTAAGTGGATCGTGTTGTACATTAATCACTAAATCGACCATTTTCTTGGTCCTTGTTTTTAATGACATTTTAAACCAAAAATAAAATATCCCTTAAGAAAAGAAACACCTAACCTAAAATAAAGTTACAAAACTTTTTACAGAAACGTATTTTTCTCTCTGCATATATAATAATTATAAATATCTTTAAAATAGAAAGTATGGTTTAATATAATCGAAATAGTAGATATACTAAATAACGAAAGAAGAAATAAATTATAATCAAATTTCAAGTTAATATATGTATATATAATACTAAAATAAAATAATTAATGTAATAATTAATGTAATAAAATAATTAATATTAATGTAAATTTTAATAAAATAAATAATTATGATATTGTACTCATTTAAAATAAAGACTATAATTTTTACGTAAAATATTACGTACTAACTTAGAATATACGAAGAACTAAAAATGAGAGTGGTAAAAAGTTAATCGTTCTCGAAGGCCTACGTTGCCAAATTTACAGGACGCAATACTATCAGTAGGTTAAAATAATATATACACAGTTACAATATACACTAATAATAACAACGCCTCTAACGGAATTAACGCGAACTAAAATATACAGACAACTTTTGTGGAGATATCATTATAGCGTCCACGTATGAACGGTTCTGCAGCTATCTGTAATATATTTTTAATCAAATAATTATCCTTTTATAAGATGGCAGCAACTTCACTATTCTGTAATAAAAAGTGAGCTCGATTGTCCCTAGTGTAGCGGGTAAAAAACATGCGAGAACAATCGTGCGTCCGTATACGGACGCCCTAATGCGGTGGACGCAGAATTTAATGCAATTACCACAATGTATGGACGTCAAAGCAACGTAAAGACATATATATATATATATATATATATATATATATATATATATATATATTCATTTATTTATTTTTGTCACTCATAACAGCCGATATAATTGTAAAATAGAGTTAATGTAGAACATGGAATAGATTTGTAAATAGACAATATCAAAATTATTCCAATATTATTTTCATTTTCATTTCATGTTCATTTTCATCACTTAAAACAATAGATTCCTAAAATAGAGAATATCCAAGAGAAATTATTTAGCTATTATACATACCCACAGAGACGGGGTTTACTGTAGCTTATGGTCCAGAGGAGCCATTGATTCATACTTTCTCTAAGAAGTTGGCAACGCCGCTCCTATTAAAGGATTTTAGGAACAAAACGATGGCTATTTGTAAAATAGCAAAATGCAGATAGTTGAATATCATTTGCAACATTCCTTTAAAAATATTAACATTTTAACAAACTAAAGCGAAAGGCTTTATACAAACATGAAAGGAGAAAGTTACAATAAGTGATAAAGAAAAGGACGTGAAAACAACACGAACCATGCGAACCTTTCACCTGGTTCGTTCTTCTCACCTCTAGAAAAAATATTAGACGAGATAAATTAGTTGAACGATATAACTAACCAAAATTGTATATTGAATTTTCCACCCACACCAAATCGCATTCAAATTACGTTAACCACGTTAACATCATCAGGAGATTATTAAAACTAAAACTTAATCCACTTTGTTTACAATTTGTACCTAAACAAGGGGCGATAAAGGAGATGTATGAAAGAAAAAACGAACATATGGCTCAACTAAATCTATGAAACTAAAATTTGTGAAACTAACCACAATATATCAATCAAACAAAAAAAAATCAAATCACACCTGAATGATTTAAATCAATTATATACTTACATCGTCTAGCTTTCCTTACAGGTTGAATAGCGAATCATTCCCCCGCCGCCTCACTTCGTAAACCGACCCATATCATCACGTGACATCCAAAAAAACGACATTCCCGGCCTTTTGTAGAATCGTCATATTGATGTTGCACGCGGTGTGTAGCTGGTTCAATTCCAGCGCTCGGATGGATGTTTTTTTTTAATTCTTCTGTCCGTCTTACTTCCTACCCTATACACACACAATTACATACACTCAAATACACACACACACGCCCACACATATCCACACCTAAATGTCTGTGATTGTTTCTAGGCAAGAGTATTTAAAATCCGACAATGAATTACCCCTCAGTCACGCCAGTTAAAGGCTGGGTAAGGCCGGATGCTTCCTGAGAAGTGTTCTACGTGGGTCACTCGCCAGTCGGTAGGCTTCCTGGTAGGCACATAACCAAGGGTTATAGCCTGAGGGAGATGCTGATGCACCTCTAACCGTAAACCCTTTTCTTTATTTATATATATATATATATATATATATATATATATATATATATATATATATATATATATATATATATATATATACATATAACAGGAATCAAGTTAGCTGTGGTGTCTAAGGCGTCAGCCTTACGTTACGGCAGTTAATGTGGACCTGGTTCGAATCCCGTACTAGGCAAAAAAGTTTTTCTAAAATTCTTGTGAATGTTTCTAGGTAAGAGTGTAAAATCTGATAAGGAATCACCCCTCAGTCACTTCTGAGAGGTTTTCTACGTTGGTCACTCGCCAGTCGGTAGGCTTCTCGAGATAATTTCGGTTAAGCACAAAACCAAAGGTTGATAGCTGATGACCGTGGTTCGGAACCCACGTTAAGCTGTAGGTCCAGTCGCTACATAGCCTTCTCAGTTGCTGATGCGCCTCTAACCCCAAAACTTTACTTTATACATATAACTTTTTTTTTCTATTAGATTAGTTTTAAAAGAGTAAAGAGTAGAGTAAAAAGTTGTGAACTCTGGGGAGTATGCAGATTGAGGTATCGGAGTAAATCAACTAGAGTCTCTTGAAAATGGCTTCAAAGTGGAAGCCGAAACGTCGAGATTTTACAAATCTAAAACGCGATTCTACCCGAGAACCTAGTAATTCTAATATTACCGATCGCGGAAGCCTTTCCGAACATATATACTATGTAACTATTATAGCTATTAACTGGATCGTGAAACCACTAAAAAATACATAAATAAGTAAATAAATTCCAATTCACATAACACCACGAAAAAAATGACACAAAAGGGTTAGCAACACTTAATTGAATTAAAACACTAAACCTGAATACAACTTCGTAAAAGCTATGTTTTTTTTAACTCGTCACTAGCAACGACGAACTAACACTTAAAGAACCATAAGACATTTTGGATTCACCAGGTCCAGAGCCTTTAAGCTTCACCAAGTCCAGAGCCTTTAAGCTTCACCAGGTCCAGAACCTTTAAGATTCACCAGATCGAAAACTTTTAAAATTCACCCCACACCTGTACTGTAAACACTCCTGTAAATACACCAATAATTAACAATAAATCAAACCTAAATGATTTAGATCAATTATATACTTAAATCGTCTAGACTACGTTACAAGTTGAATAGAGAATCATTCCCCCGTCGCCTCACTTCGTCAGCCGACCCATATCGTCGCCTGACATATCCAAAAAAAACGACATTCCCGGCCTGTTGCTGAATCATCACATTGATGTTATTAACCATACAGGGTGGCCACATTATTAACCATACAGGGTGGCTACAATAGTTTAAATAAAGGCAAAGGGCCAACCCAATACAATCCCTGGTTTACTTTATTCATGGAAAACTATGAAGGTTGCCATTTCTGGAATAATAAATAAAAACTAATATTTATCATTGAAAATGATTTTTTTTTTCAAAATATACTCCGCGATGGCCAATATACTTTTGCATACGTTAGAACTAATTTTCATAGAACTTTTTCCATTTCGATTGACGTATCTCCAAAACAATCATTTTGAACGCATCAAGCACTTCTTCTGCGGTCGAGAATCGTTGACCCCGTAGTTTATTCTTCGCGGACGGGAACAAAAAGAAATCATTGGGTGCCAAATCACGACTGTACAGAGGAGGACCATTCAATTCGATATTTTGATCGGTTAAATATTGAATTGTTCGGTACGATGTGTGAAAGCTCGCTTGATGAAGGATGATCCTGCGTGGCTGGTTGTTTTTTTCTTATTTCTTCAAAGACTTCTACAGATGGTTGTGTATCATTCAGAATTGACCGTTCTACGATTCTCTAGTGGCCAAAATCCATTTATCCAACAAAACAGGTCACCATTTGCTTCAAAGTATTTCTTATGGTAACAACTTTTGTTGGGTTTGACTCATTTTGAAAGACCCATAAAGTTGACTGCTGTTTACTTTTAGGCTCATACGCATAGATTCAAGATTTGTTATATGTATAAATGTTATACCCGGCTTCTGACGCACTACGATTGTATTTCTTGAGTATTTCTTTACACCAATCGACACGAGCCTTTCTTGAGCGATTATCAAATTATGCGGAATCCAACGAGCACAAATTTTTTTCAGGGCTGAATAAATGTTCAAGTAAAATCTTATGTATGCTTGGCATACTAAAATCCAGAGATGCCTCAATCTCACGGTATATCTCATGACGATCTTACTTTATCAGTTCGCGCACAGAATCGATGTTTTCTAAAATCAGGAGAGTTATATATAAACTTTATACCATCTTTGAGAATAGTCGTAAGGCCGAAACATGTCAGAGAATATTTTGAATATATTGTGTAAAAGTGTTTTAATTATTATCATTGTTACTATGTTTCACCAAGTGCCAACCGCGCAATCAATCGAAACTAAAATAAAAATGTCCGAATACAGAACATTGAAGATATTCCTGGCATATCGCATAGAGAAAAGGAAACAAATTATTATGCTAATAAAAATGTACGTACAATTGTGGAGATTTATTACATCAAGTTTTTTCTCTACAGTTGTTGCGCATCCGACTAAGCTTGGCGAATCACAGAAGCCACTACTGCTCTCTTACCGGCGAACCTTGTTCGACCTAGGAGTGGGGGCGTGAGTGACGTTGCGTCATCCAAAACTAGTTCGGTCAGTTACGTATGAGATGTTAAACTATGCGGGTCTGTGTCGCTCTGATATAGTGAAGTCAAAATATACATACACAACTACAGATTTTTGTTATGTTTGCCTCTGGCAGTTCTCGTCGTTAAACAGAACGTGCTTAAACAGCGTTAAACACATTCTCGTGCTTAAACAGCCCTGATTCATTTTGTTATATATGTGACAGTTTTACCATCCCCATTCAACGGACTAATATTAGTACATTTGTCAGGCAAGCCTATTTTGCTTTTTTTATAGTGAAAATAGGTAACCAAGATAAATCATGGGCCTCTCATAACGTGTGCAAGCAGTGTGTAGAGAGTTTACGATTGTGGACGAAGAGAACACGTAATAAACTTTCGTTTGGTATACCAATGGTTTGGCGAGAGCCCTAAGATCACTTAAGTGATTGCTACTTTTGCATAGTGAAAACATCAGGATTCAACGAGAAAGACAAACATAAAATTGAGTCCCTAGTTTACCGTCAGCTATACGCCCTGTGTCTCATTTAGCTGAAATTCCAGTACCAGTTTTTCAAGAATTACCTTCTTTAGAAATACAAGAATATGAATCAAGTGAAGATCGAAGTGACTCCAAGATCGCGATTCCACCAAGATCTAAAGGTTATGGAAGCGCGGTATCAAGGTAGATGGGATGTCAGTATGATGGCTGACTACTGTTGGAGCATCAAGCGAGAATGTCCACAAACTCAACACTCCAGGAAAAGCTATAACAAGAAATTGGTCAGGTCTCACCTTATTTCCTTTCATATGTACACTTTTAAGGTAAAATGAGGGGTATGTTGTAGCTTAAGAATTTGACGTGATAGAGAAAAACTGTGAATATTTTTGAATTCAGAGATGAAAAATTCGCCAAAAACAAGTCACAGATCCAAGCCAACAAAATTTCTGTTCCCCAGTGTAATGAAACTTGGCTTTTTTAGAATAATTTCCCTCACGAAAGATACTGCAAGAAACCATAACTCTGCCAGAACACAACTGGGCCAAGGCGAATTTTTTAAATTATACATTTTATCTGTATAAACAAGGGAGGGTATCGCTTGTACAAATTTTTACTTTGTCCTACCTCACGCTATTCCTCAAAAAATAAACACCAGGTCATACTTGAAAAGTGTTACGAAATATGTTGTTGTGAGCAACAGAGCCTTCGAGATTTGTATTAGCCTCTATGCTTGCTGAGCTACAAAAATATTTGAAAAACATCTCCTAAACACAATATTAAAAAAAGTAATTGTCATTGGTTCAGTGGAAAACTATTTCTGAAGCTAAAAATTGTTTAACAACAGACGTTCTTACTCCTAAACGTTCCAGAATTAAATTTATCATATAAACATATATAACCTGATTCGTTTGAGTGGTAAACTAATTCTGAAACTAAAAATTGTTCAACAATAAATGTTCCAGAATCAAATTTATTATATAAACATAAATAACAACAAAATTGTTTAACAACAAACGTTCCAGAATTAAATGTATCATATAAACATAAATAGCATGATTGGTTTGAGTGGAAAACTAATTCTGAAGCTAAAAATTATTTAACAACAAACGTCCCAGAATCAAATTTATCATATAAACATAAATAAATAAAAACCAAAAAAAATTAAAACTGTCCGAATTCAAAATATTGAAGATATTCCTGGCATATCGCATAGGAAAGGAAACAAATTATTATGCTAATAAAAATGTATTTACAATCGTGGAGATTTATTCTTTTTTCGGTGAATTATTCATAAATTTTGTCGGTATCAGGGCCTCTCCCATTGTTCGGAGATGATAATGAAACTTGGCTTTTTTAGAATAATTTCCCTCTCGAAAGATACTGCAAGAAAACATAACTCTGTCAGAAAACAACTGGCCCAAGGCGCATTTTTTAAATTATTCATTTTATCGGTGTAAACAGGGGAGGGGTATCGCTTGTTCAAGTTTTTACTGTGCCCTACCTCACGCCATTCCTCACAAAAATAAACACGCGGACATTCTTGAGATGTGTTACACCAATAAGGTGAATACTGTAAAGAATTAGGGGTTGAACAATAAGCTGGTTTTAAATTCGACGTCTTTTTACTGATAAACAAATATCCAAGAACGTGGCGGTACCTTAAACTCCTTACTAAATATAATCGACATGAAGACATCCGGGTTTTTAACATTCTCGTTAAAAGAAATATGTTGTGGTTAACTACTGGGTTTTTATTTAATTCTGTAACTCATATGACTAGCCATTTATTTAAACTTAGGAACTTTAATTTTTTATGTTGAATTATTTAAAGGTGGCATCATTTTTCGCCTAAAATATTACTAAAATTTCCCCTAGACCTGTCATCGAGATATGTTATTCGAAATTTTCATTAGTCTCTATGTTTCCTGAGCTACAAAAAAAAATTCAAAACACCTCTTAAACACATTTGATTACACAGATCTACAAAATAAAAAAAAGTTATGTGTCGCCGAGACGTAAATGTAATTTTAAAGTATAGCGTTTAGCAACACGCTCAGTAATATTAAATTGCAGTTTTCAATCTACTCACATTGATAATATTTTCTTCTCGGTAGCCATTTAACTTGTTTATTTTTGTTGTTTGTTCAATTAAAAAAGTTAGTAAATAAAACCTTGAAGATGTCATCGTCAAGACGATCGTGTGTAAACGACCTGAAAACTTTTTGTTGCGTTTTTGACATGTATCGAAAACATATATCTGCGTATTTCGGTTACTTTACCTTGAAAATCAAAAACTTTGGTAAACCATAGATTTCCAACAATGTTTGCAAAATGTGTAATGAACATTTAAGGCACTGGACGAATGGTAAAAAAAAGTCAATTGAGGTTTGGTGTGCCTATGATTTGGAGGGAACCAAAAAATCACTACGATGACTGTTATTTTTGCTTAGTCAAGGTACATGATATTAACCGAAAAAAAATGGCCTATTCCGATCTGGTATCTGCTAAAAGACCTATTTCTCATTCAGACGACATACATGTTCCAACTTTTCGTGGCATGTCCGATCATTCAGATACATAATGCAGTAAATCTGAAGAAAAACAAGCTTGTATTAACGAAGAATTTAGATGCTACGTCCTCAAAACCCCTAATTTTTATTCAAGACGCTTTAAGTGACGTTATCGGAGACCTCGACCTTCCAAAAGAAAGATCAGAACTGTTGGCATCCAGACTCAAAGAGAGAAATTTACTTTCTTCAGGTACTAAAATTACATGTTATCGAACTCGAGGAAAATAACTTTTTTGTTATGATGTTGGTGTTTTTTTTTTTATTAAAAATTAGCTGCCCGGACAGACTTCATTCTGTCAAAAGTTAATAGTAAAAATTAAATAAGTATTCCCGAGTGATCACGTTATTTATGTCTGATGATATTCATTCTAATGCTTTATGCTAAACAATATTTTTTGTTTGGTTACTTGGCGCGTAAACAAATAAAGCTGACGGTTTCCCAACGCGAGAACAGGCAACTTACAACTGTCCATGAGAGAAGCATGGGTTTTCAAGATTAACACCGCAAATACTTAAAGACTGGCCCTGTGAATTATTTATGGTCATTGCGAAAGCAAACCCCACTGGAAATTGCGGTCGTTTAAATTCAAATGGTACGTCAGTTGGTATCATTGGGATGCGGGGTATCAACACTTCTCCTTTATATTTTCCTTCTAGAATTGTTGCTTCGATTACATCGTTAAGTAAATTTTTCACTGATAGCCGTGTGCCGTTACAAAGACGCGATGGGTTAATATTTCGTAACATTATGACTACCGATCCTACTTTTAATTGAAGATTATGGGGTGGTACTCCTGGCATAATCCAATGAGTTTAGAAATTCTGGTGGATAGTTGACGACATCATCTTGATTAGTTGCGCAATCAACTGATTTGTATGTCTTTAATTCACCGGCAATTTCATTTTGAATTTTGAAGTTTATTTCATTTACATCCATCTTTTTGGCAGCTAATATAGCACGTTCGCTCAACCAAAAATAATCTTTGTAATTTTGAACGACGTTTGGGAACACCATTTGTATGAGCACGGTTGTTGTTTCAGTAAACTGACAAAAATCGACAGGAAATGTAATGCAGCCAGTCGAATGATCAACAAGGATTTTGCCATTACCAAGGTCAATGAGTTGTTTAGAAAATATTTCTCCAGATCGATCATTTTTTAATTCAACATGCATATTCTTACTTAAATTTAGTATCTTGACGTATTTCCACTAAATGGAGTTGACCGTGGAATAACTGGTAATGTTTGACGGAAATCCCTGCTAATAAAATCATCATAGCTAATAAAATCATCATAGTTTTGTGTAATGGCTCCAAAGACTTTTTATGTGCTATCGTACATTCATCCCACACTATCAACTTACATTGCTTCAAAACCTTTGTTTTTAAACCTTTGAGTTTTATTGCTTTGAATATTCAATGGTAATTTTAGCGTTGAATGGGCTGTTTTGCAAATGTATTTTATAGATTTGACGAAATGACCTATTTGTTTTGTTTAGATTGACGTTGACAATTTACGTCAACTGTTTGACAGCTAGTCTATTTTTATGTGAAAAGAAAAGTGTTGTTTTTACCATTGTCCACGCATTTTTTATTAAAACTTTCCGTGTGTCTTAAGGAACATACGAAAAAAAAATTAGCCGAATTGGTCAAGCCGTTCTTGAGTTTTGCGCTTAGCAACATTCATTTTTATTTATATAGATGGGTTTCTTAAACTACAAGCCAAATGAATGGAGACTTTTTATAGACAGTCCCAAGCGGAGTTTCAAATGTGTTTTATTACATAATGGTAAGATGCATAGTGCTTTCATTACTCATTCCAGTAAATTGAAGGGGAAGTATGAAACCATATGCCTTGTATTGACAAAACTCAAGTACCATGATCATAAGGGAGTTGTATGCATTGATTTAAAATTGGAAATTTTTTTATTGGATTGACAAAGCAGCTACATGAAATTTCTATGGTTTTTTCGCTTGTGGGATAGCAGAGTTAAAAGCGAGCATTGGATTTAAACAAACTGTTCTGAAAGAAAAGACTTGACCCAATTGTCAACTTCAATAAGTTCTTTAACAAAATATTATAAATACAGCGTTAGTTACTAGAGAGAAAATAAGTTTGCTTCCATTGCACATAAAATTGAGACTAATGAAACGGTGTGTCAAAGCATTGGATACAAATAGTTTCTGTTTTAATTATATATCGAGGAAATATCCTGGTTTTCCTGGCTGGCATTTTCGATGGACCGCAAATTAGGAAAGATAACAATTTCGTGTGTTCACTTAATAATATAGAACCTGACCTCTTACAGTGAGGAACAAGGAGAGAGATTTCATCAGAACCTAAATAATATCGAAGAAAGATACTAGGGTCGACGGGATGAACAAATGATTACTGCTGAAGTATCATGCGTGAGTACCTGGAAGGAATTCACTCGAAGAAATCACGAAAAAGAAACTTTCTCCATGTTCAATGATATAACAAAAGGCAAAAAATATGAAATAATCGTAATTTTTCAACATCTATAAAGTAAAGTAAAGTTTTTGGGTTAGAGGCGCATCAGCAACTAGGCTATTTAGCGACTGGACCTACAGCTTAACGGGGGTTCCGAACCACGGTCATCAGCTTCCGACAAACCCAGGCCAGTACCCCCCTCGGGCTATAAACCCTTGGTTATGTGCCTACCCATAAGTCTATCAGGAAACCTACCGACTGGCGAGTGACCAACGCAGAACACTTCTCAGAAGGCATCCAGCCTTACCCAGCCTTTAACTGGCGTGACTGAAGGGTAATTCGTAGTCGGATTTTACACTCTTGCCTAGAAACAATCACAAACATTTAGGAAAGATAAACGGACAGAAGAAAGAAAAATAACCATCCGAGCGCTGGAATCGAACCAGCTACCGCTCCAGCGCGGATTCGGCAAAGCAGACGCTCATACCGCCGCACCAACGCGACCGGCTTCAACATCTATCATATCTCGAAAACTATACGTACGTTTCAAGAAATATATGTATTTTTTTCTTTATTTGGGTTTTTCGTCACGATCTAAAACTCAAAAAATATCAAAAATATCTGTTTTTATGTAAATAAAGAATCACTGGGTAAAAACAAAAAACCAAACGGAGACAAATTTCTCAGTGATTCTTTTTTGTAATAAATTTGTCTAACGAACGAAATTTTCAAAATATAGAAATGGGAAATTCGGGAAGTATTCTCCTCCCGTTTTCAAAACGAATCTAATAATAACGTATATTTGTGTTTTTTTTGTGTATGTCAATGATACTTATATTGACAATTAGTTTTTAATGACAGTGACATACTAGATAGGTATCTCAATTTCTTTTCCATTCACTCAAAATCGGTCAAAATAGAAGTCATTAAAAGTTTATATGACAGAGCAAAACTTGTTTGTACCGATATCGATACACTACAAAAAGAAATAAATCACATAAAAAACATTTGATAAAAAACAGTTTTCCAAAAAATTTTATAAATAAATCCTTTAAAACTTTTTTTAACACCAGACAAAACAGACAAGTTATTAATAACAATAATAATAACTCTCAAACAATTAACAGAAGATTAATAATATACGGAAGATTAAAAGAAACCGCTATAATTAATTCAAATTAAAATAACTGTATTGCTATGCCTTCGGTAGTTTTAAATTCAATATGGTTCCCGATTCTTAAGAATACAATTAAAAACATTTAAGAATTTCAATAAACAATCACAATCGCACGGTAAACCTCACCTATATATATATATATATATATATATATATATATATATATATATATATATATATATATATATATATATATATATATATATATATATATATATATATATATATATATATATATATAATTTATTTTTTTTGGTAGTATGTCACTGTCATTTAAAAACTAATTCTCAATGTAAGTATCATTGACATACACAGAAAATATATTTACTTCCTATCGAGAATAATTCCCGAAACGTTAAAGTTAAAAGTTTATAAATTTTTTTAAAACATTTTTATATTTTTAAAATGTTGTTCGTTAGGCAAATTTATTACAAAAAAGAATCACTGAGAAATTTGTCTCCGGTTTGGTATTTTGTTTTTACCCAGTGATTCTTTATTTACATAAGAACAGATATTTTTTGAGTTTTAGATCGTGGCGAAAAACCCAAATAAAGGAAAAAATATATGAACACGCTCCAATCATTCACACATTACTTAAAAAATATATGTACCGTTAGAACCAGGCTAACGAACATATTAAACCACCAAATCCACTGTAGACCTGTATTATTTAGAAGAAATATTTTTTGTTGTTTGCATTTTATCAACAATATTTCCCATAAAAAATCTACTTTTAGTTTTCCTTCCTTGGTTTGTACTCCGATGGAGAAGCTTCAATATTTCTTTTACTTTAGATTTAAAATAATGCCAAACTGATGGTCAAATGTTATATTTATTTTTGTTATTAATGCTAAACTTTGTATATAATTCAAAGATAAAGATTATTTATGAAAACTGAAAAAAATTAATAAACTTAAATTCCTATTTCAACAAGATAACATAAGATCGCAGTCAAAGAATGCAGCTTAAAAAGAATCTCAGAATGAGATAATGACCTTATTTTTCAACATAGTTTTCTTTTCGCTCGATACACTTCACTTGACGATTTCCCAACTTATTTGTGACTTCCAAAAAGTACGACTTGTCGAACTCAGCAAAAAAAGGCCTCCGTTGGACAATGATCTTTTCATTTGATGTAGATGTCTTTTCTGACAACCAGTTTTTCATAAGAGAAGAGAGAAGGAAGTAGGAGAGGGTTAACTCTAGAGATCAATTGGTAGCTGCATATTAACCAGTTTCGCAATTACAATGGTCCACAAATGAGGCAGTATATTGTCGTGGTGAAACAAAACGTTTTCACGACGACACGACTTTTTATTGGTTTGTTTTATGAAATTTGACGATGATGCGGCATAATATCCTTCTCCAATCGTCTTTCCCTTTTCCAAATAGCTGATGATACCTTACAAATCCCAGGAAACAATAACTATAACATTTCTGGTATATTTGGGTTTATTTTTTTTTGGTTTCTGGTGTGTCACTGGCTGACATTTTTATGGAAAACATAAATAATAAGATAATTTAGCGGTTGTTTAAATCATCAGTTTACTGATAAAGATATACTGGTGTTATTATAATTTGTTTCACAGTTTTCAATTTTTAACTTACATAAGTTCTGTATATAAGAATATTAAATAACAATTACTTTAAACAAAATTTTGCAATTTGTCATAAACAGTCTCATACAGATTTAGTTATGCATAAAGAATCTTGTCATCCTTATTTACCAAAGATGCCAACTTTTAATTAATTTTTACACAGATTATAAAACTTTTCAGTGTCAATAAATAATTATAACAAAGAATGAATTGCCATCGCAAAACAGATCGCAATAAATAACAGATACCGAATGACCACCGAATGGTACGAGCAAAGGTTAGGATTAACTGTCGAAGAGAACGCGAGAGAATGGTAAGATCAAAGAAGGACAGAGTGGATTCTGGGAAACTGCTGGAGAGAGGAAGCGATTTTGAGAATGCTCTGTCCAACCGGTTTGCTGTGTTAAAGATCCGGGGGAGGTGGAAAAGTCAGTTTAATATGAAGAAATCGCCAACAATATGCTTCAAACGGCTGCTTCAATAGCACCAGAAGAAAAATGTCTCAAACAGACAAAAACCTCCAGTGAGACCATTTATTTAATGAAGAAATGGCGGGCAATGAGAAATGCAGGTAGTCCTTTTGGCAGGATCGAGTACACTGAGCTCTGCAAATGATAAGAAAACGTATTAGAGAGTATCTATACCAAATCTAAACCATCTATACCATCTCTAAACCAAATATAGTAGAGTATCTATACCAAAAAATGGGTTTCTAGCATCCTTTGAAGTCAGCAACATGTTCCCGAATATTCCGAACAAAGATTGTCTACTATTAATAGATAATTTACCTATAAAAAATAACATTAATCCAATTATTAACCAAGATATTTTAGAACTCTTTAACTTATGCATTAATGAAAATTATTTTCTATTTAATAACGTTTTTTACAAACAAAATGGTCCAGCAATGGGTCCAGCAGATGGTCCAGCAATGGGTTTCGCACTAAGCCCTTTATTATTAGAACTGTTTATGTCAAACTTGGAACATAATTTTTTAAAAACGGATAAAGCAAAAAATATATTGTTTTGGTTTAGATATGTAGACGACATTTTGGTTTATTATACTGGAAATGACAGACAAATAGAAGGAACATTAAAGCATTTAAATAGTATCCATCCAAAAATAAAATTTACACTAGAAAAAGAACAAAATCAAACCATACATTTTCTGGGCCTTTCAATATCCAAACAAAATAATAAACTAGAATTTAATATCTATAGAAAACCCACATGCTCAGATATAACAATTACAAAACATTCAATTCACCCCATTACACATAAATATGCTACATATAAATCTATGATTAACCGAGCTTTCACAATTCCACTATCTGAAAATATTAGAAAAATAGAACTGCAAAAAATAAAACTAATAGCACAAAATAACGGTTAAAACAGAGAAGTTAGTTACTTAATAAATCAAAAACGGAAACAATTACTAGTTCATCAAGTATATCCAAAAGTAAAACAAACAAATGATAAAAAGTACTGTAAAATTTCATATTTCTGTCCAATTTCAAAACAAATAGCTCGCTCTTTGAGGAAACATAATTTGCAAATAACGTTTAAAACCACCCAGTCAACCAGTAAATTAATTTTTATTGCCAAAGATAACACATGGGCTGAAAAGTCCCGGGCCTAACACATAGATGGCGCTAGTTTTATTGCAGTCACCTTTTTTTCAGTTCATACTAACCTTCAAAAGACAGCTGTTAAAATTTCATGATATTCTATTCATTAGTTTGTGAGTTATTGTGCTAAGAGTGACGCTACTTTTGTTATTTTCAAAACAATGGATCAAAAACAATTTCGTGTTTTAATTTTGCACTGCTTCTTGATGAGAAAAAATACCGTTCAAGCGAAGCAATGGCTTGAAAAGTGTTATGGAGACTCCGCTCCATCAGAAACAACAATAAAACGTTGGTTTGCTGACTTCAAACGTGGTCGTAGAGACACCGATGATGCAGAACGCAGTGGACGTCCAAATGAGGTGGTAACACCAGAAAACACCAGAAAAAAATCCACAAAATCGTTTTGAATAATGGAAAAGTGAAGTTGCGTGAGTTAGCTGACATCGTAAAGATATCAAAAGAACGTGTTGGCTTTATATTGCATAAGCATTTGGCTATGAGAAAGCTCTGTTCAAAGTGGGTGCCGCGTTTGCTCACTGTTGACCAAAAACGAGAACGTGTTGATGATTCTGAGCAGTGTTTGGCCATGTTTAAACGTAACAAACCGGAATTTTTGCGTCGATATGTGACAATGGATGAAACATGGATCCATCACTTCACTCCGGAATCAAAACGATCGTCATCTGAGTGGACAGCAACTGGTGAACCTCGTCCAAAGCGCCCGAAAGCACAACAATCGGCTGGAAAGGTTATGGCCTCGGTATTTTGGGATGTGCGTGGTGTAATATTCATCGACTATCTTGAGAAAGGAAATACCATTAACAGTGAATATTATATAGCGTTATTGGAGCGTTTGAAGGCCGAAATTGCAAAGAAACGACCGCATATGGCAAAGAAAAAAAATTTGTTTCATCAAGACAACGAACCGTGTCACAAGTCAATCAAAACAATGGCAAAACTACATGAATTGAACTTCGAATTGCTCCCACATCCACCGTATTCGCCAGATTTGACTCCCAGCGACTACTGGCTGTTCGCAGACCTGAAAAAATGCTCGCAGCTAAGAAATTTTGCACGAATGAAGAGGTTATTGCTGAAACTGAGGCCTATTTTGAGGCAAAAGATAAATCATTCTACAAAAGTGGTATTGAAATGTTAGAGCGGCGCTGGAATGATTGCGTTGCTCTTGATGGAGATTACGTTGATGAATAAAGCTAATTTTGAACCAAAAAACTGTGTTTTCTTTGTTAGGCCCGGGACTTTTCAGCCCATGTGTTAAAACATGAGCAAATACAAAATCTGGAGTTTATATGTTAAGTTGCAATGTGCCGTAGCTGCTATGTTAGACAAACCGGCAGAAATTTTCAGACCAGGTACAAAAAACATAAATCTGCATACATATTAAAGAAACAACACTCTAATTTTGTGAACCATTTCCTAAATACCGGACATATATTTCCCGAGATTACAAATTTGAAAATTTTACATACAGCGCCCAAAAACAAAAAATTTAATATTTTAGAAGGTATTGAAATTTATAAATATAATAAAGATCCGTCTAGACAGTTATTAAACGATCAGACGGATCTCCTAAATTGCCCACTATTTAAAATATTGTAAACAATTAACTCCAATAAAAGTATAAAATTAAATACATAGAATATATAAACAGCTGTAAAACCTTAGTTTTAAAGTAGTGTTTGAGAATGTAAAGTCGTTTTACGAAATTATAGTCACACAAATTTTGTTTACAAATAAAAGTGATAGATACCAAAGTAAAAAATTGTTTTATTCCTTTTTTAGTTTTAAATATAGTGAAAATTTAGATATAAAACATAGTTCATTTATTTAAAATGAATTTCCATCAAGCATTACCTACATCAGTTAAATATATTATCCAGGTTCTTAATTAAGCCTGTACAAAGTAACACTTCATTACTTTTACAAGATTATAAGAATTCAAACTCTAACATTAAATATTTATAGAAAAGAAACTGTTCAAGTGAAAGAAGTTATTTTAGATACGCTCTATCTAACAAGACTTTGCAATTGATAGATTTACATATAACCTAGTCATAGCTTGAAAAGGAATATGAAATGGAAAAATTCAGCGTCTGACATATATTCGAAAGAACTAAAACTGTTACGACCAAATTTCAGTTCATTTCGTTTTCTTATTTGGTCAGTCGTATTCGTTATCAGTGATTAAAAAACGAGTTTTCTTCAAACAACTTTATTTTGATAAAAAAAAATGCAACTATAAGATTTGTTCGAAAAATTCTCAGCCTGAGACAGAGATGAACCGATCGAGTACTGGGAGATATTAAAAATATTCAAAAAGCAAAGAAAATTCTCGCAGATACTCACATATACTCACAAATATCCACATCTAAATGTCTGTGATTGTTTCTAGGCAAGAGTATAAAATCCGACATCGAATTACCACTCAGTCACGCCAGTTAAAGGCTGGGTAAGGCCGGAGGCTTCTCGAGATACTTTCGGTTAAGCACAAAACCAAGGATTTATTGCCTGAGGGGGTGCTGGCCTAGGTTTGTCGGTAGCTGATGACCGTGGTTAGGAACCCACGTTAAGCTGTAGATCCAGTCGCTAAATAGCCTAGTTGCTGATGCGCCTCTAACCATAATACCTTTAAACTTTTTAAAAAGTATTTTATTTTAACAGGATTAACTGAGACGGCGATAGAATTAAATACAACTTTAAATGATTCCTCGTTTTTGTTTGCTAAAAAGTGGACTGCTGAATTTAAACGTTGTCCATACATCCAAAAACTATCCCAGCCGGCAAAAAAACACAATGTCATATTAAATGATCTCTGAACGAAACTACACGAACTTGCTGGCATTATAGATATCTCGATAGATCATGTCCTCTCATCATATATATATATATATATATATATATATATATATATATATATATATATATATATATATATATATATATATATATATATATATATATATATATATATATATATATATAGTCACAATTCACCTTGATGATCTTGAAGAGGGAAATAATGTAGAACGAGGTGTACGGCAGGGTGACGCAATACCGCCTGTTCTTTCCTCGGCTGGCCTTGAAGAAGTATTCCGTAAACTGGATTGGGAACAGAATGGTATAAAGATCAATGGTGCAAACTTAAACCATCTTAGATTTGCAGATGATGTCGTTCTCATTTTACAAGACCCAGAGGAGCTGCAAAGACGCATACAAGAACTGCAAAGGGCTGGCGAACTATTTGGCTTGAAAATAAACCTGAAAAAGAGTCGGGTTATGTTCAATAACTTCGCTCAGGCCAGAAGAATTTCAGTTTTAGGAAGGGATTTGGAGATTGTGTGGCTGGCAGGCATTTGGTAGGTTCAACATAGTGTTTAAGAGCAGACTCCCACTTTGCCTGAAAAGAAAAGTCTTCGATCAATGCATTCTACCCGTTATGACATACGGAAGTGAAACCTGGACACTCACATCGCAATCAATTCAAAAACTTCGGGTGGCACAGAGGCGAATGGAAAGATGTATGCTTGGCATTACAAGACGAGACAGAAAGTCCTGCGCATGGATCAGGGAACAAACAAAAGTCTGTGACATCATTGGAAGAGTAAAGCAATTGAAATGGAGATGGGCAGGCCATATAGCGAGGCGATCGGACGATAGATGGATCAAGGCAATCCTGGAGTGGATACCGCTGGATCGCAAACGTCCGCGAAGAAGACCGAAAGCACGATGGATTGATGACATCGTTAAATGTATTGGACCCGAGTGGCAGAGGAAAGCCCAGGGCCGTGAAAGTTGGAAGCATGCTGAAGAGGCCTTCATCCTGCAGTGGATCGATACAGGCTGATGATGATGATAATGATTATGATATATATATATATATATATATATATATATATATATATATATATATATATATATATATATATATATATAGTTATTTCATTTATTTGCATGACTGTTTAGTATTATTATCTTTTTTATTTACTGGAATTTTTGGTCAGTTATTTTAATTTTTTTAAATTGTTTATTCTACCTCAAACAGTTTTTGTTATGTTTTAACTCTTTGTCAACAATTCGAATATTTTTATCCATTAAATTTTCTGAATGAGACATTTCTTAAATAAGACTTCATTAGATTTTTTTCATTTGACAATTTACTCTAAATTACCCCAAACTCAAACAATTTCCCGCTGGATGTAAGCATTATTGTTCCCAGCAAAAATAAAAACGCGAATTTCCCAACGACCTTAACGGAATACGGAAAAGATATTCGACAGAGAAACAAAATATCAAGAGCATATCCTAATGGAAAACGTTGCTCAAATTACCTTAATAAGGCCTTTCAAATCAATTCAAATTATGTTATTTTGTTCTGTATTTTTCGTATTTTCTTTTACCTTCTATATTAACGTGTGTATAATCAAAATAAGGTCGATAATAATACTGTACAATGCAAACTATAGAATCTTTCAAGAAGGGTCGTATTTTAATATAGGGTACTTGAAATGTCTCGTAGTCAAGACTCACGCACTTCAAATCTTAAGTCACGATCATAAAACTTAATATTTTGTTATGGTCAACAGCACCGACCTATCAATTAGAAATAATTTCGTTTATGTGGTATTTTATAAAATCAGAAATTTGAAAAATTGTATATATATATATATATATATATATATATATATATATATATATATATATGTGTGTGTGTGTGTCCCATTAAGGATGGATCGCGGCCGTATCTTGAAAACTATTTATCCCACAGCTTTTGGGGAAAAAAAATTGTACTAAAAATGATCATGAGAAATTCACCAAAAATATTTTTAAAAATCATTTTTTTGTGTGTATTTTCAAGTGTTAACCGAGTAAGAAAAATTCTCAGTTATAATTAGCACACTGTCTCCTACAACTTTGTTTTATGACATTTTGTCGTAATTTCACGAATAGAGGGGGGGGGGTTACCTATTGAGATAAAAAGTCGTCTAATGTCCGTTTGCCTTAACCGATTTTCCTCAATTTGGATTCATTTAAAAGGCAATTTCTGGGACAATCAGATAATCTGGCAGATAAATTATTTAGTTTATAAATGAAACCGCGAGGTGGCGTTACATTCAACAATAGTTTTTTTAAAGTTTTGTTCAGTTTTTTCAAATGGAATGGTACAGCTTTTACTACGTGGCAAGAAAGGTAAATTAAAGAGGAATCGTCCAGTGAAAACCCGTAATATTAAGTTAAAAATTGGTCTTAATATTTAGGTCGCAATCGCAACCGCTAAATTTTATTTAAAAAATAAAATTATCTATTCAGTATCAATCATTATAAATGTTCTAATCCTGACCTTGATAATATTTTCTAATTGAATTACATAAGCGGAAAAAATGCCTTTTCCCAATTGTTGCATTTTCTCTTTTGTGATGCTTAAATACTACTTGACAGAATATTGAAATCAGTCATTAATAAATATACCTACTCTTTCTTTTAAACTAAATGAATGGATGAATGAAATTATGCGTTTTCGGGTTTCCAAATAAACGCATGCAATCCTTAGGTACATTACACAAAGAGTGTAAGAAGGGAACCATGGAAACAAACAAAAACAGTCAAATTAACTTGTCAGTTTTGAAATGCGTTACATTTTCAACATTGCATTTATTGATTATTAATAATTATTATAATAATATCTAACAATGCCTTTTACAAATAACCAAATCCAACCAAAATATTCGAAATCGTTGGATAGGACGGGGTAGTTTATTTTCGTTGCCGGCGAGCTCACCGGATTTGACTGTCCTCGATTTTTACTTGTGGGGAAGACTAAAAGACCTTGTTTTCAAACTGATTTCAACATGATTGAAAGAATTCAAAATTCAATAACCAGCATTTCAAGAGCGGAAATTGAAGCTGCCGTTTTTAGTACTCGTCGGAAAATAAATGTTTGTATTTCTAAGGATGGAAGGCATTTTGAACATTTAGAAAGGCGTTAAAGTTCAGATTCTGTTAATTATTAGACTGTTGTGCTGTTAATTTTATTTGACTGTTCTTATTATTATCATCTTCGTTGTTGGCCCGTTGGCCTTTAAACACGCTCCAAATTAATATGGCACGAAGAATTTGGACCAGTCCTAAGCCTGGGTAAAGTGTGGAGGAAGGTAAACATTAGGTTAATATTTTCTTAACTTAATGCAGGTAGTAGTGAAATAATAACTGATTTTTTCAGAAAAATCGAAATATCTCTTCACATGTCAGAGATATCGATTTCGGGTTTTCACTGGATGATTCCTCTTTAAATTAGCTTTCTAGCCATGTAATAAAAGCTGTACCATTCCATTTGAAAAAACTGATCAAAACTTCAAAAACTATTGTTGAATGTAACGCCACCTCGCGGTTTGATTTATAAACTAAATAATTTATCTCCCTGATTATCTGATTGTCCCAGTAATTGCCTTTTAAATGAATCCAAATTGACGAAAATTGGTTTAGCCAAACGGACATTAGACGACTTTTTATCTAAATAGGTAAAACTCCCCCCCACTTCTTTATTCGCGAAGTTACGACAAAATGTCATAAAACAAAGCTGTAGGAGACAGTTTGCTAATTATAACTGAGAATTTTTCTTACTCGGTTAACACTTGAAAATACACACAAAAAATGATTTTTAAAAAATGTTTAACTCGTCACGCCCTCTTGCGGTCATTTTAGAAGCTTAAACATATTTTTGGTGAATTTCTCATGATCATTTTTAGTACAATTTTTTTTCCTCAAAGCTGTGGGATAAATAGTTTTCAAGATACGGCCGCGATCCATCCTTAATGGGACACCAGGTATATATATATATATATATATATATATATATATATATATATATATATATATATATATATATATATATATATATATATATATATATGATTGTGCATACGGTTTCACGGATGGAGAAGCATGTATTGGGTCTTTCCGGAAGTACATCCGGTTGTCGAGTTGGTCCCTTTCAGGAGCTTGCAGTTTCGTTCAAAATCTCATTTGGAATCCTCAGTCCCTGTCCAGACAGTCTGGACATTTTTCCTCCAGACAGTCATGAACCTCGCGACAGTAAGCACCGAAGATGCTATATGTTTCGCCTCTCGATATTTAGGCTCTTCAGGGTACCGACATATGCTCTCTTGTCAAGAATAGGGAGACCCTATCCTCAGTCAACCACCCATACTTTCGCCGACTTATATGACCGTGTGATGTGACCCTCAACTACTACTGTCTCCTTGGCCGCTGAACAAAGAAGTCTTACAGTATATATATATATATATATATATATATATATATATATATATATATATATATATATATATATTATATATATAGGAGGTTCATTTTTCTCTTAATATATTCTTTTAATTTCCTATTTTTATCCATTTTTTTTAACGTAGTCTTTATGGTAAAATAAAATTAAAAGAGAGACCTTTGACAGAACAAAAATTTTATTACATTTAATTGCAAACTGAATTCTTCTTACAGAATTAGAACAAGAAGTACGGGAGGTTGTTTTACAAACTGCTGAAATGTTGTTCGTGCAATTTACCCTTGCCATTTACCAACTTTTTCAAAAGAGAAAACTCCCGTTTCTAATGCCGACCTGAAGGATATTTCCAAAGCTGTTTCTGTAGAAGCATAATTTAGAGTTTTTATTCGTTTACTTGAAAGCTAAGTAATCTTATAAGGCCGGGTAAAATAAATCTTATTTTTTTAAATATGTCAGTGAATAGCATTACGAGAAATGCTGAGTCTCCTTTTTTTCGTTTTTTTAACGCACCATTAAATGCAGCTTTATAAAAACTATTTTTCTATACATATTAAAATCTGAAGCAACTAAACTGAAAAATAATCGCTTTTATATTTGAATTAAGTGGGATATATTAAAAAGAAATCAAATTAAAATTTGTATTTGAAAACTTTGTAAAATTTAAAATGCAACTCTAAATCATCTTAGAGCATATACGGTAATATACGATGGCATGTTGTTTGGGCCGGTTGAATTAAAAAAAATCGATTTGTTAAACAAAAGATTGTATTCATCTCTAAAGTTATAGCAGCCGCAGATGAGTATTTTGAAGAAAAAAATCACTTCAGAGATGGAATAAATGAATTTGAGAACCGCTAGTAAAACATATTCAGCTCAAGGGGGAATATACAGAAGAATAAGATCACGTTTTCAACTATAAATGTGTTTTATCATTTCCGCTCCACGAACTTTTCAATGAGGATAGCATATGGTACTATCATCTGCCTTACTATGTATGTCAAAACTTTATAAGTTATGCAAAAAATATTCCACGAGAGTTCTCGAATTTGAGTTTAATTATTCAGACAATATAGCGGCAATTTAGTTTAATTAACTATCTATTTAAATAAAAATGAACCTTATTTTTAAAGACAGTTTTATTTAGAGACTTGATAGATAAATACTGAGAAATGCTACATATTTTTATTAATGGTAATTAATGGTATTAATGGTATATATATATTAGTATGAAAAAATCATACTAATATATATATATATATATATATATATATATATATATATATATATATATATATATATATATATATATATACATATCCCCTTTGTGGATCAGATCTTGACGTGGTAAAGTGGTTTGAGTGAGACAATGAAACTTTGAGCTATGCCGTATGGAGCGTAAGTTGCTGGGAGGGTCACCCCTGGCGGACAGATCGAAGCAGAGGCCTCAGACTAACATGGTCCAAAATCTGCCAACCCTCATTTGGCCAGCGTGGTAGATAACGGTCCATGCCTTCGATATGACAGTACAACTTCAAACACGGCCCTCATTTCCCGGAGGCAAAGGAGCAACTACCTACGACAGCGGGAAGATCTGCCCCAAGGCAGAGGGTGCGAAGAATCACCGGGTTAGATCAGGCTGCCATTGGAATTTTGACATTGCTACGGTTAATATACGGACAATGAAAACGGAGACCCGACTGCAAGAGCTGCTAATCGAACTTGACAGCATACATTGCGATATTATTGGGCTATGTAAAACACGAAGAAAGGGCGAAGAGTTAATCTAATTAACAATTAACAATCGAAAGCTGAAAGACAGTGTAGTCAAATTTGAAAGGATATCTGACAGATTAGCCCAATGCGTCATTCAGCTGAATAAAAAGTTTAAGCTTCAAATCGCCCAAGCTTAAACACCAACCATAAGTCATAGACATGAGGAAATTGAGGAATTTTATGATGATGTGGCCCAACTTTTAGACAAAGAGAAGTGCAGGTATAAAATGCTGATGGACGACTTTAATGCCAAAATCGGAAAAGCAAGAACTGGTGAAAATGCAACTGGCCCATATGGAAATGGTGAGCGGGACAATAGAGGTGACAGGCTGGTTGACTTTGCTGGACAGGAACTCTAGAAGTATCTGAAAAAGATCAAGAGAAAATGGACATGGAAAAATCCATCTGAACTCACAAGTGAAATTGATTACATCATGTCAAACGATAAAGCAATATTTTGCAATTATACTGTCATTAACCATTTTAATGTGGGAAGTGGCCACCGAATGGTACAAGCAAAGATTAGGATAAACTATCGAAAAGAGCGCGAAAGACTGAATGTGGTAACCCGCTACCGTCTCAAGAAGATACAAAATTCTTGTTGACGCTTTGTATGTCATTTGGGCAAGTGTGATCACGTTTCGGGAAAAATACCTGATTTGGGGTGGTTAAAAATGGACTCTTTATTTAAATTGAACTGTCGAGTATTGAACGCTTACTGATTACGTCCTCTCCACTTTGCCTCTGCACTGATCACAGTGCCCTTCTTATGGTGTCACGTTATAGCACAGCCATGTTTCATCGTTCTTTCAGCTACAATGCTGCTAAATTGTTTAAATCTCTAAGTAGAGATTTGAGATGTCATTTAGTAATCTACAGAAAGCACATCAGATTTAAATTTAAAATATATCTGCTATCAGCTCAGAGATAGAGCCTTGTATGATATTTTATGATTACCTTCATTTTTCATTGATGAACCTTAGGTATTTTCCTTTATATCATTGTTTTATGGACTGAGCTATTATTTGTTACTTGTATTTGTTTGTGTGTTTTATTTTCGCACATATACGTGGTTATTATTTGTATTTTTATCTGCAGAATGTTAGTTTATGTTTATATACTTTATTTAAGTCTAGTACTATGTATTGTAGTTGGTTTTTGGATACGGTTTGAGTATGAATGGCTCGTTGAGCTAGATTTCTCCCTTTCCATTAACATTTAATTAATTAATAAATGCATTTATTGTTATTATTATTAGTATTATTAATTATGCATATTAGTTTTTTCTCAAAAAACAATTAAATTTACTAACTAGAGCCTTTATATCGCTCGCTTTACTATCGCTCTTTACAAAAAGATTAGGTCTCTAAGACAAAACTTAAGATTAAGCAGAAACTTAATTGCTCTTTAGGGGATAGTGTCCGTGGTTTGAATCCCACATTGATCTGTACGTCTAAATAATTGTCTCTATCTTAAAATCAACAAAATCAAACAATGCATCCCCGTGCATTACCATTTTTCCTTAAATAAAATATAACCTATTTATTTAAAGACCTGTTTTGAAACTGTTTAAGACGAAATTAAATTTGCATTTTTAATTATTTTGATAAAAATAAAACAAAACAAGAACACAAAGCTAAGCAAAATAAATATTGAAATTATTCTTTAGAGATGTCAGTGAGTTCCTTTAGCAGTAACGAGAAAAATTCCTTTTATTTCTTTCGGTTCTTTTAGTACACCGTTAAATATTGCTCTGTGAAAACATTTTTTATTGTTTTCTATTATGTTATATATTGCAGCAGTGCCTCAGTAGGATTAAATTTTGGTTAACAACGTCGAGAAATAGGATCTAATTGAAAAATGAATTTTACTTGCATTTAATTTAATTATTTGTTTTTATATTTTACAGTGAGTTGGTTGATGCACTGTTAATGCTCGTCGATAAAAATATTTTTTTTGTTTATGAATTTCTTACTAATAATGAATGTACTGTCTGTCCTGAAATGTGGCTCAGGCTGGAGGTAACATAAGAGATCAATTCAACACTAGACTAATCCAAAATTGTTTTAATCATTTCTCTTATTTCAATAAAAAACCAAGATTAATATCTAAATTTCCACTATATTTAAAACTTGTACGTATGACAATTGTTTCGACACACAGTGTCTTTTTCAAATACACACTAAATTAAACTAACAGTAAGAAAAGCAGTTACTACCTAAACTAATCTAATAAAACCATAAATGATGATAGTGGGAGTCCCGCGTCTCAATGTCTAGAGTAATATAAGTTTAACAAGGGTGAACCATTCAAGTCTACCTGATCATTAAGTAAAATACCCAAATTTTTTCTTTTATTAATTTTTAGGCTCTCTAAAAGATTTAGTTTTTTAGATTTATTTTCGTTATGCAACAGTTTGAAATTATCGTTGAAAGTGTGATTTTCTAACATTAAGTGATTGGCATAATGAGAATTATTCTGTTCTTTAATATAACTTCTTTTATGTTCATTAAGCCTGGTGGAAAAGGATCTTCCTGTTTGTCCAACATAGACTTTTGGACAAGAACCGCACTCAATTAAATAAACTCCTGATTTATGAAGTTTATTTGTTTGACTTTTATTGTTTTTTATTAAGCGTCCAAGACTATGGTTTGTTCTGAATGCAATATTGATATCGCTTCTTTTTGACAAATGTTTAGAAATTAATTTGGTGACTTTTCCTGTATATGTAATTGTTTTGTATGCGGTGTTCTTGACTTTATAGACAGGATATATTAAATTAATGGTATTATTATAACATTTTTTATTAATTATTTTATTTATAATGTTTGGGTCGTAACCATTATTCACTGAGATCTGTTTGATGACATTCAATTCTTTGTTATAGTTATCTATTGATATTGGGGTATTTATTAATCTGTGTATGAATGAATTAAATGCTGCCATTTTTTGAGAATAAGGATGACAAGACTTGTTATGTATAACTAAATCTGTGTGAGATGGCTTATGATAAATTGTAAAATCATGTTTATTCTCTTTTCTTGTAACTGTTAAATCTAAAAAGTTACTACTGTTGTTTTGTTCTTCTTCAACTGTAAAATGAATGTTCTTATGTAAAGAGTTTATATAAGTTAGGAATTGATTTAATTATCTGTCAGTACCTGTAAAACAAATTATAATGTCATCAACATATCTACACCAGTAAAGTGATGATTTGAATAGCTGATGTTGACATATCTTATCTTCTAAATTATCCATAAAAATTTCCGCCAGTAAAGGACTTAAAGGGTTCCCCATCAACCTTCTTTCGAAAAATAAAATCTGTTATCAAACTCAAAATAATTCTGATCCAAAGTAATTGATAGTAGAAATTTAGATATTAATCTTGGTTTTTTATTTAAAATGAATTTTCATCAAATATTGGCTACCTCAGTTAAATATATTTCTCTTATTCATTGTTTCGCTAATTTTAGATTTCGGAAGAATCTAAAGACACACTGAAATACATTTTAAAGCTAATATCTCTTAATTATAGTAAAAATAATTTTTTTTACATAAAAATAGTATAGAAACATTATAATAGCCTAGTAAATGTATTCACCCTGGACATAAGCATCTGTTTAAGTTTCTAACATCATCAATATTCCTCATAGTCTAAAATTATAATCTTAATAATGTTCGCCTCTAAACACTGCAGGCAATTACCCAATGCGACTAAACTGTGTACCTCCATCCTTGACAATAACCAAATAAACTGGGTCTATTGTCAAACAGAGCCTCTTCGCCTGCGATGTAGAGTTGAAATTAGCTTGCAGAAATGACAAGTAGATTAATTTAACATACATCCGTCAACCGTCTAGTCCTCTATGAAAAACGGACACATTCAGCGTGTGGTAAGGCATCGTTTTCCACATTAATGGTCTCTTTTTCTTAAAATTTATGTTTCCCAGTGTCAAATCTTATTGAAGATTATTCAAAAGATTTTATTGGGATGAGCAATAACGAGAAAATTATATTGTTACCCGTTTTTGGCCTTCAAAAATGTAACCTTAAAATATACAATATATTTTACTACGTTAACTGATACCAAGGGCTAATTAATGTTCAGAGAACATGAGATCTCAGGCGACAAAAGGAAACATTACTCAGTACTTAGACATTTATTCTCATTCTACCAGCCAAAACAAAACATGAGAGGGATTCGTTTACATTATTAAATTAACTAGGTTAGTAATATACAGACATTTAGTAATGACGTTTTCTAGACAATAAACAGTAATGAACTTAATCTAATGTGATTAGTATGATGATAACTTATCTTTGGTCAGTCAATACACAAAACTCCCCGATGAGTGTCGCACAGGCCACGTGAGGTGGAACTTTGGTCTGTTCACCCCTTAAAGTTTCGCATATTCCGTGGGTCTGGTCCTGTAGATCGCGAGGACTTTGACGGCACCCAAAGACTTGCCTGGAAAGAAACCAAAGATTCACCCGGATCAACCACGTGGACAAGAAAAATATGAAAACATGGAAACAATCCCCTACCAAAAAAACCCTATCTGAAAAAAAGAATTATTCGTCGGACGACAAATAATGGCACGGCCACGAGAGTTCTCTAACTAACATGGTCCAAAAATATACCTCGATAGGCTTCGGGGCAGCTCGCAATGTGTTAGCAATAAAATTTCGCAAAGCGGATAAATAACTCATCACTGTTCCCAAAATATCCCGACCTCCAAATCTCTATTTTGCGAAAATCCTCTGCCACTCGGGTCCAATATACTTAACGATGTCATCAATCCATCGTGCTTTCGGTCTTCTTCGCGGACGTTTGCGATCAAGCGGTATCCACTCCAGGATTGCCTTGGTCCATCTGTCGTCCCATCGCCTCGTTATATGGCCTGTCCATCTCCATTTCAATTGCTTTACTCTTCCAATGATATCACAGACTTTTGTTTGTTCCCTGATCCATGCGCAGGACTTTCTGTCTCGTCTTGTAATGCCAAACATACATCTTTCCATTCCCATATATGCCACCGGAAGTTTTTGAATTGATTGCAATGTGAGTGTCCAGGTTTCACTTCCGTATGTCATAACGGGTAGAACGCACTGATCGAAGACTTTTCTTTATAGGCAAAGTTGGACTCTGCTCTTAAGCACTATGTTGAGCCTACCAAATGCCTGCCAGCCACATTTAACACGCCGTTCCACCTCCCGGGCGGTATTCCCCTCCATTGAAATCCCCTGCTCAAGATATATAAAGCTGCCCACAATCTCTAAATCCCTTCCTAAAATTGAAATTCTTCTGTCCTGAGCGAAGTTATTGAAGTTAACCTGACTCCTTTTCAGGTTTATTTTCAAGTCAAATGGTTCGCCAGCCTTTTGCAGTTCTTGTATGCGTCTTTGCAGCTCCTCTGGGTCTTGTGAAATGAGAATATCATCTGCAAATCTAAGATGGTTTAAGTTTGCACCATTGATCTTTACACAGCCGAAAAAAGAATAGGCGATATTGCATCACCCTGCCGTACACCTCGTTCTATATTAATTCCCACTTCAAGATCATCAAGGTGAATTGTGACTGTAGCTCCATCATATATCGATTCTAATAGGTTTACATAGGCTCTCTCTACACTCTTGGCTAAGCAGTGCATCCATTAGCTCATGCTTTGAGATGAAATCAAATTATTTTTCGTAGTCGATTAAAGCCAAGCACAGTGGCATGGTGTATTCGTTGTGCCTTTCTATGACCTGCTGTACAACCTAGATGTGATCCATTGTACTGAATCCACTTCTGAATCCTGCTTGTTCTCTTGGTTGTGCGTCATACATTTGTTTTAATATTCTTTTAGAAATTATCTTAGTGAAAATTTTGTACATTACTGTTAGGAGACTTATTGGACGGTAGTTATTTAAATCTTCCTGTGCTCCTTTTTTATGTAAAAGGATCACTTCTGCATTTTTCCATAAGTCAGGTACTTTTTGTTCTTTGAGGCATTTTGAGTATAATTTTGCCAGTGTTTTATGTAACGTCCGACCTCCAGCTTTTAGCATTTCGACAGTTACACTGTCCTTTCCTGGAGCCTTGCCGTTTTTCATCGATTCTATAGCATTTGTTACTTCTTCCACTAGGATATCTGGCATTTGTTCTTCCGTGGGTATTGTTGTCTTTGATTGGTTCTGATCTTGATATAACTGGTAATAAAATTTTCTAACAATCTCTAATATTTGGGTACGCGCCCTGCACACTGTGCCATCCTCACGCTTTAAATATATATTTGAGTTCTTTTGTTAATTCCTTTGTTTTCTTCCAGGGTTTTTTGCACTAGCTGCATATTGAATCGGCACGTGTCCTCTCTGATACGTTTTCTTATAGTTTTGCAGAGCTCAGTGTACTCGACCCTGCCAAAAGGACTACCTGCATTTCGCATTGCTCGCCGTTTCTTCATTAAATCAATGGTCTCACTGGAGATTTGTGTTTGTTTGAGACATTTTTCTTCTGGTGCTATTGAAGCAGCCGTTTGAAGTACATTGTTGGCAATTTCTTCATATTGAACTGATATTTCCACCTCCTCTGGATCTTGTAACGCAGCAAACCAGTTTGACAAAGCAATCTCAAAATCGCTTCCTATCTCCAACAGTTTTCCAGAATCCACCTTGCCCGTCTTTGATCTTACCATTCTTTCGCGCTCTTTTCGACAGTCAATCCGAACCCTTGCTCGTACCATTCGGTGGTCACTTCCAACATTAAAATTTGTCATTTTGCATTGCCACTTGGCATTTGTCACTTCATCCAACAGGATAACGGGCATTTGGTCTTCCGTGGGCATTGCTATCTTTAACTGGTTTTGATTCTCATATAATTTTGAATAAAATTTTCTTAAAACTTCTAACATTTCCGTACGCTTCCTACACACTGTGCCATCCTCACTCCTTAAGGCAAACATTTGTGTCCTTTTATTTCTCCGCTTGGAGTTAGCTTTGTTTATTTTCTTGTTTTCTTGTAGTATTTTTTGCACTAACTAACGTTGGACCGATGCGTTTCCTCTCGAATACATGTTCTTATAGTTTTGCAAAGCTCAGCGTACTCGACGCTGCCAAAAAGACCCTCTGTATTCCTCATTGTCCGCCGTTTCTTCATTAAATGAATGGTCTCGTGGAGATTTTTGACTGTTTCAAACTTCTTTCCGCTGATGCTATTGCAGCAGCCGTTTCAAGCACATTGTCGATGATTTTTTCATATTGATCTGTTAGTTCCCTCTCGTCTGGGTCTTAAAACACAGGAAAGCGGTTCGACAAAGCAATCTCTATCATCATCTCGGCAGCAGCTTCCCAGAATTTACTTTGGCCTTCTTCGATCTTACCATTCTTGTACGTTTTCTTCGACAGTTTATCCTAACCTTTGCTGGTACCATTCCCAAATCCCTTCCAACATTAAAACGGTTAAGCACAGTACAATTACAAAATATTGCTTTATCATTTGACATGATAGTCAATTTCATGTTCATTTTCTGCTGATTTTTTTTAAGAAACGAGTTCATAATGTACAGTTCTTGTCCATCAACAAAATCAACCAGTCTGTCATATATATATATATATATATATATATATATATATATATATATATATATATATATATATATATATATATATATATATAAATATATATATATATATATATAATAAATATATATATATATATATATATATATATATATATATATATATATATATATATATATATATAAAAGTCCTCAAGGAATGTGCAGAGAAAGTTGAGCTACAAATATCCTTTCAAAAAACCGAATTCTTCTGCTCAAAATTAAATGTCCAAAATTTGAACACCAAATACGGCAAAATAAATAGGGTCACTCACTTCAAATACCTGGGCGAGATCCTCGAACCCACAGGAGCAGAGAAGATAGCACAGAAGACTCGATTGCAGAAGATGAAAAGGGTATATGGCAAGACACACAATATCTACAATAAGAAATGCCTATCCACACACGCAAAAATAAACACTACAACACAGTAATCAAACCAGAGGTACTATACGCAAGCGAGACACTTACACCCAAAACTGACGCCCAAAACTGACGCCCAAAACTGACAGAGGAAGGATACAGACTACATTCTAGAAAGACCACAGAGAGAAAATGTCCAACGTAGCGGCGGACATAAGAAAAAGAAGGTTGAAATTCTATGGACATATCAGTAGACTCCCACCGACAAGACTCACCAACAGAATTCTTACGTACATACAAGGAGTCAAGTCAACAGTACCATGGATCGCACAAATCAGAGCTAATCTGGGAAAGGCACAAATGGGTCCGACAGAGATTGAGGATAGAAGAACGTACAGACACAAAATACATATGTGGAACGTTGCATCAGAGAGCGAAGTTTCGAGGAAATCAAGAACAAAGTGGACGGAGGAGAGAAAGAGAATCCACGGAGAAAGGATGAGAGAGGTGTGGAGGATTAGAAAGAACACTCGAAAATGAGTCAGGATGCTTTGCGTGATCCAACCGGATCTATACGCAGCTAATAATAATAATATATATATATATATATATATATATATATATATATATATATATATATATATATATATATATATATATATATATATATATATATATATATATATATATATATATATATATATATATAATAACGTAGCAATTCTCCCAACCGACAAAAGGAATGTCACGTCATACTTAATACCATCGACAATGAAATTAAAATATCTGTTAGAAAGTTCAGACTACAGGGAAATTCTATAAGGAAAATGAAACGATCCTACAATATATCTGGTTTATTAATAAAAGATAAAAAAATAATTTAAAGTTTTGAAATTTTTATTTGAAAATCATCAAATAAATTTAATTCGAATAAGAGACATAATTCCTTCCTAATCGAAATATCTTTCTCGATGTTACTATCAAAATTAAAAATCTCAGCCAAGCGGCGAAATGCAATTTTCTTAATTGAAAACAATAAAAAATGGTTCCGAAGAGCTATATTTAATGATGCCTCAAAAGGAAACTGAGAAAAAAAAGGATTTTCCTCGTTTTCTGTGAACCGAATCACTGCCATATTTGAAAAATAAGATTTATTCTGCTCGGCTTTGTACGCCTGCCTCGCTTTCAAGCAAAGAAGTAAAAAATCCAAATAATGCTTCTACTGAAACAGCTTCATAACCGTCCTTTAAAACGGCATTAGAAACACGATTTTTCTTTCTGGAAAAAGTTGGTAAAGTGTGTGGATATATAGCAGGAAGGAAGTGCTTTTCGCAATGTGTACATCGGTGTTTTTTGTCTGCCGTACTGTTGCAGGAGAAAGAAAGCAAAGACGACTTTCGTTTCGTGTTCTTCATCGAGCTCCATTGCATTTTAAATAAAATGGCTTAAAATGCAATTTGAAAATTTCCGGATATCTCTGTTAAGTTAAGTCAATAACTATTGAACTATTACAAATTAAAAAAAATATATTTTTTTTGCATTTTTTACATGTTGATAACAAGAATAACAAAGCATCATAAAAAAACTTTGAATTTAGTGAAAATCTAAGGACGAGGAAAGAATTGAAGGAATAATTTAGCAAATAGATATCAAGGAATCTTCCATCTTACATATGACAATTGTTTCGACACACAGTGCCTTTTTCAAATACAAACTGTACTAAACAGTTTAATATAGTTTGTATTTAAAAAAGGCCCTATGTGTCGAAACAATTGTCATACATACAATTTTAAATATAGTAGAATAATTTTGTAAATAGAGATCAATGAATCTTTCAGTGACTAGTGAACTCTTATAAATTAAGAACAATCTTTTTGCATTTAAGTTTACTATGTTGATAGCTTGATTGTTAAAGTGTTACGAAAGAACTTTGATTTTAAGGAAAATCTCATGATGAAGAAAGAATTGGAGGAATAATTTTGTAAACAGAGGCCAAGGAATCTTCCACTGACTAGTGAACTCTTACAAATTAAGAAAAATCTTTTTTGCATTTAAGTTTACTATTTTGATAATTTGACTGACAAAGTGTTAAGAAAACATTTTGAATTTAAGGAAAATCTCAGGATGAAAGTATAATTGGAGGAATAATGTTGTAAATAGAGGTCAAGGAATCTTACAGATACTAGTGAACTTTTGTAAATTAAGAAAAATCTTTTTTGCATTTACGTCTACTCTGTTGATAATTTGATTGATAAAATAGTACTACAAGTTTTAATTCGGGGGAAAATCTCAGACTGGAGAAAAAAGTGTAGGAATAATTTTATAAAAATAGGTCAAGGAATCATCCAGTGACTAGTGAACTCTATTTTTGACATATATGTTCACTATGTTGATAACTTGTACTAATTAAGTTAATTGTACAAATAATCCTGTAAATAGAGGTCAAAGAATCTTCACTGTGACTAGTCGACCCTTACAAATTATGAAAAATCTTTATTGAATTTAAAAAACTTCCGGGAATTCCGGGGAAAATTTCAGGATGGAGAAAAAATTGTACCAATAATTTTGTAAATAGAGGTCAAAGAATCTTCCAGTGACTAGTGAGCTCTTACAAATTAAGAAAACTCTTATTTACATATAAGTTTACTATGTTATTAACTTGACTGACAAAGTATTACTGGATGGAGAAAAAATTGTACGAATAATGTTATAAAAAAAAGTTAAATAATCTACCACAGATTGACGAACTCTTAAATCTTTGAAAGTTCTGAATGAGACAAATGGATTTCTTCGTATGACTGGTACCTACAAAAATTCAAACTCATATTTGATATTAGATTTTTGAAAATACCTGGTTAAGAATTTGCTACTAACAAAAATTTTGACATTATTGATCATCCTTGTGGGAAGAGACGCATTGTCTCATTTTTACCTACATTTTTTCTCCTGAACCTAAAGAGAATTACCATTAAACACCAACCATCTGTTTATGATATTAACGTGACACAAAGTAAACACAAAGTATTTATTTATTTATTTATTTATTTATTTATTTATTTATTTATGTATCCAAACATCAAAACAGTTTTTATACTCTGAAAGCGGCTAGCGAATTCTCTAGATTGACATTTGTAAACTTTAAACGCCGTCCGCGAACTGGTTTCTTCAATCGAGGAGGCAAGAAAATGTCACATGATATCAAATCTGGTAAATATGGTACCTGCGGAACGGTAATTGTTTGATTTTTAGAGAAAAAAATGATCAAAAATTATTCCCCTGTCCGATCGTGCGTTATTGTAAGGTAAAATCATGAATTGTTTTGCGACAGTAATATCTACAATATATCTAATACGCATGTGACAATTACTCAATCTAGATCTTTGATTTCGTAATGTTTTCATCATCGGCTCATGTGGAAGGCCCACGTGAAATGGTTGTATCAATACGTAAAGCGCGCACAAAAATGAAACCTCAACTACTTTGCTCACTGACTGCAATTTTCCTTATTGTAAACAACAAAAAATGGTTCCAAAGAGATATTTTTTACTGAAACGTCTCTACATTTACTGGGAAAATTTGAAAACAGGATTTATTCGACTACGCTTTATGCCTCTGCTTTCAAATAAAAAAGTATGAAATTTAAAATATATTTCCGCTAAGACAGTTACCTAACTATCCTTTAATTCGGCATTAGGAGCACGTCTATTTCTTTCTAAGATAAATTGGTAAAATGCAGAAAATACAGGCATAAATTACAGAAAGGAAATTCATCTCGCAATGTCCAAATCGACGTTGTGCTCCTTGCTGCAACACGCTGCCGTGCTTTAAAACGGAAAAGAAGGAAATATTTCTTATGATTCAGGTTCCGTGGCAGGTACCGTTTGCATTTAAATAGAATGGCATAAAAATGCAATTTATAAACTGCCAAATCCACTATTTCCTTTTAATCTTACCTTGGGAGCAAAGCTATCAAAAAATCTAGTAGACTAGTACAGGATATTTTTTTCTTAATTTGGGTTTTCTCGCCACGATCTAAAACTCAAAATATTGACATTCCACGACATTTTAATATTAAAACAAAACAACACATTAAAAACTACAGTTTACAGAAAACCGACAAACACAGATAGGTATCTCAATTTATTTTCCAATCACTCAAAATCGGTCAGAATAGGAGTAATTAAAAGTTTATATGACAGAGCAAAACTTGTTTGTACCGACAGTGATACACTACGAAAAGAAAAAAATCACATAAAAGACATTTTAATAAAAAGCAATTACCCAAAACATTTTATAGATAAATCGTTTAAAAATTTTGATACTAGACAAAACAGACAAATTATTAATAACAATAATAATAGCTCTCAAACAATTAACCTCACAATTCCTTATATCCGCGGTATTTCTGACACAATTAAAAGAGTAGGAAATAAATACAACATAAGAACGACATTTAAAACAAAAAATACTCTTAGATCTCTATTAACAAATGTGGCAAATTCTATATAGGTGAGACATCTAGACCGTTAGATGTTAGAGTAAAAGAAAGGGCGATTTTAATAAATCTAGAATTTGTCAACATGCATGGTAATCGGATCATAAAATTAATTGGAATAATTCCAAAACGGTATTAAAAGAATCGGTAACAAAATACACAAGATTAAAAGAAACCACTATAATTAATTTAAATAAAAATAAATGTATTGCTATGTCTTCGGTAGATTTAAATTCAATATGGTTCCCGATTCTAAAAAATACAATTAAAAACATTTAAGAATTTCAATAAACAATTACAAGCATACTGTAAACCTCACCTATATATATTTTTTGGGTAATATGTCATTGTCATTAAAAAGCAATTGTCAATGTAAGTATCATTGACATACACAAAAAATATATTTACTTTCTATATTTTCAAAATTCATAGAAATTAATATTCTTTATTTTTAAATTCGTTTTGAAAACGGGAGGAGAATACTTCCTGAAACGTTAACGTTAAAAATTTGTATATTTTTTTAGAAAATTTTTTATTTTTAAAATTTTGTTCCTTAGGCAAATTTATTACAAAAAAGAATCACTGAAAAATTTGTCTCCATTTGGTTTTTTATTTTTACCCAGTGATTCTTTATTTAATTAAGAACAGATATTTTTGATATTTTGAGTTTTAGATCGTGGCGAAAAACCCAAATAAAGAAAAAAATGTATGAACACGCCATAATCATTCAGACATTATATATACAGGATGTTTACAAAGTTGAGTTATTTGTATTAAAAGGTTGTAGAACTCGTAAAAATAATTTTACCAGTGTAATTTTACCAAAAATCACTTATGCAAAAGTTGCAAAATAAAGACGTTATGAACTTATGTCCGTCCACTGCGTCATAAACACAAAGTATGTGTTTCCTGCTGATACTGGGTATGGCTAGTTTTTTGTATTCTTGTACGATATTTCTTTTGAGTGCGATGTTCGATTTGACCAGTTGCAATAATTCCTTAATCATGCATGTTTAATGTTTGCTCGTTTATGAAAACAATGAATTAGGAGACATATGAACTTACGGCGAGTGCAAACAAAATACAGCTGCAGTAATCACCCGGCTCCGTGGATGTTTGTAAATTTAGTTATAAAACTTCACGACACAGGGTACTTAAAGGCACAACGAGTAAGTCACGCTGGAAGACCTCCTCCACGTGAAATGGTAAAGATTGAGGAAGAAATTTTAGAAATTTTCGAAAACGAGCCATCAACGAGCACTAAGTCTATAGCAGGTCAAGTTGAAGTTGGTAATAGTAAAGTGTGCAAGAATATATGACAAGAACACTTTTATCCCTATCATTATCAACCGGTACAAGCGTTACAACCCGAAGATCCCAGAAGAGTTAAATTTTGTCAATGGCTTTTAAATTAGTACAACAGAAATGAAAATTTTACCAATTTTCTTTTGGTTACTAACAAGGTCACATTTACAGGAAATGGAGTAAATAATTTTCACAACAAAAATCATTTTCAGCTCAGATTTTCAGTAAATGTTTGGGGTGGCATAGTAAATGGCATGCTCATTGCTCCTTTCCTTCTTCCAGTATTATTTAGACTTTCTTCAAAACAATCTGCCGCAATTATTTCAAGATGTTCCTGTAAATGTTAGACAGAATATGTGAACTAATAAAAGTGATAGATAACAAAATAAAAAATTGTTTTATTCCTTTTTTAAAAAATGAACTATCACAAAGTAACGGACAAATCAATCAGAATATGTGGTTTCTACATTATGGAGCTCCGCCCCATTTTAGACGAGAAGTTCACGAACATTTAAATAATGAATTTCCTAACAGATCCATCTATCTTTATCTCCGAAACGGCGTTAGATGGCGTTGCGGGAATGGTGCCAGTGGATTGAACGGAGTCTGTTATGTCAGGAAATGTGTCTTTAACATCGATAACTATTTGAATTTGAAAGTTAGAAAAATATTTTTCGTTTTTTTTCGGACATCTGCGTTTATCTCCGAAACGGCGTAAGATAGCTTTGCGGGAATGGTGCCAGTGGACCGAACGGGGTAGGACATATGCCTTTTACAATGTTTTCAATTTGAATTCCAAAGTTGGAGTAACTTTTATCTTTTTTTTTTCGGATATTCGCGTTTATCTCCGAAACGGCGTTAGATGATTTTGCGGGAATGGTGCCAGTGGATCGAACGGGGTCTGTGATGTTAAAAAATGTGTCTTTAACATTATTAACTATTTGAATTTGAAAGTTAGAAAAATATTTCTCGTTTTTTTTTCAGACATCTGCGTTTATCTCCGAAACGGCGTTAGATCGCTTTGCGGGAATGGTGCCAGTGGATCGAACGGGGTCTGTTATGTCTGGAAATGTGTCTTTAACATCGATAACTCTTTGAATTTGAAAGTTAGAAAAATATTTTTCGTTTTTTTTCGGACATCTGCGCTTATCTCCGAAACGGCGTAAGATAGCTTTGCGGGAGTGGTGCCAGTGAACCGAACGGGGTCTGTTACGGTAGGACATATGCCTTTTACAATGTTATTAATTTGAATTCCAAAGTTGGAGTAACTTTTATTATTTTTTTTCGAATATTCGCGTTTATCTCCGAAACGGCGTTAGATAGCTTTGCGGGAATGGTGCCAGTGGGTCGAACGGGGTCTGTGATGTCAGAAAATGTGTCTTTAACATTATTAACTATTTGAATTTGAAAGTTAGAAAAATATTTTTCGTTTTTTTTTTCAGACATCTGCGTTTATCTCCGAAACGGCGTTAGATCGCTTTGCGGGAATGGTGCCAGTGGATCGAATGGGGTCTGTTATGTCAGGAAATGTGTCTTTATCATTGATAACTATTTGAATTTGAAAGTTAGAAAAATATTTTTCGTTTTTTTTCGGACATCTGCGTTTATCTCCGAAACGGCGTAAGATAGCTTTGCGGGAATGGTGCCAGTGGACCGAGCGGGGTCTGTTACGGTAAGACATATGCCTTTTACAATGTTATCGATTTGAATTCCAAAGTTGGAGTAACTTTTATCATTTTTTTTCGGATATTCGCGTTTATCTCCGAAACGGCGTTAGATAGCTTTGCGGGAATGATGCCAGTGGGTCGAACGGGATCTGTTATATCAGGAAATGTGTCTTTAACATCGATAACTATTTGAATTTGAAAGTTAGATAAATATTTTTCGTTTTTTTTCGGACATCTGCGTTTATCTCCGAAACGGCGTTAGATCGCTTTGCGGGAATGGTGCCAGTGGATCGAACGGGGTCTGTTATATCAGGAAATGTGTCTTTAACATCGATAACTATTTGAATTTGAAAGTTAGATAAATATTTTTCGTTTTTTTTCGGACATCTGCGTTTATCTTCGAAACGGCGTAAGATAGCTTTGCGGGAATGGTGCCAGTGGACCGAACGGGGTAGGACATATGCCTTTTACAATGTTATCAATTTGAATTCCAAAGTTGGAGTAACTTTTATCATTTTTTTTCGGATATTCGCGTTTATCTCCGAAACGGCGTTAGATGATTTTGCGGGAATGGTGCCAGTGGATCGAACGGGGTCTGTGATGTTAAAAAATGTGTCTTTAACATTGATAAATATTTGAATTTGAAAGTTACAAAAATATTTTTCGTTTTTTTTTCGGACATCTGCGTTTATCTCCGAAACGGCGTTAGATCGCTTTGCGGGAATGGTGCCAGTGGATCGAACGGGGTCTGTTATGTCAGGAAATGTGTCTTTAACATCGATAACTATTTGAATTTGAAAGTTAGAACAATATTTTTCGTTTTTTTTTTCGGACATCTGCGTTTATCTCCGAAACGGCGTAAGATAGCTTTGCGGGAATGGTGCCAGTGAACCGAACGGGGTCTGTTACGGTAGGACATATGCCTTTTACAATGTTATCAATTTGAATTCCAAAGTTGGAGTAACTTTTATCATTTTTTTTTCGGATATTCGCGTTTATCTCCGAAACGGCGTTAGATGATTTTGCGGGAATGGTGCCAGTGGATCGAACAGGGTTTGTGATGTCAGAAAATGTGTCTTTAACATTGATAACTATTTGAATTTGAAAGTTGGAAAAATATTTTTCGTTTTTTTTCGGACATCTTCGTTTTTGATTCCATGGAAAACTGCTTTGCTCGTCCTTAATTTAACGAGTTGGTGTTAGTCCAACTAATCATACAAATTTCTGTACTCTTCGACCATCTATAAATTAGATTATCCTGTAAAACTGTCAAATCGGTAGTCGAATTTTGTTCTTGTCTGTCCTTGTCTAATTCTTGAATACTATTATTTCTATCCTACAAAATGGACAATCCTGTAGGGCTTTTTTATTGTTACTGCCCTGAGTTGTGTTGCTACATCTAGATTCTTTGCGGATACACAGTAATATTCCTTCTTATAAATTATCCCTACATGAATTAAATATTATAAATAGTTTTGATTGATTGCGCGGTTGGCTCTTGGTGAAACATAGTAACAATGATAATAATTAAATGATAATAATTAAAAAAGCCATATACGACGGCAAAAACCTAACAAACACCCAGCTAGACTTCGGAAATACTCCAATTATTGATAGTGTAATAAATTTAACGAGATGAAGAAACCGACTTCCATTAGACAGCACTTTGAAACTTTAGTTTAGTTTATACATAACTCTCTTTGAGAATGGTCGCGAGGCCGAAACATGTTAGAGAATATCTTGAATATATTGTGAAACAAATACCAAGTGTTTTAATTATTAAAAGTTATAAAAACGATTGCAAAAACAAAAGGAACCCTAATCTGATTTCATTCTGAACTTACCTTTGAACCTCCATATCTTATAAAGAAAGTAAAGATATGTGGGAATAATAAAAGCAGTCAAAGATATAGGTTTAACCAATAGAGCGATGACTAAGATGGATAAATTGTTTTATTTACCCGAAACTCCGATTGTTTCGGAACGTCTGTTCAGAAAGAGGGCGAATTGAGTGAGCCGAACCGTTTGTGCGAGCCGAACACATTGTGTGAGGTCACAAATTGTTCCGATTGTTTTCGGGATTTATCGACGGGTCATCGGTACTTGGTTTAAAAATGTATTTTCAATTTGATATAACATTTTAATTATAAAGAAAAAAATTAAAATAAAAACTGTTTTGTTATAAAATGTATATATGATCTTTCCATTTATGACAAAAAAAATGTTCAAAAGCCCAATTGCTTCACGAATTATGCGCGGTTTGTAGGAATATATAGGTGCGATTACTTTGGCTTTTTCAAAATTTGTTGGTTTGACCGATATATGATTGGGAGCACCCAGAACGAGGAATCTCATAGACACCATGTGACTCTTGTAGAATATTCTTTTTAATATTCTTTTTCACTGGTCTAAGGAAACTGGATATATTTTTTCTGTTGTAAATATCGTTTCGATATTACGGGATCTGAATATGTGGCAAATTTTTTCGGTAACTCCTTTGATGTATGACAGAAGAACTTTCTCTACACAGACAATTCTCTATTGGATTGATGGGTATGACCTGTTGCCTGAAGTTTATCAATATGCCTTTTTATTTGACGCATGTCATAGCCGTTTTGAATTAGTGCCGTTTCTAGTGAATTAATTTCTATTTGCCTATATTCCTTGTCCAGCCATCTTATATATCCAGAAATTAAAGTTTTGACCACCAAATTTAATTAGGATGGATGATGTGAATTCACATTTAGATAACGGTTTGTGTGGGTAGATGTAGGTAGTGATAGACTGAATAGGAGAATCTTTGGTTTGGCCTTTATGATATAAGAACCTCACGAAAGTTTTCAGTCTCTATAGTAAATTGGAGCTGGGGATGTATTCCCATCAAATGCGAAAGCATCAGATATAAAGATTGAATTGTTTAAGTATTGTATTTGTACTGTACGAGACAATATCAAAACAAACATGAATGTTAATTTCGGATATACTATGCCTTTGAAGAAGCTCAATGAAATGAGAGGAATTTTTGATATTGAACAATGATTTTTTCACGAGCGGCTGCAGAATGTTCGCTAAATATCTTGCGAATTTGTGAGTTGGTGAACGACAATTGGACGAAGAGGAATGTCAGTTTTATGGATTTTTGGGAAATCATACATTTTAGGGATAGATTTTTTACGAGGTATTAAAGCCTTTTTATCATCCGATGGAAGATTAGAAGTATTGATGACAGAGCGCGTTTTGTTTTCTAGGTATGTTGTAGGATCATTAGAAATTTGTTTGCAGTCGGTACTTTTTAATAGATCAGACATTTCATTCATTTGGCAGTCTCATAACCTAGTCTGGCCATCTTATTCCTTGGGATATCACCACAGATTATACGGTCAGGCTCTTGTACAGTTCCTCATTTGTTTATATATTTATCTACCACTTTGTTTCCGGCGTATATTCTTCGGAAACTCATTCGTTTCTACACATCAAGTCTTATTTCTTTTACTTTATTTAATATTCACAATTCACAACCATATAGTGTCGTTACCAAACACTGCGCGATATAGCCTTTATTTTGCTTTGTTTCCGGCCTATATTCTTCGGAAACTCATTCGTTTCTGCACATCAATCTTAGTTCTTTTACTTTATTTAATATTCACAATTCACAACCATATAGTGTCGTTACCAAACACTGCGCGATATAGCCTTTATTTTGCTTTGTTTCCGGCCTATATTCTTGGGAAACTCATTCGTTTCTGCACATCAAGTCTTAGTTCTTTTACTTTATTTAATATTCACAATTCACAACCATATAGTGTCGTTACCAAACACTGCGCGATATAGCCTTTATTTTGCTTTGTTTCCGGCCTATATTCTTCGGAAACTCATTCGTTTCTGCACATCAAGTCTTAGTTCTTTTACTTTATTTAATATTCACAATTCACAACCATATAGTGTCGTTACCAAACACTGGGCGATATAGCCTTTATTTTGCTTTGTTTCCGGCCTATATTCTTCGGAAACTCATTCGTTTCTGCACATCAAGTCTTAGTTCTTTTACTTTATTTAATATTCACAATTCACAACCATATAGTGTGGTTACCAAACACTGCGCGATATAGCCTTTATTTTGCTTTGTTTCCGGCCTATATTCTTCGGAAACTCATTCGTTTCTGCACATCAAGTCTTAGTTCTTTTACTTTATTTAATATTCACAATTCACAACCATATAGTGTCGTTACCAAACACTGCGTGATATAGCCTTTATTTTGCTTTGTTTCCGGCCTATATTCTTCGGAAACTCATTCGTTTCTGCACATCAAGTCTTAGTTCTTTTACTTTATTTAATATTCACAATTCACAACCATATAGTGTCGTTACCAAACACTGCGCGATATAGCCTTTATTTTGCTTTATTTCCGGCCTATATTCTTCGGAAACTCATTCGTTTCTACACATCAAGTCTTAGTTTTTTACTTTATTTAATATTCACAATTCACAACCATATAGTGTGGTTACCAAACACTGCGCGATATAGCCTTTATTTTGCTTTGTTTCCGGCCTATATTCTTCGGAAACTCATTCATTTCTACACATCAAGTCTTAGTTCTTTTACTTTATTTAATATTCACAATTCACAACCATATAGTGTCGTTACCAAACACTGCGCGATATAGCCTTTATTTTGCTTTGTTTCCGGCCTATATTCTTCGGAAACTCATTCATTTCTACACATCAAGTCTTAGTTCTTTTACTTTATTTAATATTCACAATTCGCAACCATATAGTGTCGTTACCAAACACTGCGCGATATAGCCTTTATTTTGCTTTGTTTCCGGCCTATATTCTTCGGAAACTCATTCATTTCTACACATCAAGTCTTAGTTCTTTTACTTTATTTAATATTCACAATTCGCAACCATATAGTGTGGTTACCAAACACTGCGCGATATAGCCTTTATTTTGCTTTGTTTCCGGCCTATATTCTTCGGAAACTCATTCGTTTCTACACATCAAGTCTTAGTTCTTTTACTTTATTTAATATTCACAATTCAAAACCATATAGTGTCGTTACCAAACACTGCGCGATATAGCCTTTATTTTGCTTTGTTTCCGGCCTATATTCTTCGGAAACTCATTCATTTCTACACATCAAGTCTTAGTTCTTTTACTTTATTTAATATTCACAATTCGCAACCATATAGTGTCGTTACCAAACACTGCGCGATATAGCCTTTATTTTGCTTTGTTTCCGGCCTATATTCTTCGGAAACTCATTCATTTCTACACATCAAGTCTTAGTTCTTTTACTTTATTTAATATTCACAATTCGCAACCATATAGTGTCGTTACCAAACACTGCGCGATATAGCCTTTATTTTGCTTTGTTTCCGGCCTATATTCTTCGGAAACTCATTCATTTCTACACATCAAGTCTTAGTTCTTTTACTTTATTTAATATTCACAATTCACAACCATATAGTGTCGTTACCAAACACTGCGCGATATAGCCTTTATTTTGCTTTGTTTCCGGCCTATATTCTTCGGAAACTCATTCATTTCTACACATCAAGTCTTAGTTCTTTTACTTTATTTAATATTCACAATTCACAACCATATAGTGTCGTTACCAAACACTGCGCGATATAGCCTTTATTTTGCTTTGTTTCCGGCCTATATTCTTCGGAAACTCATTCATTTCTACACATCAAGTCTTAGTTCTTTTACTTTATTTAATATTCACAATTCGCAACCATATAGTGTCGTTACCAAACACTGCGCGATATAGCCTTTATTTTGCTTTGTTTCCGGCCTATATTCTTCGGAAACTCATTCATTTCTACACATCAAGTCTTAGTTCTTTTACTTTATTTAATATTCACAATTCGCAACCATATAGTGTTGTTACCAAACACTGCGCGATATAGCCTTTATTTTGCTTTGTTTCCGGCCTATATTCTTCGGAAACTCATTCGTTTCTGCACATCAAGTCTTAGTTCTTTTACTTTATTTAATATTCACAATTCACAACCATATAGCGTCGTTACTAATAACTGTGCGATATAGCCTTTATTTTGCTTTGCTTGAAATAGATTTTGACTCGAAGTTTTTCTGTAGGAAACCAACCTCTGTTTATTTTTGCGTTAATTATACGAAATTATCTGTACTCTAAAATTTGTACATCTTTCCATCCATATTAGTTCCTAATATTCCACCCATTCTACCCTTTTTCAGTCGCTTATTCTATCTCCCTTAATGCTTCTTTGTTCTCGTTCATCGTCAGTAGTAAACAATAATTAGGACGAAAACAATTTAAAAACTGTTATTTTTAATATTGCACTTCTCATAAAAGGGCTGACTAACAAATTCAAAAAATTAGTTGTGTTCAAGACAAAGCAACAGCTTGTTTGTTTCCCATCTAAATAGAAAAGCAAAAATTCTAAATTATATTTCTCCTGAAACCACTACATAACTATTCTTTAAATTCGCATTAAGAGCACGTATATTTCTTTCCAGGAAAAGTAGGAAAATGCAGGAAATTGGTGTATAAATTTCATGAAGAAAGAGGTTTTCGCAATATGCATATCGGTGTTTAACAATTTTCTACAACACCTGGCTGTATACTTCACCAAAAAAGAAAAGCAACATTCCTTCCGGTTAGGGTTCTATAACAGGCTCCGTTCGCGTTCGTTTTAATGCGGTGTCTCAAAAAGATATTTGTGAACTGCTACATAACTTATTTTTCCACTTAGTCTTATCATAAGGACAGCGCTTTCAAAGATTTTGATTATCGAAATGTAAAAAGTGTTTCTTTAAACTTTTCTAATCAGTTTTCTTCGGTCTGTGTTGAAAAAAATATACTTTCACAAGTTTCAATAAAATTAAAGATTTCTTTATATTTCAAAAGCAAAAAGCAAATTTAAATTTAGTTATTTTTGATTTTGATGTGAAATATCCATTATCGCATTATCTACATATTATATCGGAAAAATAAAGAAACTTTTTGAATTAAAAATATCAATTAGTTATTTTGCCAAAATTATTCCTATTTATTCAAAATATATCTCTTGCGTAACAATACATAGCTGGACACGCTGGAATTGTCTCGATGACCCTCGTCCCTGCTTCTTGGACCTGTGTAATACTGTGATAAAACTTTCCATTCATGACCTTTAAGTTTTTGAAACAGGAAATAGTCACACGGAGATAAATCAGGCCGATACAGAGGATGTTGAAGCATGAACAGGGACAAAAATTCACAAACAGCGACGGTCCTCATTTAAGACTTGTGTAACACTGTCATAAAATGTTCATTTCATGGCCAGTGTGACTTTCGGAGACAGGAAATAGTCACACGGAGATAAATCAGGCGAATATAAGGGATGTTGAATCATACAGATTTGCTTTTTCGTAAAAAAATCACAAATAGCGACGGTCGTGTCAGATAGTACATTATCGCAGCAAAAAACAGCTTCCCGACGCTTGATATTCGGCCCCCTTGAACGATTCTCTTCCACACACGCTCTATAATACTCAGATAATATTCACCAGCGATATTTTGAGTCTGTGGAATGAATTCCCGAAGTATAGTGCTGCACACTTTAGTGCTTCGTTTGAAGATTGTACTTGAAGCACCAAGTCTCAATCACCAATCACCAGTTACAATCGATTCCAGGAATGTGGAGTACATTCTGGCTGTTGTAATTAGGTCTTTTCAATGTTTAATGCGAGCAATTTCGTGGTACACATTTAAAATTTGAGGAATAAATCGAGCACAGACTATCCGTTTGTTTAAATCCTTTGTCAAAATTTCGTGAACCATAATTTTGGTTGTATTTAGTTCATCCGATATCCACCTCACAGTTGAATTCGCATCATAGGCTATCATTTCACGGACTTTTTCCACCAACTCATCGAGATTTTTGTTTCGTGCCTGGCTTTTGGTCTTCCAAAGCCTCACGATCATCCTGAAATCATGTGTACGGGATAAGCAACCATCACCATAAACTTTTTTTTTTTAATACAAATGGTTCTCAAGTTTTTCTATTAGAATCTTCGGTGTGAAATACTAAACTCAAAGAGATCTACAACTAAAAACCGAATCACTTTTTTAAAATTCTCGACGCACGTTTTGCTAACCATGTTAGCATGATCAGGAGATGATTTAATCTAATTCTAAAACTAAACTATGTTATATATATATGAGAACCCTAATTGCTAACCTACTACCTAGGAGCGCACTACTTACCTAATGAAGCGTGTTAAAAAAAAGGATAAAAAAAGATAAAAAGAAAAAAATGGGGAAAGCAAAGAAGAAGAAGAAAAAAAGGAAAAAAGTTTACTGACCCTTACAGTAATAATTGAAAAAGCTGACTGAACGCAATAGGTTTTTTATCCCGGTACATTATTTTCTTGCATTGTTCTATTTGAATGCTTTCATATACATCCAAAGCCATATTGTTATTTACAATTTTATCCAGTCACTAATGTGGGTAATATATTCTTTATATCTCATTAATATTAATCATTTTTTCATCATCAGCCCGTGTCGATCAGGATGAAAGCCATTTCAGCATGCTTCCAACTTTCACGGTCCTGAACTTTCCTCCGCCACTCTGGTCCAATATACTTAAGGATGTCATCAATCCATGGTGCTTTCGGTCTTCTTCGCAGACGTTTGCGATCAAGCGGTATCCACTCTAGGATTGCCTTGGTCCATCTGTCATCCCATCGCCTCTTTATATGGCTTGCCCATCTCCATTTCAGTTGCTTTACTCTTCCAATGATGTCTCAGACTTTCGTTTGTTCCATGCGCAGGACCTTCTGTGTCGTCTTGTAATCCATACATCTTTCGATTCCCCTCTATACTACGCGAAGTTTTTGAATTGATTGCAATGTAAGTGTCCAGGTTTCACTTCGGTATGTCATAACGGGTAGAACGCACTGATCTTTTCAGGCAAAGTGGGAGTCTGCTCTTAAACACTATGTTGAGCCTGCCAAATGCCTGCCAGCCACATTTGACATGCCGCTCCAGTGCGGTATTCCCCTCCATTGAAATTCTCTATCCAAGATATATAAAGCGGTTAACAATCTCCAAATCCCTTCCTAAAACCGGAATTTCTTCTGTCCTGAGCGAAGTTATTGAACATAACCTGACTATTTTTCAAGTTTATTTTTAAGCCAAATGGTGCGACAGCCCTTTGCAGTTCTTGTATGCGTATTTGCAGCTCCTCTGAGTATTGTGAAAGGAGAACGATATCATCTGCAAATCTAAGATGGTTTAGGTTTGCACCATTGATCTTAACACCATCCTGTTCCCAATCCAGTTTATGGAATACTTCTTCAAGACCAGCCCAGGAAAGAACAGGCGATATTGCGTCACTCTGCCGTACACCTCGTTCTACATTTCAATTCCTACTTCAAGATCATCAAGGTGAATTGCGGATGAAGCTCCATCATATATCGACCCTAACAGGTTTACATATGCTTTCTCTACCCCTTGACTAAGCAGTGCATTTTCGCATAACATTTGGGTACGCGCTCTGCATACTGTGCCATCCTCACGCCTTAAGGCATATATTTGCGTTCTTTTGTTTCTCAGCTTCTGTTTATTCTTGTTAATTCCTTTGTTTTCTTCCAGGGTTTTTGCACTAGCTGCATGTGGAATTGGCGCATGTCCTCTCTGATACGTTTTTTTACAGTTTTGCAGAGCTTGGTGTACTCGATCCTGCCAAAAGGGCTATCTGCATTTCTTATTACCCGCCGTTTCTTCATTAAATCAATGGTCTCACTGGAGATTTTTGTCTGTTTGAGACATTTTTCTTCTGGTGCTATTGAAGCAGCCGTTTGAAACGCATTGTTGGCGATTTCTTCATATTGAAGTGATAGTTCCACTTCCTCCGGATCTTGTAACACAGCAAACCGGTTTGATAAAGCAATCTCAAAATAGGTTCCTCTCTCCAGCAGTTTCCCAGAATCCACTTTGCCCTTCTTTGATCTTACCATTCTTTCGCGTTCTCTTCGACAGTTAATCAAGACAGTTAATTAACATTAAGATTGTTAAGGAAAGTACAATTGGTAAATATTGTTTTATCGTTGGTCATGATGTAGTCAATTTCACTTGTTAGCCCAGATGGACTTTTCCATGTCCATTTTCTGTTGATATTTTTCTTATAGAACGAATTCATAATATATAGTTCTTGTCCTTCAGCAAAGGGGCTTTTAAGGTCCAGTTGCATTTTCATCAGTTCTTGTTGTTCCAATTCTGGCATTAAAATCACCCATTAGGATTTTATACTTACATTTCTCCTTGTATAAAAGCTGGACCACATCATCATAAAATTAAAAACGTTAAAATATTTCAAATTTTTAACAAACTGAACGATAACTAATTGACATGTAAATTAAATTTATAAATTTAATGATAAATTAAATGTTATTACGTCAAAGCGATCAATCAAACTTAAAAAAGGGCTACAAATTATTATCGACACAGCTTTTTTTCAATCGCCCCAGTTTAAAGCTAGCAATAAGACCCTGATACAATTTTCGTAATTGAAAATCCCAAAAAAAATGTTTCCAACAAGCTCTATTTAATGGTGCGTGAAAGACATTGAATAAACTACGAAAAACGCTTTTTTTTTCTAAAAAAAGCAGACATATCTATTCGAAAATTAAATCTGCTTGACGGGGCTTCGTGCTCTTACTTTGCTATCAAATTAAGAAATAAAAGTAATCTAAATTATATTTCCATTGAAACGGCTACATAACTATCATTTAAATCTTTAGCAGGACCACGGTGAGTCCTTTTATGAACGGAATTGGTAAAGTGCAGTATAAATTACAGGAAGGAAGTGCTTTTCGAGATGTACAGGTCGGTGTGTTACCCATTTCTGCAATATTCATCCGCTCGTTCGATTCGAGTTTTGTAAAAGGATCGGCATGCATTTAAATAGAACGACTTAAAACGAAATTTGTGTGTAAAATTTCGGTTCCGGTTTAATATAACCGTCAGAGCAATCAAGTCAAATAGCCTCGAAGATTATAAACATTGTATACAGGGTGAATCCTAAGTTGAGACTTTTTTTAATAGCGTATAAAACTCAATAAAATAAACATTTTCTTCTAATACCTTTTTTTAAAAGATAAAAACTTACCATATTAATTTCGAAAACAATACTTATTCCAGTCATGCGCCTTGTACTTGTTTTATTGGTTGCCAGAATTCGGGGGTTTAACTGTTTTCTAAAACATGCGATTTGGGCGTAGATTCCCTGCGACCGAGGGCATCGGTAATTAGTTTTATCGCTGATTTGACGGGTACGGAGCGATTGATATGTCTGGCGTCGCGTATTTCGTTCGACTAGCGAGTACTTGTTTTGATTTGCGATTTACTACGTGTGTACAGAGTGGGAAATACTTTTTAAATAAAAATAATCAAGTTTTAATTGCAAACATGAAGGTGTCTGATTTAAAACAGTTAATAATGATTAATTTAAGTTTGGAGGAGAATGTTGCATTAATAACTAACGGTCGTACCACGCCCGTTTTACGCGAAAATTTGACAGTTGAAACACAAACAGACAAAACAGAAGATTTGAAGACCGAATTGGACATTTTTTATTCAAGGCCCGAGATTTGTCAAAATGAAGACATTAAGGGCTGTACTTTCACTTTCAGTGAAATTGCTGAGGCAATGAACATCTGAACTGAACAGGTGTTTCATAGTTTGAAAAAGAAATTGAAGAGTTTCAAATTTGGAAAAAAAACTGAATTGAAATCTTGCACATTGCTTGAGAAAGCAATGTGCAAGATGGGTGCCGCTTTTGATAAATTCTGATCAAAAACGACTGCAAGTGAAACCACTTGCACCAAAACCACTACCACTAAACACCAAATCCCTTTTTAAATTTCTCGACGCGCGTTTTGCTAACCATATTAGCTTCATCAGGAGATGATTTAATCTATTGACATTATTACACATTATTATTCAGTCTTCCAGTTTTATGTTTCACCCGAAGGTTCCAATAGAAGAATTCACATATTTAGAAAATCGAAATAACTGGAGATAAAACTTTGCAACCTATATTGGACATTTGAAAGAAAATCGTAACTGTATCTAAGCAACAAACGCCTAATCAACCAGGCTTTATGAACATATGGGATTCAACTTGGAGAAAGGACCTCCTGCTCCAATACAAATTTACTGGAACTCTTTTAATACAAAATTTCACGATTTATTGCAGATCCCAGTATTCTACTTTGATTACTAGTCAGTCAGTATGTTTTTCGAGAGACTGCAAACTATGAATTGACAGCCTGAGGGGTATGTTGATCGGAGACGATTGGTAACTGATGACCTGTAGGTCTAATTACCACACAGACTCAATTGCAGATGCGTTCTTGGCTCAAGTTCTGTACTTTATGCCAGCAATCGAGCTATGGCACAGACTAGACACTAACCATCAGAGGACGTTTAAGTTCATGCAAATCTCATCTTTTGCCAAGAGTTTTATCGCCGTAGAACTTGTTTTATGTAGCACTGGTCAAGCAACTTTAAACGGATTGAAGCATGGGTACAACGCGTTTAGAATAGCTTGTCACAAGGAGATATAGATCGTCTATTTCAGTCAAGGTCCCGAGTCTTACAATAATCATAATGCAGTGGAATATCTTGATTTTCTCCTCATTATACCACCATGGTATTGTCCAAAAAGAAGATATAACGACATCATAAAATCATCTATAAAGAACTCTATGTCAAGTCCGTCTGTATGAGAAAAGAAGGCAAACGACAGACCTAAATTGCGCGAGGAGACAGATAGAGATGCGTAGCTCCATTAGAAAAATAGTCATCAAAAAGTCGCGGCAAAAAACAAGCACGAAAAAACAAACATGCCTGCGGGATCGCGTCTACCAAGTCTGTATCTTCCTTAACCTTAAATGTCCAGCAGGCGCAAGAACATGTATGTCTAATGTCTGGGTTATTTAAGCCACTCTAAAACTCGTAAATTTTGAATAATGGCTCAACAAAATTCATAACCATGGCTGAGGTCATATTCGTATCGAGTTGACAGCTCTCATTATATACAAAAATTGCCAAATTAATACGATAAAATATATTTTTTTATTGTCCAGTATATTTATATAATAGATATCATGCAGAAATGCTGATCAATATTCCTTTCATCAACTTTGTCGGTGAACCCCTTGACCAAGCTTCCACCGAATATCCCGAAACCATAATAACTCCAGCGTTTCATTTCTATCTAATCTCGAATGCCATCAAACGACGATCGCTGTCAATCATGACGTTGCTTTTATCTACATCTCTGCTGACGAATAGTCCGGTACGAAATTGCCCTGTTCGATTGCACGGAGTTACAATCCGCACGTTAAAAAATTTACAGCATAAATTTTATTTACTGATAAAAACAGCTTATTATAAAAAAAGTTTCACAATAAAAAAAATCAATATATATATATATATATATATATATATATATATATATATATATATATATATATATATATATATATATATATATATATATATATATATATATATATATATATATATACCAGGTGTCCTCCCATTAAGGATGGATCGCAGCCGTATCTTGAAAACTATTTATCCCACAGCTTTGGGGGACAAAAAATTGTACTAATAATGATCATGAGAAATTCACCAAAAATATTTTTAAGCTTCTAAAACGACCGCAAGAGGGCGGACGAGCTAAACATTTTTAAAAATCTTTTTTTTTGTGTATTTTCACGTGTTAACCGAGTAAGAAAAATTCTCAGTTATAATTAGCAAACTGTCTCCTACAACTTTGTTTTATGACATTTTGTCGTAATTTCACGAATAGAGGGGGGGGGGGGGGGTTAGGTACATTTCACAAAGAATGTAAGAAGGGAACCATGGAAACAAACAAAAACAGTCAAATTAACTTGTCAGTTTTGAAATGCATTACATTTATTGATTATTAATAATTATTATAATAATATCTAACAATGCCTTTTACGAATAACGAGGCCTATGACATGTTGGCGGTGTATTTCCAATGTTTTGAAAATGTATGTATAGCAGAGCGGCAATATGCAAGTCAATATCCCGAAAGAAGGCATTATTCGAAGAAGGTGTTTACACGTCCAGCAAGACGATTACGAGAAACAGGAATTGTGCATCCAGATCCAGTCCTCACCAGGTTACGATTCGTAATGGAGATAATGTCGTAAATGTTTTCGCTTATGTTGAAATCAACCCCCATTTAAGTAGCAGACAAATATATGAAGAACTAAGTGTTAGCAAGACATCAGTTCATCGAATCTTAAGAGATAACAAGCTGCACCCCTATCATGTTGTCTTACATCAAACCCTTTTGGATAACGATTTCGACAGACGGTTAGACTATTGTCACTGGTTAAAAAATATGTGTAGTGGAAATAAACAATTCTTAAAACGCATACTATGGACTGATGAAGCTACTTTTAGCAGTGATGGAGGCGTTAACTTACATAGTATGCACTACAGGGCAGTTGCTAATCCACACTGGATGTTAGAAATCAACCACCAAAACAGATGGAGTGTGAACGCATGGTGTGGTGTTTTGGGAGACAAAATTATTGGTCCCTTTATTTTTAATAGACATTTGAATTGTGACACATATTTAAATTTTTTACAAAATGGACTGCCAGAACTAATGGAAGATGTTTCGTTGGAAACAAGAAGGCAAATGTGGTACCAGCATGATGGATCCCCTACCCACTTCTCGCAGGTGATTCGAAACTTCTTGGATGCTTCGTTTCCAAATCGTTGGATAGGAAGGGGTAGTTTATTTTCGTGGCCCGCGCGCTCACCGGATTTAACAGTCCTCGATTTTTACTTGTGTGGAAGACTAAAAGACCTTGTTTTTCAAACTCGTCCTACCACACGAGAAAACATGATTGAAATAATTCAAAATTCAATAACCAGCATTTCAAGAGCGGAAATTGAAGCTGCCGTTTTTAGTACTCGTCGAAAAATAAATCTTTGTATTTCTAAGGATGGAAGGCATTTTGAACATTTAGAAAGGCGTTAAAGTTTAGATTCTGTTAATTATTAGACTGTTGTGCTGTTAATTTTATTTGACTGTTGTTATTATTATTATCTTTGTTGTTGGCCCGTTGGCCTTTAAACACGCTCCAAATTAATATGGCACGAAGAATTTGGACCAATCCTAAGCCTGGGTAAAGTGTGAAGGAAGGCAAACATTAGATTAATTTTTTACTTAATGCAAGTAGTGGTGAAATAATAACTGATTTTTTCAGAAAAATCGAAATATCTCTTGACATGTCAGAGATATCGATTTCGGGTTTTCACTGGCTGATTTCTCTTTAAATTACCTTTCTAGCCATGTAATAAAAGCTGTACCATTCCATTTGAAAAAACTGAACAAAACTTCAAAAAAGCTATTGTTGAATGTAACGCCACCTCGCGGTTTCATTTATAAACTAAATAATTTATCTCCCAGATTATCTGATTGTCCCAGCAATTGGCTCTTAAATGAATCCAAATTGAGGAAAATCGGTTAAGGCAAACGGACATTAGACGACTTTTTATCTCAATAGGTAAAACTCCCCCCCGCCCCTCTATTCGTGAAATTACGACAAAATGTCATAAAACAAAGTTGTAGGAGACAGTTTGCTAATTATAACTGAGAGTTTTTCTTACTCGGTTAACACTTGAAAATACACAAAAGAAATGATGTTTAAAAATGTTTAGCTCGTCGCGCCCTCTTGTGGTCGCTTTAGAAGCTTAAAAATATTTTTGGTGAATTTCTCATGATCATTTTTAGTACAATTTTTTTCCCCCAAAGCTGTGGGATAATTAGTTTTCAAGATACGGCCGCGATCCATCCTTAATAGGACACCTGGTATATATATATATATATATATATATATATATATATATATATATATATATATATATATATATATATATATATATATATATATTTATAGATAAAAAATGAATGAATTTTGAAAATGAAGAAATGAATGAATTTTTTAGAGAACTTTCTCTGATTTCAGAATTGTTCGTACATTGATAATATGTTTTTAGTTTCTATTTTTATACTACATTTAATATTATTGTTAATAACATAAAGTAAAGAAAAGGTTTTGAAAATCAAAGAGACTTTAAATACAACAATAAAAATATTTTTTAAATAGGCTTATTTACATTGATGATGAGTTTCTTGGTTGGAAACGTGTAATAAATATGAAGTGTGACAGATCGTTGGATTCAGAATAAACAATAGAATTTACATAATAAACATAAATTAAATTTTTTTAACTATTTAAAAAAAGCAAAGTTGATGATGAAAAATCTAATAGTGGTGTAATTAGATTTTTGAGATGAGAAAAAGTGTTGTATAGGAGATAAAGTGGCCATGAAAATGTTCGGTTTTACCTACATATCTTCGGAATTATTCGGAATTTTTAAAATTCGAAAACGTGACGTAGCAGAGTTCAATGAAGTGCAACTTTTTTTCTAATTTAATCATATCCGTATCTCTGATGGTTAAGTTTTTTGCATCATCTCTAATGGTGAAAAGTAACTCGACGTCGAAACTTACCCATCCGTTATGTCTTCGTTTTGCGGATATAATTTTCATTTTCATCTTTCACCGTAACTAAAAACTGTGACAGAGTAGCTGAAAATGCCTGAAAAGGCTATAATTTTCGAGGATGTTGTAAAAGAACTTTCAGCTGACACGAGAAATATTAATGGCTGTCACGATGGCCTCGATTTGAAGGACGCCAAGCTTTTTATAAAACCCCGACTAGATAGATGAAAAATATTTGCAATAAATTGATTTGAAAAATTTAATTGTAATTTTAAACATTCCCGAAAAAAAAGGAAAACAGAAACGAAAAATTGGCATATTCATTTTAAATTTGCAGCTTTGATTGATTTGTTTTCTGGTATCATATTGTCAGTGTTATTAATGTAGATTGCACGCAGATTGATGATTGTTTATAGCAAATGAAGGAAAATAAATGAAATACATCAATATTTATTTTATTCTATCGGGAGACATTGATGCATTCAAAATTTAACTGTTACATAAAATAAAAAGTATCAAGATTGATCAAATAAAACCTAACCTATAAATTTATTTATTCCGGCTTCTGCTCGTTTTATTTAAAATTATTCCCTTTCTCTGTTATATGTCTGTGTTAACCATTTTATTAGGTTATAACATTTATTGGTGCGTTTTTCCTTTTGTTTGGCTGAATATTTGTCAGACTGTATAATTCAAAAAATCCATATGTAGAGTCAAATGCTTTTTCGTAGTCGATAAATGCCAAGCACAATGGCATGGCGTGTATTCGTTGTAACTTTCTATGATCTGCTGTAGGACCTGGATGTGATCCATTGTACTGAATCCACTTCTAGTTTTGCAAAGCTCAAAGTACTCGACCCTGCCAAAAGGACTGTCTGCATTCTTCATTGTCCGGCGTTTTTTCATTAAAAAAATGTTTGACTCTTTGAAACATTTATCTTCTGGTGCTATTGTTTTAAGCACATTGTTGGCGATTTCTTCATATTGGTCTGTAATTTCCATCTCCTCCGGGTCTTATAATACAGCAAAGCGATTCGACAAAGCAATTTCAAACTCTCTGCCCCTCTCCAGCAGCTTCCCAGAATCCACTTTACCCCTTTTTGATCTTATCATTCTTTCCCGCTCTTTTCAGCACTTTATCCTAATCTTTGCTCGTACCATTGGTCACTTCCAACATTAAAATTGTTAAGTAAAGGACAGTACAATTGGTAAATATTATTTTATCGTTGGTCATAATGTAGTCAATTTCACTTGTGAGCCCAGATGGACTTTTCCATGTCCATTTTCTGGTGATATTTTTCTTATAGAACGAATTCATAATATATAGTTCTTGTCCTTCATCAAAATCAACCAATCTGTCACCTCTATTATCTCTCTCACCACTTCCATAAGGGCCAGTTGCATTTTCGTCAGTTCATGTGGTCCCAATTCTGGCATTAAAATCACCTATCGGGATTTTGTATCTACATTTCTCCTTGTATAAAAACTGGGCCACATCATCATAAAATTCATCAATTTCCTCATCCGTATGGCTTATAGTTGGTGCATAAGCTAGGACCATTTGAAGCCTAAACTTTTTGTTCCCGGGAGGTGGAACGGCGTATTAAGTGAGGCTGGCAGGCTCGACATTGTGTTTAAGAGCAGACTCCCACTTTGCCTGAAAAGGAAAGTCTTCGATCAGTGCGCCTGCCCGTTATGACATACGGAAATGAAACCTGGAGGGGAATGGAAAGATGTATGCCTGGCATTACAAGACGAGACACAAAGCCCTGCGTATAGATCAGGGAACAAACAAAAGTGTGTGGCATCATTAGAAGAGTGAAGCAATTGAAATGGAGATGAGAAGGCCATGTAGCGAGGCGATGGGAGGTCAGATGGACCAAGGCAATCCTAGAGTGGATACCGCTTGATCGCAAACGTACGCGAAGAAGACCGAAAGCTCGATGGACTGATGACATCGTTAAGTATATAGGACCCGAGTGGCAGAGGAAAGCCCAGAGCCGTGAAAGTTGGAGACATGCTGAAGAGGCCTTCAGCAGTGGATCAACACGGGCTGATGATGATGATGTTAATCATTTAATTCTTTATTTGAAAAAATCCAAAAGTCAGCATTTAAACTTGAATTAAAAAAAAAAGTTATTGTTATAGCCTCCAAATTATTTTTTTATTTTAATATGTAATGTTGTAGAGTTTCGTGAAAATCAAAATTGTATAGAAGCGATATCTAGTTTTCTTTTAGTCTCACAAAGTTTTTGGAAGAAGTAAAAATAAATTTAAAGCCCAACTTTAAATTCCATATAAAAAAACTAAAAGGTATCATGTTTTTCGAATTATTTTTAAAAATCTCTGATTTATCCTCTTTCTAATGGTATTTTTTTTCCTTTTTCTAATGTTAGCTCAAAACGCGCGCCGTGATTTCAGTTTTTTTAGTCGAGATTTCACTGTCTTTACTGATTAGCACAAATTATTAATGTATATAATATATAACTTTTAGAAAATAAGATTTTTCTTCTAGAAGTTTTCTCAAAGAAGTGGGACGAACTTTTCATTAATCCAATAGTTTATTTGGGATTTTGTACTTCTTCGAAGTTTTATACCACTTTTCATAAAACCACTCATGAATTACAAACTATTCATCCTAAAAGAATCTAAATTATTCCATTGAACAAACCGCTGAATTTCATTTAAAATCAGTTCATTTACTATTAGTTTAATGGAGCTTCTGGCAAGAAATGCTGTGTGAAATTTCAAGAATTTTACTTAGATTATAAAGTTATCCCATCCCATTCGGATGCACCGATTGAATGTCAAAGTTCAGAAAAAAAGTTCTCTATTTCATACCCTTTTCTATGGCATAGTAAACTCCAGGATTTCTCCGTTTTCCATTGAAATTGGATGTAGAACATGAAACGTCACCGATATCCTGGATAACACTCATATTTTCCAGATTTCAGAATAAATTTCGTTATACGGAGGCCGTTCGAGTAGTTCTAAATCCAATAAAGAACACCAAGTTTTTTTCAAAGTAGTCACCATGTGTTTATCACATATCACCTCATATCGATCACCTCTTTATTTAATGTAAATGTTCGTCCAGCGTTCTAGTTCTTCTGGTTTAGAGAGATGAAGTAATCGCTGGGGGCCAAATCGGGAGTACACGGTGCACGTGGAAGCATTTCGAAACAAAGGTCATAGAGTTTTGCAGTAACAAACCAAGGTGTGTGTGCAACCTTCACAACCCCTACTACGCATATATAATAATTGCTGATTTATCGGCATAGATCAAAGTTTTAACACAACCCCAAAGAGAATAATTTAAAGGCTTTAAATTATATGACCTTGGTGGACAATTTATAAGTCCGTTCCTCGGTTTCGATTTTTAAGTCGCTGTATAGCACGTGGAGCCGTCCTGTTAAAACCATATCTTCTCCATATAAATACCATTCAAATTGAGAATTAAATAATCGATGTATTAATCGAATAACAAACAGCAACTTCCTGCGAACAGCGGCGAATTGATACATTTTGATCTTCATTTTCTTCGGAACGCACAGGTTTTTGTCTTGTTTTTATTTTAATATCGAGCAGCGTGAAATACACAGTGGATCCATTAAGTATCAGTACTGGCATTTTTTGTGAATTATTATTCGAGGTGTTCTCCGCCCGCTTCGATACATGTGTTATATCGATTCAATAGTGATTCAAATGCATGCTCCAGCTCAATTTGTGGAATAGCCTCCAAAGCACGCGTCTAAACTGTTTGGATAATATGAATGTCTTAAAAAAAAACACTATTAAATTTAGTTTTATATTAGATAAATATAATATAATAATATAATAATATAATAATATAATAATATAATAATATAATAATATAATAATATAATAATATAATAATATAATAATATAATAATATAATAATATAATAATATAATAATATAATAATATAATAATATAATAATATAATAATATAATAATATAATAATATAATAATATAATAATATAATTTAATATAATGATAATAACAGTGGAGAAGTGAAATACCTATCCATAAAAACAGACTATCCTTCAGGAACTGTCTCTTGTAATCTCATTACCGCTTTGCCCCCATTGTCTAATCTTTTAGTGTAGGTGCTGGTGGTGATGGGGTCACCCTTTCCCTGGTAAAAAATAAATCTATTGGGATACCATTTGCTCCTGCACATACAAAAAGCTTTATTCCACAAGGATTTGGCTTGTTTCTGATTATCTGCCTTGCTGGCATTTTTCCCCAGAACGGGACCATCTGCTCATCGATACAGACTATTTGAGGATGTAAGTTCAGTCTGCATCCTGTTCGAATCATTTGGAAGAGAGGCTAACTTTCCAAAATTTATTGGCCTTTTTTTGTTCTTCGTTAATGTCACTGTCGTCCAGTAATTATATATGGCTTCTAATTGCCTTGTACTTTTCCCAAGGCATTACCCCAGCTATGTCTTCTTGTTTTATCCTTCGGTCCCAATACATTCTCATTCTAGGTAGGACATCATGATTGTCATAGCAAAAAATGTTTTCATTTCATCAGGCGTTGTCTTGAGTAGCTCACCCTTTGCCAATAGATACTTTCTGTTAGTGTACGCACTTACAATTTTGAAAAAATCGTCCGAAAGATATTTTCGGACATAATCATGGACAGGCAAATTTATTGCATAATTTGTCGGCGGTTCGTATTCAGGAGCTGGTACTACAGGAAAAAAATCATTAGTTTTGGTCCAAGTTGTAGAAAAAGATTGGAAGTCTGAAGGAGCACTACCTGCCAGTAAGTCACTTTGCAAATCCAAGTCAACACCAATATCTTCCTCTCCGCCTTCGTCTTCCTCATGGATACCCTCATTGACCTCAGGCAAGTAATTCTGATCGCAATTGTCATTATCAGATAAATCCATATCACTCACGTTCCCATCTAAAATATCCTCCAAAAACAGCTCAAATTTCTGTGAATCTGCAAAAAATATTTAGGTATGTTGAAAAAAAGAAAAATCACATATTTTGAGAACATCAACACAATTTCAATTCATTCTACAAGATAATGTTAATTTCAAAACAAAATATTAAATTACGATTCATTTTTGTTAGTAAAAAACAAAATACTTTGCGTAATTCAAAATTTAAACAGAAAGTTCTAGAAAGAAACGTCTGCCTATCAGCCCAATGTCCCCCACAGGGAACGTACAGATTTGTTATTGTTTTGCCAAATTTTGATAACAGTTATCGCAAGAACAAAAAATATTCCTTCATTATTTGATATTTTAGGTAAATATTGCTTTCAAAAAATAAAATAAAATATATTTATACAAAAAAAATATACTTACAAATAGGAATCCATTCAGAACAATTACGTCTTGGAGGAGGTTAAACAATCATCGCCGTACACTGCTACATCCACCGGAACGTTTCCGATGCAGTTTTACCGAGTTTTGCATTAAATTTAATAATAGCCATGATTTTTATTTGTACATCAAGCTTTGTTGGGTTGTAAACAAGACGCCATAAAATTAACAAATGTCAACCGATAGTGGTAAAACAGGTTTCGTTAGATCCAAGAATGTTCAAGCTTTAAAACGACGCCGCTCGTCAATAAATGGCATGACTGGTTACTGATATATATCTTGAGTGCTGTCACTGGTATTAATTCAGCGAATACATCACTCTGTTGGGCGATTATGTGCACCATAAAATTTACGTAGTGCTCTATAAGTGTCACTATAAGCTCAGAACATAGAAAAAGTTGAAAGAAGTGACAAAAGGACTGGTGGAGGCAGCATACAAGTTTGGTTTAAAAATCAATCAAAAGAAAAGCAAACTAATGATAGTAGAACGTTCACAGGATTTGGAAGAATTTGTCTACTTAGGCGGAAGGATAACAAACAAGTGTGAAAAAGAAGAGGAGATAAACCTAACATTGATCAAAGTATGGATCTGAGCCATGGATATTAAACAAGAAAGAAGAAGAGAAACTGTTAATATGCGAACGTACAATAATCAGAAGGATAACTGGAGGAAAAATGGTCGATGGCTGGTATATGAGAAGAACAAATGAGGAAATAGAGAAGCCACATAGAGAAAATGGGAGAAAGTATAGTGGTGAAGAAGATTGTATGGGGAAGACCACAAGGCAACGAAGACCAAGAAAGAAATGAAAACAGTCTGTCATGGAGGATCTGAACGAGAAGGGAATTAAGAACTGAAAGGCAATAACCAGAGATAGGACAACATTGAAAATAGTCACAAGGCTATGGGCTTAAAGGCCAGTAATATACTTCCTAAAATAGGTATTTCACTAGTTATAAAAGTTTTTTTGATGGACGTCGTATTAATGTGTGTGCCCACCTGTTACTATACCTCTGAAAGAAGCCTTGTTAGAACTGGAATGGAAAGTTTTCCCACATCCAGTTTACCTTTCGGACTTGAGACCATCGAATTAGCACATTGTATTGTCAATGCAACACATTGTTATTGTAAAACATTATTTGAGATTACTTAAAAAAATTCAAATTGAAATTATTATTATTGAAAATAAAAATTAAGCAGATATAGAAAAATCAGTTTCTTTATCAAACAATCTAAACTGATTACATTTCATGTCATCGAATCTAATTTAAAACATTCACGCTTGCAATTTATATATGAGATTGAATAAACCATCGGAGCTCGATATTGATTTACGTAAAACGACCTGGTACGAGTGTTATTGTTTGGTTTCCTTTAACATATTTTGCAACGCCAGATGTGAAAAATATAAATTGTGAGTCTATATAGGTAGACATTTTTTTTCTAAATTGCCTCTATTCCTTCGAATTTATTGAGAAAAACACTACATGATTGCGAATAAACGACCTTGAAGACAAATTTTATAGTTTGGCACTATCTTTTGTATACAGTATACCCTAATTCTTTAGAGTCAAACTCATAAACAAAAAAAAAAGGTAGGCATTCATGGGGACTGTCGACAGAAGTGAAAACTTGAAATTTGGAATGACTGTCTTTTTTTGAATTTTTAAATTATTTACACTGGGGAACAAGTTGAAAAACAATTTTTGTTGAATTCAATATTTAAGCTGTTTTATACGTAAATTGACATGCTAATTCCAAAACTTTATTTAGTTTTTTTCTATCACGTCAAGTTTTTTCTCTACAGTTGTTGCGCATCCGACTAAGCTTGACGAATCATAGAAGTCACTACTGCTCTCCTACCGGCGAACCTTCTTCGACCTGGGAGTGGGGGCGTGAGTGACGTTGCGTCATCCAAAACTAGTTCGGTCAGTTACGCATGAGATGCTAAAGCACGCGGGTCTGTGTCGCTCTGATATAGTGTTGTCAAAGTATACATACACAACTACAGATTTTCGTTATGTCTGCCTCTGGTAGTTCTCGTCGTAAGTGCTTAAACAACCCTGAATCATTTTGTTATATATGTGGCAGTTTTACCATCCCCATTCAACGGACTAATATTAGTACATTTGTCAGGCAAGCCTATTTTGCTTATTTTAAAGTGAAAATAGGTGACCAAGATAAGATATAAGAGTGCAAGCAGTGTGTAGAGAGTTTACGAATGTGGACGAAGAGAACATGTAATAAACTTTCGTTTGGTATACCAAGGGTTTGGTGAGAGCCCAAAGATCACTTAAGTGATTGCTACTTTTGCATAGTGAAAACATCAGGATTCAACAAGAAAAACAAACATAAAATTGAGTACCCTAGTTTACCGTCAGCTATACGCCCTGTGCCTCATTCAGCTGAAATTCCAGTGCCAGGTTTTCAAGAATTACCTTCTTTAGAAATACAAGAATGTAAATCAAGTGAAGATCGAAGTGACTCTACCGACGAAGAATTCAAAGTTTCCAATGATTCTGTTCGTAAAGGATTCAATCAATATGAATTAAACGATTTAGCACGAGATTTGGGACTATCTAAAAAAACATCGGAATTATTAGCATCAAGACTGCATGAAAAAAATTTGCTTGACAAAGGAGCTTAGTATCGATCCAGAGAAAGTGAATTTAGGCAGTACTTCAGAAATAATAACGTGATTTTCAGAAGGTTTCATGAAATAATTGGTCATTTCTAACTATAACGCAACTGAATGGCGGTTGTTTATAGATAGCTCAAAGCGTAGCTTGAAGGGTGTTCTCTTACATAATGGAAATTTATACGGTTCAGTCCCAATAGGTCATTCAGTTTCTTTGCGTGAAGAATATGGCGACATAAAGGAAGTCATTGACTTGTTGCAATATAACATGCACCAATGGTTCATCTGTATTGACCTTAAAATGGTCTGTTTTCTTCTTGGCCAGCAACGCAGGTATACCAAGTATCCCTGTTTTTTGTGCATGTGGGACAGCAGAGCTCGTGAGAAGCATTGGGTGCAATCGAACTGGCCGCCAAGATCTGACCTAAGACCTGGTGATCCAAACATTTTAAATCAGCCACTTGTCGACAGAAAAACATTGTATTTCCGCCTTTGCATATAAAACTAGGTCTCATGAAGCAATTTGTTAAGGGCTTTGTCAATTGAAGTATATCATTTCGGCATTCGCTAGCCTGTCATATGGTGGTGTTTGATGGTCCCCACATTCGGCAACTCGTTAAAGATGAAAATTTCACTGAAACAATGACCGAACTTGAAAGGAATGCTTGGTTGGCTTTTAAAAATATTGTTAAAGACTTTCTTGGAAATACACGAGCCCCGAATTACATCGAAATTGTTCAACAACTCTTGGAGAGCTTTAAAAAGCTTGGTTGCAACATGAGCATCAAACTGCACTTCTTACAGAGTCATCTTGCTAACTTTCCAGAAAATGTTGGTGGTGTTAGTGATGAACAGGGCGAGCGATTCCACCAAGATCTATAGGTTATGGAAGCGCGGTATCAAGGTAGATGGGATGTCAGTATGATGGCTGACTACTGTTGGAGCATCAAGCGAGAATGTCCACAAACCGAACACTCCAGGAAAAGCTATAAGAAGAAATTTTTACCATAATATCTTTTATTTATTTTTTTGTATAAACACAATTTAACTTTTAATAATATGTTAACCTCTGTATGAATAAAATATTCTAATCTATTTGGTCAGATCTCTCCCTTACTTTCTTTCGTGTGTACACTTTTAAGGTAAAATGAGGGGTATGCTGTAGCTTAAGAACTTGACGTGATAGAGAAAAACTGTGAATATTTTTGAATTCAGAGAAGAAAAATTAGTCAAAAACAAGTCACAGATCCAAGTCAACAAAATTGCTGTTCCCCAGTGTTATTTTTTAAATGTATAATTTTTTTTCACGTAGAATCGAAGATCTAAACAAATATAGAATATGGACATTTAGAAAAACTTATTATATTGCAATAATTTTTGTAAAGTCCTAATAGTGAAATTGAATGATATAAGTTTATAAATAATCATTTTTCAAAAAATAACAAAACACGTAGTTTATTTCTGACAATTTAAATCAATAAACAACAATTTTGAGAAATTAAATTTATTATAAAATTTTATTAAATTTTGAATTTTAAAATCCGCCACAAAAATATTATCGAACAACAAGAAATCTGGTTTACCTCGCTAGTATGATAACGCCCAAGCCACTATGAAATATTCATTGCACGATGTATTGCAGAGATTAAATATAAGAAAAATAAATAATATCAAATTTTTCAACGCAAATATTAATACCAATATTGGAAGTATTCAAAAATAAATGTTTTGTTTTTGCTATTCATTTTTCGACATAAAAATATTAGCATAATAAACACTTACTCTTGTTCTGCACAGTGATTCTATAATTAAACAATTAAAATAATGATTATCTAAAACACAATTTAATTTAAAACGTCACTAGCATGTCATTAGCATGTCGGTAACGCGAACCCATAAGTTTTGCCCCAGTTATCACTTCAAATATTACATTAGGTTTTTTCTTATAGTTTTTGTTTTAATATTTTTAAGGTGCGCGTAAAAAATATAAGAACATGGACTCCTTTATTTTAGTTTAATAGATGTTATTACTTTATTTTTCAAAACAGCTTCTCAAAGATATTGTAGTTCCTATTTAAATATTGCGGTTGAAGCAAACCAATGCCTTGATAAACATTACCCGAACTCTTCCCCCGGAGAATCAACCATAACTGATTGGTATGCTAAATTGAAATGTGGCCAAGGCCATGGCCGATGATACTGAACGTTCTGGACGTCTAAAGGAGGTGGTTACATCAGACCACATCAGAAAAGTTGACAAAATTATTTCGCAAAACCCTAAAATAAAGTTGCAGGCTAATTTCATGACGATATAGAAAGGAAGTGTCTATACCATTTCGCATGAACATTTAGGAATGCCTAAATTGATATCGGTATGGATGGCGGACCAAAAATATCAACAATATCACTTAGTAAATAGCCTGCGAAAATGTATTAACGTAAACGGTGGACACTTTCAACACCTATAAAGTAAATTTGAAAAAATCATAATTTTAAATAAAGTCCGTTGTATTTTTGATATCTTAATGTTTTTTTCCCTCGTATTCTCACTTTGTGAATTGCATATTTTTCAACCATCGACAAGATGTGCAATGGAATATTCGAACCACACAAACGGCGTGAAATATCTATATTGACCAAGGGTACCTTTTTTTTTTAAGTAAAAATATCCCCAACTTTATAGGGTAAAAAAATATGAGCAATTTAATTTCTCACAAAGTAGATAACATGCGCTCTCTAGGAACTAGAGCTCAAGCTATTACCAAATTCTACTTAGTTTTACTTCACCCTGTTCAACACTTTGTATATTTTTAATGACTTTCTAATAACATTTACCAACACATTTATTAACTAAATCATCTTATTTTGATCTCTATTATCAGCTCTTGCTCTATAGTGGATAAGTTATGGGACACCCTGTACAGGATAAACAGCTGCCATACCTTAGTTTTAAACTCAAATCAAAGTCTTATAGTCAAAAGAGTCAAAAAAAATAAACAAGTGACGAATAATAAAATAAAAATTTGTTTTATTTAATTTGAAAAATTTGCCCTACTTTGTCAGTCAGTTCAGTAATTATCGAAACACCCTCATATCTACTCGAAAGAAATCACATAGAAAATCCTATTCAACATGCAAATTTCTTATCCGCAAACAACACAAAATCCTCTTAATCCGCTTCTATTTTGAATATCTTTCGTAAGAGGATTAAAATATTTTTTATTATAATTAATAGCCTTAAATATCACGTTCGTTTTTCACAGAGTGGTCATATAAAAAAAAACCCAAACGTTGGTATCGATAAAAAAAAACACATAATTTAAATAAGGGCGCGTTGAAGGTCGTAAAAAAATTTTAAGACGGTTATTTCACGACCTATAAAATGAAAAAGTGACAATTTTATTAATTCCCATATAATTTTTATTGTTTCATATAAAAATTTCGACAACTTTGAAGTAGTTTTCAGTAAAAAAACAATCGGACGTTCTTTGGATGGATAGTACTCGTCTTGTAGAGGGAGGGGGGATGCTATTTAGTATCCATCTGTTGTGGATTCATTCTGAACTAACGAATAAAAATGGAATATCTGGTAGTGAAGAGGTGCAGCGAAATATATTTGACGGAGTAAAAGTACAACTAATACAGAAGGTAAACTCTTATACCGAAAACCATCTATAGGCCAGCTAATTAGGGCTTCCAAATTGCGGTGGTTGAGTTATATGTTGAGAATGTCAGATAGCAAATGGACTAATAAAATAAACATTATCAAGAGAAGTACGAAGTACGACATGCAGGGAAGATTTAAGTTCAGCTGGAATAGGAAGATGGCAGAATACACCGATGAACAGAAGAAAATGAAAAAAAAAATAGTAAAGGAAGTCAAAACTATCTGTCTTTAGGGCCTATCGAGCTATGTTATATATATATATATATATATATATATATATATATATATATATATATATATATATATAATATATATATATATATATATATATATATATATATATATATATATATATATATATATATATATATATATATATGCAGTGTCAGATTTCCCAATCTCATGTGGAACACACAACAACCTGCGTCTCCACCTTAATGAGCATTTTTGTTGGTTGCTTAACTGGAGACGAGCCTCACCCATCCCCTCAACTGGAGAGCATATGTTTCGTCTCTTGATGTTTAGACTCTTCAGGGTACCTACACATCAGGGTACAGGGTACATACACCATCCGATGAGAAGTCGGCGAAAACATTGGCTGTTTGCTGTGGGTAGTCTCCCTATTGTTGACGGAGAAACATGTGTAGGTACATTAAGAGATGAAACATATACCCTCCAGTTGAAGGAATGGGTGGGGCTCGTCTCCACTTAAGCAACCAACAAAAAAAAAATATATATATATATATATATATATATATATATATATATATATATATATATATATATATATATATATATATATAAAAATATATATATATATATATATATATATATACATATATATGATAGAGGACTTATGATACATAGGCATACATTATGATAGAGGACTTCACTCACTATTTAAGACACGTCAAACAGCCAAACGTCACTCAATCTATGTAAACAAATGCGACCGATGAAATCCATTACTAGATGAAAATCCATTACTAGATAAAACAACCATTCCAAGTGATCGAGATCGAAAAAAAAATGTTTTGTACTTGATGAACTCATACCCTACTCTTATTTACATTAATGATTTCAACAAAGGCCCCAACAACCCCCCCCCCCCCCCCCCCCCAAAACTTAGGCCCCAAACAAATATATAGCACACCATATTGACTTCGAGAAATGCAAGAAATCAAATAATACACAGATATACATAGCGATATGAGAAAAAAAAGACTTAAGTTTTACGGACACATAAAACGGATGAATCCGAGTAGGCTAACTAGACAAATAGTCAAAAATTTATAAAAATAGGAGTAGAGCCAAAGTAAAAATAATTAAATGGATTGCTGCAATTAAAGATGATCTAAGAACAGCAAATATTACCCAAAATGAAATTCAGGATAGAGGCTGTTTCAATCACATGGTTATCGTTTGGAAGGTTGGTTGGAGAGAAAAAAAATCGGATCGGTAATAAGGATCGGACTGATATTAACTGTTTCAAAATATTTTGACAGAATAATAATAGTCCCGCAAAGTTACCCAAGAACGACACAAAACCTAAAAGACAGTTCCGTTTTCTGCTAAGTTAAATCTTTTATTTAAATCAGCACAGGACTCGGCACATCGACGTCGACGTGGATCGGGTCGTTATCTTTCAGCTTGGGGGGTTTAAGCATATAAAACAAATTTTGGGTTTTATCGACCAATTAACAATAGTGCAGTTTAATTGACTGAGAAGATTTTGTCTTATTGTATATGTAGATAGTCGTAAAACTAAAATTTCGACATTTAAATAAAACCTCCGGAAAAAGATGTTCTCACTTAGAATATCAGAAAAACAAAGGAAATAACGAACGATCTTAGAAATATATTAGGAGTTTCGGTTAATAATGTCGATTTTGCTAAGAAATGGTGTTGGACTAATGACGTCTGTGACACTTTGAAAGGTAAACATACGCCATCAAAAGTCAATTCGTTATTAATTGGCATTGTGTCGAAGACATAGTTTTTCATACCTTGGAATATGACGTAATATATACCAGAAAAAGGCGTTTTGCGGGGAACCTTCTTTCCTGAAGAAAACTGCTGGTGAAAGTTATCAATTACTGGTTGAAGCTTACAGTGAACATGTTCTAACCCTAAAACTTATGAACGACAGTTTAATGCGCTTTAAAAGTGGTGATTTTGATATTAAAGACAAGGAACGCCCAGGACAGGCAAAAAAGTTTGAAAATGTAGATTTGCAAGCATTATTGCATAAAGATTCAATTCATACGTTAAAACAATTGCCAGATTTCCAAATTTGCGAACTGATTTCCAGATTAGGAATTGCCAGATTTCCGAACATCTACACGCATTGAAAAAGGTCCAGAAGAAAGGAAAATGGGCTCCATATAAATTGAAGGAAAGAGACATTGAAAGGCGAAAAACCGCTTGTCAAATTTTGCTTGCCAGGCAAAAACAAAAAAAGGAAAGTGAGTCTATTTTGACAACCCAAAACGGAAAAAAATCATGGGCAGACCCTGCCAGCCTCAATTAGTGCGCGATATACATGGAAATAAGGTTTTACTGCGTATTTGGTGGGATAGTAGGGGAGCTATGTATTACAAACTGCAGAAACCTGGTGGAATGATTACTAGTGATCAATAGTATTGAAGGAGTATTGAAGGAAAATAGTCCAGAATTCGCCTAAAGACACGATAAAGTCATTTTTCAACATGACAATGCTCGGCCCCATGTTGCAAAACGTGTAAAAATGGGACGTCCTACACCACCCGTCGCATTCACCGGATTAAGCCCCTTCGGACTACCACTTATTTCGATCGATGCACCACAGACTTTCAGAACAACACTTATATTCTTACGGAGAAGTGTAAATTTGACTTGACGAATGGCTGGCTTCAAAAAACCAAAAGTTCTTTGTACCCGAAATGCATTCGTTGACAGAAAAATGGAAAAATGTAAAAGCTAACGATGGCCAATACTTTGTTATGAAAATAAACACTCAATTTTGCGAAAAAAACGACATTATTAACCGAAACTCTTATAATTTCTTAACAACGACATTCTATAAACAGTAAACAGGTATGGGTATCATGGAACCAAACAGCAGAAAAAAGTAGATGAACCGTATCGGATGTAGGCTGTAACTATATCGGATGTAGGCTGTGACATAATGCAGCTCACGCCATCATCTGGTGAATATGCGCAACAATCACCCGCCCAGGCCCTATCTAGGTACCAGGTGCTCCACGCAAAAATTGCTTTGATGAAATTAAACTATAGGGCAAGCCATTATATCTGAACATGGCAGTGAATTAATTATAAAAAAATTATCAGTAACTAAAAATGTATCTCTTTCTTCTTATTACATAAAATCAAACAAAAACCTAAACAGTTTTCTTTCTTTATAAATAAATTTTTACATAAATTAAACATGGAAAAAATAAAGACTAAATATACTGAAAAAAAGCTCTTGTTTGGAAAGGAAAAGCAAATGACGTCAAAACTTGAAAATGAAAATAATTAAATTTAGAAAAGTTCTTGTGAATATTTTGTTTTTCTCATTTGCTTGTTGTACGTTTTCCGTTATTTTCGTTAGTAAATTAGAAGAATTATGTATCGACTAGGACAGGAATTATTGTTTTCATTGAAACCTTTCGCAGAAGAAAACATCTTTATGGAATTGTTCTTTATGGATTGTCCTGTGCACAACCTTTCAAATACCTCTGTTGTATCTATAAAGAAAAAAGATATGAACACGCCACAGTTATACAGACAATGGTTGTTTCTTAATTAGTGTGACTGCCCTTGATATCTTAGCATTTATTACGAGGGTTATCCATTAAATAAGGTTTCCAATTGTTTTTTTCGCAAAGAAAAGCACATACATTTGCAATGAATGATTCATCGTTTGAAGGCTTGCACTTCTGATATTTTTCTACATATCCCCGTTGCGATCGATGCATTTTTTCAATCGTTGTAGCATTTTTCGCATACCCGTGTCACAGAACCCTCCCGCCGCACACACCTTGTGATAATGCAAATGTTCTGTCAAAATCTTGTCAATGGTAGTCTTACTTATATCAGGAATCTATTCGCACAGCTCTCGAATACTATATCCAGTTTTGCAATGGTTTCATCCGCAAGCGATTGCCGTCCGGTACGCTGTTTATCATGGACGTTTGCAACTGTCCATACACTGTTGTCCATGCACTTCACATAATTAGTGATGAATTTCTATAAGCGTATATTTTTTTATTTATTATGGTTTTTCGCCACGATCTAAAACTCAAAAATGGTTCCCGATTCTAAAGAATACAATTAAAAACATTTAAGAATTTCAATAAACAATCACAATCACACGGTAAACCTCACCTTTATATATATATATATATATATATATATATATATATATATATATATATATATATATATATATATATATATATATATATATATATATATATATATATATACATATATATATATATATATATATATATATATATATATATATATATATATATATATATATATATATATATTTCATATTTTTAAATTTTGTTCGTTAAGCAAATTTATTACAAAAAAGAATCAATGGAGAATTTGTCTCCGTTTGGGTTTTTGTTTTTACCCAGTGATGCTTTATTTACATAAGAACAGATATTTTTTATTTTTTTTCAGTTTTAAATCGTGGCGAAAACCCCAAATTAAGAAAAAAATATATGAACACGCCACAGTCATTCAGACATTACTTCTATAGGCCCATAACATACAAAAAACGAACACACGAACAAATACACACGAACACGAGAACTTGACTCACATCTGGGGGTTTCGGCGAGTGGAAGCTCCATCGCGAACGGCTGAGTATCGCAGACAGCTTGGAGGGGTGGAGATTTGTTGAGAGGAAACCATACTATACCCCTGTGCTGCCGGATCTTGTGTTAAAGCGTTCCTGACGACTCCGACGCCTTGGAGACCTTAATGTATGGACCACCCTCGTATATTGTGCAATCTGCACAATTACAATGAGAAGATATGATGAGTAGAACTAGAGCTAACGAATTAATGTCATGAATAACTCCAACGATACACTGTATATTAAAAAATAACGGAACTTTACAATTTATGTATTAAACATATAAACGTTTATATATTATAAATGTTTATATATATATATATATATATATATATATATATATATATATATATATATATATATATATATATATATACAAAGGAAAAAACGTTCAAAGTAATTAAATACGTCGATGAGAGTAACACCAAGACCGACATTAAGGATGTAAGAAAAGTTACTACTATAAAGGATAAATCGTCACTTTACACAACAAGGAATTAGCGGAAAATATTTTAGCCAAGCGTAGAACCAGAGAAAAAATTGATTCAACTGCATGTAGCATAGATAATAATGAAACAATAATATATTTGAACGAGGATCTTACGCTTGCCAACTATCGACTATTGAGGAAAGCAAAAGAATTCAAGAAGAAAGCAAAAGAAAAGAAGAAAGAAAAGGTCTGGGTTTTAAGTACATTTGTAGTAGAACTGATAATGCCTATATCAGGAGAACAGAGAATGATGAGGCTATAAGATTGAGGAATGAAGACCATTTGAATGAATTCATTTAGGATTCATATTATGGAAAGTTGTGGGAAGATTAAAATTGACAATGGCGTATAAAGAGCATAGACAATTGTGGGACACCACAAAACTGGATGTAGATGATATAATTTGTGAACCATTTAGAAACTCGAGTGTGCTTAAATTTGATCAGATGTGCGATGGTATTTCGTTTATCAATTATAATTGTAGGAGTCTGAGAAGGAATTTTGATTCCCTGCTGCTGTACCTTAATTATCTTACAAAAAAGCCGGATATAATACTCTTCACTGAAACGTGGATATATGATGAGGAGGTATCTTTGTATAGCATTGAGGGTTTTCAGAGTTTTTTCTACTGCAACTCTGAGAGTAGATCGGGTGGGTTAGCCATTTATGTTGGTGATTCACTGACATGTGAAATGCAAGATACTGGTATATCAACTAAAACTTTTGATCATAAGCAAATATGTTACCATATTTTAAGAATTTGTAGGTATAATAAGTATAGTATAGAGTTGTTTAATAAGGAACTCATTTCAATATTAGATTTTGTTGATTGCAGTAAGACCATCTTGATGGGAGATCTGAACATTGATCTGTTTAGGCAGGATTGTGATGTTGATGAATACAGGTGCATCATGTCGGAAAGGGGCTTCTATACATTCGCCTCCTGTGTAACTAAGCCAGGATTGACGGGTGAATTTGGCACTTATCTTGATCATATATACATTAATTTAGGTGTGGGTCAAAATGATATTAAAATAAAAATAATTCAATCTGATATAACTGATCACTACATTGTATGTTTGTGTTTTAGTAATATAGTAACTGGTAAACATAATATTACCGATTGCGGCAAAATAAATTATAACAGAATGTGTGATCGATTACGTCAGGTAGATTGGAGTGACATTTACCGACATAGTGATGTGAGCTCGACAGTTGGAGCATTTTATGCAATATATAATGACATTCTGGATGATTGCACAGAGGAATATAAAACCAAATGCCAAAAAACGGAAATTGAAGCCATGGATAACCAATGGCTTCGTCAATAGTATTAGAACCAGAGAGCAATTATAACGAAAATGGACTAATCAGAAAGGCAATCTTGAATTTTTACATAACTATAGAAGTTACAGAAATTATTTAGATAAACTATTGAAACTGGTGAAAAGGGAATACTTTGAAAGACGAATTGCCAACTGTGATAGTAATATAAAAAAAAATTGGCAGACAATTAACGAATCCGTGGGTCAAGGAAGGACTAAGGGCAAGGAGATTACTCTGTGCGATGGTCTAGGGCATAACCATCTTAGGGGGGGAGAAGTGTCGGAGGCATTTTCTAAGTATTTTGATGGTGTACCTGGGGCTGTTACAAAGCAAGTCGAGCAAGAACAGCAATACATAAAATTCTAGAGATCTCTGCTGCATACGGTGAAGTCATTTACAGTATTCTTGTTGATCACGATACTGTGAAGAATGTTATCAGCCAATTAGGTTGCAAATTAGAGTACAGGGTATGATGAGCTTGGAACTCAAATGTTAAAAAATATTAAAAATCAGATTGCTCCAGTGGTGACTTATATGTTTAATATATCAATTTCAACAGGAGAATATCCCACTTCGATTTATGAGAGCTATCGGCCTATTGCGATTTTGCCAGTGATATCAAAAGTTTTTGAAAAATTAATGGTACAACAGTTAACTAATTACTTAGAGAAAATAAAGCTTCTTACCGAAACTCAATACGGCTTTAGGAAGGGTCTGGAAACGAATCCAACCTTGTTTCGACTTACAAGTTACTTGTATAAAAACCTTAATGAAGGGAAATATGTAAGTGGATTATTTTTGGATATTAGTAAGGCGTTTGATACTGTGTCACATTATATTTATTAGAAAAGCTGGAAGCATTAGGAATAAGGGGAACTATCGACAAATAGTTATTTATCTGGAAGAACTCAGATTGTTAAAGTAAATGGGCATAAAAGCACAGAGAGATCAGTATTATGTGGAGTCCCTCAGGGTACTGTGTTAGGCCCAATACAATTTATAATTTATATCAATGACCTTAGTTCCTTAAGAATAAATGGCCGCATTTTTACATTTGCTGATGACACAGCCCTACTATACAAAATTAAAGCTGCTGGAAAATATACAAAGCGATTTGAAAATAATGAAAAGTTGGTTTGTTGGAAATAAAATGCTCGTTAATATGGGTAAGACTGGGATGCTTAATTTTGCACTTCTGAAACCCTGGCACTTCGATGAGCCTATTAAATGGTATCATTTAAACTGTAGAGAGTCATCATGTGATTGTATAGAGGTGAAACAATCTGCTGCAGTCAAGTATACCACCGAATGAAGATGAAATAATTAGGCAAATCAAGCGGCTTAAAAATGACAAACCTTCTGGTGAAAATGGAATCACTGCTGAACTTTTGAAATCCGCTGGTCCAGGTAAAATCAAGGAAATAACCAAAATTCTACAAGACGTTTGGCGAACCGAACGGATTCCGGAAGATTGGAAGGATGCTCTAATTCATCCAGTACAAAAAAAAGGAGATAGAACGGATGTAAACAACTATAGAGGGATATCTCTTCTCCCAGCTTGTTACAAGATTATATCTCAATGTCTACCAGACAGAGCACAGGGACAGTTAGAACCTAACATTGGTGAATATCAAGCAGGTTTTCGTAGGCAAATAATCATGGAAAATGGGTTAGAAAAAGCGGCCAATAAGGGTAGATGTCAAAAAATGGAAACGGCATTGAGACTTACACAAAATATTTACAACAAGAAATGCCTATCTAAAAACACAAAACTGAGACATTACAACACAGTTATTAAGCCAGAATGTCTATATGCTGCAGAAACGCTCATTTTGAATAGAAAGAGGGACATCGAGGACATTGAAAAGAGGGAAAGAAAAATCATATGAAAAATCCTAGGCCCCAAACAAATAAATAGCACAACATACCGACTTCGAGAAAACCAAGCAATCAAACAATACACAGATATACATAACGATATGAGAAAAAGAAGACTTAAGTTTTATGGACACATAAAACGGATGAATCCGAGTAGGCTAACTAGACAAATAGTCGAATTTTATGAAAATAGGAGTAGAGCTAAAGTAGAAATAATCAAATGGATTGCTGCAATTAAAGAGGATCTAAGATCAGCAAATATTAGACAAAGTGAAATTCAGGATAGAGGCTGTTTCAGACACAAGGTTAACGTTTGGAAGGTTGGCCAGAGAGAAAAATGTAGGAAGACTGGAACAACTTGGTCTGACGAAAGGAAAAAAGCTCATAGCGAAAGAATGAAATTAGTATGGGCACAAAGGAAGGCTAACAACAACAAACGCCTCTAATTGTACTTCGCGTGGTCCACCAGGGCTCATACGTGAATAATAATAATAATAACTAGCGTTATCTTTCAATTCTTTCTGAAAGCTTATCATTTCTGTAAACATATATGGACATACTATATCATATATATTTAAATATCATACCATTTCCACGGAGATTCAAACGCAAATTTCTTTTTAATATTAAAATCAAATATCTTGGGACCATTTTTTCTGCAGACCAGTGAATGTCTGCGCGATGTAGTCGCCTAGAAATTATTTCTATAATTTTTATACGTCCATGCAATCTTATAAATATTTAATATTACCTCACAAGATTTAACCCTTTTTTCACTCCGTTAGTAAAAATCTACAAATTTTTGTGTTCACTGTAATGTTTACAGTCTGGCACAAAACACGTCACCATTTTCAACTAAAACAAACACCAATATTATTAATACAATTTATATAACAGATTTTTTAAAAAATCAACTTACCAATAATAAATTCGACAAAATATACCTGAAAATCCAAAAATACTGAAATTGCGGGTAAATGGGGGGGAGGGGGGTGCAGAGCATTTTTACCAAAAAATTTTATATATAGTGCACATTTTTAGATATTAATCTTTGCTTATATATTTAAAATGAATTTCCATCAAGTATCGGCTACCTCAGTCAAATTTATTACTTTTTCGTATCTTTCTATCAACGACTGGATTCCACATCAAAAGAAATTTTGGTTTTTTGATGCCAACCATTCATCCTGCATCATCGAAATAAGTGGTACCCCGTAGGGGATAAGTCCGGTCAATACGGCAGGTGTGATAGGACGTCCCATTTAACCTTTTCTAAATAGTCTTTTGCACATTTTGCAACATGGGGCCGAGCATTGTCATGTTGAAAAATGACATTATCATGTCTTTGGGCTTATTCTGGTCATTTTTCGCAGTCCAATTTTATCAATTATTATCGGTATCGATCGCAAGTAATCGTTTCACCAGGTTTCAGCAGTTCGTCATACACAGCTCCCCTTCTATCCCACCAAATATATAGCAAAGCCTTCTCCAATGCTTCTGTCAATTATTTCAAACATATGAGTTGAGTCTTCATCCAATAATGCCTTCAAATCTGCACCTTCAAATTTAATCGGCTATCATTAATGCTCCTTTTCTTTTATATCAAAATCTCCACTTTTAAAGCGTTTAAACTATCGTTCACAAGATTTTTGGGTTAGAGCATGTTCACCAGAAACTTCACCCAACAATCGATACCATTCACTAACCGTTTTCTTCAAATAAAAGAACGTTATTAAACTTCCCACAATACATCTTTTTCTGCTACATAATTTGACGTATTCAAAAGTATGAAAAGCTTTTTTTTTTTGCACAATGACAATTAATCACGAACTGGCCTTTGATAGTGTGTTTATCCTCCAAAAGGTCGTAGACGAGATTAATCTATACCAGGGTTTCTCAAGGGGGGGTACACGAAACCATAGAGGGGACACGGACATCATTTGCACTCATTTCAGGCGGCCGGTAATAAAGTGATCAAGTCATTTTGACCGAATAATAGTTATAAAAACATGAGTCGACGAAAAAAACGGGATCATTACGCGGAATATGTCCAGATACTGAAACGTTGTCATCTAATTCGCAAACTGTGAAAAATAGGTCAACTAAATTGCGCCTATTCTATCAATTTCAAACGAAACTTCTGCGGAAACGAGTGAACCAGAAAATAAACATTCCATCGGCAAAAGAAAGAAACTATAACGAAGACTATCGTTATCATGAAAATTGGATTTACGTACAAAGAAGAATATCAGTCCCAAAGTCACAGTGTGTAAATATTAGTTTAGATTATTGTTTTAATATTATATAATTAGAATTATTGAAAGAATCTTCGATTTTTCAAAAGGATCAGAACAAAAATTAATTCGTGGTAATACCGTTTGATGCCCAATTAACACAAGGGCTAGACAAAATTTTGAAAAAAGTCGACATTAAGGTTGTGTACAAACCATATAGTAAATTAAGAGAACTCCGGGGATTTACGAAATTAGTTGTCAAGATTGTGATAGAAAGTATATTGGACAAACAAAAAGATCCATATTAACGAGATTTAAAGAACACATTGCCCACATTAGATATCGGAGAAATGAAAAATCGTATGTTGCCCAACATGCTATCGAACATGACCACAATATAGATATTAGGAAATATTAGACTAGTAAAAATTGTAAATACCAATATGGCTTTGGATGCATATGAAAGTATCCAAATAGAAAAACGCAAGAAAATCATGAACCAGGATAAAGGACCTTTTCCGTTCAGTCAACTTTATCAAGTATTAATGTAAGGTTCAGTAAACTTCCCGGTTCATGATTTTTACACGCTTCATTAGGTAGGGTTATCATATAAACAGATCATAGTTTAGTTTTAGAATAAGATTATATCATCTCCTGATGATGCTAACATCGTTAGCGAACGTGTGTCGAGAAGTTTCAAAATGTGATTTGGTGTTTAGTGGTAAATCCCTTCGAGTTTAGTGTTTCACACCGAAGATTCCAATGGAAAAGTGAATATGTCAACACACAACTAAAGTTGCCTGAAAAAATGCAATCTATCCATCATGCCACACGTTTAAGAGCCCACCCTAGTAATTAGGGGTCGTGTCCGTATAAAAAGTGGTATTGTTTCCAAAATAAAATAGATTACAAGTTATGTTTTGCTTAAATTGATATATCCAAAGATAATTACAATATTCTTATGTTACCAAACATGCAATCGAACATGACCACAATATAGATAATGAGAATTTAGACTGGTAAAAAGTGTAAATAACAATAAGGCTGTGGATGCATAGGAAAGTATCCAAATAGAAAAACGTAAGAAAATCATGAACCAGGATAAAGGAACTTTTTCAAATATTAATGTAAGGCTCAGTAAACTTCACGGTTCATGATTTTTACACGCTTAATTAGGTAGGGTTATCATATAAATAGATCATAGTTTAGTTTTAGAATTAGATTATATCATCTCCTGATGATGCTAACATGGTTAGCGAACGTGCGTCGAAAAGTTTCAAAATGTGATTTGGTGTTTAGTGGTAAATCTCTTCGAGTTTAGTATTTCACTTCCAAGATTTTAATAGAAAAATTGAAGAGTGAATATGTCAACACACAACTAAAGTTGCCCGAAAAAACGCAATCTATCCATCATGCCACAAGCTTAAGAGCCCACCCAAGTAATTAGGGGTGGTGTCAGAATAAAATGTCGTATTATTTCCAAAACAAAATAGATTACAAGTCAAGTTTTGCCTAAATTGATATATCCGAAGATAATTAAAACATTCCGGAGATAATCTTCATTCTAAGGATCGGATTTTAATTATCCAAATTGATAGCTATTCGCAGACAAAACTTGCCAAATTATGTAGTAATTGATTCCCGAGAAAAGTTTGATTAGTTCGTTAAACTGTAGTTTCACTGAAATAAATATATTTTTCGGGCCGGACGACCACCATTCCGGGACCGTTCATAATTAAATTTGTTCAATTAAGAACGTCAGATGGAGCTGAACAACCATCATATTTTATGCAGCAATAAACCATCCTATGTTGGTACGTTAATTTTTACGAATGCCGTTAAATTTAAATTATTCAGCTGAGAGTTGGTTTAAGTTTTTAATATGTAAAGTTAGCCGCATAAAAATGATTAAAACGAAAACCAAGACTGGTGATTTATTTATTCATACGAGGGTATTTTAAACAAAATATTTTAAAGTTTTTCAATAAAGCATGTTTCTACAAAAATATGGGACCCTGTAGCAAATTTTGTATTTCAATATGTCTGAATCTAAGAAGAAATGCCAGCAGTACATATTGAGTATTTAAAATATGGGTTCATGCACTCTCCTACGAACCAAGAAGATGACGGTCTACGAGCTTCATATAATATTTCATTGTTCATTGCAACAGCGTGATGAAGCATACACAATTGGCGAGTAATTAATCTTGCCGGCAGTCAAAGAGGTAATAAAAGCTGTTCTTCATCATAAGACAACGTCAGATATTATCAGGAAAACTCCTCTGAATAATAATTCAGTATGAATTCAGTAATAATTCAAGAATAATAGATGAAATGGCTAAAGACTTAGAAATATTGTTCTGCGATTACTTAAAAACATGTAAATTTTCAATTCAACTCAATGAAACAAACTTGAAGAGATTTACCACTAAACACCAAAACACTTTTTGAACTGCCCGACGCACGTTTCGCTAACCATGTTAGCATCATCAGGAGATGATTTAAGATTAAATCATCTCCTACTGATGCTAACATGGTTAGCGAAACGTGCGTCGGGCAGTTCGAAAAAGTGTTTTGGTGTTTAGTGGTAAATCTCTTCCAAGTTTAGTGCATCACACCAAAGGTTCCAATAGAAGAATTGATGAATGAAACAACTCTACCAAATAACAAAGCACTACTCTTATCCTACGTTCGATTCATAAAAAAACAAAACATTTGTCAAGAGCTATTGTTTGCTAAAAATTTAAAAACCGATACGGAAGATGAGTCGATATTTAAGGTCGTGAACCAGTTTTTTTTTAAAGAAAGAAATTTCTATTCGTAATAATTTGTCAGATGCTGCTAAAGGAGCTTTAGCAATGACCGGACGTCATAAGGGTTTCATAGTGCATTTAAAACAAGCAGTACCAAATGTACTCGCTGTACATTGGGTTATGAAGCGTCAACAGTTGGTTGCAAAAAATCTGAATGAACGCCTGCACACGTTACTCCATTACGTTATTAAACGGCAGATTATTTGGTCAACTTTGTAGTGAAAATGATGAAGATTACAATCGCTTGTTGCTACACACAGAAGTTCCTTTCTATTTGACTCAGCACTGGACTTCCTTGAAGACAGACACAAAAACTGCCCTAAAACCTGATTATCTCCAAAATTGATATCGATTATTTGACAATTCTGTTTAAAATATTTAATTGATGATAGTGGGAGTCCCGCGTCTCAATGTCTAGAGGAATATAAGTTTAACAAGAGTGAACCATTCAATTCTACCTGATCATTAAGTAAAATACCCAAATTTTTTCTTTTATTAATTTCTAGACTCTCTAAAAGATTTAGTTTTTTAGATTTATTTTCGTTATGCAACATTTTGAAATTATCGTTGAAAGTGTGATTTTCTAACATTAAGTGATTGGCATAATGAGAATTATTCTGTTCTTTAATATAACTTCTTTTATGTTTATTAAGCCTGGTGGAAAAGGATCTTCCTGTTTGTCCTGATCTTCCTGTATTTTGAGTTTGATAACAGATTTTATTTTTTGAAAGAAGGTTTGATAATGGGGAACCCTTTAAGTCCTTTACTGGCGGAAATTTTTATGGATAATTTAGAATATAAGATATGTCAACATTAGCTATTCAAATCATCAATAACTGGTATAGATATGTTGATGACATTATAATTTGCTTTACGGGTACTGACAGACAATTAAATCAATTCCTAACTTATATAAACTTTTTACATAAGAACATTCATTTTACAGTGAAGAAGAACAAAACAACAGTATTAACTTTTTAGATTTAACAGTTACAAGAAAAGAGAATCAACATGATTTTGCAATTTATCATAAACCATCTCACACAGATTTAGTTACACATAACAAGTCTTGTCATCCTTATTCTCAAAAAATGGCAGCATTTAATTCATTCATACACAGATTAATAAATACCCCAATGTCAATAGATAACTATTACAAAGAATTGAATGTCATCAAACAGATCGCAGTGAATAATGGTTATGACCCAAACATTATAAATAAAATAATTAATAAAAAATGTTATAATAATACCATTAATTTAATATATCCTGTCAATAAAGTCAAGAACACCGCATACAAAACAATTACACATACAGGAAAAGTCACCAAATTAATTTCTAAACATTTGCCAAAAACAAGAGAGAAATATAACATTCAGAACAAACCATAGTCTTGGACGCTTAATAAAAAACAATAAAAGTCAAACAAATAAATTTCATAAATCAGGAGTTTATTTAATTGAGTGTGGTTCTTGTCCAAAAGTCTATGTTGGACAAACAGGAAGATCCTTTTCCACCAGGCTTAATGAACATAAAAGAAGTTATATTAGAGAACAGAATAATTCTCATTATGCCAATCACTTAATGTTAGAAAATCACACTTTCAACGATAATTTCAAAATGTTGCATAACGAAAATAAATCTAAAAAACTAAATCTTTTAGAGAGCCTAGAAATTAATAAAAGAAAAAATTTGGGTATTTTACTTAATGATCAGGTAGACTTGAATGGTTCATCCTTGTTAAACTTATATTACTCTAGACATTGAGACGCTGGACTCCCACTATCATCATTTATGGTTTTATTAGATTAGTTTAGGTAGTAACTGCTTTTCTTACTGTTAGTTTAATTTAGTGTGTATTTGAAAAAGACACTGTGTGTCGAAACAATTTTCATACGTACAAGTTTTAAATATAGTGCAAATTTAGATATTGATCTTGGTTTTTTATTTATATTTAATAATGTTAATTTACAACATTTTGTATGGCATTTTGGCAGAACCGTGGCTCTATCTCACCAATGATTCGATTAATTTCATCATTTAGTTCAGGAATCGAATGTAGATTGTTCTTATAGACCTGGTTTTTCACGTAACCCCAAAAAATAGTCCAACGGTGTCAAATCACATGAGCTTGGTGGCCAATTAACATCACCGTTTCTTGCAATAACTCGTTCAGGAAATTTTTCTCTCAATAAATCAGTTGTTTTATTAGCAGGGTGTGATATAACACCATCCTGTTAGAACTACATATCCTACAGATCAATTTGCTTCGTTAGTAAACAACATATTTTTCAAAAACATGAGGTCTTCTAACTGACCGGAAAAATCTCTGATCTAACCGGAAAATCTAACTAAAAATGTCCTCTTCTTATTCTACCATTATACGTTTCAGTTGCCCACCAGGATTGTTGTAATAAAACGAACCTGTTTCGCCTAACTGATCGAAAATTCTTTAAAACATTTGTCGATCTGGAATGATTGTAGTTGGATAGAACTCTTCATATCTTCTAACTGCAGCGCGACAATTGTAATTAAGTTGTGCATAAACGTAGAGCATATCCCTTAAATCACGGTTAGGAAACTGATTAAGTCTGGGTATTATTTACAAATTAGTTAATACCAACTCAAGATAGGAGAAACTTGTTTCCACCTACGTTTAATAGGAGAGATTGAAAACAATGACAGTTGTCATCGAGATATAATAATTTGTACACAACATTCAAGGAACAATTTGTGAATTGTACATTTTTCAGCCATCGACAAGATGTGTAATGGAATATTCGAACACTAGTACCTCGCAAACAGCGTAAGATATCGATATTAACCAAGGGTACCTTTTTACACGGTTTTACAATTATGTTTCTTTTCTATTTTAAAGTCATAATATTCCCAGCTTTATAGCTATATATCGGATTCCGGATTCCGAAGCGGATTCCCGGATATATTCCGGATTCCGAAGCGGATATATCGGATTCCGAAGCTAATACCGAAGTCGGATTTGCCGCCTCTGAAAACACAACTATCCCGATTTTGAACCTGATATCTTCAAACATTTTTAAATTACCTCAGCTTTTAGAAAATTTAGTTTAACTTTCAACCCCTTGAATCTTTTTAATTACTAATAATTACTAATTTTACTCTCTATTATCACCGGTTGCTCTATGGCAGATAAGTTATGGGACACCTTGTATACTGCTTATCTTCTAGCTTAACCGAAAATCGACCCAGTTTCTTTGAAAAATTTGATTGATAGTGCTTTTAGATCGACGATTGTACAAACCGTATAACCGGAAACATTTTCATAAAATATTTCAACAATTTTAACGCATTATTGTATTGTGTACGACTCCATTTTTATAAATATTATAAAATTAATTATTATTATTATTCACGTATGGGTGCTGGTGGACCACGCGAAGTACAGTTAGAGGCGTTTGTTGTTGTTACCCTTCCTTTGCGCCCATACTGATTTCATTCTTTCGCTATGAGCTTTTTTCCTTTCGTCAGACCAAGTTGTTCCAGTCTTCCTACATTTTTCTCTCTGACCTACCTTTCAAACGTTAACCTTGTGTCTGAAACAGCCTCTATCCTGAATTTTACTTCGTGAAACGTGCTAATTGTAGGTCCTCTTTAATTGCAGCAATCCATTTAATTATTTCTACTTTAGCTCTGCTCCTATTCTCATAAAATTCGACTATTTGTCTATTGTTAACCTACTCGGATTCATCCGTTTTATGTGTCCGTAAAATTAAGTCTTCTTTTTCTCATATCGCTATGTATGTCTGTGTATTGTTTGATTTCTTGGTTTTCTCGAAGTCGGTATGTTGTGCTATTTATTTGTTTAGGATCCAAGATTTTTCTTATGATTTTTCTTTCCTTCTTTTCAATGTCCTCGATGTCCCTATTTCTATTCAAAATGAGCGTTTCTGCAGCATATGGACATTCTGGCTTAATAACTGTGTTGTAATGTCTCAGTTTTGTGTTTTTAGATAGGCATTTTTTGTTGTAAATATTTTGTGTAAGTCTCAATGCCGTTTCCATTTTTTGACATCTACCCTTATTGACCGCTTTTTCCAACCCATTTTCCATGATTATTTCACCCAAATATTTGAATTGAGAGACTCGTCTGATGTTACCATATTTTGTTTTTAGAAATGGTGTTCATAGTCTGTTGCAGGTCATGTATTGTGTCTTTTCAAAGGAAATTTGGAGTCCTACCCTTTCTGCTCTTTCCTTTAGGATTTCAATCTGTTTCTGTGCCGTTAATACATCTTGAGCTAAAATTGCTAGATCATCAGCAAATGCCAGACAATCAATTTTGATATTGGTTCTCTCCAGTTTAATGGGCTGGTCAATATTCAGGGCCGACTTTTTTTCACGCCACTCCTGTATTACTTTTTCTAGAACACAGTTAAATAAGAGTGGCGAGAATCCATCCCCTTGACTCACTCTAGTTTTAATTTCGAAGGGCTCTGAGATGTCATCCATGAATTTAACTTTTGACCTTGTGTTAGTTAACGTTGCTTAAATAATTGCCAGCGTTTTCAGATCTAGTCCTTGTTCTTTCAAGATTCGGAATAAAGATTCTCGGTCAATAGAATCAAATGCTTTTTTGAAATCCACAAATGTACAGACGAGATTTTTATTGTACAGCTTTTGATGTCTTAGGATCAACTTTAGATTCAGGATCTGCCCGGTCGAAAACCTGCTTGATATTCACCAATGTTAGGTTCTAACTGTCCCTGTGCTCTGTCTAGTAGACATTGAGATGGAACATCATATTTTAACAATTTTGACATTATAATAAATCCTATTATTTCTAACCTAGCAAGTTAACTAATGTGAAACTTCTCTTATATATCAAAGACAGTAATATTAAGTTAAAAAAACTCTTACATCGAAAAGTAAAACTCGCAAATTTTTACATCTTCCTGTGTGATGATAAACACCAAAAACAAATTGAATTATATTTTGTCCCTATTTCTATTCAAAATGAGCGTTTCTGCAGCATATGGACATTCTGGCTTAATAACTGTGTTGTAATGTCTCAGTTTTGTGTTTTTAGATAGGCATTTTTTGTTGTAAATAATTTGTGTAAGTCTCAATGCCGTTTCCATTTTTTGACATCTACCCTTATTGGCCGCTTTTTCCAACCCATTTTCCATGATTATTTCACCCAAATATTTGAATTGAGAGACTCGTCTGATGTTACCATATTTTGTTTTTAGAAATGGTGTTCATAGTGTGTTGCAGGTCATGTATTGTGTCTTTTCAAAGGAAATTTGGAGTCCTACCCTTTCTGCTCTTTCCTTTAGGATTTCAATCTGTTTCTGTGCCGTTAATACATCTTGAGCTAAAATTGCTAGATCATCAGCAAATGCCAGACAATCAATTTTGATATTGGTTCTCTCCAGTTTAATGGGCTGGTCAATATTCAGGGCCGACTTTTTTTCACGCCACTCCTGTATTACTTTTTCTAGAACACAGTTAAATAAGAGTGGCGAGAATCCATCCCCTTGACTCACTCTAGTTTTAATTTCGAAGGGCTCTGAGATGTCATCCATGAATTTAACTTTTGACCTTGTGTTAGTTAACGTTGCTTAAATAATTGCCAGCGTTTTCAGATCTAGTCCTTGTTCTTTCAAGATTCGGAATAAAGATTCTCGGTCAATAGAATCAAATGCTTTTTTGAAATCCACAAATGTAGAGACGAGATTTGTATTGTACAGCTTTTGATGTCTTAGGATCAACTTTAGATTCAGGATCTGCCCGGTCGAAAACCTGCTTGATATTCACCAATGTTAGGTTCTAACTGTCCCTGTGCTCTGTCTAGTAGACATTGAGATGGAACATCATATTTTAACAATTTTGACATTATAATAAATCCTATTATTTCTAACCTAGCAAGTTAACTAATGTGAAACTTCTCTTATATATCAAAGACAGTAATATTAAGTTAAAAAAACTCTTACATCGAAAAGTAAAACTCGCAAATTTTTACATCTTCCTGTGTGATGATAAACACCAAAAACAAATTGAATTATATTTTTGTATGAAATACAACCTTCATCTTGTTGCTACTCGTATACAACCTAATGGTTAAATGTTTTTTTTCAGGTTTTACCCAATCTATTTCATACAGCAAGCATTTGGTTAACCCTCGTGCTGGCAGTCCAGAGGTACATCTACGTGTGTCATGCGCCCCAAGCTAGGAAATTTTGTACATTACCTAACGTGTATAAATGCGTGGGTTACACGCTGTTTGCGTCAGCGCTACATCAAGCTCCAAGATTATTTGACACCCAGTATACTTTGGTAAGTCTAGTAGTACAAATGTTAAAACGATCCAACATCTTCTTAATATAATTAATTTAGAGCGGACCTTGAGCGGACCTGATTTCCACTAGAATGTCTACCATATTAATCTGATCTAACACAATACTTATATTTTACACATAATTATATTTTGGTAGTGGGATTGTCAATATTCAAAAAATATCCTTAAATCATAATAGAGTGATATTAAACTTGAAGAGATTTTCCACTAAACACTTTTTTGAACTGCTCGACACACGTTTCGCTAACCATGTTAGCATCATCAGGAGATGATTTAATCTAATTCTAAAACTAAACTATGTTCTATTTATATGAAAACCATACCTAACGAAGCGTGTAAAAATCATGAACCGTGAAGTATACTAAGCCTTACATTAATAATTGAAAAAGTTGACTGAAAGGAATCGGTCCATTATCTCGGTTCATAATTTTCTTACATTTTTCTATTTGAATGCTTTCATATGCATCCAAAGCCCTATTATTATTAACACTTTTAATTCGTCTTAAATTACTACTGTGCCAGTATACTGTGGTCATGTTCGATTGCATGTTGGGCAACACAAGATTTTTTATTTCTCCCATATCTAATGTGGGCAATATGTTCTTTATATCTTGTCAATATGGATCTTTTTGTTTGCCCAATATAGCTTCGATTACAGTCTTGACAACTAATTTCGTAAATCCCCGACTTTTCATGCTGCTCTACTTTATCCTTTGGATTACCCAGAACTCTTAATTTATTATATAGTTTGTACGCAACCTTGATGTCCACTTTTTTCAAAATTTTGTCTAGTCCTCTTGTCAAATGGGCATCAAATGGTATTGTCATGAATTTCTTTGTGTTCTGATGCTTTTGAAAACTCGAAGATTCTTTCAATAATTTTCTGAACTTATGTTTTCTAATTAGTTTATCTACAATGTTCTTATTATAACCATTCACTTCAGATACCTCCCTAATTAATTTTAATTCTTTGTTATAATTATCTTTATTTAAAGGAAAATTAATTAATCTATTTACCATAAAATTTAAATTAGCCATCTTATTTGGGAAGCTATGATTTGAATCCTTAGGAATGTATCTCGAAGTGGTGGTGGTTTTTCTGAAAATATCAAAATCTAACCTGTTTATATTATGTCTACTGACTAACACATCCAAAAATGGTAAACTATCGTTGTTTTCGAGTTCATGCGTGAATATTATATTTTCGGATTTACTATTTAAGTTCTTAATAAAATCATCTAAATTATCAAAAATGTCATCCACATATCTTAACCATACCTTCGGAAAATAACTGAATTCATCTTTTGCCTCGGTTTCAAATTTACTCATAAATAAGTTGACTAAGAACGGTGACAGGGGACAGTGGGATTGCCCATTGCCGTTCCTTCTTGTTGTTCATAAAACCTGTTATTAAGCTGAAAACAATTTTGCTTCATGAAATTCAATTTTGCTGAAAACAATCTTGTTAAGGAGATGTACTAAGAAACAATTTTGTTATTAAAACCATTTAACTCGAGTAACTCACTTAGGTATTTCAAGGTATGTGGAATCGGGACACTCGGAAACAACGATGAAACGTCAAAGGAAACCAAAACCTCACCTTCCTGTAGATGTGTATTTTTGACTTTTTCTATGAATTTGGTTGAATTTATCACAGAACAGGAAGGTAGTTGGTTTGGTAGATTTTCAAATTCCTTTGTTAACCACTTTGCCAAGTTGTATGTTGGGGAATCAATGGCTGATACAATTGGTCTCATCGATTTTCCTGGTTTATAAATTTTTGGTAGAGCATACAATATTGGCACTTTTGGATTAGAAACATGTAATTTGCTTTTCAGAGAAGGAGAAATAAGGCTGTTGCAACATTTCAATGTATCTCTAACTTCGTTAATCATTTTTAACAATGGATTCCTAGGTAATCGTTTATAAGGACCGTCTTGAATTAATTTTTCAACGCGTTCAAAGTAATCAGGTTTGTCCATTACTACAACCTTATTTCCCTTATCAGCTTTTAAATAAAAACAATCTTTCTCTCGCAGACGCTTGACAATCTTAGAAATATTTGGTATTTTTTGATTTTTATTTGAAATATTTTTTGCAATTTTACTATTACATGACTCCCTGACGAAAGCCTTGGAAGACTCCGGTAGGTGTTTAATACCAGTTTCAATACCGGCTACCATATCCTCCAAAGCACTGCGGGATGCCGGCAAAGCAAAATTGAGGCCTTTATTTAAAAGATCTAGTTCTGGATTGTCGAACGTCTGAGTTGAAAGATTTTCCACCATGTTGATGCGCTTTTCTGGAATATGTTCTTTCGATTGCTCAATTTTGAGTTTTTAATTTTTTTTTATTTAAAGATGAAATTTTTTAAATAAATTTACTATTTACTGCTGTGAACATATTCCTTTGAAAATTGCACCAACATTCATGTTCTACATTACTTAATTTAAATGTTAATTTCTTGTAAAGATTGTACGCCTGAATTTCAAGCATACTCAATTTACTGCCCAAATATTTGATTTCTAAGTCAAGCCATTTCTGTTTTGCAAAATTAGTTATTTTGTCACATATTTTGGAAGATTTTGAAATATTAACTTTAATAAAATTAGGAAATATTTTGTTAGTCTGGCGTGACTTAAGAAACCAAACATCTGCTCCAATAAGCCTAATTTTAGTAGTGTACTTACGATAAAGAGTGATATTGCTTTACAAAAATTGAAAAAAGCGGATCTTTGTTTAATGGTAAAACACCATATTCAGTTGATTTAGCCTCGCCTTATTATTCTTTTGGGATCAAGAAATATATTACTATTACTACCAAATACTCAAATACATCATACGAGAATTAAGGGTACGTTCACATTAGACGCGCTTAACTGAGAGCCACAGGCCTTACTTACAACCTATGGGAAACCGTAGGAGAAGAAACGCATTATTTAAAATGGTTTAAGTTGTATGTATGCTTAGCGGAAAGCTTAACGGTATGCTTAGCGGTATGCTTAGTGGTATGCTTAGCGGTACGACATGGAGGCCGCCGAAAAGCGCGTTGTGAAGTTTATGCTTAGCATGTTTTAGAACTCCCGAAAGCTATCTGCGTGTTGTTTTTATATTTATAATGCAATAACAAGTTATTGCTGCTAAATGTGGAAAAACTTAGGAAATAGGTGGATTTTTTACTTACCTAAGTGTTAAAACTAAACGTTGTTCTGCTGATGTTTCAGTCCCAATTGATTTCAATTGATATCAATCCCAGATAAATAGATAGAGGTTTCTAAGTGGCTAAGAAGGATATCCAGAAATTCCTTTGACATCCTTAGAAATTCATAAAACTTTTCTGGATATTTTCTAGCATCTCAATAGAGATGATAGAATTCTCCGAACAACTGTCTAGATACGTTGATTTCATGAAACTACATGCGTGTTTTTCTATTAATTTTCAACGCAAAACTTTTAAGTAATAACATGTTCATTATAATTCGTGACGGAGCCATTGTGCATTGTTTCTGAAAAACGGGTTCCAAAGCACGTCTGAAAGGTTGATGTTTATCAGTCATGTAAAGAATATGTTATTAAAAGTCTATCTTAAAATCAGAACATTGTATGCTAATCGGTATCTAATTAACTTTAAATTGAGAATAAAACTTTGCGAAGATAGTACAAAATAATCTAGTCAGATTCATTTGTGGAATTAGGAAATTTGATCATGTCTCACATAAATACTGAATTATTTATGAAATACTACTATCTCGTTTTCCTGCATAAACTAATAATATGTTCTGAGCCGGCATGCTTGAGGGACAAATTGGTTTTTCGTGGTGAAATTGACAGTGTGAGCATCAAGCAGGTCTCAGTTTTATCAGTTCCCCGGCACAAAACTTCGCTTTTCCAGCGTAGTTTTTCTTATTGTAGTCCTAAATTATACCACAGTGTTAGTAATAAATTGAAATCTTTGAGTATCACCTCCCTCGGGCTTTTTTTTTAGAAATTGTTTTTTTTTGTTAGAATTGTAACTTGGTTAGGTCGTTGTTTTGTTTGTTTTTCCTACTCTAAGACCTTTATAATGTAAAGCGTTCGGCGGTTGGGTAAAAGAGTAGCATTTGCTAAACTTCGCCCCCTTATGCTGTCTATGCAATGCACTTATTCTATGTATTGGTGCATTTCCAAATAAAGACGATTATTATTATTATATGAACACCAGCAGATTTGCTCTCTAACAAAGGCTCGTGGATCTAAGCAAAGCGCGTCTGATGTGAACGTACCCTTTGGGTAAGTCGTAGCTCGTCTGATGTGAATGTTATTTACGTAAATCTGTACGCCAACGGTTTTCGGTTAATGTCGATTTTTCGCAAAATATGAGCGTTCATTTCCATAACAACAAAATTACCTAAGTAATCAAAGTATTGGTCATCGTTAGATAACAGGTTTTCCCATCGTTCTGCCAAAGAACAGATTCCACACCAAAAAAACTTTTGATTTTTTGAGGCTAACCATTTATCTAGCAAAATTTTCAGTTCTTCGTAAGAATGTAAGTGTTGTATTGAAAATCCGTGCATCATCGATAGAAATAAGTAGTGGTCCGAAGAGACGAAGTCCGGTGAATACAGTGAGTGGGGTAGGACGTCCCATTTAACGTTTTCCAACTATTTTTTTACACATTTTGCAACATGGGGCCGAGCATTGTCATGTTGTGATACTACAAAATAGTGATACTATTTTCTTCACTGCTCAAATCAATTGTATCACTTATCGGTATCGATCACCAGTAATCGTTTTACCAGGTATCAGCAGTTTATAAAACACAGCTCCCCTACAATCCAACCAAATATACAGCAAGACCTTCTTTTCATGTATACGCGCTTATTGTGATGTTGGGTTGTCAAAATAGATCCACTTTTCATTACTTGCCATAACCCGATGCAAAAAACCACAACCACAAACCACAAAAAAAACCACGATGCAAAAATTTTTTTCTCTTTTTTCTTTCTGAATCATTCTCAATGCGTGTAGACATTCGGAAATGGTGGATTGGGAAATATTCAATCCTTTTACCAATTGTTTCAATATGTGAGTTGAGTCTTCATCCAATAATGCTTCCAAATCTTCATCTTAAAACTTTTACGACTCTTCTGGACGCTTCTTGTTTTTATGGGTTAGGTTGTTTATAGGTTAGGTTATGGTTATTTATTGGGTCAGTGTACCATAGGCTTCAATTAACAATCGATAACTTTCAGGAATCGTTTTCTTCAAATGAAAGAAAGTTATTAAAGTTCCCCGCAAAACGTATATTTCTAGAACTTAACTCGACATATTCAAACAAAAAAAACTATGTTCTTTTGCACAATGAAAATTAATAACGAACCTGCTTTTGATGGCCTATGTTTATCCTCCAGAACGTCAGAGATGTCATTAGTCTATATCAACCAATGTATTAGCATCGCCATCTCTTAGCAAAATCGACATTATTAATCGAAACACCTAAAATTTAAACTGAGCGATTTATGAACATTCATACACAGCCAATATACCCACCATTAATAAAAAAGAGCACCATATTGCTCAAACTTTGCGCCAAGTAACGGGCGTCGGAATGTTTTTTGTTTTTATTTTGACTGTTACGCGCCAAACATTGAAAACGGGGAAAGGGGAGTGATGTCGAATGCTTGACGGGCTTTTTAGGTTTAGTAGCGATGGATCGTTCCATGGGCTCACAATGCGCATTTTGCGTGCGAGCGTTTTATAAAAACAATGATTCCTGCACTATTGTTCGACGTCTGTTCAGGACACATTTTAAGTTAGTGACCATGAGAAATGTGCCGAATTTATTGCGCAATTTTGAAAAGACGGGAAATACCATGCCGGATAAATCAACTGGGCGTAAAAGAACATCATGAACGAGCACGAATGTTGCCTGCGTTCGCCAGTCTGGTAAAGACGATCCAAGACAGTCTCTACGACTCCGCGTAGCTTCTCTACATTTGCACAAATCCAACGAATCGAATTCTGCGGAACAATGAAATGAAATAACGAGTCCAGATTTAATACCTGCTGATTTGTTTCTATGGGACTACTTAAAAAGTAAGGTTTTCAACCTATTACTACCTAAACTGGAAGACATTTACCACTAAACACCAAAACACCGTTTCGCTAACCATGTTAGCATCATCAGGAGCTCAGATCTCAGAGAGATTAAATCATCTCCTGATGATGCTAACATGGTTCGCGAAACGTGCGTCGAGCAGTTCAAAAAAGTGTTTTGGTGTTTAGTGGTAAATCTCAGATCTCAGAGAGATTAAATCATCTCCTGATGATGCTAACATGGTTAGCGAAACGTGCGTCGAGCAGTTCAAAAAAGTGTTTTGGTGTTTAGTGGTAAATCTCTTCAAGTTTAGTGTTTCACACCAAAGGTTCCAAGAGAAGAATTGATCTATTACTACCTATCTTAAATACCTTAAAGCAAATAATAACAGACGAAATTCACGCAATTCCAAGATCTGTGCTCCAGCAAGTGATTGAAAATTCCAGTTCCAAGCTAAATGAGCGTGAAAAAGCAGATGGTGCGCATTTACGGATGGTTGTTTTACATAAATAAAAATTCAAAAACTACTCTGTATTTTAATAGCAATTAACCACATTTGAATTAATTCTCATGTTTTATTTTTTAAATATCAAAAAAGGAAAAATATTCTCATACACCCGTTACATAATACCGCATGTAATACAGAACATCGCAGTGGATAATTTATTGGATAATATACAACTTTTCTGTTAATTACTTTAGTTCTTGTCTTTAACATCATTATTTTCTGTAAAAGTCATTCACATTTCACCTGTATCTTCTAAGCTTGTAGAGAATCCCAATCCCTCAAAGTAAAGGCTTGAACTGTTAGTTTGTGAGACAATTTAACGGAAGATTTCTTTCTGGAAACTTATCCGTTCTGTTTGCATTTGTCAGAGTCGAGAGCGATTTCTCCCCCAGCATGATGGGACGGTTTAGACAGAAGTCTAACTAAGTTTAACGCAGAAATAATTTTGCTTAACTCGTCCTTGCGGCAACAAAAGACAGGGACTAAGTGAAAGGGAGAAGTTATAGAGTTATAATTGACAGGGACAGTAACCTGTAAGACGTCACGAACAACACTGCGAATTTTAATAAATTTGATATTCGGAAAATACTCGAAAACAAATAAAATACGAGGTGTATCCAGAAAATAGTAAGACCGTGTTTTAATATTAGGACACTCCATGTATATAATACATAACAGTTTATTCGATAAAAAAAATCATAGCTGAGTAAAAAATCACAAACAAAAGCACAAGAATTGGAACACATTTAATCATATGGATAGTTGGTTTTGTAGGATGGATTTGGAAAACTGAGAAAGTTTGCAAAACCCTACAGGATTGACAAATTCGTCTTTATCTTTGGTCGCGTTCCAAAGCGCGCGTTCCCTCGAAATATCCAAATTTACAGTCCTTAAAGAATTCTAATGTTTTGTTACTGGTTTCGACTGTGATTCGTCTCATCAGTTAACGAATTTACCTTCCGTCAAGTGAATTTGGAAGAACAAACTAATAAAGAAAACACAATAAATTTGAGAAAAAATATCTTTCTTCCTCTCGATAGTCTCTTTTTAATTCGACGCACTTTTTCCAGCGATATTCAATAGCTTCGATTCCCTGTTTATAGAGAGAATCATTATTTTCTGTAAAAGTCATTCACATTTCACCTGTATCTTCTAAGTTTGTATGGAATCCCAATCCCTCAAAGTAAAGGCTTGAACTGTTAACAGTTTGTGAGGCAATTTAACGGAAGATTTCTTTCTGGAAACTTATCCGTTCTGTTTGCATTTGTCAGAGTCGAGAGCGATTTCTCCCCCAGCATGATGGGACGGTTTAGACAGAAGTCTAACTAAGTTTAACGCAGAAATAATTTTGCTTAACTCGTCCTTGCGGCAACAAAAGACAGGGACTAAGTGAAAGGGAGAAGTTATAGAGTTATAATTGACAGGGACAGTAACCTGTAAGACGTCACGAACAACACTGCGAATTTTAATAAATTTGATATTCGGAAAATACTCGAAAACAAATAAAATACGAGGTGTATCCAGAAAATAGTAAGACCGTGTTTTACTATTAGGACACTCCATGTATATAATACATAACAGTTTATTCGATAAAAAAAATCATAGCTGAGTAAAAAATCACAATTAAAAGCACAAGAATTGGAACACATTTAATCATATGGATAGTTGGTTTTGTAGGATGGATTTGGAAAACTGAGAAAGTTTGCAAAACCCTACAGGATTGACAAATTCGTCTTTATCTTTGGTCGCGTTCCAAAGCGCGCGTTCCCTCGAAATATCCAAATTTACAGTCCTTAAAGAATTCTAATGTTTTGTTACTCGTTTCGACTGTGATTCGTCTCATCAGTTAACGAATTTACCTTGCGTCAAGTGAATTTGGAAGAACAAACTAATAAAGAAAACACAATAAATTTGAGAAAAAATATCTTTCTTCCTCTCGATAGTCTCTTTTTAATTCGACGCACTTTTTCCAGCGATATTCAATAGCTTCGATTCCCTGTTTATAGAAAGAATCATTATTTTCTGTAAAAGTCATTCACATTTCACCTGTATCTTCTAAGTTTGTATGGAATCCCAATCCCTCAAAGTAAAGCCTTGAACTGTTAATAGTTTGTGAGACAATTTAACGGAAGATTTCTTTCTGGAAACTTATCCGTTCTGTTTGCATTTGTCAGAGTCGAGAGCGATTTCTCCCCCAGCATGATGGGACGGTTTAGACAGAAGTCTAACTAAGTTTAACGCAGAAATAACTTTGCTTAACTCGTCCTTGCGGCAACAAAAGACAGGGACTAAGTGAAAGGGAGAAGTTATAGAGTTATAATTGACAGGGACAGTAACCTGTAAGACGTCACGAACAACACTGCGAATTTTAATAAATTTGATATTCGGAAAATACTCGAAAACAAATAAAATACGAGGTGTATCCAGAAAATAGTAAGACCGTGTTTTACTATTAGGACACTCCATGTATATAATACAGAACAGTTTATTCGATAAAAAAAATCATAGCTGAGTAAAAAATCACAATTAAAAGCACAAGAATTGGAACACATTTAATCATATGGATAGTTGGTTTTGCAGGATGGATTTGGAAAACTGAGAAAGTTTGCAAAACCCTACAGGATTGACAAATTCGTCTTTATCTTTGGTCGCGTTCCAAAGCGCGCGTTCCCTCGAAATATCCAAATTTACAGTCCTTAAAGAATTCTAATGTTTTGTTACTCGTTTCGACTGTGATTCGTCTCATCAGTTAACGAATTTACCTTGCGTCAAGTGAATTTGGAAGAACAAACTAATAAAGAAAACACAATAAATTTGGGAAAAAATATCTTTCTTCCTCTCGATAGTCTCTTTTTAATTCGACGCACTTTTTCCAGCGATATTCAATAGCTTCGATTCCCTGTTTATAGAAAGGATCATTATTTTCTGTAAAAGTCATTCACATTTCACCTGTATCTTCTAAGTTTGTATGGAATCCCAATCCCTCAAAGTAAAGCCTTGAACTGTTAATAGTTTGTGAGACAATTTAACGGAAGATTTCTTTCTGGAAACTTATCCGTTCTGTTTGCATTTGTCAGAGCCGAGAGCGATTTCTCCCCCAGCATGATGGGACGGTTTAGACAGAAGTCTAACTAAGTTTAACGCAGAAATAATTTTGCTTAACTCGTCCTTGCGACAACAAAAGACAGGGACTAAGTGAAAGGGAGAAGTTATAGAGTTATAATTGACAGGGACAGTAACCTGTAAGACGTCACGAACAACACTGCGAATTTTAATAAATTTGATATTCGGAAAATACTCGAAAACAAATAAAATACGAGGTGTATCCAGAAGATAGTAAGACCGTGTTTTAATATTAGGACAATCCATGTATATAACCGTTTATTCGATAAGAAACCCACAACTTAGTAAAAAATAATAATTACAGAAACAGCAGAAATGCTCATTTTTACGATTCCTAACACAAAAAAAATTAAAATAAAATAACCGTTTCTTAGGCCTCTTCGCCTAACTGAAGAGACCCAGAAGGTTAAAAGCACAAGAATTGGAACACATTTAATCATATGGATAGTTGGTTTTGTTGGATGGATTTGGAAAACTGAGAAAGTTTGCAAAACCTTATAGGGACAATTGTCGAACTCCTCAAAATAGCTATCGACCGCAGGCTCCACCTCTTCATTGTTGACAAATCTTTTACCATCGTGTCATTTTTTCAAGTTTTGAAACAGAAAATACTCCGAGGGGGTTAAATCTGACAAATAGGGTGCGTATGAAAACAATTCGAACTTTAACTCATTAATTTTAGCCATCGCGATAACGGAAGAACTGGTACATTTTCTTGATGAAGCAAAACTTTCTTTTCCGCCAAATGCAGCCGTTTTTTATTGTTTTCATCACCCAAACGACGCAATAAATTCGCATAATACTCGTTGTTAATTGTTTCTCATTTCTAAAGATAATCAATGAAAATTATCCCACGCGCATTGCAAAAATTGACGCCATAACCTTGCCTGCAGGCGGAACTGTCTTCGCCTTCTTTGGAGCTGATTCCCCCCTTTCAGTCCATAGTTTTGACTATTCCTTCGGCTCAGGTGTGAAGTAATGGACCCATGTTTCATCCATGCTTATGAATCGACGCAAAAACTTAGCTTAATTTTAGTGAAATTTCAAACTTCAAAACGCCAAACACTCGATTGAAATTGATCCTCACGATGCTGTATCAGTATTTACTTCGGGGCACTCACCTTGCGCACATTTTTTTCATGTCCAAATATTCAATCTGCTGGCTCGTTATTTTATTTTTCAGTCGACGGTCATCCAATACCTTTTTGTGGATTTTCTTCAGCATTTTTGGCTTCATGTTGGCATTTTTGGCCAACAACTGTAATGTCCGTCTTGACAGCTCCTATAGCTTCGAACGAAGAAGCAGACTCCTCCAAAGCAAAATATAGCTTCGCTTTGATATCGGTTGGACTGAGACCTTTCAATTGAAAGTATTGTATCACATAACAATGACCAATTTTTTCCATGTTTACAAATTCACTGAGACCATTCAGTATTAATGGCTGCTAAACAAATACTAAATAACTTTAAACTTAAGCTTTATCAGCTTGGTACTTTCTACCAAAGTCATTCTTTTCAAACAACAACCGCCATCTAAACGTCAGGTCGGGTTCTTCTGGACGTATCACAAAATTTACAAAATTATCAGCGCTCCTTATGGTTAAATGTGTCTCAGTTCTGGTGCTTTCGACTTTCGGGGTCCATTCAGTTAGGCGAAGATGCCTAAGAGCTTATTATTTAATAATCGTATGATAAAATGGCGGTTGAAGACGCGGTTGTTCGCTGTGTATTTTCAATTTATTTCTTACATTTTTATTAGTTTCTATTTTTCCTGAGCAACAAAAAATATTTTAAAAGCATATCTTAAACACATTTGATTATTTCAAAGAAGTAATTTTCGTTGTTTGCATTTCATCAGCAATATTTTCTGACATGCGTTCCTCTTCTTTTTTCTTTTCATGGCATCTGCTCCCATAGAGTAATTTTAACATTTTTTTTCTTTCTAGAGCGGCAAAATAATGTACTCTGGTACATTATTTTGCAGCATTATAAATTGGGTACATAATTCAAAGAAAAAGATTGCACAGGTATATAGTGGATTTGGTGCCTGAAAGACTAAAATTGTTTTCGAATATACCCGTTATGTTAGTTCTCAATGACAGATGTCGAAAAAATACGAATGAATGAATGAATTACAGGGTTTTTATCAGTGGCCATTTGGCAGCCCTATTACAGAAACATGATTACATGGAAAGTCAGATATTAGGACCTCTGGTGGGAGTGTGTGATAGTCAGCATGGATTGATGAAAGATATTATGATTTTGTGATTTGAATAGGTGAATTTAAATAGGGTATCAAAATTTTCCTGGGATAGAATAAACGGAAGGTCTCCAGGAAGGACAACTCCATAGACCAGCCGTCTCAAAGAGACGCATTCTACGAATGCATTGGATACAGTTAGAGGGACCCCGCATGGAGGACAAATTCTCGGTGGGTCATCATTTAGCAAATGGTTGTGAGAGAATCTACAGTGACCAATCCTGAGACGAAGCCATTTGACCAGGTGGGAATGAACTGAGGTTTGATGGGATATAGTTTGGAGAAGTAGCCAACCACATCCCAGTCAAACTGAATCATACCTCTCACCTGTAAGGCTATATAAGAGAAAGCATCCCTGTGATTATATAGAGGCATAATTGGAGGATACAGCTTGTTTGGCTATTAGATCAACTCGTTCATTACCTGCTATGCCATTATGCCCAGGAATCCACAAGAAAGTTATGGATGATCCATGTGATCTTATTTGCTGAAGAAGAGAAAGGATCTCAATTATGACCTGATGCCGAGAACGTCCCTCCAGAGTCCTCAGTGCACCAAGAGAGTCAGAGCAAATCAACCCTCTGGAAGAGGGACATCTAAGAATGTAAGAGACGGCTTCTCTTATTACCACAAGTTCAGCTGTCAACACACTGCTGAATCGATGAAGTTTGAAAGAGAGAGACAAGTCGTTATGTATGAAAGCAGAGCTGATATTCTCATCAAACTTTGAGCCATCCGTATGTATCATGTTGTCAGGGCGAATGTTTTGAATGATACTAGGGAATATGAGTCTAGGGAAAGACAGGCCAAACAAGGAAGAAGGCTTAAATTTGGGGAATAATAAGGAAGGAGCCAGAGGGGAGTTGAAGATTGCCTTATGTCATGAGCAGGAGGGAGGATTATACACATGTCTTGCAGGGATTTAACAAGAAAATTTCCAGAGCTTTGTGAGAGACCGTCTGTGGGAAGGGGAAGGGAAAGGGAAGGTTTGGGTAATCAAGGTATTTGAAGAATGATTGGTAAGAACAAATGGTCTGCGTCTAAGGTGAACAGCATATTTCAAGGGAAGTTCCAGTCTTCTGTAGTTGAGAGGTATCACCTCTGCGGAATAATGCAAGCTTGGAATAGGGCTGGTTTTAAAGGCTCCCAGTATCATTCTGAGGGCCGAGTTCGGGGTGACATTGATCCTGTTTAGATACGCCTTTGGTGCTGACATGTAGGCTATGCAGTCATAATTGATCCTGAGACGATGAGCAATTTATATATGTGTAGAAGAAATGCAGGGCCACAACCCAATTTCTGATTGGAAAGCCATGTAACTATATTCAGTGATTTATTCGGGTGAGATTTTAAGGTGGTGAGGTGGTTTTTCCAGTTTAGTCTATTGTCCCAGGTCATTCCTAGACAATTTTATTGACTAGAGACGGAGGAAAACTGGGAAGCAGAGCTCTTGGATATGAGAGAGTGGTCCAAGATCCAATCTCCGCTCACCATAAGACTGCCGATACGACCACAGGGTTTGGCTTTCAAACGTCGTACTTTGTTCCAGACATCGACGGAGAATGATTGCCAGTTGAAAGATTTGACAAATAAATTCCAAGAATTGCGCTTTGCTTCAGATATAGTGCGCTTAGCTGAGGCTCTCATTTTCTTATAGTCTATGAGGTTTTCAGTGGACGGACTGCGTTTAAACCTATTTAGAGATGATTTTCGGACTCTTATGGCATCACGGCAGGCAGAATTCCACCATGGGACCGGAGGTCTCGAGTAATCCAAATAGTTAGACTAGCCGGTTGATATTTCCCTCTAACTCTCCCCTCATAAAATAAGGGGTGGGAAAGTTAGAGCGAAATTGGTCCGAGTCAAAAATGTGGAACGGTACACGATTTTGCGTGATCTCCTTGCGCAGGTGACATGCTAATCTTCTCTGTATCGTTCCAATTTAAGTATATGTACCGCCGAAGCGAGTACGAAAAAATACGATTATTTCATATTTTTTACCTTTGGTTATATCATTGAGCATTTAGAAAGCTTCTTTTTCGTGATTTCTTCAAGTTAGTTCTTTCGAGAGACTCACGCATGATATTCCATTCCTTCTTGTTCCTCATTGTAAAAGCCAAGGTTGTCCGGAAGTTAGTTTCCAGTAAGTTTGCATCAATTCGCGATAATATTCCGAGTTATATAAATATTTGTACAACATTAACGCAAGACAGCCAGGCTAATGATTCTATATCATTCATTGAATGCATAAAATTGTTATATTTCATCGAAAGCCTACTTTGTAGTCCATCGAAAATGCCAACCTCCTTGCTCGAACCAGGAAGTTTCCCCGCTATATAATTAAAACAGGAACCATTTTTATCCAATGCTTTGACATTCTGTTTCACTAGTTCCAATTTTATGTGCAATGGATGCATAATTATTTTCTCTCTAGTGACTAACACTGTATTTATAGTATGATATTTGGTTTCTAAACTGATTAAACATGGACATTTCGTGTAACTGCTTTGTTGGCCTATTAAAAAGGGTACTAATTTGAAATCAACGTGAGTAGATTAATAACTGTACGTACTTAAGTCGTACTTACTTAAGTCTGGTGGCACCAAATTAATTTTTTACTTTGTAGACCTGTGTTATATATATGTATATATATATATATATATATATATATATATATATATATATATATATATATATATATATATATATATATATATATATATATGTAAATTTAAAAAAAAACAACAAACCTATGTTGTAGTTTAAGAAAATTACTGATTTCCAGTTGATTTGGTGCTGTTGGTTGTAAAAATTTATGGTTACGTGGCTTTAAACGAAGCCTCTGTAGAATCTCATTAATACTTAGGAAGATCTGGTATAAAAAAACTGTTTGAATAACTTTTATATATTTTTCTGGTGAGGTTAAAGTTAAACTTTGATTATTGGCTTTCGAACTGCAACGGCTTAATCAGAGTTTCTATTTCTGGAACAGTCGGGAGTTTAATAATTTATATTATTGGGTTTCGAATGCATTTGCTTTCTAATTACACTCCGTCGAACTTTACTTCATAACCACTCTGATTTCATATGTAAAGTGGTGCCTTGTACTTCAGAATCAGTTGAACGTACATTTCCCAGCAAATTTCTGCATTTTGTTTTATAATGTTCGCATTTCAAAATGTAAAGTTGTTAAATATCTATTATTTCCACTATTGTTACAATCTCTATAATTTCTGAAACATTTTGTCACGCCAGAATAATCCATACATTTTTGGGTTTTCTTAACATAATTAAAACTGATGATTCGATCCCTTCATCGGCATTTTTCGGTATCAATGATTCTACTTCGGCGCATAAAAATTCTGGAATTATCAGACTAAACTTGACTGGCGCAATATCTGAACTATATTCTGGATGTGGAAGAAACTTTATTGTATCGATTTCCGCGTGCTTATTCTTCGTTTGTTTGGACAATTCATACTGGGAATTGGTGTAGATCAACTGCAAAATAGTCAACTAAAATCAACTAAAAAATTCATTTTGAATATCCATTGAATATGACTATGATCAGAAAGTAAGTTGACTTCTTGTGCTTCTTGCTCTAAGTTTTGATACAACCATGTTTTTTAAGTTAGTATATTATTAACATTTGACAAAAATGTTTATTGGTATTTGATAAAGCGATGAGACAAGTCAAAAACAGTGTAATTTGCAAATTCAGTTAATACCATTATATTGATCATATTAATACTATTAACAATGTTATAAGAATAATTGAAGTGGAATTCACTCGTTATTTCCTGTTATAAAAATATTCAGTGAAGGCATATATTATTATTTAGCTGATTATATCTGCTGTTCCCTCGCGAATATCCTGTTGGTTGAATTTCTTTGGCTCCGATTGTACTCTGATTCTAAAATGGCAGATTCGTCATCACCGCCTTCGTCAGTAATATTTTGCAGGATTCAAACAAACTTAATAATCTTGTCGATATGTTCAGGTTTTGTTTCAATCGGCTTATGGAAAATTCTCCATTTAGTGGTCAGGATTCCGAATGATCTTTCCACAACTATTCTGGCTCTTGACAAGTAAAAATTAAACACAGTTTGTGGCTCGGTCAACTTTTTTCCAGGATATCGTCTTATTAACCAAAGAGCCAGGAGATTTATCTCCTGGTATTACGAAAGGAAGTTGTAGATAATAGCTGTTGTTCTAGCATATGAAAAGCTAATAAAATGTTTCAGATCGCTTCACATAGTTCGACAATTATGCCAAAATGTCCAAATGATGATAAGAAATTTTGTTACAAGCTACAGTGCGCCTCAATCTTAGAACAGTTGAAAGGGCTACTATTTTTTTCTTTATTTGGATTTTTCGCCACGATCTAAAACTCAAAAAATATCAAAATATCTGTTCTTATGTAAATAAAGAATCACTGGGTAAAAAAAAATAAACGGAGACAAATTTCTCAGTGATTCATTTTCGTAATAAATTTGCTTAACGAACAAAAGTTTAAGAATATAAAAATGTTCTAAAAAAATATAAACCGTTTTCAAAACGAATTTAAAAATAAACGATATTAATTTCTATATATTCTGAAAAGAATATTGGAAGTAAAAATATATATACATATATATATATATATATATATATATATATATATATATATATATATATATATATATATATATACATACATTGTATTTATATATATATATATATATATATATATATATATATATATATATATATATATATATATATATATATATATATATATATACATACATTGTCCGCTTAAAGAGGACAACACTTGAAAATGCCAAAAGAGGTTTTGAAGGAACGTCGTGACTCTTTATAGAATGAACAAATCGATACGCGGACATATATATAACAAATGATTTAGTAATATATAAATAACAAAGCACCAGGATAAACCATATTAATGGCAATTGAAGCATTTGTATGGTTTCGAATCTCATACAGCATCAACCTATCCAAAATTTACTCTGAATGAAGCCTATTATTTGAATGTTATATATAATTTGTATGAAGCAGTTCATAAAAAAAAGCTAAACCTATAGGAAAATATAGATTTTACACCATCATAATGCATTATTTGGGAATTTTAAGTTTAGGCCAATATTCTACAAAGCATTTTTCAAGCTCCTTATTAACCTGACATGCCATTCTGCCATTCGGTAAAATAACTTGTGCATGGTTACTCTTTTTAGCCATTAGAGGAGATACAAAGAAATTCTCTACTTGACCTGATGATTCTTTCAAAAATAAACTGTCTAGAATAGGTAGGAATCAGAGATTGAAAAAAAAACATTATAAATGCAAAAGTGAATTGTGTTATGAAAAGCTAATAAAATGTTTCAGATCGCTTCACATAGTTCGACAATTATGCCAAAATGTCCAAATGATGATAAAAAATTTTGTTACAAGCTACAGTGCGCCTCAATCTTAGAACAGTTGAAAGGGCTACTATTTTTTTCTTTATTTGGATTTTTCGCCACGATCTAAAACTCAAAAAATATCAACGATCCACTGCAGGATGAAGGCCTCTTCAGCATGCTTCCAACCTTCACGGTCCTGGGCTTTCCTCTGCCACTCGGGTCCAATATACTTAACGATGTCATCAATCCATCGTGCTTTCGGTCTTCTTCGCGGACGTTTGCAATCAAGCGGTATCCACTCCAGGATTGCCCTGGTCCATCTGTCGTCCCATCGCCTCGCTATATGGCCTGCCCATCTCCATTTCAACTGTTTTACTCTTCCAATGATGTCACAGACTTTTGTTTGTTCCCTGATCCATGCGCAGGACTTTCTGTCTCGTCTTGTAATGCCAAGCATACATCTTTCCATTCTCCTCTGTGCCACCCGAAGTTTTTGAATTGATTGCGATGTGAGTGTCCAGGTTTCACTTCCGTATGTCATAACGGGTAGAACGCACTGATCGAATACTTTTATTTTCAGGCAAAGTGGGAGTCTGCTCTTAAACACTATGTTGAGCCTACCAAATGCCTGCCAGCCACATTTAACACGCCGTTCCACCTCCCGGGTGGTATTCCCCTCCATGGAAATCCTCTGCCCAAGATATATAAAGCTGTCCACAATCTCTAAATCCCTTCCTAGAACTGAAATTCTTCTGTCCTGAGCGAAGTTTTTGAACATAACCTGACTCTTTTTCAGGTTTATTTTCAAGCCAAATGGTTCGCCAGCCCTTTGCAGTTCTTGTATGCGTCTTTGCAGCTCCTCTGGGTCTTGTGAAATGAGAATAATATCATCTGCAAATCTAAGATGGTTTAAGTTTGCACCATTGATCTTTACACCATCCTGTTCCCAATCCAGTTTACGGAATACTTCTTCAAGGCCAGCCGAGAAAAGAATAGGCGATATTGCGTCACCCTGCCGTACACCTCGTTCTATATTAATTCCCACTTCAAGATCATCAAGGTGAATTGTGGCTGTAGCTCCATCATATATCGATTCTAATAGGTTTACATAGGCTCTCTCTACACCTTGGTTAAGCAGTGCATCCATTATCGCATGCTTTGAGATGGAATCAAATGCTTTTTCGTAGTCGATAAAAGCCAAGCACAGTGGCATGGTGTATTCGTTGTGCCTTTCTATGACCTGCTGTACAACCTGGATGTGATCTATTGTACTGAATCCACTTCTGAATCCTGCTTGTTCTCTTGGTTGTGCGTCATTCAGTTTTTTTAATATTCTTTTAGAAATTATCTTAGTGAAAACTTTGTACATCACTGATAGGAGGCTTATTGGATGGTAGTTGTTTAAATCTTGCTGTGCTCCTTTTTTATGTAAAAGGATCACTTCTGCATTTTTCCATAAGTCCGGTACTTTTTGTACTTTGAGGCATTTTGAGTATAATTTTGCCAGTGTTTTATGTAACGTCCGACCATCAGCTTTTAGCATTTCGACAGTTACACTATCCTTTCCTGGAGCCTTGCCGTTCTTCATCAATTCTATAGCATTTGTTACTTCCTCCACTAGGATATCTGGCATTATATATTGTTCTTCCGTGGGTATTGTTGTCCCTGACTGGCTCTGATCTTCATATAACTGGGAATAAAATCTTCTGACAATCTCTAATATTTGGGTACGCGTCCTGCACACTGTGCCATCCTCACGCTTTAAAGCATATATTTGCGTTCTTTTGTTTCTCAGCTTCTGTTTAGCTTTGTTAATTCCTTTGTTTTCTTCCAGGGTTTTTTGCACTAGCTGCATATTGAATCGGCGCGTGTCCTCTCTGATACGTTTTCTTATAGTTTTGCAGAGCTCAGTGTACTCGACCCTGCCAAAAGGACTACCTGCATTTCTCATTGCTCGCCGTTTCTTCATTAAATCAATGGTCTCACTGGAGATTTTTGTTTGTTTGAGACATTTTTCCTCTGGTGCTATTGAAGCAGCCGTTTGAAGTACATTGTTGGCGATTTCTTCATATTGAACTGATATTTCCACGTCCTCTGGATCTTGTAATGCAGCAAACCGGTTTTACAAAGCAATCTCAAAATCGCTTCCTCTCTCCAGCAGTTTTCCAGAATCCACCTTGCCCTTCTTTAATCTTACCATTCTTTCGCGCTCTTTTCGACAGTCAATCCGAACCCTTGCTCGTACCATTCGGTAGTCACTTCAACATTCAAACATTAAAATTGTTAAGGACAGTACAATTGGTAAATATTGTTTTATCGTTGGTCATGATGTAGTCAATTTCGCTTGTGAGCCCAGATGAATTTTTCCATGTCCATTTTCTGCTGATATTTTTCTTATAGAATGAATTCATAATATATAGTTCTTGTCCTTCAGCAAAATCAACTAATCTGTCACCTCTATTGTCTCGCTCACCAGTTCCATATGGGCCAGTTGCATTTTCGTCTGTTCTTGTTGTTCCAATTCTGGCATTAAAATCACCCATCAGGATTTTGTACCTACATTTCTCCTTGTATAAAAGCTGGGCCATATCATCATAAAATTCCTCAATTTCCTCATCATTATGGCTTATAGTTGGTGCATAAGCTTGGACGATTTGAAGCCTAAACTTTTTATTCAGCTGAATGACGCATTGGGCTAATCGGTCGGATGTACTTTCAAATTTTACCACACTGTCCTTCAGCTTTCGATTGATGAAGAATCCAATTCCGCCACATCGGCCATTTTCCGTACCTCGAGTGTAGAGTACGTGTCCAGTTGGTTCCAGTTTGATTAACTCTTCATCCTTCCTTCGTGTTTCACAAAGCCCAATAATATCCCAATGTATGTTGTCAAGTTCGATTAACAGTTCTTGCAATCGGGCCTCTGTTTTCATAGTCCGTATATTTAACGTTGCAATGTCAAAAGTCCAATGGCAGCCTGATCTAACCCGGTGATTCTTAGCATCCTCTGCCTTGGGGCAGGTCTTCCCGCTGCCGTAGGTAGTTGCCCCTTGGCCTCCGGGGAATGAGGGCCGTGTTTGAGGTTGTACTGTCATATTTCAACATATTGAAGGTATGGATCGTAATCTGCCACGCTGGTCCAATATGCCTCCAGACGGCATAGCGCAATGCTTCATTGCCCTACTCAAACCCCTTTACCACGTCAAGGTCTGATCCACAAAGGGAGGATATATATATATATATATATATATATATATATATATATATATATATATATATATATATATATATATATATATATATATATATATATGTTGTCCGCTTAAAGAGGACAACACTTGAAAATGCCAAAAGAGGTTTTGACGGAACGTCGTGACTCTTTATAGAATGAACAAATCGACACGCGGACATATATATAACAAATGATTTAGTAATATATACATAACAAAGCACCAGGATAAACCATATTAATGGCAATTGAAGCATTTGTATGGTTTCAAATCTCATACAGCATCAACCTATCCAAAATTTACTCTGAATGAAGCCTATAATTTGAATGTTATATATAATTTGTATGAAGCAGTTCATAAAAAAAAAAGCTAAACCTATAGGAAAATATAGATTTTACACCATCATAATGCATTATTTGGGAATTTTAAGTTTAGGCAAATATTCTACAAAGCATTTTTCAAGCTCCTTATTAACCTGACATGGCCCCGTGTGACATTTTTATCTGCCATTCGGTAAAATAACTTGTGCATGGTTACTCTTTTTAGCCATTAGAGGAGATACGAAGAAATTCTCTACTTGACCTGATGATTCTTTCAACAATAAACTGTCTAGAATAGGTAGGAATCAGAGATTGAAAAAAAAACATTATAAATGCAAAAGTGAATTGTGTTAGAAATAAACAGTTTTAAAGAAGAAATTATATTTTTTTTGTTTGATTTAAAATTTCCCGTATCTCGATATAGATCTTTTTCCGCTATATAAATACATTATACATTTATTATACGAAAATTTCACAGTTTATAACGAATCGCAACTATTTATGATATGATTGCTATTGATTTTATTAATAACCAAAATTGACATGGTAACATGGAAATTATTTCAATTCAATTCGATTCAATAATGAAAGTTCCATAGTTGGAGAATGGAAAACATCAACTCGTTTAGAAAAATTTAAATATATTAATGAAGCAACAAGCATTTATACAGCATATAATTGAAGCAACATTATTTAATTAGATTCCCTATTGTTTATAAAATTGTTTATAATAACAATCGCGGGTTTTGTGCAATGACTGTTTATTGTATTATTGTGATTTTTGTTATTTTAATTTTAAATGTTGTATTTTCAAAAATACAGCTGTAATTTTTGTTAAATTGCTTTGACTTTACATGAAATTTCAAAGCGCGTTTTTCGCTCTACTACAACTGTATAGTATTAGTTTTGTTCTAAAATAATTTTTGGGCAATTTTCGGTCGACGAAGCTCCACGACATATTCCAAAGCTGGAAATATATCAATAAGGTCACGGTAACTGTTTAGTGATCTGCCGCCGCTTTGGTGAACTGCACCGGCATTGGTTAACTGGAAGGAACCAAATCTTCTCCATGACAAAGCTCGGCCACTCGTCTCAATTTATCTCAAGCGACAAGAACGGCGCCACACGATACGGTGAATGTTTGACACAAATGTTCGCCTCAAACATTCAGGAACGGTGGAACGAACGTTTGATCTAAAAGATTTGATCCCAATGTTGGTTCAATTTTTTATTGGATTAAAAGCTTTTTAATTAAAAAATAAATTAAAATTATTTATGTAGATTGAAATTATTTAAATAATGGAGGATGATGAGGATGTTGTTGCTGCTGCAGCAAATGTAATTTTTTGGTCTTGTTGCAAAATATTACTTGAAAACAATTAACGTAAAAGTAATTTACGAACGAATTACGGATTAACTCAATTTTTATTCCATTTTTTCAATTGATGAGTTGTTAACCATTAATTAAGTTAGTTAATACTATTAACAAGAACTAATAAATATAATAACAATAATAGATATTTATATAAACACCGAATCCAATAATTTACTTTTATTGGTAATTTTATTATTGTTTATTTAACAAAAAAAAATGAAATGCTTGGAACAAACTTTTCACCTATTCAAGTTTTCAATGACCTTTACTGTTTTCTTGACCTACAAAACAGTAGATACCTAAATTTTCTTTAACGTTTTTAATAATAATTCTCTAAAATATATATATTAAATTGTAAATCACAAAAAGTTATAAATTATAAAATAAACGACGGCGCCACACGATACGGTGAATGTTTGACTCAAATGTTCGCCTCAAACATTGAGGAACGGTGGAACGAACGTTTGATCTAAAAGATTTGAGCCCAATGTTGGTTCAATTTTTTATTGGATTAAAAGTTTTTTAATTAAAAAATAAATTAAAATTATTTATTTACATTGAAATTATTTAAATAATGGAGGATGATGAGGATGTTGTTGCTGCTGCAGCAAATGTAATTTTTTGGTCTTGTTGCAAAATATTACTTGAAAATAATTAACGTAAAAGTAATTTACGAACGAATTACGAATTAACTCAATTTTCTATTCCATTTTTTCAATTGATGAGTTGTTAACCATTAGTTAAGTTAGTTAATACTATTAACAAGAACTAATAAATATAATAACAATAATAGATATTTATATAAACACCGAATCCAATAATTTACTTTTATTAGTAATTTTATTATTGTTTATTTAACAAAAAAAATGAAATGCTTGGAACAAACTTTTCACCTATTCAAGTTTTCAATGAACTTTTCTGTTTTCTTGACCTACAAAACAGTAGATACCTAAATTTTCTTTAACGTTTTTAATAATAATTCTCTAAAATATATATATTAAATTGTAAATCACAAAAAGTTATAAATTATAAAATAAACGACGGCGCCACACGATACGGTGAATGTTTGACTCAAATGTTCGCCTCAAACATTGAGGAACGGTGGAACGAACGTTTGATCTAAAAGATTTGAGCCCAATGTTGGTTCAATTTTTTATTGGATTAAAAGCTTTTTAATTAAAAAATAAATTAAAATTATTTATTTACAATGACATTATTTAAATAATGGAGGATGATGAGGATGTTGTTGCTGCTGCAGCAAATGTAATTTTTTGGTCTTGTTGCAAAATATTACTTGAAAACAATTAACGTAAAAGTAATTTACGAACAAATTACGAATTAACTCAATTTTCTATTCCATTTTTTCAATTTATGAGTTGTTAACCATTAGTTAAGTTAGTTAATACTATTAACAAGAACTAATAAATATATTAACAATAATAGATATTTATATAAACACCGAATCCAATAATTTACTTTTATTAGTAATTTTATTATTGTTTATTTAACAAAAAAAAAATGAAATGCTTGGAACAAACTTTTCACCTATTCAAGTTTTCAATGAACTTTACTGTTTTCTTGACCTACAAAACAGTAGATACCTAAATTTTCTTTAACGTTTTTAATAATAATTCTCTAAAATATATGTATAATTAAAATATAAAACTAATAAAAACACATACCTGTCAAAATACAAGTTAGTGCTAATAATTTATAAACAAAAACTATTTCATTGATTGGGACGAACGATGTAGCAGTGTATCGAATGTCTTCTAAGTGTACCATCCAGAGAAAAAAACCCTTTGAAGCGGGTCAAAAGATCGACAACAGACCGAACATGCTCCTGCACGTGGGCACTCATAGTTCGAGCATCTGCCACACGATGCGTCCAACCATCATGCGCCCAATGTTCGAAGGTATTCGTAACATCGAGTAGCGCCGGCTTTAGGTTACGAAATTCGACCATGAATGATTTGGTGTTTCGTGGTAAATCTGTTGTTTCACACTGAAGGTTCCAATCTTTGACTATAAAAATCCAGGAAGGAGCATATGATTCTGTAAGTTGGACTAGAATGGTAGCTGTATATCGCCGACTACTGTTTCCGGTTTGGCAGTGGCGAAGGGCAGTATGAATAAATACAAGAAAGTGATAAAAATTTACAATTGTTTAAAACAATAAATTATACAATGCAATAAATTATTGTAAAAACAATAAATTATTGTATAATTATTGCTACTCTATTAAATTAATGAAGACTTACTAGATACGGCAGAGAATTGTTAGGAATTAGAATAATAAAACACAAAACTGAGACATTATAACACAGTTATTAAGCCAAAATGTCTATATGGGGCAGAAACGCTCATTTTGAATAGAAAGAGGGACATCGAGGACATTGGAAAGAAGGAAAGAAAAATCCTAGGCCCCAAACAAATAATTAGCACAACATACCGACTTCGAGAAAACCAAGAAATCAAACAATACACAGATATACATAGCGATATGAGAAAAAGAAGACTTAAGTTTTACGGACACATAAAACGGGTGAATCCGAGTAGGCTAACTAGACAAATAGTCGAATTTTATGAAAATAGGAGTAGAGCTAAAGTAGAAATAATTAAATGGATTGCTGCAATTAAAGAGGACCTAAGATCAGCAAATATTACACAAAGTGAAATTCAAGATAGAGACTGTTTCAGACACAAGGTTAACGTTTGGAAGGTTGGCCAGAGAGAAAAATGTAGGAAGACTGGAACAACTTGGTCTGACGAAAGGAAAAAAGCTCATAGCGAAAGAATGAAATTGGTATGGGCGAAAGGAAGGCTAACAACAACAAACGCCTCTAATTGTACTTCGCGTGGTCCACCAGGGCCCATACGTGAATAATAATAATAATATATTCAACTAATTAACTAATTAACTAAACTAAACTAACACAAGGTCAAAAGTTAAATTCATGGATGACATAGCTCCTAGCCCTTCGAAATTAAAACTGGAGTGAGACAAGGTGATGGACTCTCGCCACTCTTATTTAACTGTGTTCTACAAAAAGTAATACAGAAGTGGTGGGGAAAAAAATCGGTTCAGAATATTGACCAGCGCATTAAACTGGGGAGAACCAACATCAAAATTGATTGTTTGGCGTTTGGTGATGATCTAGCAATCTTGGCTCAAGGTATATTAACGGCTCAAAAACAGATTGAAATCCTAAAAGAAACAGCAGAAAAGGTAGGTCTCCAAATTTCTTTTAAAAAGACACAATACATGCCCCGCAACAGACTAAGATCACCATTTATAAAAACCAAATATGGTAACATAAGATGAGTCTCTCAATACAAATTTATTTTTATTTATTATTTATTTACCGTATGGCTCACATGGAATTAAATATAGCAGAAACGGATTAAATTGTAAATCACAAAAAATATATAAAAATATAAAAAAATAAAATAGGCCATAAAAATATATAAAGTATAAAAAACAAAAACATAAAAAAAGTAAGTCTCAAGCAGTTTCCATTATTTTTTGATCATCATGTTTTTATCTCAATACAAATATTTGGGTGAAATAATCATCCAAAACGAGTTGGAAAAAGCGCCCAATAAGGGTAGATATCAAAAAATAGAAACTGCATTGAGACTTAAACAAAATATTTACAATAAAAAATTAATATCTAAAAAAACAAAAGTGAGACATTACAACTCAATTATTAAACCAGAATGTCTATATGAGGTAAAAACGCGCATTTTGAATAAAAAGAACGACATCGAGGAGATTGAAAAGAAAGAAATAAAATTCATAAGAAAAATCTTAGGCCCCTAACAAATAAATAGCACAACATACCGACTTCGATAAAATCAAGAAATCAAAGAATACACAAATATACATAGCGATATAAGAAAAAGAAGTTTTACGGAACATAAAACGAATGAATCTGAGTAGCCTAACTAGACAAACAGTCAAATTATATGAAAATAGGAGTAGAGCTAAAGTAGAATACTTAATTGAATTGAATGGATTGCAAATATTACACAAAGTGAAATTCAGGATAGAAACTGTTTCAGACACAAGGTTAACCTTTTGGAGGTTGGCCAGAGAGAAAAATGTTGGAAGACTGGAACAACTTGGTCTGATGAAAGGAATACGTTATATATATATATATATATATATATATATATATATATATATATATATATATATATATATATATATATATATATATGAACATTCGTTAGTTGCTTGACTGGGAGGAAGCCCCACCCATCCCTCACATTGGAGGACACATGTTTCGTCTGTTGGTGGTTAGACGCATCAGGGTACCAACATATGCTCTCTTGTCAAGAATAGGGAGTCTTATTGGACTGCATATATAATATATATATATATATATATATATATATATATATATATATATATATATATATATATACTTCCTAAATGTTTGTGATTGTTTCTAGGTAAGAGTGTAAAATCCGACTACGAATTAACCCTCAGTCACGGCAATTAAGGGCTGGGTAAGGCCGGATGCCTTCTGAGAAATTTTCTACGTTGGTCACTCGCCAGTCGGTAGGTTTCCTGATAGACTTATGGGTAGGCACATAACTAAGGGTTTATAGCCCGAGCGAGGTGCTGGCCTGGGTTTGTAGGAAGCTGATGACCGTGGTTCGGAACCCACGTTAAGCGGTAGGTCCAGTCGCTAAATAGCCTAGTTACAGGTGCGCCTCTAACCCTAACACTTAACCTTTTTTTATCTATATATATATATATATATATATATATATATATATATATATATATATATATATATATATATATATATATATATATATATCATCATCATCATCAGCCCGTATCGATCCACTGCAGGATGAAGGCCTCTTCAGCATGCTTCCAACCTTCACGGTCCTGGGCTTTCCTCTGCCACTCGGGTCCAATATACTTAACGATGTCATCAGTCCATCGTGCTTTCGGTCTTCTTCGCGGACGTTTGCGATCAAGCGGTATCCACTCCAGGATTGCCTTGGTCCATCTGTCGTCCCATCGCCTCGCTATATGGCCTGCCCATTTCCATTTCAACTGTTTTACTCTTCCAATGATGTCACAGACTTTTGTTTGTTCCCTGATCCATGCGCAGGACTTTCTGTCTCGTCTTGTAATGCCAAGCATACATCTTTCCATTCCCCTCTGTGCCACCCGAAGTTTTTGAATTGATTGCGATGTGAGTGTCCAGGTTTCACTTCCGTATGTCATAACGGGTAGAACGCACTGATCGAATACTTTTCTTTTCAGGCAAAGTGGGAGTCTGCTCTTAAACACTATGTTGAGCCTACCAAATGCCTGCCAGCCACATTTAACACGCCGTTCCACCTCCCGGGCGGTATTCCCCTCCATGGAAATCCTCTGCCCAAGATATACAAAGCTGTCCACAATCTCTAAATCCCTTCCTAAAACTGAAATTCTTCTGTCCTGAGCGAAGTTATTGAACATAACCTGACTCTTTTTCAGGTTTATTTTCAAGCCAAATGGTTCGCCAGCCCTTTGCAGTTCTTGTATGCGTCTTTGCAGCTCCTCTGGGTCTTGTGAAATGAGAATAATATCATCTGCAAATCTAAGATGGTTTAAGTTTGCACCATTGATCTTTACCCCATCCTGTTACCCCATCCATATATATATATATATATATATATATATATATATATATATATATATATATATATATATATATATATATATATATATATATATATATATATATATATATATATATATATATATATATATATATATATATATATATATATATATATATATATATATATATATATATATATATATATATATATATATATATATATATATATATATATATATATATATATATATATATATATATATATATATATATATATATATATATATATATATATATATATATATATATATATATATATATATATATATATATATATATATATATATATATATATATATATATATATATATATATATATATATATATATATATATATATATATATACCTAGACCTTCCTGGTATATTTTTTGATTAATTTTCTTGGGTTTATTGGCCCGTATAATTTTTAACAATTAATAAACAGGTGTTCAGGTTTTTTTTGTTTTCTTGTTTATATTTAACGTTTCGGTCATGACTCGACCTTCATCAGAAAATTCTCTACTGTTGATACATTTTATTTTTTTAAAACTTACCCATTGCAGGTATTCCATACACAATGTTTGTCATTATATTTAAACAATTGTTTCTAGGTTTTTATCACTTTATAAACACTTACGAATACTAATGACACCAATCGACATTACACTCCACATAACAGTCAAAAGAGCTGAAAAAACATTTAGGTATAAATTTGTTTATTATTGTTGTACTAAGAGGTATTAGCGACAGCATCTCGATCTATATCAAGGCCATATCGTTTGAAAATGTTTTCTACTATCAACTGTACGTTTCTAGATCCACTGTAGGCGTATACAATTTTTTTTAAATTTAATTAATTATTTTAGTATTATTTATTTTTCTTTCTTATTTTTTGTTCAACTTTTCTTATCATTTTATTTGGAAAATTAATTGTTTTAATTGTTAAATCATTTCGAGATATTCTCTTTTTTTGGATTTTGATTTTGATTATAAAATAAATACAGTTTTTTTTTTAAAGCTTGTCTATCATTTCCTTTGGGAAGTTGTTAATTGTAAGTGCTGACCTTGCTTTATTTATTGCGTTCTCTCTGAATTCAGGAACTGATAATTTTATAGCTCTGTCAGCTAAGCCAATGACTACTGATTTTTTTTGGGCAAGTGGATGTTGGGATTTGCAATTCAAATATTTGTATGACCAGGTTTCCTTTGTATACCATACTGTCCTTATTTTGTTGTTTTTATTATGTAGGTTTACTAAACATTTTATTTTCATTACAAAAACTAACCATTTTAAAACATACGTTAAAAAATTAAATTCTAGAAAAAGATTATGAGTATCTTGAATTGTGATATTATCACTAATTAAAATCAACTACCAAAATTCCAAAACAATGAGTCGTCTGTGGTGTTTCAATATGGCTGCCTCCGTCTCCTTTTATACGTGCACTAAAATAAGTAAGGCTCCTTCCTGCTAATTTTATATTCAAAGGTTCCGATAGAAAAATTAACCTAATCCCTGTGGTTATGTGATAAATTTAAGCTTAGACACTGTCATTACACTAAATCGAATGGTTTTGGGCTGTTTAAACATCGAATAATTTAGCTGTTGTCAAGTAGCGAGAAGATTTTGTCGAGTAGCGAGAAGTTTTCGTGGTTTTCTAGCCTCTTTTGATATTTTCAGGCATGATAGTTACTAAATACCATCGTAAATGAAGTCGCTAGACACCTGTCGTAGGTCCCTTTTCCAAATGCTAGTCCCCAATTTAAAAACGTTCCGCTTTTCGTGAACCCCCTTACACAGGGTGTTAGGTAAACATACGGCAAAAATGCAAGGGGTTATTTCTTGTTCTATTCTAAGAATATTTTGTCCTATGATGATTTTTGAAAAACCCCTTTGTTTCAAAAAATTTGCGACATCCATATTCGATATTTGTTGAAACCATTAATATAAATAAAAGTAGGGTGTACGTCAATGAGTTTATCAAGTACAATTTTTTTTTCGATCTCGATCACTTGAAACGGCTGTTTTATCTAGTAAGTGGATTTCATCGGTCGCATTTATTTACATAGATTGAGTGACGTTTGGCTATTTGACGTGTCTTAAATAGTGAGTGAAGTCCTCTATCATAATGTATACAAACGCCGAGATGACTGACATGCACTTCATGTATGGACTTGCTAGTGGCAATGCATTACAAGCTAAGCGATTGTACAGTGAACGATTTCCAGCCCGTAATGTCCCTGAACGAAAAATCTTCGAAAACATTCATCGACGTCTTCGTGAAACAGGCACATTGAAACGAACTGAAGGGTCTGGAAGATCACTGACTGTAAGAACAGTAGAATTGGAACAGCATGTGCTGGACATGATAGCGGAAGAGCCTGGTAGTTCTACGCGAAAAATTGCAAATACTTTGAATGTGAGTCACTGGACAGTTCTTAAGGATAATATGTTGTATCCATACCACATTCAACGCGTTCAGGAACTACTACCTGTTGATTTTCCTCCGCGTATTGCATTATGTCAATGGATATTGCACACTTTACTTCGCATCTCTCTATTCCTGAAACAAATTCTTTTCACCGATGAAGCCACTTTCGCAAGAAACGCAATAAGAAATTTTCATAATAACCATGTGTGGGCAGATGAAAATCCGCATGAGGTATGCGAAGATAGTTTTCAACATCAGTTCTCGTTGAATGTTTGGACCGGTACTTCTATCACAAAGACTTACTGGCGAGGTGTATTGCAACTTTTTGGAAGCAATGCTGCCTGAATTTCTGGAAGATGTACCATTGGCAACAAGGCATGAAATGTGGTTTATGCACGATGGTGCACCACCACATTTCAGTTTGGTTGCTCGTGATTTTTTGGATTGGTCGAAAAAATGGTCGGAATTGACTGGATTGGTCGAAGTAAGCCACACGCATGGCCTGCTCGATCCCCGGACTTAAACCCCCTGGATTGTTTCTTCTGGGGATATCTGAAGTCATTAGTTTACGTTACTCCATTGAAGAATTTGGATGATTTGCGAAATCGGATAATTGCTGGGTGTAACTCAATTAGAAACGACCCAGGTGTGTTTGAAACAGTTCGGCAGTCAATGACGAGAAGATTGAATGCTTGTATCAAGGCTGAAGGAAGTCATTTCGAACATTTAGTGTAGATTGAGCAACTTTACATGTACTTTTTGTTAATAAAATGTTGTTAATGTCGTAAATTTTGTTCACCCTGTATCTTCGAAACAAAGAGGTTTTTCAAAAATCATTATACGACAAAATATTCTTAGAATAAGTCAAGGAATAACCCCTTCAATTTTTGTCGCATGTTTACCTGTCCTGTATATAACATCCTGTATATAATACTGACATAATTGAAAAATAACATTTATTCCACACTTCTCTTTCAAGTAAGCGATTAAAAATTCTAAACTATGCTCCTACGGCAAGAGCTTCGGAAATATTCTTGAATGCGACATTAAAAGCATCAGTTTTCTTTTTAGGAGAAGCTGGAAAATTGCAAGAGTAAATTGTCAGAAGAAAATATATTTCTCTATGTATCGACTAATGTTTTAGAAGTTTTGTAAACAAACTGCCGTAGTTTTTAAACGCAGTTTGCAATTAAACAAAGTACCGAAGAGAAAATTGTATGGTTTGTCAAAGCTCTCCCTTTCTTGTAATGTTACCACAAGGATAACGTTTAAAAAAAATATTGTGATGATTACTCAAATCAAATTATTAACATAAAATCATAAAAATTGTTGAAAAAGGCCCCTTTTACTACAATACAGTTATTCTTACATGTTTTCCTGTTTTCTAAACAGTATTTATACTAGATTTCTGATATTTCTTTCAAAGCAACCAACGAACTCCCTTGAATGGCTTCTGTTAACTAAAAACGAAGTGGTTCGTTCAATTAAAGGAACAAAAAAATCACACGGTGCCATATTGGTCAATAGAGTGTTCATGAAGCAGTATTTGAGTTTTAATTATAAATTGATAAATAAGTATTGCGGTGTATTATTGTGCGTTATGCAAAAACCATAATTGGTTTTGCTACAAATATTTTCGAATCGATACACATAATTAATGCATAACGTTTAAATATTATTTTTGTTTAACAGTTTGCCCAACTGGAAGGACCTCTTTGTAAACAATAGTTAATGTAAAGTTTTGATTTTTGACTAGCTTTAACGTGTTTTTCGATTTTGTTTCATATTTATCATGATGCATATAATATCACCGATAACTGTATATTTCAGACTCTCATCATCCAAGAAAGTATCTCTTCAACAACTTTAGACGATGATGTTTAAAAAAAATCAGTGTAATGACGTGGAAAGTCTCCCTGAACAAGATTCTTCTTCAACTACTTCTCCACAATTACCAAATCCTTGAATCACTTGTAAACATTTTCATTGCCGTAATAAGTTCATTTTTTTTATGTACCAGCACAAGAAAGGTCGCTTTTAGGCAACATTTTATATTATTTATTTGCTGGAGAAATGTATCAATTTAAAAAAATAGCCGACAAGTTGTTTAATTACAAAAAAAAATATTTAAAAAAATCTATTTTAAGCGAAATGATACAAAAGTTCCATCACCAAGAACAGTTATATTAACTTAAGAACAAAACAAATGATTGTATCGATACGTAAAGCATGCGTTAAAACACAAGTTGGTTTCAATTCTTCTATTGGAACCTTTGGTGTGAAATACTAAACTTGAAGAGATTTACCAAATCACTTTTTTTAAACTGCTCGACGCACGTTTCGCTAACCATGTTAGCATCATCAGGGGATGATGCTCGACGTGCGTTCAAAAAAAGTGATTTGTTGTTTAGTGGTAAATCTCTTCAAGTTTAGTTTAAAAGTTGGTTTATAAATGTAAAATGTATAAAACACATTTTTGATCATATTAGACTCGTCAGGGTACCGACATATACTCTCTCATCAAGAATAGGGAGACCCGATTCACAATCAAACAACCAACAATCCACTACCCAAAGAACTCTCACGAAGCTCTTTAAACAGATTCGTAGAGGTCATATGGGCTCCCCCTCTAACTTACTAAAAATAACAGTTGTTTCGACACACATTACCTTTTTCAAATAATAACTTTGTTAAACTAACAGTAAGAGAAGTAATTACAACTTAAACTATCCATCGACCTAATAATACCGTAAAAATAATAGTTTAGTTTTAGTTATTGGAGGGCAATATAAGTTTAATAAGATATATAGCATTGTAGGTCTATTAGCATCAAGACTTATTTTACATGTGCTCTTATATTAAGAATAAGCCGATTTAAGGAGGTTTTAGGGGAATTTAATTTCAGTTGTGTGAGTGTGTACAATTGCATAGTGTTTGCGATTATAGTGAAGTAAGAAAATAACAATTAAAATCTTCCAAAAACATAATTACAAGAATGTTTTGCAGAAATATTCTATTTCAGTAATAAGAGAAGGGACTTTGATCGAACAAACAACCTACGATATAAACGCGTCGGCCGGAAATAAATATTTATAATGGCAGATAAATGTGGTAAATGTGAAAAAAGAATTAAAAGAAATGAATCTGACACAATTCAATGTGAGGGTATCTGCAAACAGAATTTTCATTCCGAGTGTCTTTACATCAGCACGTCTAAATGGTTTTGCTGTAGTTGTGTCGAAGTTGTTAATTGGGTTGATGGGTTTAAAAGGGAATTCGAGCAATTCAAACATACTATAAAAAGGAGCTAGAAAAAATTACCAAGGGAGAAACTACCACAACAGGAAGTCTAACGCGGAAGACTAACGAAAAGTCAGTAAGTACGTATGCAGAAATAAACAAAAAATCTAAAGGTGAAGTATTAGTTGTTGAGCCCAAGGCAAGACAAGACAACAAAAAACCAAAGAAGCCATAAAACATGTCGTCAATCCAACAGATCTTGAACTCGGTATCATTCAAATGAAAAATGTAAAAGATGGTGGTATACTGATGAAATGTCATACTAAAGAGGAGATTACCAAACTAAAAACCATGGTAGAAAAAAACTGAAAAGCAATTACAATATAAAAACGCCGAAAAATAAATATCCAGATATAAAGATATTAGACATAGAAGAAAATATCAGTAAGAAAGACATAAAGGCACATTTACTTAAGCAGAATAAATTTATTTTACATGAGAACATTGCTCTACAAGTAAAGGTTGTGAAAAAAATTAAGACGAATTATATGGCCATCGTAGAATGCGACCCAAAAACCATTTTGGTCCATTATGGAATCGAGAGGAAAATTGTGCATAGGTTTCTCAGTCTTTTAAGTGTGGGGAATATGGTCATAGTTCAAATGAATTTGATAAAGAAGAAGCATGCCTCAGGTGTGGCGGAAACAAGCACGTGGCAAGAGAATGTACAAATTCTAACTTTAAATGTATGAACTGTAAAAAGGCAAATACAACACAAAGTGTGAGATATGATGTCGAGCACTCTGCTTTTGATATGAATTACCCTGTTTTCAAGCATAGAATGGAAATGGACAGGAAAAAAATTAGTTATTCTATTGATGATTAGCAATTAGCTGAAGAGCGGGGTAAACATGATCAATGTGCTATTGTGCTCTTACATCAGAATGTACAAAGTTTGAGAAACAAAATCGATCACTTTGAATATATAATAAAATCAAGGAAGATCGATGTGGTCTGCATAACGGAACACTGTGAAACAACAGTGAAATGAACTTGTACAAAATGAATAATTATCAAATGGGTACTGCTTATTGTAGAGAAAATTTAAATGGTGGTGGGGTCATGATACTTGTTAGTGATAAGCTGAGTTCATGCATTAAAGAGATAGAGAGAACAAATAAATATAGTAGTGATGGTATATTTGAAATTTGCGGCATTTATATTGAGTTTAAGAATGACTTAATTTGTGTATTGAATTTGTATCGGGCTCAAAATACAATAATATATTGATATTTTTTTTCAAAAATTGAATAGCTTTCTTTATGAGTTACGCCTTCCAATAAATTGCAAATGTGTTTTATGTGGGGATTTAAACATGGATTATAAGGAAAATACTAATATTGTTAGTAACTTAAAGGATGTACTACTTAGTTATGGGTTATGTAATACAGAAAAGGAATTAACTCGTACCACAGAACAAGATACAAGAGGTATCAGAATGTCATCTATTACTTTAAAAAAATTGTATCGAACGAAACTATTATCCGGAGCCGAACAAAATGCTACACATTATAGGGTGTACAAAAGAATTTATAGAAAGGTTATAAGAAGGGCTAAACTGCTTTACAATGTGAAACAATATTTTGAATCGGAGAACAAGTCAAAAACGGCTTGGAAAATAATAAACAATAACATTCAAAAAAACCGCAATACAAGAACTAACATAAGCGCCATAAGGGATGAGGATGGAATTACTTTGAAAGACAAGTATGAAATTGCTACTTGTTTTAATAAATACTTTGTTAATCTTCCTAAGAACGTGTTGGTGAGTTCAATGGCTGCTACTAAAGTTAGACAAGTGACTCCAATTCAAAACTCTATGATATTACGGCCAGTTAACCAATATGACATAATTAAAACAGTAAGGAAACTAAAAAATACAAATTCTGTGGGGCTAGATAATATTCCTTCAGTTGTACTGAAGAAGTCTATCAACTCATTAATAATAGCGTTAACATATCTAGTGAATTGGTCTCTGGAAACTAGTATTTTTCCGAGGGCATTAAAAACATCAAAACTAATTCCTGTCTTCAAGAGAGGTGACCGGCTCTCCCTCTCTAACTATAGACCAATAGCTATTCTACCTACGTTATCTAAACTGTTGGAGCGTATAGTGTATGAGCAGATCATGTCCTTTCTTGTGCGGTTTAATATATTGAAATCATCACAGCACGGGTTTCGAAGTGGTCGATCTACACATAAACGATAATTGCAAATGTGTTTGTCTATTTATGGATCTAAATAAGGCTTTCGATCTGGTGGATCACGGAATACTGCTGGACAAACTTCATCACTATGGCTTGAGGGGTCGGGTGAGAGAGTGGTTACAATCTTACTTGTTTGACCGACACCAAGTTGTATTTAAGGATTATTAAGGATTATTTCTGGAGTGCTCCAAGGATCCGTTTTGGGTCCACTATTATTTTTAATTTTTGTTAATGATCTGCCAGATGTTTGCAGTAGCGGAAATATGGTAATGTTTGCTGATGATAGCAGCTATTTAACAGGAAATAGAAACATGCAGGGAGCTATAGAAACGGTACAGGAAATGCTCAATAAATTTTATAGTTGGTTTACGAATAATAAGTTAACCGTTAACGTGGACAAAACCAGTTTTATTGCTTTTACTCCTCGAACACACACTATAACGGAGTCATATTTACTAAAAATTAACGGTAAGTCTATACAGCAAACATCCTGTACTAGATTTCTGAGTGTTCATGTCGATAAGAGACTTTGCTGGGACGAACGCATAGCTGAACTATGCAAGAAATTAGCTGCTGTCTCATATGCTGTTTATAGGTTGAAACGGGTTGGTACCACGGATATTGTGAATTAATATTACTATGCAGAGTTTTACAGTCGCGCTAGGTACGGTTTGATATTTTGGGGTGGGTCGCATCATAAGATGCATGTTTTCAAAATACAAAAAAAGATAATTCAAATGATGGGTGGGGTGTCACTACTGACAACATGTCGACCAATTTTTAAACAATGCAGGATTTTAACTCTACCATCACTATATATTTTGGATCATCTTTATTAGGCGAAATTTTGTAGTATTCGTAAAAAATAGTGATTTTCATCACTATGATACACGAGGCTCTGGTGAACTTGTTTTACCAATACATTCATGTAAGATAGTTGAACATAATGTTTACTATAGGGGTGTGAAGCTGTATAATAAGTTGCCACAACGATTTAAGCATGTTGAACAGAATGACAACGAATATAAATAATTAGTTCGCAAATTTAATATATATGTCAAAGTTTTTATAGTTTAGAAGAATATATGTCGTATCAATAATTAGATTCAATGCTTATTTATGTATACAATGTTTATGTGTGCAAGATTATCATTTCATGTATTATTTCTGAGGTCGTGTCACTGAACATTCTGTCAATTCTGTCAATCCGACTTAATCATGGATATTTTTTATTGTTGTGGGGATTGAATAAATACTTTATTAAATTATTAAATTATATACCTTATCAAGAATAAAATATTTATATGTAGGTTTAAATGTTATATATTCTATGTATGCACAGAAGTGTAGCAATGTGCATGCTCTTGTTTTGACTTGATCCATGCATATTTGTATTGTCTTGAGGATTCAATAAATTATTATTATTATTATTATTAATGGTAAACCATTCAAGTCTATCTGGTCATTTAGTCAAAATATCCAAATTTTTCATTTTATTAATTTCGAGGATCTCTAAGAGATTTAATTTTTTAAATTTATTTTCATTATTTAGCATTTTAAAATTATCATTAAAAGTATGATTTGCATGACTTTACCCATTAAATTGTTAGCATAATAATTCAACAAAATAACTCTCATGAATATATGCTTTTTATCTTATAGCATGTCACAACGAAAATATTGTAAACCGTCCACTATGCCTTCAAGAAACGAAATTAATTTTAGAAATTGATAATTTGTACAAATTTTCCGCTGTTTTTCCAAAGGCCAATTTAATCACCTCAGATTTACTATAACGAGCAGAAATTGGCGAGACTAAAGCCATCTGAAAAATAATTATTTTTTGTAATTGAAGATCGATGCTTGATTAAACAGACGACGAAAGAGGGGGCGAAGCGAGAGGAGGAAGCAAAAACGCAAAGAAAAAAAACCTCGTGATTACTTTTATAAACTCTATCGGCTAAAATTGCCTAGACAGAGGTAAACGTTTAGCGAAGATTAAAATAATTAATTCTGGAAAGAGAAAAAAAAAGGAATCAGCGATATGAAAATAACGATTTTTAACATCGGTTTCAGTCTCGATAATTTAGGAGAAAATATTTTCTCAAACTGAAAGCCCACTTGTCTAGAACAGCCACTACCATGTTAGAAATATTGAAACTTAAAAAGACGTTTCGAATTTATTAGGCTCTGAATTATCATCAGGATTAGCCTGTACAATGACTGGGCCCCATTGCTTCATCTCTTGGCTTGTCCTTCCAGTGTCTCATTTTGTGTTTCCTTAGGTTTTTCTCTACCCTGTCTTTTACTATCCTACGTGATCTTCCTCTATGATGTCTCTTGTTGTCCTTCATCAACATTGCCAGCAACAGCAGCGGTATGTTCTTCGGAACGCACAATTTTTTATTTTAACATCAAACAATGAGGGACTGGAAGTGCAGAAAGCAAATTTATATACTGCATTTTATCCCTTTGCTTTTTTGAAATCCCTTCTGTTTTAATGATACAAAAGTAACAATCACCGATCAGTAGGTTCTCTCCACACCACAGGAACAGCAAACGGCATAGAATTTTTCTTGCGATGCATCCACCGCACTAAATTTACGTTAACAACTCACAAAGCAAACATGAGAAGCCCAACTTTTATCTTGATCTCCAAGTTGGTAAACTTGAAGAGATTTACCACTAAACACCAAATCACTTTTTTTTTAACTCCTCGACGCACGTTTCGCTAACCATGTTCGCATCATCAGGAGATGATTTAATCTAATTCTAAAACTAAACTATGTTCTATTTATATGAAAAACCCTACCTAACGAAGCGCGCAAAAATTATGAATCGTGAAGGTTACTAAGCCTTACATTAATAATTGAAAAAGTTGACTGAAAGGAATCGGTGCTTTTTCTGCACGGTGCAGTTTTCTATTTGAATGTTTTCATATGCATCCAAAGCCCTATTATTATTAACACTTTTAATTAGTCTTAAATTACTAATATCAGTACTGTAGTCGTGTTTCATTGCATGTTGGGCAACACAAGATTTTTCATTTCTCCCATATCTAATGTGGGCAATATGTTCTTTATATATTGTCAATATGGATCTTTTTGTTTGCCCAATATACCTTCGATCACAGTCTTGACAACTAATTTCGTAAATCCCCGACTTTTCATGCTACTCTACTTTATCCTTTGGATTACCCAGAACTTCTCTTAATGTATTATATGGTTTGTACACAACCTTAATGTCCACTTTTTTCAAAATTTTGTCTAGCCCTTGTGGTAATTGGGCATCAAATAGTATTACCACGAATTTCTTTATGTTCTGATCCTTTTGAAAAGTCGAAGATTCTTTCAATAATTTTCTGAACTTATGTTTTCTAATTAATTTATCTACAATGTTCTTATTATAACCATTCACTTCAAATACCTCCCTAATTCATTTTAATTCTTTGTTATAATTATCTTTATTTAAACGAAAATTAATTTATCTATTACCATACAATTTAACTCAGCCATTTTATTTTGGAAGCTATGATTTGAATCGTTAGGAATGTATCTCGAAGTGGTGGTGTTTTTTCTGAAAATATCAAAATCTAACCTATTTTTATTGTTTCTACTGACTAAAACATCCAGAAATGGTAAACTCTCGTTGTTTTCGAGTTCATGCGTGAATATTATATTTTGGGATTTGCTATTTAAGTTCTTAATAAAATCATCTAAATTTTCATTTTTCGAATAGAAAATGGTAAAAACGTCATCCACATATCTTAACCATACCTTCGGAAAGTTAATGAATTCATCTTTCGCCTCGCTGTAAAATTTACTCATGAATCAGTTGGCTAAGAACGGTGACAGAGGATTGCCCATTGCCTTATTGTTGTTCATAAAACCTATTATTAAGCTGAAAACAATTTTGCTTCATACATAATCTTGTTAAGGAGATGTACTCAGAAACAATGTTGTTATTAAAACCGTTTAACTCGAGTAACTCCCTCAGGTATTTCTAGGTATATGGAATCGGGACCCTCGGAAACAACGATGAAACGTCAAAGGAAACCAAAACCTCACCTTCCTGTATATGTGTGTTTTTGACTTTTTCTATGAATTTAATTGAGTTTATCACAGAACAGGAAGGTAGTTGGTTTGGTAGATTTTCAAATTCCTTTGTTAACAACTTTGCCAAGTTGTATGTCGGAGAATCAATGGCTGATACTATTGGTCTCATTGATTTTCCTGGTTTATTAATTTTTTGAATAGCATACCATCTTGACAGTTTTGGATTAGAAACATGTATTTTGCTTTTCAGAGAAGGAGAAATAAGGCTGTTACAAGATTTCAATGTATCTCTGACTTCGTTAATCATTTTTGACAATGGATTCCTAGGTAATCGTTTATAATGACCGTCTTGAATTAATTTTGCAATGCCTTCAAAGTAATCAGGTTTGTCTATTACTACAACCATATTTCCCTTATCAGCTTTTAAATAAAAACAATCTTTCTCTCGCAGACGCTTGACAATCTTAGAAATATTTAGCATTTTTTGATTTTTATTTGAAATATTGTTTGCAATTTTGCTTTTACATGACTCTCTGACGAAAGCTTTAGAAGACTCCGGTAAGTGTTTAATACCAGTTTCAATACCGGCTACCATATCCTCTAAACCACTGCGGGATGCCGGAAAAGCAAAATTAATGCCTTTATTTAAAAGATCTAGTTCTGGATTGTCAAACGTCTGGGTTGAAAGATTTTCTACTATGTTGATACTATTTTCTTGAATATGTTCTTTCGACTGTTCCATTTTGAGTTTTTCATAGCTTCCAAAATAAGATGGCTAGTTTAAATTTTACGGTAAATAGATTAATTTAAATTTAATAAATTTAAATTATTTAATTAATTTAAATAAAGATAATTATAACAACGAATTAAAATTAATTAGGGAGGTATCTGAAGTGAATGATTATAATAAGAATTGTAGATAAATTAATTAGAAAACCTAAGTTTAGAAAATTATTGAAAGAATCTTCGACTTTTCAAAACGATCAGAACACAAAGAAATTCATGGTAATACCATTTGATGCCCAATTAACAAGAGGGCTAGACAAAATTTTGGAAAAGCGGACATTAAGGTTGTGTACAAACCATATAATAATTTAAGAGAAGTTCTGGGTAATCCAAAGGATAAAGTAGAGTAACATGAAAAGTCTGGGATTTACGAAATTAGTTGTCAAGACTGTGATCGAAGGTATATTGGGTAAACAAAAAGATCCATATTGACAAGATATAAAGAACATATGCTCACATTAGATATAGGAGAAATGAAAAATCTTGTGTTGCCCAACATGCAGTCGAACACGACCACAGTATAGATATTAGTAATTTAAGACTAATTAAAAGTGTCAATAATAATAGGGCTTTGGATGCATATGAAAGCATTCAAATAGAAAAATGTAAGAAAATCATGAACCGAGATAACGAACCTATCGCGTTCAGTTAACTTTTTCAATTATTAATGTAAGGCTCAGTAAACTTCACGGTTCATGATTTTTACACGCTTCGTTAGGTAGGGTTTTTCATATAAATAGAACATAGTTTAGTTTTAGAATTAGATTAAATCGTCTCCTGATGATGCTAACATGGTTAGTGAAACGTGCATCAAGCAGTTCAAAAAAAGTGATTTGGTGTTTAGTAGTAAATCTCTTCAAGTACAGTGTTTCACACCAAAGATTTCAATAGAAGAATTGATGTCCAATTTGGCACAAAAGATAAGCTTTTTTGACTTACTCGGATATAGATCTAATTTGTAACTTTAAAATAAATCGTCCGCATATATAACAAAACTTATCCGCTGAATGTTTGCAAAATTGACTACTAGAACTTGCAATTTTATATAAAATCGACTTAAATCCTTGACTGTACTGACAACGAGACAACAAACTAGACCATAGAAAACAATACAAATGCCCTTAAACATTCCTAGAAATCTGTGGAAATATTTCCTCTATGGTCTTGTGATAATTCCTACATTGTCCAGTCCAAAGTCAGGTACAAATAGTCAACCCATGATATAAAGGTGAAGCAGGTACCTGAAAATGGAACGTGCTAAGCCATATTGTGAAAAGGTGTTTTAATAACTACCTAAATGAAACGGAAAAAGACCATTCTTATCAATGTTACAAAAAGCATGTCGACATTCGGCGAATACATCGCTCGGTTGAGCGATTATGTGTCACGAAATGCGAATAATTTTGACGCCCAGAACACTAATTTTGATAATAAATTTCGGAAATTTGCTAGCGTTGCTGTATTGTTAAACGTTCCGTAATTAGTTGGCAGAATTTGATATGCCATGATGATTGTCATAATGATTTGACAGCAACCCCTGTCGAAAATTTGGACACACTAAAAAAATCACTCCTTATATCGGTTTTGTTTTTTATCTTTCGTTGTGGTTTAATATTCGACATTTAATAATTTTTTAAGATAAGATTTATAAGATAGATAAGATTTTTTAAGATATTTTTTTTTTTTAATTATTATTTCGTATATTAGCAATCAGAATTACAATATTCTATAAGCTAATGTGATGGCTTGAGGGCTAGACTTCCCTATATTGGCGTGATGAGCTGACTCCCCCAACGACGAGTCCCCATTATCCTTCTATCAGGTCTGTTGGCCAGTTTCTTTTTAGTCTTCTATTATTTGTTGGATTCAAAACAGGCTGTAGTAGGGTGTTAGGATGGCTTTCCAGTTTGTGGTGATATTTTATGCTGCTGCTCTTGATCACGTCCTTAACATAGGGTATCTGGAGATCTTCGTAAAGAGTGTGGTTTGATATGTACCAAGGTGCGTCGGCAATCATTCGTAATATTTTGGACTGACATCTTTGGATAATGGCTAAATTTAATTTACTGGTACATCCCCAAAGTTCTATCCCATAAGTCCATACATGTATATTTACGTATACGTACGTATTTACCATACATGTATAAGTCCATACTCATGTATATTTGAGAATTATTTTGTTGTTGGAACACGTCATTAAGTAAACTGGTCAATTATTTCATTAAAAAAACTCATTTTACTTCATAGTAATAAAACTAACAATAACACTGGGGAACAGCAATTTTGTTGACTCGTTTTTGACTAATTTTTCATCTCTGAATTCAAAAATATTCACAGTTTTTCAATCACTTCAAGTTCTTAAGCTACAGCATACCCCTCATTTTACCTTAAAAGTGTACAAACGAAAGGAAATAAGGTGAGATCTGACCAAATAGATTAGAATATTTTATTCATACAGAGGTTAACATATCATTAAAAGTTAAAATTGTGTTTATTCAAAAAATAAATAAAAGATATTATGGTAAAAATTTCTTCTTATAGCTTTTCCTGGAGTGTTCAGTTTGTGGACATTCTCGGTTGATGCTCCAACAGTAGTCAGCCATCATACTGACATCCCATCTACTTTGAAACCGGGCTTCCATAACCTTTAGATCTTGGTGGAATCGATCGCCCTGTTCATCACTAACAGCACCAAGATTTTCTGGATAGTTAGCAAGATGACTATGTAAGAAATGCAGTTTGATGCTCATGGTGCAACCAAGCTTTTTAAAGCTCTCCAAGAGTTGCTGAACAATTTCGATGTAATTCGGGGCTCGTGTATTTGCAAGAAAGTCTTTAACAATATTTTTAAAAGTCAACCAAGCATTCCTTTCAAGTTCGGTCATTGTTTCAGTGAAATTTTCATCTTTAACGAGTTGCCGAATCTGTGGACCATCAAACACACCAGCCTTTAGCTTTTCATATGACAGGCTAGGGAATGCCGAAATGATATACTTAAAGCAGTCTCCTTCAACTGACAAAGCCTTAACAAATTGCTTCATGAGACCTAGTTTTATATGCAAATGTGGAAATACAATGTTTTTTCTGTCGACAAGTGGCTGATTTAAAATGTTTGGATCACCAGGTCTTATGCCAGATCTTGGCGGCCAGTTCGATTGCACCCAATGCTTCTCACGAGCTCTGCTGTCCCACATTTACAAAAAACAGGAATACTTCGTATACCCGCGTTGCTGGCCAATAAGAAAACAACACAACCGAACTAGTTTTGGATGACGCAACGTTACTCACGCCCCCACTCCTAGGTCGAAGAAGGTTCGCCGGTAGGAGAGCAGTAGTGACTTCTGCGATTCGCCAAGCTTAGTAGGATGCGCAACAACTGTAAAGAAAAAACTTGACGTGATAGAAAAAAAACTAAATAAAGTTTTGGAATTAGCATGTCAATTTACGTATAAAACAGCTTAAATATCGAACTCAACAGAAATTATTTTTCAAATTGTTCCCCAGTGATAATCTCCGTGCAATTCTGTAAGAACAACGATTCTGCGCGTCGTCTAATTGATAATGTAATTAAGAACAGTTTCAGCAAAATTCGCTATCCCTATCTAATAATTATCTACTTAGCGCGACTTCAACTAAATGTTATAAGAAACTTACATCAAGTTCATGTCAGTAATCGATCCTAATTGAACAAAAGAACGGCGATACTCTACCCTCTCCGTCCATTAGATACTTTCCCAACTTTTCGTCCGCGTCCTGTCTTAGTCAGGACCCCTCGTAAATTTGTTATAACTCCCCGTGACTTCCTAATTCACTTTTGTACCTTTATTGATGATGAACTTATTATCGTCGTCTTTACAGGACGCTTCAACTTCGTTATAATTAAAAGTTCCTGTAACTCTTATAAGTACGAGCGTGTGTTGTTCGAAAGTTAAACCTAAAAAGAAAAGTCTTCACGGAATCATGTTACATATAGCATTACCGGTATATAGTTCTTCGAATTACGAACATATCACTTCTCAATGTCTCATTTTTTATGACAAATTATACTGTGGGCGAGCGAGAATATTAAAAACATGAAACATTTTTCCCGTGCTCCAAATAAAAATTGCCCAATCATTTAGTCGTCATCAAACGTCTCCTGAGACCAGTTTCTGGTCCTAAGGGTTCACCAGGGGTCTTGACAATATATATATATATATATATATATATATATATATATATATATATATATATATATATATATATATATATATATATATATATATATATGTATATGTATATGTATATATATATATATATATATATATATATATATATATATATATATATATATATATATATCGGCCTAGTGGGTAGTAAAGCAGCACTTAAATGCAACTCACGCCTCCTGGTGGTTCGTAACAGTACTATTGTGTCAAACCGTAATCACAAAGGAATGAAATTGCGCTCAAAGACTGTACAACGTAAACCAGCACACTCTCTGGCCTTGTGAGACAACTTTCATCTCAAATACTGAATATACTCCATGCACAATCAAACTCAATACCTCACAACCAGTAAATCAAACACTTAACTCAGGCATAAAGACTACGGAACCCGAAACCATCACAGATCTTCACAGCACTGCAGAAAGGCTTTTCTTCCTTCCACATCATCAAACTTTACGCCTCCGAAATCTCGATCCAATGCTCGCGAAAAAAAAATGGAAATCGTCAAATTTAACGTTTATGAACTTAACGCCACGATCTAAAACTCAAAAAATATCAAAAATGTCTGTTCTTATGTAAATAATGAATCACTGGGGAAAAACCAATATAAAAATGTTCTAAACAAATATACAAACTTTTAACGTTAACGTTTCGGGAAGTATTCTCCTCCCGTTTTCAAAACGAATCTAAAAATAAATTATATTAATTTCTATAAATTCTGAAAAAATAGTAAATAAATAAATATAAGTAAATAAATTTTTTGTGTATGTAATTTATTTTATGTTTTCATAATTTATAGAAATTATTATAATTTATTATTGGATTCGTTTTGAAAACGGGAGGAGAATACTTCCCGAAACGTTAACGTTAAAAGTTTGTATATTTTTTTAGAACATTTTTATATTTTTAAAATTTTATTCGGTAGGCAAATTTATTACAAAAAAGAATCACTGAGAAATTTGTCTCAGTTTGGTTTTTGTTAGAGAACAGATATTTTTGATAGTTTTTGAGTTTTAGATCGTAGCGAAAAAAAAAAAATTGTGGAGACCTCAGCCTTTACAATGCGCCGCTATTAACAAGACAGAGACAGAAATATAACATAATTACTGTGAATATCTGTGAAGATCGCAGCCTTCACCCGACCCTACCTTTAGTGGGATAGAGACTAACCTTAAATTTTATATTATGACTTATCCGACTTACTTTTAACAATTCATCGTCAGTTTCTAAAAACAGCAGTATCTCTTCCATATCACACTCTAAAGACCACAGTGATGGTCATGCCCTTAACTGTTCTTTTGCTGCTTTTGTCATAACATTAGTTCCAATCTTTTTGATTTCATAACGGTCATTTTCAAGTCTTTTTACTATTTCATACGGACCTAAAAATTCATACTCACTCTTACTTATATGCATGTGAGAATCTCGATGCATCGGAACAAAATCACTCACCGAATATCGAATAGTGTCCCTCCGTTTTTGGTTAGAGGCCTTCATCGACGGTGTCAATAATAATTTTTCAGTAACTCGAGCTCTGTCAAGTTCTCTGTTATGAACTGAAGTTAATTTCGGTGAAATAGATTTGAATAAAGCCTGTATCAATGGTGTTGAACTTTTAATTCCTATCAAAAGTTGTAAGGGAGTAACTTGTGTTGACTTCTGAAGAGTTGTACTTAGCACTAGTTGAATCTTCCATATTACACTCGACCATTCTGACTTTATTATTGGTTTCAATTGTAAGAAGATTCCTAATTGCTCTCATATACCTTTCTACTTGACGGTTACCTCAATGAATATCAGGGGTAATTTTATCTTCAAATATTTCAAAGAATTTCTCAGACATAAGTATCAATGTAAATTTCTGTAACTGCAGACGACTTTAGTGCACAACTAGAATTAATATTACGAGGTTTTTCAATAGAGGCTTTGGAAAGCAATCCGAAATATTATGACCTCGTTTAGCACAAAATGCGCATGCATCACTTAAGTCCTGCATACATCCAAGTAGACGAAAACTATTGAGGGGATGATTCATCCTAATGAACATTTCTTGATGGCACAACCTCGGAAGAAGGTTTTGGTATTTTAACATGGCAGGTTGCCTCTACATCTTCTCATTTACCACACCTAAAACATTTTGCTTTGGAAGATTTTCTCGAATTACTGAGATTCTTTTCACTAGATGAAAATTTTCTTTTCAAAAAATCATTAAAATTTGTAAACATTTCCCTCGAGTCTCTTCCCAATGGTTTCACATAAGATGACAGAAACACCAAAAGTTCAGAGACAGTTTGACAATTAGCATTAGTTGCAGCATTGCGTATATCTAATTCTGAAATTCCATGCACTTAATTAGTTACCTACCAACTACCAAATAAGCTTCAAACAAATCGGCACGTAGATTTTTTAACATGGCTAATTTTCCATGAACATATGTTTCATAAATATTCACGTGCGAACTGTTAGACTTCGACGCCTCTTCAAATAAACGACCTAAATTTCTTTTCGTTGGAAACAATTCAAGAAAGTCTTACCGAAAAGTGGTCCAATCCCTAATTTCCGGATGCCAATCATCGAATGGCTCGAAATATTCTCTTATACCATTTATAAAAAATCGACCAACTCTTGCCAAAATTTGTACATCTGACCATGCAAGTTCATTTTTTATACCTTCAACTTGACTTACCCACTTGGTAGATTCATTTACCTCTGGGCGAAAATTCGGCAGATCAACCTGGTCACTAGAACGATGATATTGCAACGGTTTCACTAAGTCACTTGAATCAGGCTGAATCTCTAACACTCTCCATTGACTCCTTAATTAAAACTGGTTAATTATGGAGTCGATTGAGAGTGACAAAACTGAGATTAACAAAAACTGAATAAGAGTGGCACGTTATCCGTGCACCCAGAATAGAATCTGCCGATACGTCCACACTCGTCAAAAACAATGAATCAATAACCTCTACAAAAAGTAGATCGGTACGACGTAGTCGTTCCTAAGATTCCTTTCCGGTTATCGGCGACGACTCAATGACAACAAAAACCAATAAAGGTAATTCTCTCGAAAAGAGACAAATTAACATGAGTTATTCTACAACATTTGGTGCCTTAATAGTAGATTTCTAACGATATATAAATATATATATATATATATATATATAACATTTTATAGATAAATAAATATATATATATATATATATATATATATATATATATATATATATATATATATATATATATATATATATATATATATATGGTGCGACATGTCATACAGCACGTGAAACATTGATTTTATTACGTACACAGTTTGGAGGCTGATCTCCCGGAATGGGGACGTAAATTGGCCACCAAGGTCATGCGACTTGACGCCGCTAGACTATTTTTTGTGGGGCTATGTGAAGAGCATAGCTTACGAAAATAATCCGCAAACCGTTCAACAGTTGAAAGAAGAAATTAGGCGAATAATTCGTGACATAACTCCGCAAATGTGTTCAGCAGTAATCGAGAATTTCAACAAAAGAATTGTGAGCTGCCAGAGAAGTCGTGGCGGTCATTTGATAGATGTTGCATTCCACGTATAATTGTACACTATCCAGCTTCGCACTGTCATAAATAAGTTTCAGGTATGTTATGAAAATTTTTCTTTTATTCGTTACCAACATTCGAAACCTCGTAATATCGTATTCGTATATATATTCTGTGAAGAGTCACGACTTTTCGTCAAAATCTCATTTGGCATTTTCAAGTGTTGTCCGCTTCGACTGAAGAGTCTAACGGACTTGCACGGGTCGTTGTACTCGCTTTTATAGCCGGCCAGCGACTGCGCAGATTATATCGGGGTAGTTTGGGACTATTTACGGCGCTCGTCAACGCTATCGGGCGTCCGTTTATTGATTTTTCTACCTCGCCGCCACGTTGCCGCGTTTCTTCTTTTTTCAGAAGGGATTTCCATACTTTTGGATTGTTGCGAGCGTCGTTTCGCGTATTTAGCTCACCCCTTTCTTCTATTTTAAGGGTTTCTCTGATTATTATATATATATATATATATATATATATATATATATATATATATATATATATATATATATATATATATATATATATATATATATATATATATATATGCGCGTTTTCAGGCACACAACTCGACATTTTCAAAAAATTATAAATCTATAACTCTTATTTTGACGGAACGTAACTCATGTAGTTTTGAGGTTAATGTTAGTAGAATAAAATGACACATGCATCAAATCATAACATTGCATACTTATGGCCAGTGAAATTTGTTACAAAAACTGGAAAGTAATTACCGACACACCTGGCATATATATATATATATATATATATATATATATATATATATATATATATATATATATATATATATATATATATATATATATATATATATATATATATATATATATATATATATATATATATATATATATATATATATATATATATATATATATATATATACACCGTGTGTCCCAGCCAAATGGAATAAATTCGTTAATAAATAAATGGGGGCGTGTTCGAAAAAACGCTCGAACACGTCGATTGGTATTTTTAGATGCGCATTTTTTTCAACAATTTTTTTTTATACAGGGTGTATCATGTAACAGTGTCCAATACCAACTTTCTTATTTTAAATACAATACCCTGTATATTATTTAATTTTTGGATTCTTCAGGAAATTCTAGACATATTTGATGTAAAATATCCTAGACTTATCTTCAACTGTTTCGGAAATATTAAGTGTTTTCAGATTTATTGCAAAAATTAACTGATTTTTTTGTTTTTTTTTTTTGAAAATTATTTGATTACAGAAATTCGCTACAACACACAATAGAAAGATGGTATTGGCCTCTATTACATGACACACCCTGTATAAAAGGTTTTCGTTGGAAAAAATGCGCAACTACACTTTTTTTTTAACACTGTAAACAAAATTGTGGAAATTTCATGACTATTTAGTTTTTATATAATTTTTTTATTTAAAACATTTGCTCGAATTGTGAACCCTGAACATACTGGTAATACCCCAACCTCAAGTAAAACTGATTCCTGGCATTATTTAATGTTTGTGGCGTAATTGACCTAATGCTGTCAGTAATGCGTCCTCTTAAATCATTCAGATCTTGTGGCTTGGTTTTGTATACGACGCTTTTGAGATATACCCATAAAAAAAATCCAACGGAGTGAGATCCCGGGACCTTGATGGCCATTCTAGTGGCCCTCTCCTCCCAATCCATCGATTTGGAAACACATTATCGAGGTACTGCTACACATTAACTTGATAATGAGGGGGTGCTCCATCTTGTTGGAACCAAATTGTGTCGGCTAGCAATTGAGGATTTCTTCTATTAGGGTACAAATTTATAAGATTTGGAATGAGCTGATTTTGGGGAAAGTCTAAATAATTTACCCCATTTAAATTTTGATCGAAAAATATTGGACCAATTATTTGATCTCCTATAATACCTGCCCAGACATTAATCTTTTCAGGTCTTTGTGTGTGAATTTCCCGCATCCAGTGAGGATTTTCTCTCGACCAATAATGACAGTTCTGGCGATTGACATGCCCATGAAGAGTAAAAGTAGATTCATCAGAAAATAAAACGTTTTCAACTCTCAGAAGGTTGTTGTCTATTCTGTGCATCATTTGTTCGCAAAACTCCATTCTCCTGTCGAAGTCGTCTTCACTAAGCTCTTGAGTACGCTGTAGCTTATACGGATGCATTTTATTCTCTTTCAATATTCTGGCAACCGAAGAGCGACCAACATTGTTTTCCAAGGCAACTTGTCGAGTTGAGGTATGCAGATTGTCTTGGAATGCAAGCATTACATCCAATTTTTTGTTATCGGTCAACGACACTGCTTCCTTCTTAATTTGTCTCACGTGTCCCCGTTCTGTAAATTGTTTTTCAACTTTACTTACTGTACCTTGGGATATAGGTGGTAAGTCAGAATATTTTTCCCTACAGAGACGAATAACTTCGGCTTGAGTTCGTGTCCTATCTCCATAACCTATCATCATTAAAATAGTTATTTTATGACTCTCTGATAAATACACCATGTTTAAATCAAATGAATCACACATGTCAAAGAAAACTAATTTAAAAGGCACGTTGATTTTTTTGACGTTTCATACAACAAATACCTACCTTTGAAAACCTGATTTTTTATCTTTGCCTATTTGCTGATAATGTTCGAAGAATTACTTAATATTTTCGAAACAGTTGAAGATAAGTCTAGGATATTTTACATGAAATATGTCTAGAACTTCCTGAAGAATCCAAAAATTAAATAATATACAGGGTGTTGTATTTAAAATAAGAAAGTTGATATTGACCACTGTTACATGTCACACCCTGTATAAAAAAAAATTGTTGAAAAAAATGCATATCTAAAAGTACCAATCGACGTGTTCGTGCGTTTTTAGAACACGCCCCTATTTATTTATTAACGAATTTATTCCATTTGGCTGGGACACATGGTATATATATATATATATATATATATATATATATATATATATATATATATATATATATATATATATATATATATATATATATATATATATGCACGGGTCGTTGTGCTCGCTTTTATAACAGGTCCGACCACTACGCAGATTATATCGGGGTAGTTCGGGACTATTTACGGCGCTCGGCAACACTATCGGGTGACCTTTTATTGATTTTTCTACCTCGCCGCCACGTTGCCGCGTTTCTTCTTTTTTCAGAAAGGATTTCTATACTTTTGGATTGTTGCGAGCGTCGTTTCGCGTATTTAGCTCGCCCCTTTCTTCTGTTTTAAGGGCTTCTCTGATTATTTGACCTTGTAGTTTTCAATATTAGCAATTTCTTTGGCTCCTTCAAAATTGATTTTATGTCCTGTTTGTAGATGGTACTGGAACAGAGCGAAAGTGGTTTGTTTGTTTTTTAAGTTGTTTTTATGTTCTTGTATTCTGGCCGATATTCGTCTCTTTGTTTGTTCTATGTATGCTCGGTTGCAGTCGGAACAATACACTCTATGATTTTGCAGCTTAACTTTGTCCTTAGTGTTTTTTAGGATGTTTGAGACAGTTTTGTGCGGCTTGTAGGCTGTTCTGATTTTATGGTTTCTTAATATTCTGCCTATCCTATCTATGATTCCTTTTACGTATGGTAGCAGGACCTTTCGTGTATTTGATTCATGATCCTCTGTTGTTCTTCGTGTTTGGGTTCCCTGACGACGAATGGCCTTCTTGATACAATTTTCTGAATATCCATTTTGTCGAAGGGCTGAGGAAATTTTTGGTAGTTCTTCGCTTCGTGTATCCAGTAGTTTCAGTCGGAAGGATCTGGAAATCATGTTATTCGCTACTCCTTCGATTTGAGAAGGATAATGATGGGATTTAGCGTTGAGGTATCGATCGATGTGTGTTGGTTTTCTATATACTGTGTATTCGAGGATTCCAGAAAGTTTCCTTGTGATAAGGAGATCCAAAAACGGGAGTTTTCTATCCTGTTCGACTTCCAGAGTGAACTGTATTCTGGGATGGATTCTGTTTAACGGGGTTAGGAAGTTGTTTAGAAGTTCATTTCCGAGAGGTCATGTTATTAAGATATCATCCACGTAGCGTTTCCAAAGTTTAGGCTTTAAAGGAGTGTTGGCCAATGCCTTTGTTTCGAAGTCGGTCATGAAGAGGTTGGTTATAACGGGTGATAGAGATGATCCCATTGGGGCACCGTCGGCCTGTCTATAAATCTGCTGATTAGAGGAAGACATCATCAACAAATCAACGGATCGACTCCCGGAATGATTTAGAAACATACATATACATACATACATATATATATATATATATATATATATATATATATATATATATATATATATATATATATATATATATATATAGTCAGTCCTATATATATATATATCTATATATATATATATATATATATATATATATATATATATATATATATATATATATATATATATATATATATAGGAAAATTGACTTTTTTCACTTGGGTATTCTCTAAGTAATTTATTTATAGCCTAAAAACAATTTTGAAAAAAAACAAAATGCCGTTTAACCCTCCCTAAATGACGATACTTTTTCTCGCTTATTATATTGATTATCTTACCACATATTCTTGATTCTGCTTCTGTCGTGATCCTTTTAGATGGACCAATTTATGGAATTATTTAAACCGTTTTTCCCAATAATTAGCTAACATTTTCAAATTTACTGAGTACGCCATACTTTTTATTCATTTAAATGTTATATATTTCATTTGGGCTCCCAAGAGTGATTTTAGATACGAAAAAATTGATATTTTATCTTAATTTAAGTATTATACCGTAAAAGCATTTGTTAGTCAACTTTAAAATTTTCTGAAACAGATATTATTATAAAAAATAGATATAAAGCTACAATACACATAATAGATACAAGGTTTTGCCGCCTGAGGTTTGCAAAGGGCGTCTCAAAGTGTCCAGAATTTTTCATGTTGATGACCACCTTTGACGACTACCAAGAAGTATATTTTTATAAGCCTGGAACCTTTCATCACGCCCAAGGGATGTCCAAAGCAATTTATTCATTGAAAATATACATTTTTCGAGGAGATTTGGAAATAACAGGAGATGAAAATGCTTTATTAGATGTTTGTTTGTTAAAAGCATTCATATATGTACGATTTTGTCATGCAGCCACTGCTTGCCGCTGCAGCTCCAGGCCAAGATCTACAATGCGTACAACTTAAAGCACGCAGATGTCCTAGACGCTCTAGACAATCATGGCGTAGAAACAAATGAACCAAATGGTCAATTATTTTGACTTTGTGAACAGTCAAATTTTCTAGTACGGTGTTCATTAGAACAGAAAGTAGAACGAAAATGACTTTTTCTAGAGAGGAATTGATAAACATGGTTTACGTTTTAGGCGCAAGTGATCAAAACTGTTTCTTAGCACATAAAATGTATACGCAAAGATGTCCTAATTCCGAACGTCATCCTAATGCAATATTTTTTTCCTTATTTGACTTTTTCGCCACCACGTTTTATTTACTAATGTACCAGTTGATAAATCACTTTTAATAGTTAGAAAGAGATTAAAACATGACACAACATTAAAAGACCGCACTAAACTAAACATAAATACAATTTTGGAATTATTAACTCTGTGCTTAAAAACCACATATTTTCAACTAGAAAATGATTATTATCAACAAAATTTCGGAATGGCAATGGGTTCTTCTCTTTCTCCTTTGATGAGTAATATCTTTATGGGGGAACTCGAGAATGACATATTAAATAAATCTCTTAAAAGGCCAATAATATGGCTTAGATATGTTGATGATATTTTTGCTCTAGGGCAATATAGCAATGACGATCTAAATATTTTTTTACAAGATATAAATTCACGAGAGCCTACAATTAAGTGGTTTTTAGAGATGCAGAGGGAGAATAAATTACCATTCCTCGAAACTTTAATATTAAAACAAAACAACACATTAAAACTACAGTTTACAAAAAACCGATAAACACAGATAGGTATCTCAATTCCTTTTCAAATCACTCAAAATCGTCAAAATAGGAGTAATTAAAAGATTATATATCAGAGCAAAACTTGTTTGTACCGACAGTGATACTCTACAAAAAGAAACAAATCACATAAAAGACATTTTAATAAAAAACAATTTCCAAAAAAATTTTATCGATAAATCGTTTAAAACTTTTGATACTAGACAAAACAGAAAAGTTTTTAATAACAATAATAATAACGCTCAAACAATTAATCTCACAATTCCTTATATCCGCGGTATTTCTGACATAATTAAAAGAGTAAGAAATAAATACAACATAAGAACAACATTTAAAACAAAAAATACTATTAAATCTCTATTAACAAAAACTAAACCAAACAACACACAACAAAATACCAAAAACGTAGTTTATAAAATGCGAATGTGGCCAATTCTATATAGGTGAGACATCTAGACCGTTAGATGTTAGCATAAAAGAACATAAAAACCTTCTTAGAAAGGGCGATTTTAATAAATCTAGAATTTGTCAACACCCATGGTAATCGGGTCATAAAATCAATTGGAATAATTCCAATACGGCATTAAAAGAATCGGTAACAAAATACAGAAGATTAAATGAAACCACTATAATTAATTTAAATAAAAAAAATGTATTGCTATGCCTTCGGTAGATTTAAATTCAATATGGTTCCCGATTCTAAAGAATACAATTAAAAACATTTTAGAATTTCAATAAACAATCACAATCACACGGTAAACCTATATATATTTTTTTGGTAGTATGTCACTGTCATTAAAAACTAATTGTCAATGTAAGTATCATTGACATACACAAAAAAAATATATTTACTTCCTATCTTTTCAGAATTTATAGAAATTAATATAATTTATTTTTAGATTCGTTTTGAAAACGAGAGGAGAGTACTTCCCGAAACGTTAACGTTAAAAGTTTGTATATTTTTTAGAACATTTTTACAAAAAAAGAATCACTGAGAAATTTGTCTCCGTTTGGTTTTTTGTTTTTACCCAGTGATTCTTTATTTACATAAGTACAGATATGTTTGATATTTTTCGAGTTTTAGATCATGGCGAAAAACCCAAATAAAAAAAAACAAACATATATATATATATATATATATATATATATATATATATATATATATATATATATATATATATATATATATATATATATATATATATACGCCATAATCATTCAGACATTACTTTAATTCTAATGCAATAGCGTTTATACGATTGAAAGAGCGATTTGAATGAACTGGATGTGTCGATTACGAAAAAAAATGTGTCGATGTGTCGATTACGAAAGGCAGCAAAGAGCTGAGTGAAGAAAACGAATATTTATTTATTTGAAGCAGGCAAATAGAAAACGAGATTGGCGCTAAAATAACCGGAGCGAACAGAATAACTAGGAAATAGGTATCACATACAATTGGTCCAACAACTAAATAAAATTATTTCGATCGAAGGTTTGAATAGGGGCAATAGAAAAAAATAGGGAACAACCTAACTTTTTCAAATATATTTTATTAACGGATGAGGCAACATTCAAACCGACATCATTTCCACTATTACAGTAGTGAAAATCCAAAATTCATTATCCCTTTAGACAGTAGCGGCTCGTGAGTTTTTAAAGTGGGAAGACGTAGAAGAAAATAGTGCTGCTGAAGATTTTTTTGCTTTCCCCTTCCTCCTTTTTACTTTTCGTAATATTGAAACCCTATACAGGAGATGAACTAGGAAAATGAGTTAAAGGAAAGAAACTGAACGGAAATAAAATATGGTGCTTTGCTCTGAAAAATTGTTTACTGTGATATATGCTGGAGGGGCGGCACCCCAACATCCTCCCTCACGAGCCGTCACTGCCTTTAGATCATCAGCATAGATCGTCCATTAATTTGTGGGTTCTTGTTATCAGAGGTCGCCTCCTAGGGCCATATTTTTTTGAAAATAGAGTTAATGGTGATATTTGCAAAATCATTTTGAAGAGTGAATTGAAGAATTGCCTTTCGCTATAGCGATACAAGTATGGTTACAGCTAGACAGCGCTCAAAAGCAGGATTCGAAAGCAGGATTCAGAAGTGCATTCAGTACAATGGATCACATCCAGGTCCTACAACAGGTCTTAGAAAGACACAACGAATACGATATGCCACTATGCTTGACTTTTATCGATTATGAAAAGGCATTTGATTCAATCTCAAAGGCCAGGCCATGGATGCATTGCTTAATCAAGGTCTAGAGGAAGCCTATGTAAATTTTGTAGGATCAATATATAATGAAGATACAATGACAGTCCACCTTGACGATCTTGAGGTTGGAATAAATGTAGAGCGGGATAAATGTAGATACGACAGGGTGACGCAATATTGCCACTTCTTTTCTCAGCCTGCCTGAAAGAAGTGTTCCGTAAACTGGATTGGAAACAGGATGGAATGGTGCATACTTAAATTATCTTAGATTCGCAAATATCGTTCTTCTTTCACAAGACCCAGAGGAGCTGCAAAGACACGTACAAGAGCTGCAAAAGGCTGGGGAACCATTTGGCTTGAAAATAAACCAGAAGAAGAGTCAGGTCATGTTCAGTAAATTTGCTGAGGACAAAAGGATTTCTATTTTAGGAACGGATTTGGAAGTTGTGGATCACTATTTATATCTTGGGCAGAGAGTATCAATGGAAGGGGATACAGTCTGGGAGGTGGAACCACGCGTTGAATGTAACTGGCAGGCATTTGGCTGGCTCAGCATAGTGTTTAAGGGCAAACTACCACTTTGCCTGAAAAGAAAAGTCTTTGATGAGTGTGTCCTGCATGTTATGATATACTGAAGTGAGACCTGGACACTCACATCACAGTCAGTTGAAAAACTTCGAGTAGCACGGAGGGGAATGGAAAGCTGTATGCTTGGCATTATAAAGCGGGACGGAAAGACCTGTATATGGATCAGAGAACAAACGAAAGTGAGTGACATCATTGGAAGAATAAAGCAATTGAAATGGAAGTGGGCAGGCTATGTAGCGAGGCGATGGGACGAAAGATGGACCAGGGCGGTCCTGGACTGGATACCTGGATAAGCATAAGCATGCTGAAGAGGCCTGTATCCTGCAGTAAATTGATACGAGTTGATGATGATGATAAACAAATAAATATATATATATATATATATATATATATATATATATATATATATATATATATATATATATATATATATATATATATATATATATAAATAGAAGTCAAACAATGCACACACGCACACACACACTTAGAAAACTATTTCAGTCTCTCATAAAATCATCAATTTATTTTTGAGTGACTGGACATCACTTGTGTGTGACATCACTTTGAATAAAACTCATAACCGTACCGGGTGAAAAAGAAAAAACGAAAAAGTAAAAGGTTGCATCGTCAAATTTCCGCTCTAATAGTTCTGTGTTTCGTTTCATATTCTTTGGTGTCGCAAACCGATTTCCGTTTCATTCCAAATTCAAAAGAATATTTTCGATCGCGGGATATCTTACATTTACGCTGCATTTATTGCTCCTTGAAATGAATGTGCATGTGAATGTGTGCAAATTGGTTTTTATTAAATAGAAACGCCACAAAGGAAAGTGTGCCAATAAAATTTTTCATTAAACAGAAACTTGTACTAGATAGTATTATTTTCAACATTTGCCACACCCATTTGTTTTATCTGTAAATATCTGAATTTAAATATTCTACCTACATTAAGTTTATTTACCCAAATAGTTTTACAACCTAGTTTACTAAACTGAGTAGTACAATGTGTAAAAGATTAAATAAACTAGGTTTTGTATCTATAATAATATAAAAAGAACTGGAAGTCTACACATGGTATTGAAAACAATATTTTTTTGAATATAAACAATGTTAAATTAGTACATTAAGCAAAGAATAGTAAAAAGTTAGACCTGCTAGAAATATTGGAAATAAAAAAAACCTTAAGAAATAGCCACCCACAAATGACCAGCTAAATTTCTAAAACACCCCAGTAATAGATAAGATATATACAGTGCAATTCATAAAACCTGACGATTACGTTAGGTAATGATGCAATGGGTTACACAAAGAAGTATTACTGTAAGTTCAAAAATATAATCAATGCATTTAACACAAGTTAAAAAAAGAGAGGAACAAAACCGGCTGTCCTAGCTATATCGTGTAATTTCGTGTGCAGTTCCCCTATATGGTAGTTCCATTGATCACCTCATATCATAGATAAGATATATAAAGTAATATAACCTAACATTATTGACGTTTTCTGTCGTTTGTTAGGAAATTAAAGCTGTATCGTATCAGTGTTTTTCAACATTTACATCACAGTTAAATGATAAAATAAGGATATTTTCATTATATATTATGTAGTTTGTGATTTTATTAATATTTTATTCCTTCTAAATTATTATTATTTTAAACTACAGAATCTACAACTACTGACTGATTTGCCAACTAGAGAGCTGGCAGCTGATTGGTGGCTTGGGTCGACGAGTAAGTATTTCTCGTTGGCCCCGATCTGCTCGTAATCTGGATGGTTCTAACTCAGACATATGTACAAATCTTAGTTCAGGTCGATTTTGTTTGTGACGTAATCGTAATCGCAAAACAAGAAATAATGTTACCTGTATACTTGGAAACAGTGTGTTTGACCTTTACTATTCGTTACTAAAGTATTAGAAAAATCTATAATAAACTCTTGAAACGTTAAAAAGCTACGAGTGTATTATTGAAAAACCTAGTATATAAAAGGTTTTACTTACTATGTATACTATCAGCCTAAAAAACCTACACTCCATCATACAACTCTTTCTTTAAGCTTCTAGATTCATCCTTTCCATTCCATTCCATTCAAATTCAACTATTTACTGTGTTGTAATGTTCCAGTTTTGTGTTTTTAGATCTTCATTTTTTGTCTCAATGCAGTTTCCATTTTTTTACATCTGCCCTTATAGGCCGCTTTTTCCAATCCGTTGTTCATGATTATTTCACCCAAATATTTGAATTGAGAGACTCGTCTGATGTTACCATATTTTGTTTTTAGAAATGATGTTCTTAGTCTGTTGCAGGCCCTGTATTGTGTCTTTTCAAAGGAAATTTGTTTCTTTTAGGATTTCAATCGGTCTTTGTGCCGTTAATATATCTTGAGCCAAAATTGCTAGATCATCAGCAAACGCCAGACAATCTATTTTAATGTTTTAAGGGCTGGTCCGGTTTCACGGGCTGGTAAATATTCAGGGCCGATTTTTTTTCACGCCACTCCTGTATAACTTTTTCAAGAACACAGTTAAATAAGAATGGCGAGAGTCTATCCCCTTGTCTCGCCCCAGTTTTAATTTCGAAGGGCTCTGATATGTCACCCATGAATTTAACTTTTGACCTTGTATTAGTTAGTGTTGCCTTAATAATTGCCAGCGTTTTTAGATCTAGTCCTTGTTCTTTCAAGATTTGAAATAAAGATTCGCGGTCAATAGAATAATTTGTCTTTTAAAATCCACAAATGTACAGACGAGATTTTTATTGTACAGTTTTTGATGTCTTAGGATCGACTTTAGATTCAGGATCTGTTCCGAGCAGGATCTGCCCGGTCGAATGTTCCATCTAATATTTTCACGGATGGTACAATATGTTTCTAAATTCCGGGTGTCGATGCCAATGAAAATCTCATTTGGCATTTTCAAGTATTATCCAACTGACGTACACGGGTCGTTGTGTTCGCTTTTATAGCAGGCCGGTGATTGCGCAGATTATATCGAGATAGTTCGGGACAATTTGCGGCGCTCGGCAACGCTGTCGGGCGTCCATTTATTGATTTTTATATCTCGCCGCCACGTCGCCGCGTTTCTTCTTTTTTCAGAAGGAATTTTCATACTTTTTGAATATTGCGAGCGTAGTTTCGCGTATTTAGCTCACCCCTTTCTTCTATTTCAAAGGCTTCTCTGATTGTTCGGACCTTATAGTTTTCAATATTCGCTATTTCTTTGGCTCCTTCAAAATGGTTTTTCAGTCTTGTTTGTAGATGGTGCTGGAACAGAGCGGAAGTGGTTTGTTTCTTTTCAAAGTTGTTTTTATGTTCTTGTATTTTGACCGATATTCGTCTGTTTGTTTGACCTACGTATGTTCTGTTGCAGTCGAAACAAGATATACTATACACCCCATGATTTTCCAATCTAACTTTGTCCTTGGGGTTTTTTAGGATGTTTGCGACCGTTTTGTGAGGCTTGCAGGCTGTTCTGGACTTATATTTCCTTAGTAATCTGCCTATCCTATCTGTGATTCATTTTACGTATGGTAGCAGGACCCTTGGTGTATTTGCTTCATGATTCATTATTGTTTTTCGTGCTTGGGCTTCCTGAAGGTGAATGGTCTTTCTGATACAATTTTCTGAATATCCATTTTGTCTAAGGGCTGTCGAAATTTTTGGTAGTTCTTCGCTTCGTGTAACTGTTAGTGTCAGTTCGAGGGTTCCAGAAAGTTTCCTTGTGATGAGGAGATCCAAAAACGACAGTTTTCTATCCTGTTCGACTTCCAAAGTGAACGGCCAGAATACAAGAACATAAAAACAACTTGGAATACAAACAAATCATTTCCGCTCCGTTCCATCACCATCTACAAACAGGACATACAATCAATTTTGAAGGCACCAAAGAAATAGCGAATATTGAAAACTATAAGGTCCGAACAATCAGAGAATCCCTTGAAATAGAAGAAAGCGGTGAGCTAAATACACGAAACGACGCTCGCAACATTCCAAAAGTATGGGAATCCCTTCTCACAAAAGAAGAAACGCAACAACGTGGCGGCGAGGTAGAAAACTCAATAAACAGACGCCCGACAGTGTTGCCGAGCGCCGCAAATACCCCCGAACTACCCCGATATAATCTGCACAGTCGCCGCCCTGCTATAAAAGCGAGCACAACGACCCGTGTACGTCAGTTGGACTCTTCAGTCGAAGTGGACAATACTTGAAAATCCCGGAATGATTTAGAAACATATATATATATATATATATATATATATATATATATATATATATATATATATATATATATATATATATATATATATATATATATGAACATTTTTTGTCGATTGCTTGACGGGAAAAGCTCCACCCATCCCTTCAATTGGATGGCATATGTTTCGTCTCTCGATGTTCAGACTCTTCAGGGCGCCGACATATACCATACCATCAAGTATAGGGAGACCCCATCCACAGCCAACAACCCATGTTTTTGCCGACTTCCCGTTGGATGGCGTGTCAGATTTTCCGGGACTGCATCCAATGAGATAACAGTAGCTGGATGGCATCGTACACCCAACTGTTGGGTTCCACAATCTCAAGTGGAACGCACAACAACCTGCGTCTCCGCCTAAATGAACATTTTTGTTGGTTGCTTGACCGGGAATGAGCTCTACCCATCCCTTCAACTGGATATGTCGGCGCCCTGAAGAGTCTGGACATGAAGAGACGAAACATATGCCATCTATGTAATATAAGCAATACATTTAATTTGTACATTGATGCCATACGTGTTTGGTAATTTCCTTCCTCTTAGCTACAATCTTTTCTAATTTACATATGGAACATATACCCTTGTCCCCATATATCCTTATGCAGTCTATTGATACATAGTACTTATCTTTACGTATGTGCAACTTTTTTACTCCATTAATGTAGTTTCATTCTTCAGTTACACCTTTTTCAAAATGAAGTTTAAAGAAATTAAACCAGATATGGAAACACAAATTTTTTTTTTTGATTTTTTATTTGCATATATTTTATGGCACTTAATGAAAAGAACTTGACTTTCGTTAGCTTTTAATCGTGAAGTTTATGCCTCCTTTTCCAGACTTTCTGCTTTTGCAACTCCCTAAACCGGAACCGCCCTGTAAAGTTTTTTTATCAATGCTTATCGGGTTTCCTTTCACGAAGTAAAATAGAGCATTAATTGTGAAATCATTAGGAACGTCGTCTCATTAACTAAAGAATCTTTCCGCCTCTCACAAGGACCCCAATTTAATTTCGTCTGACTGGATGGATGGCTCCGGCACCGCTCGGGATAACAATTCGTAACTGTTCGAGGAAGAAAAGGGGAAGGAGGGGATCTACAAATGTCGCCCGGTTAAATTGCTACCATAATAATTTCATATTGAGTTTCGTATTCCATGGGTTTCTGTATCCTTACGTTATAGGTTCAAAAGAATATTTCCAATTACAGCCTTACGCAACCACCACCGCTTTTAGTTCGTTAAATTGTGGTATTTCTTTTCAAGTTGAAATCTTGTGTTATGTTAGCCATAAAGGTATTCTTAAATGTTGTTTACACTCCTTTTGTTGCTCGTATCGCTAAAAATGCTTGTAATATTCATTATAAATGTTTCCTCCTTTTTTTTATTCATTATATCAACTCATAATATTAAAAGGAGTTAAATTTTAAATACCTTTATATAAAACTAGTATTGTGTATCAAACAGTTACCATAAAACTTGGCTAAATTGACATTAAAGGTAACTTTTTTGAAGCTACTTTATCAGAGCGCCAGAATACGGTTTAAATGTGTACGAGCGTGTTCGTTGTTGGTGTTTCTTGTGTGGTGCATAAATACGTCTAAATACCATCGGGACCCTTAATTTTCGGTATGTTTATAGTATTATTTACCTAAACATACGTTGATTTGCGTAAATTAAGGTATCAAGATGAGCATTTTAGATTTAAGGGTGAAAATTTAAAAAAAAAAGTTTAAAGTTAGTTTTTAAAGTTTAAAATTTCAAAAAATCGATTTTTTTTAATATTTCGAAAATATATTGAGAGTATACTGGCAAGAGGAAAACTAAAAATATTAAATATCTACGGAGTTGTCGCACATACAATCGGGCGCGTCCGAGCCCGCATATCGCGACCCAGGCAGCTTAATCAGCATCTTGGCCTCTAAGATGCCCAAACAAAAGAGTGAGTAGATCACTGTCTAACAGAGACTTAGAACGAAGAGTTCTGCGAATGTACAGTACCTAACTGATGTTAGCACGACAAATGCACTGCTTCGAATGAGCTCTGAGGCGTTAAACCGTTAGGCTACTACACATCCAAACCTTAGATGCTGAGCTGTAAATATCGGCAGGTAAAAACCGGGCTATTCAATTACAATATGATCTTACCTATTACCGGTGTGTTTTGGAAATTTAGCTGGTCATTCGTAATTATTAAATGACCGGTTCTTAAGGATATTTTTATTTTCAATTTCATGTTTTGGCGAATGTTTTCACGGGTGTGAAATGTAATGATAGTTTCTCGGGTATCCCGTGTTAGCTGAATATCCACTGGTGGACGGTTTCGCTGACAAATTTTGTCGTCGAAACACCGTCGAGTAAACGCTTTGAAAATGATGGATGAGATTCCATCGAAATGTCAGCGAAACCGTCCACCAGTGGACATTCAGCTATCACGGGATACCCGAGAAACAATCATTACATATATATATATATACATATATATATATATATATATATATATATATATATATATATATATATATATATATATATATATATATATATATATATATATACAGAAATCTTTCACCCTTTCTCCACGTGGTGCCACCGATCGCCTTCGCCGAATTGTCAACCATGCGACGTCACGTGTCTCTTGTGCAAACCCATTTGGCTTGAAAGTAAACCTGAAAAAGAGTTAGGTTATGTTCAATAACTTCGCTCAGGACAGAAGAACTTCAGTTTTAGGAAGGGGTTTGGAGATTGTGGACAGCTTTATGGATCTTGGGCAGAGGATTTCAATGGAGGGGAATACCGCCCGAGAGGTGGAACGGCGTGTTAAATGTGGCTGGCAGGCATTTGGTAGGCTCAACATAGTGTTTAAGAGCAGAGTCCCACTTTGCCTGAAAAGAAAAGTCTTCGATCAGTGCGTTCTACCCGTTATGACATACGGAAGTGAAACCTGGACACTCACATCGCAATCAATTCAAAAACTTCGGGTGGCACAGAGGGGAATCGAAAGATGTATACTTGGCATTACAAGACGAGACAGAAAGTCCTGCGTATGGATCAGGGAACAAACAAAAGTCTGTGACATCATTGGAAGAGTAAAGCAACTGAAATGGAGATGAGCAGGCCATATAGCGAGGCGATGGGACGACAGATGGACCAAGGCAATCCTGGAGTGGATACCGCTTGATCGCAAACGTCCGCGAAGAAGACCGAAAGCACGATGGATTGATGACATCGTTAAGTATATTGGACCCGAGTGGCAGAGGAAAGCCCAGGACCGTGAAAGTTGGAAGCATGCTGAAGAGGCCTTCCTGCAGTGGATCTGCAGTGGAGTACTTCATCCTGCAGTGGATCAATACAGGCTGATGATCATTTTAGATGATTAGAAAAAGAGTGACGAGTGCAGTACTCTTGGACCTCCCGCCCCGAAAAAATAATACTGAGCCGCTATTTTATAAAAAAATAATAATAATAATATACTCTTCAAAGATCAAACAAAATGATATTAAAACTTTAAAATAGTACAATTATATTATCATCTTTAAACACACTTCTGAAAAATTACTCATTTTGAGGCGTCTAAAGGGATTTCTCGTTCGTTTGTATTCACAAATGAATCACAATGATCAAAACGCATAAAAGAAAACTGGGTGTGCACCATAATTATAAAAGTTATAGTGATGAAAACCTTGCAAAAGCCGTTGCAGAAGTGAGGGCGCGTATACTTACTCAGGCAGTGGCTGCCAAGAAGTACAAAATTAATAGGACCACTATTACAAGATCATAATAAGATCCATCACATACGTGAAGGGAAGCCGGGCCATCCCAATGTTTTGAAGCCTCAGAATGAGGAACTATTAGCCGATACCTTGAGTGTTCTAGCCGACTGGAACTAGACCCTTTGACAAAGGATGACATCCGAACCATTCGTTCAAATACTTATCAACAAGGAAAGTCGGGTTATTAAAACAACTCACTGGGCTTTGTGAACGACTTGTAATTCGGAGCAACCTAACGGCTACTGGCTACAAGCATCAAGACTTCAAGAGCACTGGGTCCTAACGAGATAAAAGAGTTTTTCAAAAATTTGAGGCCGGTTTTGGAGGAGACACGTACAGCTCTAATTTATAATTATGACGAAACAAATATAACAGACGACCCGGGGGCAACAAAACGAGGGCACAACGGCGTCGAAAGAGTCCATAGTCCAAGCACCGCTGACGGAAAACTGGTTCCTCCCATGGTTGTCTACAAATCAAAGTAACTTTACAATAACTGGACAGAGGGTGGCTCACCTGGAACTATTTACAGGAACAGTAATAACAACTGGTTTGACATAAACCTGTTTGAGGTTTGGTTCTTCAAAATACTACTACCACACATCCAGAAACACAGAGTAGGAAATGAAAAAGCAGTTGTCATTGGTGGAAATTTGGCGTCTCATTTTTCACTTGAAGCCAATCAAGACTGCAGTAGAAAACAACATTTATTTTACCACTCTGACACCAAACTCTACTCACATTATGCCACCTCTGGATGTGGGTGTATATGGCCCTTTAAAGAAACAATGGAGAAAAGTTCTGGACAATTGGAGAAAAAAATCAAGAACACGGGGCGCCATTCCAAAGACACATTTTCCCATGCTGCTGAAGAGATTGATGAATACATTGGCTCTCAATATAATGGAAAATCTACAGAGCTCCTTTAGAACTACGGGTCTTTACCCTTTCGATCCTGAAGCTACCTTGAAAAAGCTTCCAGCAGATCGGTCAGAGGAAGCTGGAGATATCCTCGATAACAGTCTGCTAGAGTTTTTAAAAGAGACAAGGAAAGTCGTTTATAAACCAGGAACACACATGTCTATAACAAGCCAAGAAGATTTTCCAACTATCGATAATGCCCCAGAAATCGAAGACGATATCTCAGCTATTGAGACTGTCTCAGCTATCGAGGATGACCCGATCTCTTCGCTAATCCCCTCAACTTCGGGTACACCACCTGTGAAAGTCGAGACTTCTGCCGATGAAAATGGTCCTCTTATTAATTTGGTTCGTAAAAACGAAATAAAGAACAAGAATAACAACCTTTGTTACATCTATAGATGTGACAACCGGTTCTAACACCATCCTGTAAACTGGATATATGCTCCATTACTTGCAAAAAATGGATCTGCTGCATATGTAACAAAGGCTGGACTAATCCTACCTATAAATGTATGGTGTGCGTGGACGACACAGGCTAATTCTTTTTGACTTTGTTCTATTATTGCTTAAATTTTTTGTTCTAGTTTATGTTGCCTAAGTTGATTGTTATGTTGCTCATGTTGGCTTTGACCTCAATGATAATTATAAGACTGACTAAGTGCCTATAATAGTTCCCTCGGTACAGATGTTTTTATATAAAATGTTTCCATGATAAAGATGATAATTTAATTGTAAAAAAATCATTGTTTTCCATTGAATTCCATTCATAATGCAAAAAATATTATTCTTTTTTTATCAAAGTACCCCTTACGCTTTGGATCTTTGACATAAGTTACATTACAGTGCCTTGTCAAAGAAACACTTTTAAAAGCGCACTGACACTCTCCCCTCCCTTATCTTTTGAATGTGAAAATAACTAGACGTAAACTCCTTTTCTAGAGATAACTGATGACGTAATCCTCTTAGATGACGTCTCACTGTCATTGTGATACCTCGTTTGAAAGCTATTTAAAAAACCTAGCCAATCATAGTAATTTTTTTTTGGGTTCAAGGTAGTTTTGACGCATAAAATAAACAAATACAATAATTTCAGTTTAGCGTATAATTAATACAAATTTACATCTCCGCCCTTACAGTAAATGTTCAAAATGTACTCCATCTCCTTCCTGAGAGTAAAACATTCTATTGTTAAACTCTAGTCGCACTCGTTCAAATGTTTCAGCAAAAATTACTCTATACTCTTCAACAATTCGTTGTCTTAAAACATCCATACTGTCAGGTGTTGTAGCATATACTTTAGATTTAAGATACCCTCCCACAGAAAAAAATCCAAAGGTGTAAGATCCGGTGACCGAGCCCTCCATTCTATCGGATCTCGTCGTCCAATCCATCTACCACGCTATTCCTGATCCAAATAATGTTTTACTGCAGCACAATAGTATGGAGGAGCTCTGTCTTGTTGGAACGTGATTTCGAAGTTACCAAAATCATCCGGATTGTCTTTCAGAATTTCGAGAACCAGCGGCTCAATCGCGGTCTCTAACATCTCCAGGTACGTTTTACCGGTTAAATTGCCATTCAAAAATTTAGGCCCAACTATGTGGTTTTCCAGAATACCTGCCCAGACATTTACTTTTTCTGAAAACTGTATATTTCTCACTAAACATGTGAGGATTTGTTTCATTCCAGTACCTTATATTTTGAATGTACACATTTCCATTGAGGTAGAAAATAGTTTCGTCACTAAAGCAAATTGTTTTTAAATAATATGACGCTTAATGATTCTAGTGGTGATATATTCACAGAAATACAGTCTTCGGTCGGTGTCGTCATCTGAAAGTTTTTTTAATTTCTAGGGGTGAATTTTTTTAACACCTGGTACAGGGTCCTTTGGCGACACAGGTAGATGCAACTTGAATTGTAGAACAGCCAGGGTTTACTACCATTTCTGCAATTATGTCAATTTCTTTGTCATTAGAAATCTTTAGTCTGCCGAATCATTTTACATCTTTAACACAGTCTGTTGTTTCAAATTTATGAAGAAGTTCCCTCAAATACGTAGCAGGTGTGGCGAACGCGTGTGCTTCGGCTCCCGTGTTTAATATATTGTTGTTGCGTCATCGCGAAAATGAATTGATAAACTATGCTGCAGTATGTTTAATGTTGTGTGTACTAAAGTATTAATCGTAGTGCATTTTGATTTGTCTTGTTAACCTCTTGAATTTTGGACATCGTGAACACTGAACACTTTTTTGCGATGCCGGCTTGTTGTACTGCGTGTTCAACTTCTGTTAGCCGCGCTAACCCAGGCATTTGTTGTAGTGGATACTGCCGTCGCGATTTTCACTTAAAGTGCATTAAATTGTCAGGGGTTTTGGGTGAGTTGTCCGATGACTCGGGGGTGATTTGGTCCTGTAATGAATGTAGAAAATCGGACACTAGTGAATTATCGCGGGAGCTTCTTGCAAAGGTGAACTCAATCGTAAGAGATGTTTCGTCTGTGCAACAACAACAATCTGGTCTGACAGACTCACTTAAGTTCTACGGTGATAAGATAGATGATTTCAACAAGTAGATGGAGCACTTTAAAAAGGTATCGAGAGGGTTTGATAATATTCAGAGTGAGCTGGTAGCTGTTAGGAAGGAGTGCGCCGACTTGCGAGCCACGGTGGAGTCTGTGGAGCAGCAGACACGAGAAAACAACATAGAGGTTTGCGGTGTCCCGGAGGGGCGAGGGGAAGACGTCCAGGACTTGGTAATAAAAATCGCTGACGCCATAAATGTAGAGATTGATAAAACTGATGTAGTAACCTGTCGTAGAGTAATGGGTTTTCCGCACAAAGACACTGGAAGACCTTTACCTAAAAATATTGTGGTAAAATTTGTATCCCCAGAAAAGAGAAACCAACTACTCAAAGCTGCCAAAGCTTTGAAAAAGTCTAATATTGCATCGGAGAAATTGGAATTTGACGCAAATACCAGAATATATATAAATGAACACCTGTCACCGTACTACAAGTCAATCTTTGCTAAGTCTCGGGAACGCTGTAGGGATCTCCAATTCAAGTATTGCTGGGTGAAGGACTCCAAGATATTTGTCAAGAAAGAGGAGAATTCTCGTTCCGCATCCTATCCTTCCATTCCGCATCCTATCCAAAATCGACCTTAACAACCTTCATCTCTAACTCGTCTCAACTCCTCTCATTAAGTATAAAACTATAAAACGGTTTGAGATTGTCTTACTGCAATGGCTGATCACGCTGTGTCTCTCTTCTATCAGAATGCCAGAGGCCTAAAAAGAAAATGCGTTGACTTCTTCCAAGCAATTTGTGACCCGGATGATGATATTATTTGCATAACAGAAACGTGGATAAAACCAGAAATTTCAGACAGTGCGTTATTTCCTCAGGGATATTCGGTCTTTCGATTGGACAGAAATCCCATAACGACGGGCAAGCGGGACGGTGGTGGAGTCTTGTTGGGAATTCGTGAATCATTCAAACGATAATGCGGCAACGATAATATTGTGGAGTATTTATATTAAATATCATTGTAAACTCAATCTTCTTCTTCCATAGTTATGCCACTTCTCCCATAGTTATCTCATGAAGGATAAAGCCCCTCTTATGTGTCCCTGATGTGATACACTTTTAACAGGCTTTCACATACTACAGGACTAACAAGAACTAAACTTCTTCAGATCATCCTACAACCTGGGACAAAACCTGTTCTTCAAAAATAATTCTAATCGACACTTTAAGTATAAAATGTAAATGTATTTTTGTATTCTCTGTTCTCTCCTAATATTCTTGCGTTATCCACTTAGAATTTTAGAAAAATTGAGATAAGTAATGCCTGAGTGATTGTGGCGTGTTCATATATTTTTTTTTTTTTTTAGGTTTTTCGCCACGATCTGGCCAGACCGCCAGTTAATCTTTTTTTAAATAAGAACGGATATCTTTGATATTTTTTGAATTTTAAATCGTGGTGAAAAACCTAAAAAAAGAAAAAAAAATGAGATAATTTAAAAACGGTTGAAGACGACAAATCTGAATTTGTCGGATATAAATTAATTTATATCCGATTAATTTATATAAGTTAATTCCTCACAATACTTTGTGAGGAATTAACTCGCTCGTAGTTTTTTACCCTATAAAGCTGGGAATATTTGGACTTCAAAATAGAGAAGAGATAATGTCCACTTAAAAAAGGTACCCTTTGTCAAAATCGATATCTCACGCCGTTTGCGAGATATTCGTGTTCGAATCGAAGGTCATTTCGAAGTGTGCCTTGAATACAAGGAAAAAAAACATTAAGATATCAAAAATACGACGGACTTTATTTGAAATAACAATTTATTTAAATTTATTTCAATCGGTGTTGAAAGTGTCCAGGGTTTACCTCAGTACACTTTTGTAGGCTCTTTGTTAAGTGACGCCTCACATTTGAGAAGATATTTTCTTTATTTCTAATAACATTGGCCCTTTGTTGAATTTTTTGTATAAGTTCGTCTCGTGTATTGATTTCATCATGGTAAACTAAAAAAATATGAGCGAGTTAATGCTTCACAAAGTAGGTAGAAAGCGCCCTCTAGGAAATACGCTGAAACCAAACTATCTAATTCGGATTTGTCATCTTCGAAAACCCAACTACCCCGATTTTGAACCTGATATCTTCAACCGTTTCAGAGTTATCTCAATTTTTCAAAAATTTAGTTTCACTTTCAACACTCTGAATTCTCTTATTTTGATCTCTACTCACCAGTTGCGCTATGGCGGATAAGTGATGGGACACCCTGTATAGATGCGCTATGTTTATGGATGTAAATTCATTTTTGTTCATTTTAATAATCATTTTTCCGATGTATGATATAAATATCACGTATTTGCTTCCAATAAAGCACACCATTAATGAAGCGCTTTACCAGAAAAAATGTATGTTATGGAAATATTGCAATGGAAAACTAACAATACTAATGGAAAAAAACAGCCCAAAATATCGAGTCGTTACTGCCACGTCGATGAAGCAATTAACAAACGTTTCTATTAAACATTTTTGGCTAAATGCTCATCGCCCAGTGGGCGAACGACCCCAACAAACACGGTCGTGACATTTTTTTTAATTAAAAATATAAAACGGTCTTTAATTGTTCAAGTTTCGACCCGGAAATTAAAGAGAATAATTTTTAATGAAACAGACGAACTGGCATTGAGACAGGGACTTAAAAACTCATCAGAGAATCTCAAAAAGTATCCGTGACGAATTAACTGTCTTAAATGACGATGATTAAAGTCAACTTTATATCTCGTTTATATTACCGTTCACCCAAAACATCTACATCTTGACTTGCACACATTTTCAATTCCGTTTTCGCTGTATATAAATAACTACTTCGCTTTAACAGACCTTAACGTCGGTACTGAATTTAAAATGAACCGCATTGACATCCCTGCATTATTAAAGTTGCCCGATGGTTGCAGACTGTTTATACACTTTAAAGACATCAAAAGTAGAAACGTTCCCGGAAGACTCACCGGCCCCGTTCGCCATAATAGTGTTTTGAAATTTTTATAGATAAAGAATAAAATGATGGGAATCGAAATGGAACGTTTATAAATTCGCAGTAAATGTTCACTCGAATTGTATTACCGGTTAGAGTAGAGCTTCTGCGCTTTTGAGGAGTTTTATATAACAATAAAATTGGATGTTGTTGAATTGAACTGAATTTCTTTGAAATATTTCATTTTACAAACGAGTTATGTGCTTTTCTATGAAGATTACTGCAAATATAATAATAATAATGGGAGATATCCTAAATCACTTGAGGATGACTCCACTGACAAACATTTGTCTCTAAAGTGGCTTACCGATGGACTATAATATCCAGAAACAGAAGGCTTCGCGACAGCTATTCAAGATAAGGTAGTAAGACCAAAAAATTATGAAAGACATATATTACACAAGGACAAGTGCACGAAGTGCGGTGGTGTGGGAGAAAGGATTAAACACATTATTGGAGGGTGTCCAGTCCTTGCCCCTAATGTTTACCTAGGCAGGAATAATTAGCTAGCGAAAATTATACACCAGCAAATCGCTTTTAAGCACTCGCTATTTGATAAGATACCTCCACCATATTACAAGTATACGCCTTCCCCCGTACTTGAGTCAGCCGATGCCATTCTTTACTGGGATAAACCAATTACAACAGATCGGAGGGTTGACTATAATAGGCCGAACATTGTTTTAATTAACAAAAAGCAGAAGAGAGCTTTCATAATCGACATTGCGATACCACTCTCTCACAACATCAGAAAAACTAAAATGGAAAAGGTCACGAACTACGAAAATCTTACATTTGATCTGAAAAATCAATGGAAACTCCAGAAAATGGAGGTGTTACCTTTTGCTATATCCGCCGAAGGCCTAGTAAGCAAAACCTTTTCCAAAAACCTGGAAATTCTTGGTGTTTTAAAATCGAATACCATAGTAGGACAACGAGCAGTCCTCTTACAAACTTACCACATTGTTCGTAAGGTACTAAGCTGAATGGAAGGAGCTGAACTGCTTTCTCATCTTGGCATTGTAAACCCGACCACCCTAAGCTGAGATGATCGATGAATCATGTTTGTGATAATAATAATAAGTTTATAAGAGATCCAAAAGAAATTCCTCGATTTCTTAATTAAGGTATTTACTCCCCAAAGGAACCGTTTCTAATAACCCAGCGAAATTCCGGCGAATTGCCTGCCTTCAAACGATATATAAACTACTAACATCATGTTTCACAATACAACTCACAGGACATATAGACAAACATGATATACTAAATGAAGAGCAAAAAGGTTTTTGAAAGGGAATGCAGGGATGTAAAGAACAACTTTAGATGCAGGGATGTAAAGAACAATTATAGATTCAGTTATATTTTAAACACGCTCAGAAGAAGAATCGAAATTTATCATGCTGTTATATTGATTATCAGAAGTATATCGACTATCTTCGACTCACACGCACCTGGATTTTTTCAGGAACTATCGGCACATTATTTAAAAATGTATTTTCAATTTGATATAACTTTTTAATTATAAGGAAAAAAAAATTAGTTTTGTAATAAAACTTATATATAATTATTCCATTTATGACACTTTTTTTAAATCCCAATTGCGCTTGCATTATTTATTAATTCATAGTCTCTGTATACTTTTAATTTTTCGAACATTGCCATGTTTTAAACTTTTTTTCAAGAATTATCGATGAAAACCAATATTGAAGAACGTACAAGTCATATTTACAAAAAAAAGCTGATAAATTTTAATTCAGGTTGGCAAAACCGCCATCCAATACTATCAGTATGCAAACTCACAAATCAAAACCCAATACCGTCAGATTTCCCCCCTTTTCTACTATTTCTCTTCCTGTCGTTGTACGTTATTTTCATCCCAGTGGACAAAAATTAGAATTGCTATAGAAAAACATGAAAAATACTTTCTGTCTCGATGGAGGAATATCATTTCTTGTTTGTTTTCATATCACAACTATATTTGTTAACAAACAATATAAATGTAATAATACTTATATTTTTTTTTATTGGGTTTTTCGTCACAATCTAAAACTCAAAAAATATATTGACATACACCAAAAATATATTTACTTCCTATCTTTTCATAAGTTATAGAAATTGATATAATTTATTTTTAGATTTGTTTTGAAAACGGGAGGAGAATACTTCCCGAAACGTTAACGTTAAAAGTTTGTATATTTTTTAGAACATTTTTATATTTTTGAAATTTTATTCGTTAGGCAAATTTATTACAAAAAAAAATCACTGAGAAATTTGTCTCCGTTTCGTTTTTTGTTTTGTTTGTCCATTGATTCTTTATTTACATTGGAACAAATATTTTTAATATTTTTTGAGATTTAGATCGTGGCGAAAAACCCAATAAAGAAAAAAATATATAAACACGCCACAATCATTCAGACATTACTTGTAATAATACTACAGCAAATACACCTATACTGGATTATTTTGGTAAATTTTGTTGTACTGTACGATATTATACAGAGTATTTATTTAATTCTATACTCCACGTGACTAGTGATTTATTTAAAATTAGGAGCTTTGATTGTTTTATGTTGAATTACACAGGGCTACAGTGGATTTTGTACCGGAAATACTAAAAATGTTTTTGAATATGCTCGTTATGCTGGTTTTGAAATGTACGTGTAGTTTTCGAGGTATGAAGTATCGAAAAAATACGATTATTTGACATATTTTAGCTGTTATTACATCATTGAACATGGAGAAAGATTGTTTTTCGGGATTTCTTCGAGAGATTCATCATATATTCATCCTATCGACCGTGGTACCTTTCTTCCAAATTTTTTAGGTCCTGATGAAATCGCTCTTCTTGTTTCTCGGTGTAAGAGCCACGTTTGTCCGGAAATTTGTCCATCCAAAAATCCAACAAGTATGAAGATTATCAACGGACCAAAAATGAGTATTATAGGAATTGTGAATTTAATTTCGTGTAAATAAAGCCTCGTTTCTAACCAATATGTTTCTGGGAAAGTTTTCATTCATCTCATTTAAAAGCCACTCGCAGATCTAAACTCTGTTAGGGTGGTCTCGTGGCTATAAGGCTTGAACTCGTTACACATGAAATGAGTACAACTGATTTTTTCGCAATGTAGTAAACACTTTTTTGGCTCAGTTTAACTTATAGCGCTATTTCTCGATTACTTGTTGTTAGGTCTTCCTCGACAAAATTCAAAAAGTGTTCCTCGCCTTGCACATTTTCATACACTCTCCCGCTTGCCCTCCACGATGTTCCCACAAATCACCGGTGTTTATGGCTCCTTATACGCTCCTTGTAAAAGGAAAACGTTCATCGTACAGCTGAGATGCATCCTAAGCATTTTGAAGGCACTCTCCATAAATTAATAGTATGTCAACTAATTCACTACTCAATTACAGGTGGGTCATTATATCCTTCCAAAAATCACGTAATCCAGTAAAATCCACGGTAAAATCCAGATTCAAACTGAGAATAAAATACAAGATAAGAAAATAAAAGGAATATGAATAATTCACAAAAAAAAATTAGTTGTGCATTCTGTTCGCTTCGAATTTGGGGTCGATGGATTACATTTGTTTTAATTATTTTAAAGCCAGGGCTTGAGTTTTTTAAAATTAACTAATTTTAATTAGTAATTAAATTAATTTAAAATGTGTGTTTCTTAATACCGTTTTCCGAGATCTATCCAACAAAAGAAAGTTTATATATATATATATATATATATATATATATATATATATATATATATATATATATATATATATATATATATATATATAAGGAATGGCTAGTTGCTTGACCGGGAGGGAAGCCCCGCCCATCTCTTAGATTTAGGGCACATGTTTCGTCTGTTGGTGGTTAGAATAATCAGGGTACCGACTTATGCTATCTCGCCAAGAATAGGGAGTCCTTCTCCACAATCAAACAACCCATATTTTCGCCGACTTCTCTATAAAAGAATATTCTCTATAAATGGAGATTTTTGACTTCTTTGGACTGCGTCCAACGAGACAACAGTATTCAGGAGTTAACAACCCCGGATGAATAATTATTGGCTACTGTTGTCTCGTTGCATATTCATAAAAGAAATCACGGACCATTCATAAAAGATTTCCATTCATAAAAGAAATCACGGACAGGATACGTTGATTATTAAAAAAACACAAAATCAGAACCATCTCCTAACCACACAATATTTTCGCAAAAATCCTGATAAACATCAAGGACAAAGTCAAACTGGGATATATGGCATATCTTGTTCCGACTGCAACCAAGCATACACAGGACAGACTAACCGACGGATCTCAGCCAGAATACAAGAACACCAAAACTTTTGCTGTGGACAGGGCACCACCCCCGTACAGGTCTTAAAATCAATTTTGAAGGAGCCAAAGAAATAACAAATATTGAAAAGTACAAGGTCAATACAATCAGAAAAGCTCCTGAAATAGAAGAAAGAGGCGAGGTAAACACACGAAACGACGCGCGCAACATTTCAAAAGTATGGGAATCATCGTCCATGCACCTCAATTAAACTTTTCAATGAACGGAGTGATATCCGGAATGACATAAAGTTGATCCGCTGAAAGATTACCCGTGCATATCCTAGACATTGTCTCAATATGTGTCCGTAAATGTCCGTCTTTCCAGTTATCAACCATACCCATTATGAAAGTTAGCCCTTATTTGACTTATAAATTTTGATATGCTTCATATGGATAAAAACTGATGACGCAAGAGTAATCATTCGGCAGTTCAACTGAACAAACATAATTAAGTTCGTTTTTTTTCAACAAATTTTATTCAACAAAAACAATAAAAATATTTAACCAAAACATGTTCAAATGATTATTCTGGAGCGTATTCACTATCGACTTCAAGAACTGCTTCCCATTTGCTTGGCAGTTGGTCGATTCCTCGGGCGAAGAAGTCACGATTCTTGGAGGCGATCCACGCCTTAACATCGGCAACCAAGTCATCCAAATCGTCATAGACTTTGTTCCTTTGCCAATTTTTCAGCGACCTGTTGACGTGGTAGTCCTTAGGTGCTTCAGTCGGTGAATATGGCGGATGTGGGAGCAGATCCCATCTCTTATTGGCGATGGATTCGACGACACGACGCTCAACATGAGGACAGGCGTTATCGTGGTGGAACACGATGTGGTTTTTTTGCGCGTTCTTTTAACCTCGATTGCAGCGTGAAGGCGGTTAAGTTGAGCCAGATAGACGTCGCTGTTAATGTTGAACTGTCGCTAGCCATTTTTGTCCGGAATTCGCCACTGCTGACGCTCATCTGCAAAAAAAACAAAAAATGAGAGAAAAAAATGGAAAAAACCACTAACCATTCTCGTTCCACCAATAGCAAATGCCATTTGAGATGATCGCCCAGTGGATGATTCCGCTTCTGTCCCACCAAACGCACCACATTGCCTTCTTACAGTGGACATCTTTCGGTATGCCTTTGGGCGAAACACCTGGCGATACGCAAATCTTCTTTCTTTTGATATTTTTGAAGAGGAGCCAAGATTCGTCTCCAGTAACGAGGTTCTTCAGAAATGGTGTTTGTTCGTTTCGCTGCAGCAAATCGGTAAAAATTCGAACGCGATCGGCTTTGTTGTCGTCGGAGAGCTCGTGAGGGACCCATCCAGTCAGTTTCCACACCTTTCCGAGCTTATTGAGACGACGGACAATCGTTGACTGGTTGACATCGAAATCTGCCAGCATTCGTGTTGTCAAGCTTTCGTCCGCTTCCACCGCTGTCAGAAGTGCCTGGTCGTCGAAATCCGATGGTTGACCTCTTCCTTCTTCATCTTTAAGCGATCCTTGAAACCCACCATCCTTGAAACGCTTAAACCATTTTTGGACAATTCTCTCACCAATTTATAGTGAAAGAATTTTCACCAAACAGTTCATTTATATAGCGCGCGGACTCTGTTGCCTTCCATCCTTTCTCAAAGTGGTAGAGCATAATATGGCGTAAATGTTCATGATTTTCAACACGCAATATAACAATACTAAACCTGAAAGATAAGTTTATAAAAAAAATTAATAAAAAATGCAAATTCCAACAAGTTAAAAGTAAAAATAAACAGCGAACTTAATTATGCATTAACCCAATATTATCAAAACCATTGCGTTTTTTTTGCGATCTGCGATTCAACCGTTGCCTGAAAAATAGTGAGTGCATAGAAAGTGACAAAGGTACCTAATTACCCATATATTCTGGTGTCCCAGAATTCAGATATCATCATCATCATATATCCCGTTTATAGCGCTATCCGCCTTTGGGTTCCTAATCGCCAGTTATTTCTATCCTCCCAGTCATCCTCCGAGAGATTCCTTGCCGACATAGCTTTTGTTATTCCATGCAACCATGTTATGGGCGGTCTTCCTCTTTTCCTCCTTTCCGTAGGCATCCACTCCAGAATCCTTTTAGGTAGTCTTTCCCTTGGCATTCGCCTCACATGTCCATACCAGCCTAGTTGTTTCCTTTCGATGTCATCAATTATTGTGTGTTCTACCCTCATTAAATTTCTGACGTCCTCATTTCCAACATGTTCAAGTCTAGATTTACCTGCCGATCTTCTCCAGAAATCCATTTCCACTGCAAGTAGGCTGTTTTTTTGCTTGTTTGTCAGCTGCCATACTTCCGAGCCATAAATCAGTGTGGGTTGTAATATAGAGTTATAAATTTTCTTTTTTGTCTGTGCTCTAATATTTTTTTGCCATAATATTGAGTTCAATGCTCTGATAACCTTCTTTCCCTTTGTTATTCTGTCTTTTATTGTTTCGTTGTTTCGGCCAGTCTTGTTGAGTCTTGAGCCCAGATATACGTATTCCTCGCAGCACTTGATACATTCGTTGTCCAGAATCAGATCTCCTGGTAGTTGTTCTTGTCCAATGTTCAAATATTGTGTCTTCTCTGTATTAATTTGCAATCCCCATCTCCTGTATTCTTCGAATAGTTTCCGCGCCATATATTCCAGGTCTTCCTTATCCTGGGCGATCACCACCTGATCATCAGCGTAGTGTAATGTATATAGAGTTGTATCCTCTATTGTTATTCCCATGCCATTACACTTCCGTTTCCATAACCTCAGCGCTTCATCGATGTATATATTAAATAGGGTAGGTGACAAAGAACATCCCTGGCGTAAGCCTTTAGTTACGTTGAAGCCTTTTGAAAGTTTATTACCCATTTTTATTCTAGATGTTGTGTTTCTATAGAATTCCTTAATGGCATTTGTAATAGTCACATTAATATTAGATTTCTCTAGGACTTCCCATAGTTTCACAATAGAGACCGTATCGTATGCTTTTGTTAGATCTACTAGAAGTAGGTGTACATCTTGTGACCGCATTGTCTTCTTTTCAATAATTTGTGTTAGGCAGAAAATATTGTCTATTGTTGATCTACCTGCCCTAAAGCCGTTTTGTTCTTCAGATTCGTAGGGATTATATTCTTCACATATGAGATCCTTTAATATTTTTCCATAAAGTCGACTTAATGTACTCGTCACCGTTATACCTCGATAGTTGTTGCAGTTCTTTTTGTTGCCCTTTTTATGTATAGATGTAAACCAGCCTTCTTTCCAGCATTGTGGAACTGGTTCCCCATTTAAACATCGGTTGAAAATTTCTGTCAGGATCTTAAAAAGTTGTTTCGTTCCATTTTTTATTAGTTCTGCAGGGATACCTTCCGGGCCTGCGGCCCGACCATTTTTTAATAAGTATATGGCTTTCTTTGTCCTGTCCAGATCAAGAGCTATGGGTTCTCCAACAATTCGGATTTTCTTGGGAGACTTGTTCATATATTCTGTTCTTTGCTCTGTCAGAAGTGATTTATAGTGCTCCTCCCATTGTTGGGCTGTAATTGGGTTTATATTTATTTCATTTCTCGTTTGTGACCTTAGATTCTTTATAAATCTCCATGATTCACTAGATTTACGCCCACCTATATATCCATCTAATTCTTGGCATTTGTTTTCCCAGATTTGATTCTTTGCTTGAACCACAGCCTGTTTGAATATCGATGTAGCTTCTTTGTATTTCTGTCTGTCTTCTTGCCTCTTTGAACTCATCCATTTTTCATGGAGCTTTTGTTTTTTGTTCTTCATTTGTTGTAGTTGATCGTTCCACCAGTACTTCCTAGCTTTGGGATATGTTTGTTTAATTCCTAGGGATTCTTTGGCTGCTTGGTGTATTCCTTCTGTTACATTTTTAAGTAGAGATTCAGTTGAACTATTCTCGGGAACCTTTATTAATCTTCCGTCTAGTCTATTCTTATATAAGGTTCTCGTACTTTCATTTTCCAGGCTTGATAGATTGTATCGAGGATCTGTATTGCTTTCCAGATTTTCATTTTTAGGTTGTCGATGGCTGTTTCCTTTGGTTTGCTTATATATTGGTAAAATTATTTTTCCTTTTAGGAGATAGTGATCACTTCCGCATTCAGCTCCTCTGTATGCCCGGACGTCATGTATTTTAATACTTGTATGTCTCCGAGTATTAAGATCTCTCTAGAGGGTCCTATATTTGATATTACGTCCTCCAGTTGTTTATAGAAATTTTCCTTTTCTTTAACTCTCGCGTCCTCATTCGGGCCATATACCCCAATTATCGACAATTTTATTCCCCTCAGGCATACATTTACTCTTAATATTCTCTCGTTCACCTTCAATTCAGATATAACACATAAAAAAAATTAATTTTATCGATGTCGATCGAGAGTCAAACTTTTATTTAATTTTAAGTTTAAGCTGTCCGAAAATAATTTTGTTGTGCCTTTATCGTACAGGGTGAAAAAAATAGCATTACTGTATTGGGGCTAGTCCGTCCCTGGTAAACTAAATAAAACCAAAAGGGTTCATGTTAAGGAATCATATTACAGAAAATATTAAATTACACCTAATAATTCAAAAGTTATTTAAAAACAAACGATTTCCAGGAACGTCCGTTATGAACCCGTATGTCCGTAGGGGGGGCCGTAGGAGAAAAAGTGTATAGAAACTTGTCATATTATTTATATGTGTTCTATCTGAATCCACTCTGAATTTTAAACACGTGTTTCTGCGTTATTTCCTTACTCCACCTTGGTAAAAGGTCATACACGAAAATGTTTAATTACTTTCAGTTAAATTTATGTTTTGTATTAGAAAAATATGATGTTTGTAGTGTCCAACAATGTTCGTAAAACAACAAGCGACTTCCCAAGTGATTAAATTTTTAATTACAATTAAACAAAACCACCACCTCTTCTAAACTTCTTTGTTTGTGCGAAATGCCCTGAACAAATCGTTTAACGTAGTTTTTATAATTCGGTAATTGAAATTTAACTGTTGCTAAAAATACATTATTGTTTAATTTCGCACAGTCGCATTGGATTAAAACGTCGCATCAACTTTTGGCAAGTTGTAAACTCTATTAAAACTAGTCCGGTGCAAATACGTCTACTAGCGTGGTCGTTTTGCATTTCCATTCATCAATCAATTGAAGGTTTAATTATTTAGACTTTACTAATAAATCTATTTTTTGTGTATTTCTCATAATTTAATTTTCTACAACAAAAAACAAATCGCTTGTTTCCAATCTGAATTTATAACTTTTAAAAGAAACAATGAAATGAATAACAGAATGGAAAAAGCGGGGAGACTGGTACAATCACTAAGTAGAAGCTTTTTAATCAACAAACAAATATCCAAGAAAACAAAGTCAACAATATACAAAACAATATACAGGGTGTAAGGGAAAGATTTTTGACCCTTGTTAGAAGGAATTTTTGCCTTAAAATGATGTGAAAAATCGTTTTTCTAAGTAGAAAAGAAAGAAAGAAAGTATAAGTATATATAAGAAGTAAAGTATAAAGACTAAGAAGAAAGTATTTCTCTTACACCTTGTATATTCTCATACTAACCTGCGCTTGGAAAAACTGGGTGACTAGACAAGAAGATACCTTCGTAAGGTAGGGAAAATTAAAGGAACAGACAAGGTCAAATACCACCTCTGCTATCAAAAAGAGAAGAAAAAACCGAGATGTTTCGTGCATCTAACCAGAATGGACCAAGATATATAGCCCAAGAGTATGGGAGGTTGGAATCATGGGGAAAACAAAAGGGGAAGTCTATGTTTAACATGGAATAATAACCTCACAGAAACAATTCAAAGAAGAGGCAAAACATGGCTTGAAGGTGGTAACCTGGCCGAGGACCATAAACTATGGAATGAAAATGAAATTTCACCCGATCCCATAGGTATCGTATTAACCCTTTACCGCATATAAAGCCGTATATGACTGTGAAGTGTTTTGAATTCTAATTGTACATTTTTTCGTGTAACGGAAAGTACTTTTTGTTCTCTATAGTAAGTGTAAACTGTCAAACTATTTGAGGTTAAGTGCAGCGTGCCCGACCGTTGAAGTACAGTTAAATTAGTGCTATCAGTGGAAAAAAGAACACATAAGACGATAAGTAAAAAAATCAATAATTTCAAAATATTTTGCATATTCAAGAACATGGGATCATTGTGGTTTTTGTGTTTTTTCTTGTTTTCTTTAGTTTTTGGGCCTTCTTTTGAAATTACCACATTTGTCTTCGTATACATTCAAGGTTGCTTTCTGTTCTTTATAAAAATGGATCCTTCCTGGTTCTATGGTACTTCCAAGCATATCCATCCTATTTCTGGAAATGGTTTCTTGAGTAACGATGATCTTGCTTCAGATTCCTACCCTGAATACAAACCTTATTCGCTCCATGCTCGTCAAAGAAAACAAAAGCAGAATCCGAATCCGTTAGCTCCGATGATGATGATATGGACCACATAAACCTTGCAGGCTCCATCTACATCCAAAGCAAAGGGAAAGAGATCCAAAAAAAGACCAGATCATTTGGAAAAACCAAAAAAATAGAAGCATCAATAAAACTTCAAATTCAAAGGAAATTCCGATCTACCAGAAACAATCAAACAGTTAGATACACCACCAAAAATGTTCAAATTCCTGTTCACGGATGATCTAATTAATATGATTGTTGAGATCTAATTAATATGATTGTTGACACACACCTGCCATATTTTCAGTGGCCCGTATTGTTCTTGGACGGTTCATGCAGAGCCTCTCCCCACTATTCCGAATTCTTGGAATTTCTAGAATAAACAATAAGTTGTTTTATAAGACGCCGGACTATTAGGATAGTTTCGCCTAAATTCGCATTGAGCTGCGATAATAGATTGTTTTAAAAATAAATTACAACAATTTCGCTGCATTTTTATATAATAAAACTTGCACATATGTACTACACATCAGCCAAACCGAAAAAGGTCACAAATATCACGATAATTGCCCCACCCTTACATCTTTGTTTACTCGCCATAAATGCTAGGAACTTGGTTACAATGTATTTCCAGATTCATCATTTAGTCCTGACATTACATCATCAGATTAACATTTATTTCGTGCACTGCAAAACTTCCTGTAAGGTAAAACCATCACCTCACATAGATGGAAAACTTGTTCGTTGAAAAAGATTTAAATGATTGATTAGCATTCATGATGGGTCAAACATAAGTCACAGAAAAAAGTTTACACTGAATTTTTGTGTTTGCTTTTTAAGCTCCGTTGTTTCTTTACAGGGTGAAGCAAAAGTGGGTATCTCAGCTAAAACTTAAAAAAAGACGTAAATTAACTAAAATAAAAATTTCTCATCAAATCTGTTCATTAGAATGCAGTTTTTGAGAAATTACTTTTAGAAAGTAATGCCTGTTAAATGGTGCCTATTTTCGCATTCACAAACATCTTCCATCCATTCACCGAATATTCTCTTTGAGCAAATTCAGTACTTGAACCGTGTTAATATGAACTTTATATCTTTAAGAAACTCCAAAGAAAGAACTAAAGGGTGATAAGATCCGGAGATCTAAGAACCCGTCTCAGACCTTTATTTTTAAATATCAATCTATGTTGGAAATGTTCAATCAAAAGTGCTATTATAGCCCTTGCAGGACGGGTTGTAGCATCATCCTGCTGAAACCGATAGACCTCAGTGCAGCATATGCCAATAAAGCGTGGCATTTCCGTTTTCTATTCGTCTTTCTTTTAATTTTCAAAAAGAAACGTCCAATTATTAATTGTGCGGAAACTATTCACATCACTGTAACTTTCTCACTATGGAGAAGCCTATGGAGAATCAAATGTAGATTTTCAGTGTCCCAGTAAAATGAATTTTAATCTGCAAGTAAAATTTGCGGCTCAATTTTCAGCTTATTCCCAAACAAGAAACGAAAAAAAATTAACCAAAAAAATAGAAAATTAAATTCAACATTTACCACTCAAATGGAATTAAACTCAACAAAAACACCACCAAAACCTTCTTCTTCTGCTTCTTCTGTTTCTTCTTCTTCTTCTTCTTCTTATTATTATTATTATTATTATTATTCTCTTCTTCTTCTTCTTCTTCTTCTTTTTCTTCTTCTTCTTCTTCTGCTTATTCTGCTTCTTCTTCTGTTTCTTCTCCTTCTTATTCTCTTTTTCTCCTCTCTTCTTCGTATTTTTCTTATTCTTCTTCATCGTCTTCTTCTTCTTCTTCTTTTTCCTGCGCTGCTACAGTCCATTAGTGAGCCTTGACCATATTTAACCTTCACCTGCAACCGGATTTATATATTAATTCAATCCAATCTGAAGTTATGTATGAGACGTGCAAACAAAGCAGCTTAGACATAACTTTTCCTAATAAGTGTATAGATCGTGGAGGGCCAGTTGGATGGCTGGCTAGGTCACCACATGTTTACCCATGCGATTACTTTTTATGGGGTTACATGAAAAGCATAGCTTTTAAAACACCAGTGGGAAGGACTTATTGATAGCATAGAACGGTCTATCACTATTACGCGCATGCACCGACTCTTGGGTACATCGCGCCCAAGTTTGCGTGAAAGCGATTGGCGACCACTTTGAACCTTTTTTTAAGTACAAATCGCAGGACCGGAATGAATATTGTTTTCGAAATTAATATGGTAAGTTTATTACCTTTCAGTTTTTTGAAAAATGGTATTAGAAAAATGTGTCTATTTTATCCAGTTTTATACGTTGTTTAAAACAATGTTAACTTAGGAATCACCCTATACAGGGTGTCCGCTAATTAATGGTACACAGCAAAACTGCAGATTTTTTGAGTAAAAATATTGCTTATTTAACCCAACATACTTTAGTCCAAAAGCTAACAGTAATCAAGATACAGGATGTTAAAGTTATAATTTTATTTTCAATTTTCGTCAATAACTTTCTTAACTAGTATATTTCTTGGGCGAAATTTGGTAGTGGGGAGTTTGTGAAGATCTGTTGTCTAATCTGTTTGACTATAGTATTTCATACAAAAGATTTTAATAGAGAAATTGATCCAAAATAAGATATTTTAATTTAAAATGTAAATTTTATTTTGCGCCATCCTGTACACACACTTTAACATCATGATATACCCATAGGGGTTGACCCAGTTAAATTTAAACTAAATTTTCCCTGATATTATCATATATTAATGAACAATGGGTCAGTGTTTGAACAAAGATGTTTCGTGTGAAGTGAATTGAATATAGGGTCGAACTTCGTGTGGTAAGTTTATGTGGGATAAAAAAGCTAAATACAAGGGCGACCTGGCTTAAACAGATTATTTCTAAGAATGAATCTATTAATGTATACGAAGTATGCAAATAAATAAATGAGACCTTCATATTTTTTTATGAAAAATTGCGTACCGCTGGTGAGGCAAGAGTTATCAGCAGAAATGGTGTTTCTGACCGCTTTCGCTGTGTGTGATGGGGCGTTATCGTTTTAAATGCCTTGTAGCTCATTCTGGTAGCATTTCAATCAAGGCATGGTTCAAATTGATCAATTGCTGACGGTAGCAAACGATATTAACTGTTTCACCTGGTTTCAAAAGCTCATGGTACATGACACACTCCTGATCCCACCAAATGCTCGGGATTGTCTTCCTTTCAAAGCGATTCAGTCTTGCGGTCGATGTTGATGGTTGTCCTAGGCCAAGCCGTGATTTTTTGCGTTTTGGGTTCTCGAAATATATCCATTTTTCGTCTCCAATAACGATCCTATCTAAAAAAGTATTTCTGTCAAGCCGAGAAGGCAAAACTTCGCACCCCGTTTTTCGCTTTTCAATATGTCTGTCGTTAAACTGATGTAGTACCGATTTTCCTGTCCTCTGGATCTGTCCCATTGCATGCAAACGAAAACAAATGGTCTTTGAGTTTGCAATATCGTCTTCTTGCAACAATACTTGCAATTCGGCATCTTCAAATTTTTTCGGTTGGCCTGGGTGTTCGAGTCGCAATCACCACTTTTAAATCGTTTAAACCAACGCCCACAAGCGTTGCGACATGGGACTTTGGAACCCCTTGCGTTGGGACATTATCAACGTAAGTTTCCACAAGTTTGTGACCTTTCACTCGCATTTTTCTTTTGATTCGAAACTCGAAATGTTTACCACACGGAAAAAATATGACTCTAAATCAAAAGTATTTAAACATCAATGATGATTTGAAAGGTACTATCGTAGCAACAATACAATAATCTCATGAAGAACACACAACAACCTGCGTCTCACTCCCGACTACTGTTGTCTCATTCAGATCAGAAACTGCATGTCCAGGTCCAGGTACAACCAAGGAAATAACTAAAATTCTAAGGTTTGGCGAACCGACGATGGATGTAAACAACTACAGAGGGATATCTCTCCTCCCAGTTTGATAAAAGATTATATCTCAATGTTTACTAGACAGAACACAGAGACTGTTAGAACCTAAAATTGGTGAATAGCAAGCAGGTTTTCGACCGGGCAGGGCCTCCTGGAACAGATCCTGAATCTAAAGTTGATCCTGGGGCATCAAAAACTGTACAATAAAAATCTCATCTGTACATTTGTGGACTTCAAAAAAGCATATAATTATATTGACCGCGAATCTTTATGCCAAATCTTGAAAGAACATGGGCTAGATCTGAAAACGCTGGCAATTATTAAAGCAACACTAACTAACACAAGATCAAAAGTTAAACTCATGGGTGGCATCTCAGAGCCCTTCGAAATAAAAACTGGAGTGAGACAAGAGGATTGACTCTCACCACTCTTATTTCACTGTGTTCTAGAAAAAGTAATACAGAAGCGGCGTGAAAAAAAATCGGTCCTGAATATTGATCAGCTCATTAAACTGGGGAGAACCAACATAAAAATAGATTGTCTGGCGTTTGCTGATGATGTAGCAGTTTTAGCTCAAGATATATCAATGGCACAAATCCTAAAAAAAAACAGCAGAAAAGGTAGGACTCCAAATTTCCTTCGAAAAGACACAATACATGACCTGCAACAGACTAAGAACACCATTTCTAAAAACAAAATATGGTAACATCAGACGAGTCTCTCGATTCAAATATTTGGGTGAAATAATCATGGAAAATGGATTGGAAAAAGCGGCCAATAAGGATAGATGTCAAAAAATGGAAACTGCATTGAAACTTATACAAAATGTTTACAACAAAAAAAACGCATATCTAAAAACACAAAACTGAGACATTACAACACAGTTATTAAGCCAGAATGTATATATTGCGCAGAAACGCTCATTTTGAATAGAAAGAAAGACATCGAGGAGATTGAAAAGAAAGAAAAATCATAAGAAAAATCTTAGGTCCCAAACAAATAAATAGCACAACATACCGATTTCGAGATAACCAAGAAATCAAACAATACACAGATATACATAACGATATGAGAAAAAGAAGACTTAAGTTTCACCGACACATAAAACGGATGAATCCGAGTAGACTACCTAGACAAACAGTTGAATTTTATGAAAATAGGAGTAGAGCTAAAGAAAAATAATTAAATGAATTGCTGCAATTAGAGAGGACCTAAGATCAGCAAATATTACACAAAGTGAAATTCAGGAGAGATACTGTTTCAGGCACAAGGTTAGGAGGTTGGCCAGAGACAAAAATGTAGGAAAACGACTGGAACAAATTGTTCCAAGTCTGACGAAAGGAAAAAATGTCATAGTGAAAGAATGAAATCAGTATGGCCAGCTAACAACAACACGTGAATAATAATAGTTGACTTGGAAAGCCACACAGCGTTGAAGATGGTTTGTCCGCTCTTCCTAGCTCTGCTGGAAATTAGATACTGAAATCGTCTTTGAGATTATTTTTTAAACTTGGGAAAAGAAAAAAGTTATAAAGATTCAAGTTTGGTGAATAAAAGAACTGCGGAGCCACAAATCAAGTTTACTCGACGAAAACGCGTTAATTCAAATCGCAGTGTGGTAATGCGCATTGTCCCGATACACACCCAATTGTTCTTGATGTCCGATCTCACAAGAACAGCCGTTCTTCGAAATCTTTCCAGAATCTCTGGGTAAAAATGATGTTTACCATTTAACCTTGAGGCACAGGTTCCTTATAGGCAATCATCTGGCTGGTAAAAAAGCAAATCAACACGCTTTCATCTTTTGTTTGCTCATTCCAGCTTTTTGGAATGGCTTTAATGTTTCATTTCTAGGTCGTATTCAAACAATCCAAGAATGAATGGAATCCACCAGTTGTGGTTCGTTCCAGAACAAAAAGTCCAGATATATTTTCCTCCTGTTATTCTTTTCATTCCGCGAAAGGTTTTCGAAACTATTTTTGTGCTAATCTTGATCCCCAATTCATTGGTGAAAATCTAATGGACGGTTGTGCGAGTCAAACTCAACCCTTCCCTGATCATTCTGATCGTCAACCGTCAATTAGAATGCACAAGATCCCGAATTATGTGGACATTGTCATCGCTTCTTGCAATTGATGAACTTCTGAGAATGTCTAGAATGACCTGAAAACCTAGGTCCTTGACATAACTGACTGTTGTGAGTTGGCCTGTTATTAATCGGCCTTTATTCGCAATTTCGCCCACAATATAGACATTTTCTATTTTTCATTCTCCCCACAACAGGCAATACTAAACGACCGGCCGGACAACTTTTAACAACATTTGCAAAATCGTTTACAAATGTTACTTTTTAGATTTGCTACTCGAAAACTTTTAATCGAGTTTGAAACTTTCCAGACTGTCGAACACTATTCATAAATGAATACTTTACGATAAAACATTTAGTCGTCATTAATTATAGTTATAGATCGGCTGGAATATTTTTCGTGTTGATATATTTCGTTGATATTTTTCGTTGTATATCGTTGGTATGTTGTTTCGTGTTTGGCCAGTTGAAGATTCAGTATATTTGTATGAATGATAATAATTAAAACACTTGGTATATGTTTCATAATAAATTCAAGATACTCTCTGACATGTTTCGGCCTCGCGATCATCCTCAAAGGGAGTTATGTATAAACTAAACTAAAGTTTTAAAGTTCTGTCTAATGGAGGTCGTTTTTTTTATTTCGTAAAATTTATGATACTTTCAATAATTCAGGTATTTTCGAAGTGTAGCTGTGTGTTTGTTGTGTCCAAGTGATTTAACAGCTTGCTTTTATTGCAGTTATGTATTAATTTGGCATTAATGGTATTAAAAATGTTCTGGTCTATACAATGTTCGGCAAAGCCCAAAGCCCGAATTCTTTGATTATATAATATTGAATATTTATATTCTTTTAGCCTATCATTGAGAGATATTCCTGCTTGGCCTATATACAAAGTATCTAATATTGTTCTTCATTTTTGTAGGTATAATTAATAGAAGTCAATTTAAGGTATGATAATTTTAATAATAATAATAATACTTTTTTTAATATTTTTTTCTTTATTTGGGTTTATCGCCACTATCTAAAACTTAAAAAATATCAAAAATACCTGTTCTTATGTAAAGAAAGAATCACTGGGTAAAAAGAAAAAACCAAACGGAGACAAATTTCTCAGTGATCACAGAGAAATTTGTCTCCGATTGAATGAGCTGGTTCCGATTGAATGAGCTCGATTCTCAATTGAATGAGCTGGTGAACTGCTCGGTTCTTGTTCCTTGGCTGTATTCTGACGTATTCTCTTTCTTTTCTTGTTGTTATACCGGTTGTTAGTGGTGTTATTCTTGCTTTGATGTTGTTTTGTTATACATGCGTTTTGGTAGCTCGGAAATCTCGCTTCGGATGGAAAGAACCTGTTTCACCCAGTCTGTCGTAGAGATTTTTGGAAATTTTAAAATGCGGCTTTCTTCGTCATTTGATACGTTTCGATTCGATTAGACCGGCGTCATTTAAAATTTTCCTGCACGTATATGCCTGTCTTATCTCACATATCTTCATTAGGAAACAGTTTATGTCTGGGCATTTTGTTCTTGACTTAAGTCAAAATCTTTCAAAAACTATTTTACTATAGTATATTAAAATTATTATTATTATTATCATCGGCTTGGTGTCACTCTCTCAGCTCAAAGAGCTGGAAACCACAAACCGTTTCCTCCCGGGCGACGTTGGAGTTCGGCTTGGAGCCTGCGGATAAATTTCATTATAACCCAGTATTCCGTTGGCATTAAGACAAAAATTTTTGAACTATGTGGCAGGTTTGCAACATTATAGCCCGTTGTCCCATTTTTATGACATTTCTATTTAGTTCGCAGTTTGTTAAACTTTTACAGAATCTGTGGCTCGGTATCAGTCCGGGGTCTCGGCAAGAGTCCATCGGTCAGCCACTTCAGAGACAATTGTTCGTCAATGGTGTCATCTTCAAGTGACTTAGGAAACCTTCCGTGCAATGTTTGTCCTTTCCATTCTCAAACGCAATCCGTGAGTGTTGTTCTGTTATTGTTATATTATTATTATTCTCATCGACTTGGTATCACTCTCTCAGCTCAGAAAGCTGGAAACCATAAACCGATTCCTCCCTCGCGATGTTGGAGTTCGGCTCGGAGCCTGGGGATAAATTTCATTACAACCCAGTATTCCGTTGGCCTTAAGACAAAAATTTTCGAACTATGTGGCAGGTTTGCAACAATATAGCCCGTTGTCCCACTTTTATGATATTTCTATTTAGTCCGCAATTTGTTAAACTTTTGGAGAACCTGTGGCTCACCAATCCCTCTGCGGAAATTACAAAAGGTTCGATGTTCACTTTTTCAAATTGCCAGATGTTCTTCAATTCATAAGAAAGATTCTCATACTTAGAAACCTTTTCCACCTCCGTTTTATGTATATTATGAGACAGCGGTATAGCAATATCAATAATTGTTCCCCACTTTTTTTTGTATTTATTAAGACTATGTCTGGTCTATTGTAGTCGACTGCCCTGTCAGTTATTATTGGTCTATCCCAGTAGAGCAGCACATCGTCAGACTCCAGAACAGCTTGAGGACTGTATTTATAATAAGGCGGAGTAGATGTTGGTAAAAGACCATAATTAAGTACCAGTTTTTGGTGGATTATTTTAGCAAGCTGATTATGCCGTCCTAAATATGCATTTTCTGCTAAAGTAGGACATCCATCAATTATGTGCTCAACAGTCTCCCCTATTTTACCACACTTTCGACATACATCTTCAGTGTTTTCTTTAAGGATATATTTCTTGTAATTATTAGTTTTAATGACTTTATCCTGGATAGCAATAACAAAACCCTCAGTTTCCGGATATAGTTGATTCTCGTCTAACCAGAGCAGAGAAGCTTTCTTATCAATAGTATTGCCATTTAATAATTCTACATATCTACCATGGATTGATTGATGTTCCCAGAGATTTATGTTGTTTTGTATTGTCCCTGTTTCGATAGTGTAGTTTGCATGGCTCAGTTTTAGTGGTGTATAATTGTGATCAAACTGAGTTGCGAGTCTCATAAGTTGATCTTTCGAACTTAGAAAATGTTGGCGAAGCTTCTTTTCCTGACTAAGACACAATTCTTTGATATTAATAAGCCCTCTACCTCCATATTTTCGAGGAATGTATAATCTCAACACAGAAGAATTGGTATGCAAATAACGGAATTTTGTTAAAAGTCGTCTAGTCATGCGGTCTAGCTCTTCCAGTTCTGTGTTTGACCACTTGACCACTCCAAATGAATATGTTAACACCGGTACTGCGGGTGCTGATTGCCTTACATATATATCCCCCCCTGAGAGTTCTCAGGGCAGATTTTGTAAATTTCCAAAACTTTAACTAGCCAATCATGAGGGACAGAGTCGAAGGTTTTACTGTAGTCAATGTAACATAAGTTAAGGGTAGGATTTTTTCTCTGGACGTGCTTCAGGGCAATTGCATCTATAGTAAGTTGGTGTTTACATCCCGCAGATTGTCTTACACATCCTTATTGTTCTTCTTCTAGGATATTATTATCTAAACAGTGATGATATATTTTTTCATTTACTAATGATGTAAGTAACTTATAAAGTGCTGAAAGACAAGTTATAGGTCGATAGTTATTTGGCTGCATCTTGCCATTTTTCTTATATAGCAAATATGTATTACCCTCAGATAAAAATTACGGAATCGATTCGGGGTTAGTTAGTGCTTTACTGAAGCAACGTGATAAATTGTCATGTATGGCATCTAAATATTTGATCCAGAAATTCTGGATTCTATCTGGCCCTGGTGCTTTCCAGTTTTGGGTTTTTCTTATGGCGTTACGGACCTATTTTGTCGTAAATTCAGCAACATTAATTTCCCGTAAGCCTTCTTGCAGGCGATCGATATCTGAGATCCAGGCTGCTGATGTATTGTACCCCTCCGATACTTTCCAAGTTGTTTTCCAGAATTCGTAACATGTTGTTGGGCCGATGTTTTGGGTATTAGATTTGCTAGGTTTATTCGTTTCAATATCTCGAAAAAACTGTTTCTGATTTTTATAAAAGTGTGAGTTTTGCTCCTTCCTTTTTTATTCTCATTTTATTTACGCAACCTTGCTCCTTTGGCTTTTGCTTTTTATCTACATTGGTCTATATATGAAATTACTTGTTCCTTAATACGTATATCTATCCTTGCCTTTTTGGCTATGGCTTTGGCTTTTCCGGTCACTTTTCTTCACTTATTATCATTATTATCCCACGCTTGCTTGATTTAGGCTAAAGACGTTCGCACTCCCTCTAAGGGGAACATTGACTTATCCCAGATATCCTTGATATCAGAAGAATTAAGCTCTGTGGGGACCCTTTCCCTATTATCGGGCCGCAAAGTGATGCTAGAATTCTTTGACGTTCCTGAGTTGTTCAAGAACTTCCGAACGGTTCTCGCTGTTCCCAGTAGTGCTGTTTTTTGCATGGGCTTGAAAAGTTGCTCTTTGAGACCCATTACTTTTATGTTCTTCAGCAGGCTCTTTGGAATAACACCCGTTGTTAATATTATTATGGGAACTATTTCTACACTTTTCATGCCCTATTGTTTTTTAACTTCCTCTTGAAGTTCCTAGTATTTCTGAATTTTTTCCCTTTGCTTCTTTAATATATTATTGTTATTAGGAATGGCCACATCGATTAATAGAGTGCGTTTAGATAATTTATCCACAGTAATAATATCGGGCCTGTTGTGATCCAGTCTTCGCTACAGCACGGTCCCAATAGATCTTATTATTATTGCTTTCGAGAATAGGTTCGGGATTGTAATTGTAATGTGGAACTCTCTATTTTAACATCTGCAGCTTTATTGCAAATTCCTAGTGCAACTACGCACATCCTACGCAAAACGCAAACTACGTACATCCCCCAGTAATGTGTTGAATGGTTTCGGAGCTCGGACATCCATATCGAGTCTGATCGTCCAAAATACTAGCATCTCGAACAATATATTTAAGGTAATTTCTAGTGGCATTAACCTGATCCTGGATTGCGACTATAAATCTCTCTGTCTTGGAGAACATCTGTCCTGCAGTCAGCCAGTAGTTCGACGCTAATATGTCGACTTGTTCTTGGTTGACCTCATTCTGATGTCTCCCATGCAGTGATTTTTCTCTCCATGATTGCAACTTTTCTTGATCGGTTTTCGCATAGCTTTGAACCAGATTTTCTTTCAATTGCAGTGGCGTTAATACATCGATCTGACATATCGTTCTATGTTATTCCGACGTTTCTGCTTGTTTGAAAAATTATGATCGCATGCTTTCAATGTGTTGATCAAATTGCTTGCTTATATCGACCAGGCCTCTACCGCCTTGATGTCGTTGCAAGGTGGTGCGTTCTACACTACTTCGTGGGTGATGCTTTTGTAAGCAATGTTCTAAGCTTGAGTTGTAGATTTTGTACATCCGTCTTAGAATACGTTAATATAGAGACCGCATGTGTTGATTGTTTTAAACATATTTCTGCTATTAAGATTTGACTTGATCACTTATTTTACCCTCTTGGTGCAAATGCAATGCGCCGGGCTTGTTTCATATCCAGATATTTATATGTGTCTATGGCCGTCATTGTCTCGATAGTTTGACCATTATGTGTCCTAAAAGTGTTGTTCTGGAGCTTGCCCCTGTTGATACTGATGGTCCGACATTTTTCCAATCCAAATTCCATTCCGACATCACTAGAAAATTCCTCCACTATTTTTAACATTTGTTCGAGATGATTTTTTGACGAGGCAAACAATTTTAGGTCGTCCATGTAAAGCAAATGGTTTAGCCTCATGTTTGTGTTGTTGTTTTTTAAGCAAAAACCATACTTAGTCGAATTTAATCGGTGCGAAAGGGGATTCATGGCAATGCAAAACCAAAAGGGGCTTAGGCAGGCTCCTTAGAAGATATCTCTTCGAATAGGGACATTGTCTGTTATATTATTGTCACCCTCCTTAAGCTAGATTTTGGTTCGCCACGTTGACATAAATGTTTTTAGGAGATTGATTAAAGATGGACAAATTTTATTATTATTATTATCATAAACATGATTCATCGATCATCTCAGCCTAGGCTGGTCGGGTTTACAATGCCAGAATGAGAAAGCAGTTCAGCTCCTCCCATTCAGCTTAGTACCTTACGAACAATGTGGCAAGTTTGTAAGAGAACTGCTCGTTGTCCTACTGTGGAAATCGACTTTGAAACACCAAGAATTTCCAGATTTTTGGAAAAGGTTTAGCTTACTAGGCCTTCGGCGGATATAACAAAAGGTAACACCTCCACTTTCTGGAGTTTCCATTGATTTTTCAGATCAATTGCAAGCTTTTCGTACTTCGTGACCTTTTCCATTTCAGTTTTTCTGATGTTATGAGAGAGTGGTATCGCAATGTCAATTATGAAAGCTCTCCTCTGCTTTTTGTTAATTAGAACAATATCCGGCCGATTATAATCAACCGTTCGATCTGTTGTAATTGGTCTATCCCAGTAAAGAACTGTATCGGCTGACTCAAGTACGGGGGAAGGCGTGTACTTGTAATATGGTGGAGGCATCTTATCAAATAGCGAGTGCTTTAAAGCGATTTGCTGGTGTATAATTTTCGCCAGCTGATTATGCCTGCCTAGGTAAGCATTAGGGGCAAGGACTGGACACCCTCCAACAAGGTGTTCAATTGTTTCTCCTATACCACCGCACTTCCTGCACTTGTCGACAACATCCATGTGTAGAATATGTCTTTCATAATTTTTTGTCCTTACTACCTTATCTTGGATAGCTGTCGCGAAGCCTTCTGTTTCTGGATATAATAGTCCATCGGTAAGCCAGTTTAGAGACAAATATTTGTCAATGGAGTCATCCTGAAGTGATTTAGGAAACCTCCCATGTAATGTCTGTTGTTTCCATTCTTGAACGATATCCTTCAGTGGTGTTCTACTATCAACACGATTTTGTTTATTTAGATTTTGTGGGGTGAAACCCTGGTCCTTCTTAACAACCAGTTTCATTAGTGTGCTATGTGAACTAATGAAGCGCTCTCTCATCCTATTCTCCTGATTGAGACAAAGATTCTTGACATTCACAAGCCCTCTGCCTCCCAACTTTCTTGGAATATATAGCCTTTTTGTGGACGAATTGGGATGTAAACATCGGAACTTTGTCAATGTTCTTCGTGTCAATCTATCCAGTTCATCAAGATCTGCTTCATTTAACAATACCATTTAACAATACCAAAAGAATATGTCAGAATTGGCACCGCCCAACCATTGATCGCTTTAATGAGGTTTCCTCCGTTCAGCTTGGTGTTTAAGAGTTTTGTCAGTCGTTTTTGGTATAGAGTGGAAAAATTCTTCTTTAATAGGCTATGATCAAATTTATGATTTTGAAGCATTCCTAAATATTTGTATGAGTCTTCTGATGCTAGTTCTTGTATACCGCAGACTGTTGAATGTTGTTCTTTTATTATTCCCTTTTGTATGCTGATAGTGGAGCATTTCTCGAGTCCGAATGACATTTTGATATCCTTACTAAATATTTCGACTGTTTTTATTAATGAATTTAGTTTCTCTCCTGTTTCTCCATAGAGTTTTAAGTCGTCCATGTATAGCAAATGAGATAGTTTCCTGGAATTTCTCATGTCAAGTTTGTAGCCAATATTGCTATTGTTAAGTAATGTGGACATCGGATTCAACGCTAGACAAAACCAAACAGGGGAAAATGAATCTCCCTGAAATATTCCTCTCTCGATATTTGTTGTTCCAATGTACTGTTGGTGGACAAATAAATTAGTCTTCCATTTACTCATGAGATACCTTAAAGAGTTTGTAATCTGCGGACAAATTTTGTAGATGTTCAAAACTTCTAATAACCAGTCATGTGGGACATTATCGAAAGCCTTCCTGTAATCTATATAGCACATATTCAAAGTGCGCTTTTTTGTCCGGGCTTGCGCAAGAACTACAGCATCAATCGTCAGTTGCTCCTTGCATTCCATACTTGCCCTAATACACCCTTTCTATTCATCTTCTAATATGTTATTATAGTCACAATGTTGGTAAATTTTTTCATTGAGCAGGGCTGTGAATAATTTATACAACACGGATAAACATGTTATCGGTCTATAGTTACTGGGTTGGTTAGCATCACCCTTTTTATATAACAAATATGTATTTCCCTCCATCAGAAAGTCGGGGAAAGTATCAGGATTCATCATTATTTCTTTAAATGCATCAGCAAGTACCTGGTAAACAGCTGTGAAGTTTTTGATCCAGAAGTTGTGTAATCCATCTGGCCCAGGTGTCTTCCAGTTTTGAGTTTTCTTGATGGAGTGCAGATGTCAATCACTTCAAGACCGTTGAATTCCATTTGTGGAAGTGCATCAGTCTGTTTTCGAATTGTTGCAACCCACGGGGCCATTTTTTTATAACCATCAGATCTTTTCCAGACAGATTTCCAGTATTTCTCAAAGGTAGATACATTCACATTTTCATGTTTTGACTGGTTACCCTCAGCTTCTAGTTCTCTATAAAACTTCTTCTGGTTATTTTGAAACATTGCATTTTGGTGTTTTCGTTTTTATGTCTCATTGTATCTGGCTAGCCTGGCTCCCTTCGTTTTAGCCTTCTGTCTAAATCGATCTTTCAGGTTTAATAATTTCTCGCAGAAGTTTGACTCTTCAAATCCAATGCCAGATTTTTTAGCAATTATTTTCGTTTTTTTCGTCACTTTGCTAGATGTATTTCCAGCAAGATACTCAGAAATAATGTCAACCTTCGCTCGAAAATCATTGATATCGGTTTCCAGGCGCTTTTTCCAGGAAGGTGTATTTTTTTTGGATATTACGCCTTGTCGCATTGAGGGTGTAAGTTTTTTGACCTGAAACCTCGATTACAGTTACTGCTGCACAATACAGCGCAAGATGTATGTCACTAAGGTTCATTATCCCCGATACATGCGATTCCAAAACTTTATTGACCTGCATTATAGTAAAGAGGGATTTTGCAATGTGACGCAGAATCTGTATTTTTGGCCTATTTAGTGGATTTGAGCCAGTAAAATGAGCCAATAGACTGTAAAATCTTTCTCGTATGTTAAAAAAGTTTCCATTCATGACTGTTTCTTCATTTTGAGTTGATGATACTTCTGTTGTTAGGATTGGAGTTTGTACTACCGGTTGGTTCTCTGTGTTCAAGTTAAGGATATCCATGTTATTTTCTTGAGGTGGGTCATATGTAATGCTTTGGTGTAATTTATTACCGACTTCTCTCTTGATGTTCATTAATTCTGTTTCGGTAAGATATTTTTTTCTTAATATAAGATTTTTACGGTCTGCTAAGTTTTGTTCCGATAACTGTGTTTCACCAAACCTCTTCTTATATTCTTGGTGAAGTGCACTTCTCCATCCAGGTAGCGGTATATCTGCACACTGGTTCACGTAATGATAGGCACTCATTACTTCAATATTCATTTCACGTGTCCATCTAATACGTGGAGTGCGCTCAGTCCTGCTGACAGCCCTCCTTATGGGGTTCGAGCCAGCCGGTACCTGATTATTAGCTCCTGCTTTTTGTTGGGTTTGTATTGAAGTCTCTGGTGTTGATTGACTATTATATTCTAATTGTGGATGGATTTTTTCAGTTGTCTTGTTCATTGCCATTCTTGTGGTGCCATAGAGTTGGGAGTTGCCACTCGCTCCAGACTCACCAACCCCGGACAAATCCTCCCGACGGTTTCGAAGGGTTCTTGTCTGCAAAACCCTACCGCCTTGTATAATATCATTATATGTTTCAATCTCCATAAAAAATTTTTTTGAGTTCAAGGGAAAAAACGGTCACCCAAGGCAGAGCCCCGATTTACCATGGGAAAGCTATTTACTACCGGAGGGCGCTAGGTATCCGGAGACATCGTTAGAGACACTTTAACCCTGTGCCATTCAGCTCCTCGGCACGATGGATTTCCACCTTGAGCTTGGGTTTTTTTTTCCAGAGGTGTACTCCTCTCAGCTCGGGAAGGTGGTGGCGCCACTCACCAAGCGGTCTATCCGCCCCCTGCCTTTTTATTATTATTATTATTATCCTCGTACTAAACTCAGCATCTCAGCCTAAGCTGGTCTATATTACAATGCCAAAATGAGAAAGCAATTCAACTCCTCTCACTTAGCATACAATTTTACTAACAATGTGGCATGTCTGCAAGAGTGTGGCAACTGCACGTTGTCCCACTATGGCAATCGATTTTGAGATACCAAGGTTCTTCAAATTTTTTGAAAAGTTCTTACTTATTAGGCCTTCGGCGGATATAACGAAAGGCACTATCTCTACCTTATGCAGTTTCCAGTGGTTTTTCAAATCGTACGCAAGGTTTTCATACTTAGTGGTTTTCTCCAACTCGGTTTTCCTGATATTATGAGAGAGTAGCACTGCGATGTCAATTATAAAAGCCCTTTTCTCCTTTTTACTAATTAGAACAATGTCTGGTCTATTATAATCGACCGTTCGATCTGTTGTGATTGGTCTGTCCCAGTATAGGATTGAATCAGATGATTCCAATACGGGAAAAGGTGAGTACTTATAATATGGAGCAGGTGCGTTATCTAATAGCGAATACTTTAATGCAATTTGCTGATGTATAATTTTCGCCAGCTGATTATGTCTTCCTAAATAAGCATTAGGGGCTAGAACTGCACACCCACCGATAAGGTGTTCAATCGTTTCCCCCACTATACCGCACTTCCTACATCGGTCGACAACATCCATGTGTAGTATATGCTTTTCATAGTTCCGTGTTCTTACTACCTTATCTTAAATAGATGTCGCAAAACCTTCTGTTTCTGGGTACAACAGCCCATCGGTCAGCCATTTTAGAGACAATGGTCCATCAATGGTATCATCCTCGAGTGACTTTGGATACCGTCCGTGCAGTGTCTGTTGTTTCCATTCACGGATACCATCCGTAAGTATTGTTCTACCATCAACACGATTCAATTTATCTAGGTTCAATGGGGTGAAACCCCGGTCCTCCTTAGCAACCAACTTAATTAGCGTGCTGCTTGAATTAATGAAGCGTTCTCTCATCTTACTCTCCTGGTTCAGACAAAGGTTCTTAATGTTCACGAGGCCTCTGCCTCCCAACTTTCTTGGAATGTACAGTCGCTTCATAGATGAATTTGGATGCAGACATCGGAATTTTGTCAATGTTCGACGTGTTAATCTATCCAGTCCATCAAGGTCTGTTTCTGACCATTTAACAATACCGAAGGAATAGGTCAGAGTTGGCACTGCCCATCCATTGATCGCTCTAATCAGGTTTCCACTGTTCAGTTTGGTATTTAAAAGTTTTGTAAGCCTCTTTTCGTACATAGTAGAAAAGTCTTTCTTTAACTGGCTATGGTTAAATTTCTCGTTTTGAGGTATACCTAAATATTTATAGGATTCTTCTGGTGCCAGTTGTTGTATGTTATAGTGTGTTGAATGTTGATTGTTGACTATTCCTTTTTGAATGCTAATGGTAGAGCATTTATCAAGTCCGAATGACATCTTGATATCCCTACTAAATTCTTCGACCATTTTTATTAAGGAGTTTAGTTTTTCTCTAGTTTCTCCATAGAGTTTAAGGTCATCCATATATAGTAGGTGCGAGAGCTTTCGTGGATTCCTCATGTTTAGTTTATATCCTATATTATTGTTGTTCAGTGATGTAGACATAGGGTTTAGGGCTAGACAAAACCAAACTGGAGAAAAGGAATCTCCGTGAAAAATTCCTCACTCGATATTCGCAGTTGTAATGCATTATTGGTCGATAACGAGATTTGTTTTCCATTTCCCCATTAGGCGCCTTAAGGAGTTAATGATGGGAGGGCTTATTTTATAAATCTTCAGGACTTCTAGTAACCAATCGTGTGGAACACTATTGAAGGCTTTCCTGTAGTCTATATAGCAGATGTTTAGGTTGCGTTTTCTTTTCCGCGCTTGTTCGAGAACTACAGCATCGATCGTTAGCTGTTCCTTGCATCCCATACTTGCTCTCATACATCCTTTCTGCTCTTCTTCAAAAATATTGTTTTCATCACAATGTTTGTAAATTTTTTCATTGATTAGGGCTGTCAACAATTTATAAAATACTGACAGACACGTGATGGGTCTGTAGTTATTGGGTTGCTTAGCATCACCCTTTTTGTACAGAAGATATGTATTGCCTTCCATTAAAAAATTCGGGAAAGTATCAGGATTTATCATTACCTCTTTAAATGCACTAGCAAGTAGGCGGTGGGCCGCCGTAAAGTTTTTAATCCAGAAGTTATGTAGTCCATCTCGTCCAGGAGCTTTCCAGTTATGAGTTTTCTTGACGGCGGTGCAAATGTCAGTCGCCGTGAAATCGTTAAACTCTATTTCTGGGAGAGCAGTTGTGTGCTGTTCAATTGTTTTAATCCAAGGTGCCGCTTTTTCATGTTCATCTGATTTTTTCCAAACCGATTGCCAATATTCTGCAAAGGTGGACATGTCCACATTCTCAAGTTCTAACCTGCTACTGCCTTGTTCGAGCTCTCTATAAAATTTCTTTTGACTATTTATGAATTCTGAATTTTGGTGCTTTCGTTTTTTCAGCTCGTTATATCTTGCTAGCCTAGCCCCTTTAGATTTAGCTTTCTGTCTAAACCGATCTTTAAGATCCAATAATTTTTCGGAGAAGTTTGGATCGTCGAAGCCAATGCCAGATTTATTGGCAATTGTTTTTATTTTTTTCATTACTTTACTTGATCGATTACCAGAAAGGTATTCTGAGATGACGTCGACTTTCCTTCGGAAATCATCGATATTGTTTTCAAGGCGTGTTTTCCAGGCAGGCGTATTTTTCTGGAAATTATGCCTGCTCGCACTGGGGGTGTATGTTTTTTGGCCTGAAATTTCGATCGCAGTCACTGCTGCACAGTACAACGCAAGATGTATATCACACAGATCTAGCATCCCAGCCAGATGTGATTCCAGAACTTTATTGATCTGCATTAGAGTAATACGAGCTTTTGTAATATTTCGCAGTATTGGAATTTTTGGTCTATTTAGTGGATTTGACCCAATAAAATGGACCAAATTACTGTAAAACTTCTCTCGTACATTAGACAAGTTCTGTTGTAAGGTCACTTCCTCATTGCTAGACGGTGAGGCCTCCGGTGGAAAATTAGGAGTTATATTATTATATTATATTATTATTATTATTATTATTATTATTATTATTTATTATAATTATTTAAAGCTATTTTATATATATATATATATATATATATATATATATATATATATATATATATATATATATATATAAATTATTCGACACCCACTTCACTAACTGAGTTAATATCATCAGGAAATTGATTGATACTCTCAATTTTAATCATATTTACATCTTCTATCGTCAGCCAAAAACTCTTCGAACGACACATAAATAAGCTCGAAAAGATTTACCACTAAACAACAAATCACTTTTTTAAACTTCCCAACGTACGTTTCGCTAATTATGTTAGCATCATCAGGAGATGATTCAATCTTGATTTTGACATTGAATGTTCATTAAATAATTTCCATTGTTTTCAGATCTAGTCATTGTTAGTGCTCACATGGTTAATGAAACATGCGTCGATGTATTTTAAAAAGCGATTTAATGTTTGGTGGCAGCTCTCTTCGAGTTTAGTGATTCAGACTGAAGATTCCAATAGAAAAATTGACATACTTATATAACACTTATTACACTTATATAATTATTTTAAGAAAATTTTACGGCAACTTAACTTCTTAAAAATAAACCGAAAAGTAATAATCAAATTTGTCGAAGACATTAAAAAACGTATTTTTTTTAATTCCCTGATTGCCCCGTCGAAATCAAACAATTTGAAGAAAAAAGGAAAAAAAACGGTGTTCCAAAGCTCCGGCAAATGAATAAATAAAAAGAAAGCGAAAAAAATCCCTTAAAAAACTGACTCGTTGGTTCTATGTCCTCTAACGCCTCTTTTCCGAAGCCGCTTTTTACGAAATACAAAAAAAAATCAAATTGAATTATATTTTTTTATTACTGATGACTTTTGAAAGAGTCAAAATATTAACGCCTTATTCAGAAGGAATTTTGTTTACTACATTATCACTAATTTAATTTTTCTTGAGTTTTTAAGTGAGGAAAAAATTTAACATCATGTGTGTTAAACTTGAAGCGATTTACCACTAAACACCAAAACGCTTTTTTGAACTGCTCGACGCACGTTTCGCTAACCATGTTAGCATCATCAGGAGATGATTTAATCTAATTCTAAAACTAAACTATGTTCTCTTTATATGAAAAACCCTATCTAACGAAGCGTGTAAAAATCATGAACCGTGAAGTGTACTAAACCTTACATTAATAATTGAAAAAGTTGACTGAAAGGAATCGGTCCTTTATCTCGGTTCATGATTTTCTTACATTTTTGTATTTAAATGCTTTCATATGCCTCCAAAGCCCTATTATTATTAACACTTTTAATTAGTCTTAAATTACTAATATCTATACTGTGGTCATGTTGGATTACATGTTGGGCAACACAAGATTTTTCATTTCTCCCATATCTAATGTGGACAATATGTTCTTTATATCTTGTCAATATGGATCTTTTTGTTTGCCCAATATACCTTCGATCACAGTCTTGACCGCTAATTTCGTAAATCCCCGACTTTTCACGTTGCTCTACTTTATCCTTTGGATTACCCAGAACTTCTCTTAATTTATTATATGGTTTGTACACAACCTTAATGTCCACTTTTTTCAAAATTTGGTCTAGTCCTCCTTGGTGTTAATCTGGCATCAAATGGTATTACCATGAATTTCTTTGTGTTCTGATCCTTTTGAACAGTCGAAGATTCTGTTAATAATTTTCTGAACTTATGTTTTCTAATTAGTGTGTCTACAATGTTCTTATTATAGCCATTCACTTCAGATACCTCCCTAATTAGAAGGTATATCGAAGGTATATTTTATTAGAAGGTATATCGAAGGTATATAAGTTTAGTATTTCACACCAAAGGTTCCAACAAAAGAATTGATCATGTGTGTTGTTTATTTCCACATTTAAGTAAGACAAATTGTTTAAGTTGTATTGTTCAATGTCAGATTAATAACTATTGTAAGTCAGGTTGGATATCAAAACTTGTACTTTTTATATTTATTGGTTTCTTTATGATAGCTGTTATCATCAGTTCATATTGTTTTAGATCGTTTATATCGAAACTGTGACAGCTTCTAAAAGCTGTTTCAAATTGAGCAGTTTTTTTTAATCCTTTAAGAAAACACAGAATTTGCGTTGATTTAAAAAAACTTTTTATTAATAATTGAAGCGTAATGTATGACATTTACACACAAAAAAGAGTATCTGCCAAATGGCCACCTCTTGCAGCTCCACAGACGTCCATTCTTTTGTCAAAATTTTGGATGATATTTTGGCATAACCGGGCTCTGTCTTACTAATGACTCGAATTATTTCATCCTTTAGTTCAGGAATCGATTGTGACTTTCCACGTGACCCCAAAGAAAAGGGTTGAAGGGTTGGAGCAACTGTATTTTTTAGAGGAGATACAAAGGATAAATAAAGATATAAATGATACAAAAGATACATTTTACGCATAAAACTGGTTTTTCTTCTCAAGGGCAGGTACTTATCATACAACCCTTGTATATCCAACATCATTCGCTTTATATGAGAACGCAGAAGGACCATGGAAAGACCAAAAAAGAACAGAATGGTAAAAATTACTCGTGACGTAAAGACCACGAGCCCAAAAAGATCCTGAAAAGCCTTAAACAATTCTAAAGAAAAACAATCCCGCAGACTACACAAAAAAATGACATAGTGATAGCTTCCTCTGTTATATGACTACTCGTTCTTTCTTTTTCCCCGTGACTTTTGATGTCTCATCCATAATAACTATAACAAGGGCGTTCAAGATGCTGAAAAACCCAAACTTGTTGCTTTTCCTGTATTTTCCATATTGCTTTCCTATTTATTCAATTGAATTCTTCAAAAATCCATTCTCTATGCTCCGTAATTAACTAAAACATGCTTGTTTTTCTTCCAGAGCTCTTAGTTTCCTCTCTGATATTCTCTTGAATATGTCTCTTGTAATATACTGTAAATATATCCCCCGTAGGATTCATCAGCCTTTTTTTTTAATAGAAGAAATATTTGCTACAGTCAGCATGTAACAGTTAAACATTGCGAACCTGCATGAATTTGAATAAAAACAGAAACTGGCTAACAATGCAAAAATTTTCTCGGATATGGAAAACTTAATTGGCAAAAATTATAGGTTTACATAAAATAAAAACATATCATCAATTTTTTCAATAACACTGATAAATACAGTATGTGTGGCTTAACAATATTTGGGTGTTTATGGCGTAATTTGCTACGCTGTTTAGATCTGACTTTTTTGTGGAAAAACAGTAATTTGGGATTTTTCCTTCTAAACGCCATAAACGCAAAGCTTTTTTAACATTTCTGGGCCTCCTCTCAATATTTGTAGATTTCTTCCTCAGTTAATTCCGGCATTTCTTCTGATCCGAATGATCCATCTGGTGTAGGTTCTTTCCTGAGAGGAATATATATATATATATATATATATATATATATATATATATATATATATATATATATATACAAGGTGTTAGGTAAACATGCGGCAAAAATTAAAAGGGTTATTCCTTGACTTATTCTAAGAATATTTTGTTGTATGATGATTTTTGAAAAACCCCCTTTTTCGAAGATACAGGGTGAACAAAATTTACGACATTAACAACATTTTATTAACAAAAAGTACATGTAAAGTTGCTCAATCTACAATAAATGTTCGAAATGACTTCCTCCAGCCTTGATACAAGCATTCAATCTTCTCGTCATTGACTGCCGAACTCTTTCAAACACACCAGGGTCGTTTCTAATTGAGTTACACCCAGCAATTATCCGATTTCGCAAATATTCCAAATTCTTCAATGGAGTAGCGTCAGATATCTCTAGAAGAAATAATCCAGGGGGTTTAAGTCCGGGGATCGAGCAGGCCATGCGTATGGCCCACTTCGACCAATCCAACCAAACTGAAATGTGGTGGTGCAATGGTACATCTTCCAGAAACTCAGGCAACGTTGCTTCCAAAAAGTTGCGATACACCTCGCCAGTAAGTCTTTGTGATAGAAATACCGGTCCAATTAGATAGTCACCTACAATTCCAACCCAAACATTCAACGATAACTGATGTTGAAAACTATCTTCGCATACCTCATGCGGATTTTCATCTGCCCACACATGGTTATTATGAAAATTCCTTATTGCGTTTCTTGCGAAAGTGGCTTCATCGGTGAAAAGAATTTGTGTCAGGAATAGAGGGATGCGAAGTAAAGTTTGCAATATCCATTGACATAATGCAATACGTGGAGGAAAATCAACAGGTAGTAGTTCCTGAACGCGTTGAATGTGGTATGGATACAACATATTGTCCTTAAGAATTTTCCAAACTGTCCAGTGACTCACATTCAAAGTATTTGCAATTTTTCGCGTAAAACTACCAGGCTCTTCCGCTATCATGTCCAGCACATTCTGTTCCAATTCTACTGTTCTTACAGTCAGTGATCTTCCTGACCCTTCAGTTCGTTTCAATCTGCCTGTTTCACGAAGACGTCGATGAATCTTTTCGAAGATTTTTCGGTCGGGGACATTACGGGCTGGAAATCGTTCACTGTACAATCGCCTAACTTGTAATGCATTGCCATCAGCAAGCCCATTCATGAAGTGCATGTCAGTCATCTCGGCGTTTGTGTACATTATAATAGGGGACTTCACTCACTATTTAAGATAGATCAAACAGCCAAACGTCACTCAATCTATGTAAACAAATGCGACCGATAAAATCCACTTACTAGATAAAACAGCCGTTCCAAGTGATCGAGATCGAAAAAAAAATTGTTTGTACTTGATAAACTCATTAACGTACACCCTACTTTTATTTACATTAATGATTTCAACAAATATCGAATATGGTTGTCGCAAATTTTGTTCGCCCTGTATCTTCGAAGCAAAGGGGTTTTTCAAAAATCATCATAGGACAAAATATTCTTAGAATAGGGCTAGGAATAACCCCTTGCATTTTTGCCGCATGTTTACCTTGTAAATTATATATAACACCCTGTATATTAGGGTGGTCGTAAAAAATTAAATTTAATCCGACGCCCCAAAAAAACCTCCCTTTTGATGAAAAAATACGAGGTTTTTTTTTTAACAAAAATAACACATGCCTCAAGACGAACAAAGTTTATTTTTTGATAAAATCGTAGTTTTTTTGTAAGTGTCTCTTACAGTATAGATTTACACACAGTATACAGATTTACAGTATACAGAGAAAAATATTTAGAAACAGTTTTGAAATTAAATTCTCTACAAAAAACGTCCTTTCCATTTTCTTCATAAAATTGATATTTATGGAGATATTCTCGATAACAAATTCATTAACACCATATAGCCAATAAACGTATTTTTTTCTGAAATATAAACAATTTTGTAACTTAAGTAGAATGTACAATTATTTATTTAATGATATCTAGTTAACAACGACTACGATATTAAAATATAAATATAAATAAAAATTAAATATAAAAATTATATTAATATAAAAATATTAAAATTATTATATTATTAAAATATCTAAAATTTATTATATGTTTTACGAAATTGTTTATATTTCAGAAAAAATGACGTTTGTAGATCTTAAAATGTTGGCTATATATTGCTCCTATATCTTTTTCTCAAATCCATATACTCTGAAATGCTTACAAAAAACTACGATTTTATCAAAAAATTAACTAACATCATTTTTAGGCACGTGTTATTTTTGTTAAAAAAAATCCCCCAAATTTTCTCATCAAAAGGAAAGTTTTTTTGGGGCGTCGAAAAAAATTTAATTTTTAACGACCACCATTGATTTAATGAAGAAACGATGGTCAATGAAGAATGCATTCAAAGCTATAAGGAAACGTATTCGAGAGGAAACGCATCGGTTCAACATGCAAAAAAAAACACTAGAAGAAAACAAAGGAATAAACAAAGCTAAACACAAGCTGATAAACAAAAGGACACAAATGTTTGACTTAGTGCATGAGGATGGCACAGTCTGTAAGGAGCGTACGGAAATGTTAGAGGTTATCAGAAAATTTGAGAAATCAGACAGCAATGCCCACGGAAGAACAAATGCCAGATATTCTATTGGATGAAGTGACAAATGCCATAGAAGTGATAAAGAATGAAAAGACTCCAGGAAAGAACAATGTAACGGTTGAAATGTTAAAAGCGGGTGGTAAAATTTTACCTAAAAGTATATGGAAAAATTCTGAAGAGATTTTTGTTCATAAGAAAGGAGCACAGGAAGATTTTTAAAAAACTACTACCCAAAAAGCCTCCTATCAGCAATGTACAAACTGTTCACCAAGATAATATCTAAAGGAGTATTAACAACACTGAATGACAAACAAATTTGCTGTTAACAGAAGAATTTCTATTTCAGGGAGCGATTTAGAGGTTGTGGACCATTACATATATTTTGGGCAAAGGATTTGAATGGAGGGTGATACTGTCCGGGAAGTGGAACGGCGTGTTTGCATTTGGCAGCCTCATTATAGTGTTTAAGAACCAACTCCCACTTTGTCTGAAGAGAAAGGTTTTCAATCAGTGCATGCTGCCTGTTTTGACATACGGTAGTGAAACATGGACACCCACATCACAATAAGTCCAAAAAGTTCGGGTAGTACAGAGGGGAATGGAAAGATGTAAGCTTGGCATTACAAAGCGGGATAGAAAGACCTGCATATGGATCAGAGAACAATCGAATGTATGTGACATTATTAGAAGTGTGAATGAATTGAAATGGAAATTGGCAGTCCATATAGCGAGGCGATGCGACGACACATGGACCAGAACAATCCTAGAATGGATACCGCTTGATCATAAACGCACACGAAGAAGACCGAAAACACGATGGACGGATAACATCATCAAGTATATTGGACCCGAATGGCGGAGGAAAGCTCAAGACCGCGCGAGTTGGAAGCATGCTGAGGAGGCCTTCATCTTGAAATGGATCAACAATGGCTGAATGCTGATGATGATATATAGATTATACACAGTAATACCCCGACTTACGCAACCCCATCTCACACGATTTTTGAATCAGGCAGAACATCCGTTCCCCCTCCCAGTTCGTCCACACAAGTTATTTTGTTTATTATATCATTTAAAAACAACTATGTCACCTAAGCTTTTGTCAACTAAAAGTTTGTGAATTGGCAAAGAAGTTTGATCTACAAGAATCGACAATCGACATCGACATCGGGTCTGATAAAAATGAGTCCATTTTTTTTATTAGTGAAACTCCGGGGGAATCAGCTTGATCAAATTAACCATATTATTGAAAACGGGTTGACCTTGAAAGACAATTAAATTTAGAAGTATATGGTGAGGATGCACAAGAATTTCTAGATTCACATAATCAGGAGCTGACAGTCGATGGAAGCGCTCAGTTCAATTGAAAAAGGGTTAAACATTTTGAAGAGCGCGTATCAATTACAAAACAGAGAGTAAAAAAAATATTAACGTCCTATGAAGAAATTTTGTTTGCGAAGAAAAAATCTTTGACCCATCAGACAACTTTATTTGACTTTATGCAACCCTCTACATCAACATAAGTTCAGTTTGTGTTTTTGCATTAAATTAAGATTATAATCCGTTTAATTTTCTAAGATTTGAATACAAAAATTTTCTTTAGCCCTATATATATATATATACAAGAATTGTATTGAACCGAATGGATTCCGGAAGATTGGAAAGATGCTCTAATCCATCCACTACATAAGAAAGGAGATAGAACGGATGTAAACAACTACAGAGGGATATCTCTTCTCTTAGTTTGTTACAAGATTCTACCTCAATGTCTACTAGGCAGAGAACAGGGACAATTAGAACCTAAAATTGGTGAATATCAAGCAGGTTTTCGACCGGGCAGATCCTGCCCTGAACAGATCCTGAATCTGAAGTTGATTCTAAGACATCAAAAACTGTACAATAAAAATCTCGTCTGTACATTTGTGGATTTCAAAAAAGCATATGATTCTATTGACCGCGAATCTTTATTCTGAATCTTGAAAAAACAAGGACTAGATCTGAAAACGCTGGCAATTATTAAAGCAACGTTAACTAACACAAGGTCAAAAGTTAAATTCATGGGTGAGATCTCAGAGCCCTTCGAAATTAAAACTGGAGTGAGACAAGGGGATGGACTCTCGCCACTCTTATTTAACTGTGTTCTAGAAAAAGTAATACAGGAGTGGCGTGAAAAAAAGTCCGCCCTGAATATTGACCAGCCCATTAAACTGGGGAGAACCAACATCAAAATTGATTGTCTGGCATTTGCTGATGATCTAGCAATTTTAGCTCAAGATGCATTAACGCCACAGAAACAGATTGAAATCCTAAAAGAAACAGCAGAAAATGTAGGACTCCAAATTTCCTTTGAAAAGACACAATACATGACCTGCAACGGACTAAGAACGCCATTTCTAAAAACAAAATATGGTAACATCAGACGAGTCTCTCAATTCAAATATTTGGGAGAAATAATCATGGAAAATGGGTTGGAAAAAGCGGCCAATAAGGGTAGATGTCAAAAAATGGAAACGGCATTGAAACTTACACAAAATATTTACAACAAAAATGTCTATCTAAAAACACAAAACTGAGACATTACAACACAGTTATTAAGCCAGAATGTCTATATGATGCGGAAACGCTCATTTTGAATAGAAAGAGGGACATCGAGGACATTGAAAAGAAGGAAAGAAAATTCATAAGAAAAATCCTAGGGCCCAAACAAATAAATAGCACAACATACCGACTTCGAGAAAACCAAGAAGTCAAACAATACACAGATATGCATAGCGATATGAGAAAAAGAAGACTTAAGTTTTACGGACACATAAAACGGATGAATCCGAGTAGGTTAACTAGACAAATAGTCGAATTTTATGAAAATAGGAGTAAAGCTAAAGTAGAAATAATTAAATGTATTGCTGCAATTAAAGAGGACCTAAGATCAGCAAATATTACACAAAGTGAAATTCAGGATAGAGGCTGTTTCAGACACAAGGTTAACGTTTGGAAGGTTGGCCAGAGAGAAAAATGTAGGAAGACTGGAACAACTTGGTCTGACGAAAGGAAAAAAGCTCATAGCGAAAGAATGAAATTAGTATGGGCACAAAGGAAGGCTAACAACAACAAACGCCTCTAATTGTACTTCGCGTGGTCCACCAGGGCCCATACGTGAATAATAATAATAATATATATATATATATATATATATATATATATATATATATATATATATATATATATATATATATATATATATATATATATATATATACTTATTATCATCATCAACCTGTATCAATCCCCTGCAGGATGAAGGCCTCTTCAGCATGCTTCCAACTCTCGCGGTCCTGAGCTTTCCTCTGCCATTCGGGTCCAATATACTATTCCAATATATTATTAATATCATCAGTCCATCTGTATATATAAATATATATATACTATATATAAACATAAAATAACCGATTTTTTTAAACCGCGCTAAACGAGATAATCCTGAATTGGATATAAATCATTTTCTAAAGAGAAAATTTTAGGAGAAAATGAATGGGCTTCGTTGAGGAATTTGGACATATTGAAAAAGTTAAAACAGGCTCAGCAAGCGAAATATTTTTCGTTTCAGAACCATTTCAACCTAATGAGGAAACGTTCAATTTTTTCGCGTTTCCCTTTGAATGAAAAGATTTTCATTTGTAACATGTTTCAGGAGGATCGTTAAATTAATTAAATACGTTGAATATATTGATTGGGCTTCAAAAAGAAACTGATATTAGCTAGAGATATTTTTACTTTTGATCTTGAGGCAAATAAAATGGAAAATAATATCCGACATTCTCGTTTTGGAGTTTTTTTTTTTGCCTGGAAAGGACATGATTGGTTTTTAGAAATTCTACTCCAGTATTTTATGAAAAGTGCACTTACATCGATCCCAACGATAATTCTATGCGGTTTAAATTGCACATCCTTCTCGAATTTCCATTATAGAAGAGAGGATTATGGAAAATTCCGTGAAAATGATGGAGATGTTTGTGTTAATATACCCTAGGTAGCAGAATTGTTCCTACACTTCTGTTTTTTTTTCAATAAACATTAATTAAATCCAAAATATTATATTTATTATTATAACACCCTTTTATGAACATAGAAAACACAATGAGTTTGGAACAAAATATCTTCTCTACATAGTCTCCTTTTAGCTCGATGCTCTTTTCCGAGCGATGTTCAATAGCTTCGATTCCCTGTTTATAGTGAGAATCGTCGAGCTCATCAGAATAGCCCACAACCGCAAACTCTACCTCTTCTCTGTTGTCAAATCTTTTACCACCGGGGGATTTTTTAATGTTTGGAAACAGAAAACAACCCGTGGGGTCTAAATCTGGCGAATAGGCTGCGTGAGGAAGCAATTCGAATTTTAACTCATTGATTTTGGCCATCGCGATAACGAATGTGTAAACTGGTGCATTGTCTTAATGAAACAAGACTTTCTGTTTCGATTTCAACCCTCGAGATTTCAACCCTCAAACGCTGCAAATACATAATACTCCCCGTTAATTGTTAATTGTTAAGTAGTTACCTAACAGTATTACTAATATTGTGTGCATTTTAGTTAAATATCTAATAAATTTTATTTTCAAAAGCATAGGTTTAAGCATAATTTTAATGAAATAGCAATTTAATATGAACAAGATATGTGTTAATAAAATTCTTTTCTCCAAGCTTTCTGTTCCGCAAAAGTATCAATAACATCGTCAAAGTTTAAAGATCGGGTCATAGAATTTTCAATAGACAGAATAGCCAACTTACGTAGCCTGTCTTGTCCCATAGAGTTTCTTAAGTAGGTTTTAATTAATTTTAGTTTCGAAAATGATCTTTCAGCACTAGCAGTAGTAACAGGATTTGTAACAAACAACATTAATGCAGTACATACTTTAGGAAAGCTGCACGACATAAAACGATTATTTATTGTTAATAAATCTCTAATACACGAAGATTTTTCTATTTCGTCTCTGAAGGTGGACCGAAAACTGAAAATTTCCCTGGCAACTGATTCAGATATGTATTTTTTATATATATCAACAACTTCTAGAGCTTTTTTTAATGGTTCAGTGTCATTTAAATTTTGTAAAGTGACAGGTTGCATAACACTGAAAGTGGAAACAATTTCATTCATTGGAAAGAAACGCGATCTCAGTTGATTAACAATGATGTCCAATACTCGATAAAATATCTTCACTTTGAACAAACTTTCCGGATCTTGGGGACGCTCATCTTCGCAATGTTCGTCAAAATGGCGTTTCACCTTCCTCTGACGAGTTTTAGAAAATTCAGGGTTGATGGACTATTCTTCTGCTTCACTATTTACTTCCTTTTTTAAATTTTCATATTCATGTCTATACCTTTCCAATTGTTCCAGATACATTTTCAAACGTTTTAAGGCATTTGAAAGATCGGTGGCTTTCGACTGAAGCTTTAGAGGCTGCATCGATAGTTTGTAGAATTTTACAATGGAAAATCAACATAATAAAATTGTCGTTCTCGATCTTCTTCTTGAGTGAAATAGCTTCATTTCTTTCATCTGATTTGCAATTTAACAAAATTGTTTTCGTTAACTCTTTTTGGACTTCAACAAATCGAACTTTTAAAGCAAAAATAGTCAATCATAACGTCCTGCCCATCTATTAGGGTTCAATGTTTTTAATGTTATCGAAGTTGAAGACTCCCATTGTTTATCAGATATAAAACTTGATAAGATGTTCCATCTTTTGATACTATGCCCAAAAAAAAATATAAATTTGTTGAACTGTTTCAAAAAAATGTTGCATATCAATAACTCTCTCTTACTGCATTATTAAGTACCAGATTTAAGTTATGAGCAGCACAGTGAACATGTACCGCATTTGCCTGGATATAACTCAACATTACTCAAAAAGTTTCCTCGGGAACTTGGATAATTGCTATCTTTTTTTCTCTGTGGCCACGAAAGGCTAAATTACACGTTGAAAGTGTCAGAATAACATCAAGGAGTCTAGAGAGTAGTCCAAAAAGATTTTTCTTTCTTGGTCATGGACTCCTGCTCTTAATCTAGTGTTCCATGTAACCGCCATTGTTGATACGTAAGACAAGAATCCAGATGAATTTTCGATGTCTTGTGCCTTTCTATGGCGTGTACATATATTTCCAGTCGTCATAGTTTTCCATCCAAACATTTTGTATTTTTTTAGATGCCCAATTTGCGAATGGCCAAAATGGTTCACAATACGCCTTCTGAAGTATTAAGGAATAGGATAGCCATGTACGTTCAAGTTTCACGCCGGACTTGGAAACAATATAGTAATGTTTTTTTTAGGAAAAATATATTGTCACTGTCTTTTAAGAAAGGACCCTTAGGTTTACAATGTCCGTGTTCGATCACGAACCGTTTCACTTGATCATTTAGTTCTTTAAAATTAGCTTTATCAGTAACATATGGTGAAGATGCAATACTGTTCACACTCAAGTATGATTCACTTTGATTTTTGCTTGTACCTTGTTGTGGTTGTTCTGGATCTGAATATATACTGGTGTCGGGTGCTTCATCTGCTATGCTGTTACTTTTAGTTGCGTCCAATTCTTCACTGTCGGAACACTATTTACTCGCTTTTTCATCAATAAAGTCATCATTCTTAAAGTACTGACTAATTTTAAGTAACTATTTATTTTTTTCTTCAGACTCCCTCTTTCTCTTTCGTTTTTCGCTCCCACTTGGATATTTTCTAGAACTAGACATGTTGATATCTAACTTTCACAATCAACTTTACTTTGCCTCTATTTGCAGATTCAATAAAACAAAAACTACGAAAAATCAAAGATACACATGACCAATTGTCATAACAATCAAACGAAGAATGCGTAGTAGAACCCTCCGTACTTAAAAAATAGAAATCCGGGATTCCCCTAACATCGTGCGTCGCTAGCTCGCCCACGCCACAAAAGTACCGCGACAAAAAATGAAACAACCAATAGATGCGTTCTAAAATTGATCGACATCCTTTTCTTATGAATGCGTTTAAATCTTAACAATTTATTTGAATTTGTATATGGTCTTTACTTGTGTCTAACTTTAATTAATTTTAAGTACTTTACGTACTAAAATTTATTATTTTTACTAAATGTTGTTAAAAATGTTGTGAGTTCGCGGTCTTTCGGCCTGGGGGCCCCCGTCGGGTCGGGGGCCCATGGCATTTTGCCAGCTCTGCCACCCTATAGTTACGCCACTGGCATGCGCATCCCAAAAAACCGACATCTTTAGAGCTAATTCTCCACTTTCAATGGGAGAGTAAATGGACGTTTATGTCAAAAACATAAAGGTCACAGTAAAGCTTATAATATACATATAATGCTTATAAAAAACAATATAAATCATAGTTAGAAAAACAAAACACATACATACTGTTTGAATCATTTATTTCAATAAAAAATTCACTGTTAAACTTACATAATAAAACTTCACCCAACTAGGATAATATGTAAACTACATTAATAATCAATCATATTTGTTTCATTGTATAACAGTTTGATTGCTTTCATTGAAGTCTGCAATACTTTTAATACCCCACCAATTCTTCAAACCATCACATTAAACTCTATTAACAATATTTTCAAAATAAAATCCACCCATACTACATTATTGCCTTAATTAAAATTTACAGTATTTTTAAAACGATGGTGAATTTTCGCCTTACATGTTTTACAAACCACCACATTAGACTCTTGATTTAATAATACAGGGTGAGGCAGAATGACCTCCCCGATTTTAGTTGGACACAGCTGGTATCGGAGTGGGGGCGCCGCAGTTGTGAGTGCGTCGAGGCACGGCTACACACATGCGTTTCCAGTCTGCGTCATGGCTTGGTTGGGAGTGCACCGCGCATTCGTTGTCGAGCAGTTCATTAGAAATGGCGGTTTGCCGATATTGACGCAGCGTGCCTTTCGCACCCGCTTCGCGCTTGGGCGACATGACCCCGTTCCTGATAAGAAAACCATTAGTGTTTGGGTGTCAAACTTCAGAGAGACAGATTCGGCATTATAAAAGAAACCTCCCGGCAGACCTCGAACTGTAACAGGACCGGAAAATGTGGCCGCTGTCGGAGCTTCGGTTGAGCAGTCACCCCGGCGATCTGCACGAAAACTCGCGGCAGCGATGCAGTTATCTGACCGAAGTGTTCGCAGAATTCTACACCGAGATCTCAAAATGCATCCTTACAAAATTGCAGTTACACAGGAATTGTCTGAAACGGATTGGGAAACCCGTAGAACTTTGTGCCAACAGTTTCGAAACCTCCCTCGCGGAAACGTTTTAATCTTTACGGATGAAGCTCATGTCCAAAAAGTAATCCTCGAGAACTTCACCAACGCCCACTCCACAGCCCAAAGGTTTCGGTATGGTGCGCTGTTCACGAATTTGGAGTATGGTATCCGTACTTTTTTGAAGAGAATGGTGTCACTGCAACGGTGACTTTTTATCGCTATTGCGCATTACTGGAGAATTTTCTCCGGCCCAAACTGGTTGATTTTTATAATCAACATGTTGTAACAACAACTGTTTCCTGGACATGTAATCTCCTTGCGTGGCGACATTGGCTGGCCTCCTCGTTCTCCAGATTTGTCCCCGTGCGACTTCTTTCTGTGGGGCTATCTTAAGACGGAGGTATATCAACGTTGTCCACAAACTTTGAATGCACTTAAGGAGGCGATAACCCAAGAAATTGCGACGATTCCCCCTGAAATGCTACGTCATGTAATGGAAAGCACTTGAGTGATGTCATGTTTTAAAACATGTTAATTTAAAACTGCGTTGTACATACTTTTCAGAAATATATAGGTTTGTTTTGTATCTTTGTTGGTTAGGTTTTTATTAGAGTTCCAAATGGGAGAGGTCTTTCTGCCGCACCCTGTATTTGCAAATATAAATAAATCCGGCTGCTAACTAACTCTAATTCATGACCAGCCAGAGATTTCCCAAATAAGAGAAGGCACCTAAACCTTTTTTTTTTGGTGAAAAACTTTTATAGTCGAAGTGTAGGACTTTCCTGTTAAGGCCTACCCACTATGTACCACAACATATCCTGGAACCAGTGTTAGCCTACCATCAGTCTTCAATGCCTATAATAAATTTCTAACCTATGTTTAATCATACCCTATCAAATGGATATGTTCAATCAATAAATGAAATGTACCAAAATCCTGAAAAACAAAATATTTTAACTGTTTTGTTTTATTTAAAATAGAAATATACAATTTTCTATACTTTCTGTTTTGATATTAGGGTTGCTTTTTGTATTTCTCTTTTTTTGCATACTCCTTCAGATTTATTTTTTGTTTCTATGGAAAACTGCTTTGCCAGTTGGTTTCAAGAAGAATAATTTGACTTAGATTTTGAATTTCTATGTTAATAATAGTTGCTAGAGAGAGTCTTTATAAAATTAATAATTATATTAATATATGTGTATATATGTATATATATATATATATATATATATATATATATATATATATATATATATATATATATATATATATATATATATATATATATATATATATATATATATATATATATGTAACATCTAATATTTTCACGGATGAATTTTCACTGTGAAGAGTCACGACGTTTCGCCAAAATCTCATTTGGCAGTTTCAAGTGTTGTCCGCTTCGACTGAAGAGTCCAATTGACGTGCACGGGTTATTGTGCTCGCTTTTATAGCCAGCCGGCAACTGCGCAGATTATATCGGGGTAGTTCGGGACTATTTGCGGCGCTCGACAACTCTGCCTGACGTCCGTTTAATGATTTTTCTACCTCGCCGCCACGTTGCCGCGTTTTTTTCTTTTTTCAGAAGGGATTTCCATACTTTTGGAATGTCGAATGTTGTTTGCGAACGTCGTTTCGTGTATTTAGCTCACCCCTTTCTTCTATTTCAGGGGCTTCTCTGATTGTTGGGACCTTGTAGTTTTCAATATTTGCTATTTCTTTGGCTCCTTCAAAATTGATTTTATGTCCTGTTTGTAGATGGTGCTGGAACAGAGCGGAAGTGATTTGTTTATTTTTTAAATTGTTTTTATGTTCTTGTATTCTAGCCGATATTCGTCTGTTTGTTTGTCCTATGTATGCTCTGTTGCAGTCGGAACAAGATATACTATACACCCCATGATTTTTCAGTCTAACTTTGTCGTTGGGGTTTTTTAGGATGTTTTAGGATGTTGTTTAGGATGTTAGGATGTGCGACAGTTTTGTGCGGCTTGAGAGCTGTTCTGATCTTATGTTTCCTTAGTAGTCTGCCTATACTATCTGTGATTCCTTTTGCGTATGGTAGCAGGACCTTTGGTGTATTTGGTTCATGATCCTCTTGTTGTTCTTCGTGTTTGGGTTTCCTGACGGCAAATGGCCTTAAATACCATACCGTTATTTAAATAACATTCGAAAGTATGGAAATCCCTTCTGAAAAAAAGAAGAAACGCGGCAACGTGGTGGCGAGATATAAAAATGAATAAACGGACGCCCGACAGCGTTGCCGAGCGCCGCAAATAGTCCCGAACCACCCCGATATAATCTGCGCAGTCGCCAGCCGGCTATAAAAGCGAGACGGAAAAGCGGACAAGACTGATATTTAGTGTTTTAAATGTATTTGATTTTTATTTATTTTTTGGAATTAATTTAATTCCTACTTTTATATTGATTGTAATAATTAACTTAATTTAACTACTTGATGTTCATCCAACTGATCACACAAATGTCTATACTCTTCGACCATCTAGAAATTAGATTATCCTGTAAAACTTCCAAATTGGTAGTCAAATTTTGTTCTTATCTATTCGCGCTTTCTTGAATATTATTATTCGTATCCTACAAAATAGGCGATCCTGTAGGCCTTTCTGATTGATACTACCCTCGGTGGTGTTTTTACATGTAGATTCTTTGCGGACACGCAAGAATAGTCCTTCTTATAAATTTGGGGCGTTAAATTGTTTTCCCTACATGAATTAAATAATATAAATAAAAGTTATAAAAACGAATGCAAAAAACAAAAGAAACCCTAATTTAATTTAGCATAATTTTATTTAACCTAACTAGCAATTAAAAGGCAGTATATTTTCAGTCAAAGATATAGATTAAACCTATAGAACAATGACTAAGATCGATAAATTGTTTTATTTGCCCGAGACTGCGATTCTTTTCGGAAAGAGCGCGAAAGAAAATTTCGGTGTAACTTCCAAATTGTTCCGAGCTTACTATTGTGACGTCACATACGTTCGGTTTTTTCTCGGGAACTGTCAGCGTGTCATCGATACTAGATTTAAAAAATGTATTTTCAATTTGATATAACTTTTGAATAATAAGGAAAAAAATTAAAATATTTTTTTTATAAAACTTATATATAATCTTTCCATTTATGACAAAAAAAAATTGTTCAAAAGCCCAATTGGCATGCCGATTTTCAATTGCAGTATGTGCGGTGGCAGGTATAGTCACTTATATGTGACTATACTCACAAAATGAACGGTATGGTAAACGACACAGCTCAGTTCCAACGCAATGTCACAGGAAGTAATTAAATCAAAATGAAAATAAATTGAAATTTATGAAAATAGATGAATGTGTTATGTGCCCATATCACCTTCTTCCATTATTTTATTGAGAATTAATGTAATATATCCATAATAACAATAATTAATTGTTAAATTAGCGCTGTTTTTGTAAATCATAGTGATTTAATCGAGCCATGTGAAAACTGGATACATAACATCTCCATCCAATGAAAAAAGAATATTAAAAAAAATGTTTCAAAGCATCTTCATTCACTCGTGTCTTCAATTCTCCTCTAATACAGCTGGAGACATGATAAAATTTTCATGGTTTTTATAGACGTTGGATCGCCGCACAATTATTTTGGTTTGATAAAAATAGCCAAGATCATTTATGAATGTTCCCACTACGTACAATTATTATGACTGCCAATATTTCTAAAACAAACCGATTAAATTTTATTTATCATGAAGCCGGGTTTAAAATCGATTTAGGGCAACAATCCGGGAAAATATATCGTCCGATTCCGAACGGATATGAATTAACATTCGCAATAAAGTTTCACTCTATACACAGAGAATAATAAACAAAATACCTTGACGAAAATGCAATTAGTGCTGGCTTCCACGTAATTGCATTACTCCAAATAATAGCAAAGTTTAGATCGAAAATTAATCATATTTATTCAATGGTATTCAACGTTGATTGTGTATAGGAAGTGATGGGTTTCATTACACAATGCAACCATTCGATCTGATATACTATTTGAAGTATTTTGAGATGATTGACAATCATAACAATCCTTGAGCTATCCCTAATATTCTCAATATAACAGTCTAATATAACAGTCTCAAAACAGGCTCATTCTGTATCAATGAATAGGTCGTAAAAAATTACCTCTCATCGCCAACCTCAGTTTTGAGAAAAGTCTAATGTCGCATGGAGCCAAATCAACTAAATATGGAGGATTAAGCGTTCCTATATGGGCTAAGCGCTCAGAAATCCTCTTAATCTTGTTCAACATTCTATCTCCCATCAGGAGTTTTTTCAGATCTCATAAAAACATTCTTAGGACAAAACAGACTCGTTGTATCAATTAATAGGTCGTAAAAAAATCGTTAAATAACAGATGATGTTCATTTTTGAGAATCACCTCCAAATCCTTTGTCGGAGCTTTGCTGAACATCCAAAATCGTTAAAAAAATTCATATCTCTCATCGCCAACCTCAGTTTTGAGAAAAGTCTAATGTCGCATGGAGCCAAATCAAGTAAATATGGATGATGAAGCGCTCCTATACGGGGTAAGCGCTCAGAATTCCTCTAGATCTTCTTCAACGTTCTATCTTCCATCAGGAGTTTTTTCAGATCACTTAAAAACATTCTTAGGACAAAACAGACTCGTTATATCAATGAGTAGGTCGAAAAAAATCGTTAAATAACAGATGGTGTTCATTTTAGAGAATTACCTCCAAATCCTTTGTCCGAGCTTTGCTGAATATCCAAAATCGTTTAAAAATTCTTGCCTCTCATCGCCAACCTCAGTTTTGAGAAAAGTCTAATGTCGCATGGAGCCAAATCGTGTAAATATGGAGGATGAAGCGCCCCTATATGGGGTAAGCGCTCAGAATTCCTCCAGATCTTCTTCAACGTTCTATCTTCCATCAGGGGTCTTTTCATATCACATAAAAACATTATTAGGGCTTATTCGCTCACTACCACAAACATGTTATTTAATTTGCTGTTTAAAAACTTGAAACCCAAATAGAATGCTTTTTTGGGTTTCATTTAGGTAGTTATTGCATTTTCGTTCAAAGCTGGAGCAGTTTTTATCAATCACCACTGGGCCTGGTCTAGAAGAAGTAGTCAAGCCAGTTTTTGAGGTCCTCGTCCTTTAAGAAGGTTACGCAAGATCTGAAGAGTAAGGCGAATGCGGAGAAACCTCCTATTCGTGATCAGAATATAACCTTCACTGAAATAATAAACTAAACGCTTATTTCCCTACCTAATACTAGGGCGAAGTCTACAAATAAGAACAAGAATTAATTTTTAATTAAAGTAATATTTAATAAATCCCAACAGAACTTTATTGTTTGACATGTAAACAAATAATTTCTCAATTGTCGTAAACGATGTACACGTGCGTTATCAAAGGAAATAAAAAAAACTGGAACACTTCTGATATTACTGCGATCAATAAAAAAATATGTTTATTTGCTCCATCTGGATAAAACTCATCGAATAGTCGTTAATATTAATATATGCGATATTAATTAGAGCTAAGTAAAGAATTTAATGACTCTCATTTCAATTAATTGTTTGCTCTATACCTACATCGAGAAACGAACGTAATTTGTAGACAGTCTAGAGAAAATTATCATTATCATTTATATATAAATATATATAAAATAAATAATAAAAAGTTTAAGCTTCAAATCGTCCAAGCTTATGCGCCAACTATAAGCCATAGAGATGAGGAAATTGAGGAATTTTATGATGAGGTGGCCCAACTTTTAGACAAAGAGAGGTGTAGGTATAAAATCCTGATGGGTGACTTTAATACCAGAATCGGAAAAGCAAGAACTGGTGAAAATGCACCTGGCCCATATGGAAATGGTGAGCCGGACAATAGAGATGACAGGCTGGTTGACTTTGCTGAAGGACAAGAATTCTATATTATGAATTCGTTTTATAAGAAAAAGATCAACAGGAAATGGACATGGAAAAGTCCATCTGAACTCATCAGTGAAATTGATTACATCATGTCAAACGATAAAGCAATATTTTGCAAATGTACTGTCCTTAACCACTTTAATGTGGGAAGTGACCACCGAATGGTACGAGCAAAGATTAGGATAAACAGCCGAAAAGAACGTGAAAAAATAATAAGATCAAAAGGTAGCAAAGTGGATTCTGGGAAGCTAATGGACAGGGGCAGAAATTTTGAAATTACTTTGTCGAACCTCTTTGCTGTGTTACAAGACCCAGAGGAGATGGAAATTACAGACCAATATAAAGAAATCGCCAACAGTGTGCTTAAAACGGCGGCTTCAATAGCACCAGAAGATAAATGTTTCAAAGAGTCAAAAATTTCCAATGAGACCATTAAATGCAGACAGTCCTTTTGGTAGGGGCGAGTACGTTGAGCTTTGCAAAACTATTCGAATAAGAAAACGTATTCGTGAGGAAAGGTGCCGATTCAACATGCAGCTAGTGCAAAAAAACTCTGGAAGAAAACAGGGGAATTAACAAAGCTAAGCAGAAGCTGAGAAGGAAAAAGACACAAATGTTTTCCTTAATGCGTGAGGATGGTACAATATGCAGGAAACGGACGGAAATGTTAGAGATTGTCCGAAGATTTTATTCAAAGTTATATGACGACCAGAATCAGACCAGAACAGCAATGCCTACTGAAGAACAAATGCCGGATATCCTGGTGGAGGAAGTGACAAAGGCTATAGACTCGATGAAAAATGGCAAGGCTCCAGGAGAGGATAGTATAACGGTGGAGATGTTAAAAGCTGGTGGTCGGATCTTACATAAAACACTGGCAAAATTATACACAAAATGCCTCAAACAACAAGAAGTACCCAGCATATGGAAAAATGCACAAGTGATTCTTTTACATAAGAAAGGAGCCCAAAAAGCCTCCTATCAGTGGTGTACAAAGTTTTCACCAAGATAATATCCAAAAGAATACTAAAAAAACTTAATGACGCACAACCAAGGGAGCTAGCAGGATTCAGAAGTGGATTCAGTACATTGTATCATATCCAGGTCATAGAAAGCAGGTCATAGAAAGACACAACGAATACACTATGCCACTGTACTTTGTACAGTGCATTTATCTCAAGTACTCTCTGTACTTGGCATTTATCGATTATGAAAAAGCATTTGATTCAATCTCAAAGCGGGCCATAATGTATGCATTGCTTAATCAAGGTGTAGAGAAAGCCTATGTAAACCTACTAGGATCGATATATGATGAAGCTACAGCGACAGTCCACCTTGACGATCTTGAGGTGGGAATAAATGTAGAACGGGGCGTACAGCAAGGGGACGCAATATCGCCTCTTCTTTTCTCAGCCTGCCTGGAAGAAGTGTTCTGTAAGCTGGATTGGGATTAAGATGGATGGAATAAGGATTAATGGTGCTTACTTAAATCATCTTAGATTCGCAGATGATATCGTTCTTCTTTCACAAGACCCAGATGAGCTGCAAAGACACGTACAGGAATTGCAAAGGGGCTGGGGAAACATTTGGCTTGAAAATAAACCAGAAGAAGAGTCAGGTCATGTCCAATAAATTTGCTGAGGACAAAAGGATTTCTATTTTAGGAACGGATTTGGAAGTTATGGATCACTATATATATCTTGGGCAAAGGATTTCAATGGAAGGAGACACCGTCTAGGAGGTGGAACGACGCGTTAAATGTGGCTGGCAGGCATTTGGCAGGCTCAACATAGTGTTTAAGAGCACTACCACTTTGTCTGAAAAGGAAAGTCTTTGATCAGTGTGTCCTGCCCGTTATGACATACGGAAGTGAGACCTGGACACGCACATCACAGTCAGTTCAAAAATTTCGAGTAGCACAGAAGGGAATGGAAAGATGTATGCTTGGCATTACTAGACGGAATAGAAAGACCAGCACATGGATCAGAGAAGAAACGAAAGAGAATGACATCATTGGAAGAATAAAGCAATTGAAATGGAAGAGGGCAGGCCATGTAGCGAGGTGATGGGACGAAAGATGGACCAGGGGGTCCTAGACTGGATACCGTTTGATCGCAAACGTCCACGATGAAGACCGAAAACACGATGAACTGATGATATTATTAAGTATAATGGACCCGAATGGCAAAGGAAAGCTCAGGACCGCAAGAGTTGGAAGCATGCTGACGAGGCCTTCATCCTGCAGTAGATTGATACAGGTTGATGATGATTATGATATATATATACATAGCGCTCGATCTGGCAACGTTCCTGTATTCTCCCTGGGAGGGAAGGCAGGCCAATGTCTAACGAATCTTCAGTATGAGTTTGAATCTCCTAGAATCAGATGGTGGTCCGTAACAATTCAATTCGTTAACCGGATTTTTCTAGTGTGTTCTGCATCACATCAGCATGTTTTTGATCATTGATTCACTCAATCTGGATGTTTTTAACCCTTCAGTGGGCGCACACGGTCTCTAAAGATGAATCCAAAAAAAATATCGTATACAAATACAAAAATTAAAAATTGGGTATAATTTCTAGAGCAACTCAAAATAATAAAATATATAGAATTAATATATCTGAGGTATTTTCAAATTATTTATTAATAAAAAAAACATAATTTTCACATAGAGAAAAATAAACAAAATAATGGCTCATCCTATAAACCTTAACCAAAAGAAACAAATTCCTTATATATAAAGTAACAGTCGGCGGAAAAAAAAAAATTTCACGACCACCCAAATATACAGGGTGTTAGGTAAACATGCAGCAAAAATTAAAGGGGTTATTCCTTGACTTATTCTAAGAATATTTTGTTGTATGATGATTTTTGAAACCCCCTTTGTTTCGAAGATACAGGGTGAACAAAATTTACGACATTAACAACATTTTATTAACAAAAAGTACATGTAAAGTTGCTCAATCTACAATAAATCTTCGAAATGACTTCCTCCAGCCTTGATACAAGCATTCAATCTTCTCGTCATTGACTTCCGAACTGTTTCAAACACACCAGGGTCGTTTCTAATTGAGTTACACCCAGCAATTATCCGATTTCGCAAATCATCCAAATTCTTCAGTGGAGTAGCGTAAACTAATGACTTCAGATATCAACAGAAGAAATAGTCGCACATTCTGTTCCAATTGTACCGTTCTTACAGTCAGTGATCTTCCTGACCCTTCAGTTCGTTTCAATGTGCCTGTTTCACGAAGACGTCGATGAATCTTTTCGAAGATTTTTCGGTCGGGGACATTACGGGCTGGAAATCGTTCACTGTATAATCGCCTAGCTACATACATGAAGTGCATGTCAGTCATCTCGGCGTTTGTATACATTATGATAGAGGACTTCACTCACTATTTAAGACACGTCAAACAGCCAAACGTCACTCAATCTATGTGAACAAATGCAACCGATGAAATCCACTTACTAGATAAAACAGCCGTTCCAAGTGATCGAGATCGAAAAAAAAAATTTTTGTACTTGAAAAACACATTGACGTACACCCTACTTTTATTTACATTAATGATTTCAACAAATATCGAATATGGTCGCAAATTTTGTTCGCCCTGTATCTTTGAAACAAAGGGTTTTTTCAAAAATCATCATAGGACAAAATATTCTTAGAATAGGAGAACGAATAACACCCTGTATATACAAAACAGTGGTAAAAATATATTCTATATATATACATATATATATATATATATATATATATATATATATATATATATATATATATATATATATATATATATATATATATATATATATATATATATATATATGTATATGTATATATATATATATATATATATATATATATATATATATATATATATATATATATATATATATATATATATATATATATATATATATATATATATATATATATATATATATATATATATATATATATATATATATTTACCAGGTGTCCCGTAAGGATGGATCGCGGCCGTATCTTGAAAACTATTTATCCCACAGCTTTGGGAAAAAAAATATTATACTAAAACTGACCGTGAGAAATTCACCAAAAATATTTTTAAGCTTCTAAACCGACCCCAAGAGGGCGTGACGAGCTAAACATTTTTAAAAATCATTTTTTTGTGTATTTTCAAGTGTTAACCAAGTAAGAAAAATTCTCAGTTATAATTAGCAAACTGTCTCCTACAACTTTGTTTTATGACATTTTGTCGTAACTTTGCGAATAAAGAAGTGGGGGGGAGTTTTACCTATTTAGATAAAAAGTCGTCTAATGTCCGTATGCTTAAGCCGATTTTCCTCAATTTGGATTCATTTAAAAGGCAATTGCTGGGACAATGAGATAATCACACATGACTTCTTGTATGAATTTTTTTGTAAAAGTTCGTCTCGTATATTGATTTCATCATGGTAAACTAAAGCCTTCATATGACCCCACAAATAAAAGGCAAACGGATCAATCTCTGGCCTACGAGGTGGTCAAGGAAACTCATCACCACGCCCAATCCATCGATGTGGAAAACGTCCAGTCAAACAATTTCGCACTGCCACAGTGACATGCGGTGGCGCCCCATCTTGTATGAACCACATGTCTTGTCTTAAGTTTAGATTCATACCGTCCAAAAGGTCTAATAAATCATTTTCTAAAAACTGCTCATATTGATTTCAATTCAGTCTTTGCCGAAACTCAAATAGGCCGATTAAAAAATTGTCGATAATGCCGCCCCAAACGTTAATTGAAAATTCGTGCTGAGAATGTCGCTCTTTTGGTAGGTATGAAGTATTTAGGTGGATATGGCGAATTTTGCGTCGAGATTTGGGCGTGTACCCGTACAAAATTCAGTTCACCCAGAAAGTAAAGGTAAACGACCATAGACAGCGTCGAGCATTCGCTAACTGGGCTCTGGAGCAGTTGAAAGTGGACCCTGATTTCGGATGAAAAATCATTTTCAGCGATGAGACCCACTTGAATGGCTATATCAATAAACAAAATTGTCGGATTTTGGTCTGGCGGAGTCATTGGCCCCTACTTCTTACAAAATGAAGCTGACGCCGCCCTAACTGCCACCAACGAGAAGTACAGCTCGATCATATCCAATTTTTTTTGTTTTAAATTGGAAGATATGAATCTCAACGACATGTGGTTTCGACTTGTCCACACAACAATGGATCTTCTGCACGACAAATTCGACGGCATGGTTATCTCGCGTTTCGGAGACAGCAACTGGCCACCGAGATCATGTGATTTAACGCCATTAGAATTTTTCTTGTGGGGCTACGTTAAATCACGGATTTATGCGAATAAGCCGTAAACGATTCATGCCTTAAAAGCCAACATAACCAATGCCTTCAATGATATCGAGCCCGATTTATAGGATCGAGTTCCATGGCTTGTAAACTTATGGGATAACGTTAATAAACTCGTATCCCCCCTGCTAATTATTGCATTGTACTGTATTTTATAATTTACTCATTGTAATTGAATTTACAGATAAATAAATTAGGAAAATTCCAGAAAAAAAACATTTGTATATACAATCAAGTCCCAAAGACGAAAAGGTCCGCTTAATCTTCCACTTAACCCCCACCTCAAATAAATACATAACACCCCCCGTAAATACATTATAAATACATATAATCAATCGACAAAATGTTTGTATTTAATAACAGCTGCTAAATAACATTAGTCTCCAGATACGCTGGATATTTAAATGACAACATTCTGTATCGGAGATGCAATTTTCTACGAGAGAAAACTGTGCAGGATCCCTGCTGTTTTTTAGATTTGTTTTGAACTTTTCAACCTTGTTTGTTCGGCGACCGAGTCGTAGATCTCCAATTAACCTTTTACCTTTTATCCGACTCTCTAAACTTTACTTCAAAATAAAAACACTGTTTTTACAAACTCCTGTTAGATTTAAAATTAGTTGTTGTTTTGTTACTTTGAGTAATGGACTAGCAATTCCACTTCCACTAAATATATAGATTTTCACCATAAGTTTTGATGATTTGTTACCATCCATTACATCGAGAAGGTATTTTATATATTGGATGAGTCACTATGGAATTATGTACTAAAGGAACATAACCTCAAAAATGTTGGATTGACAAATTCGAATGCAGAATGAACTTCCGCTTCGTTTCTCATGGTGTTCGCATCGTGTGAAACGAGGCGAGACTCATCCGCCGTTGTAAATCCACGTGCATCTCGAAATACCTTAATAATTTTACTTTGTTTGGATGGATTTCATCGAGAGAATGTAGTGACGCGAGTCAATGAAGTAGTATTTCGGTGTACCGTCTTTAGTTTATTTTGAAAAATAAGTATATAGTCGGTAGCCTGGATATGGCATAAGAGCCAGACAACCTCTGGGCTGCTAACAAACGATTGCCCCGCAGCAAATCCAAAAGGTCCACTTCAGGTGGCAAGCGAATGCAGAATAAACTGGTGGCACAGCGTTCGACCTGGGAAAACTGTTGATATCCCCTTTCAAGCGGAAGTATGCCAATGACTGATGCGCCTTCAGTACGAGTTTGAGCTTCCTAGAGTGCGTAACCAATTCTATACGTTCAATTCGGATTTGTCTAGTGCCGTTTGAAAACGAGTCACAAAAATTTCGAATGACGTTCGTTTTATTTCGGACTTGGACACAGTGCAACGAAAACTTTTGCAAGGATGAAAGAACCAAGTACGAGATCGGCTTCATTCTATCATCTGCGAGATCAATAGTCAGTAGCTCAATAAGTTCAGCACAGAGAGTGACCATCCTTTGGTACTGAACAGAATGAACTGAACTAAATGAATTTAAATGAACTTTATACAAATATAACAAATATTATCCTCAAGGAAGGCATGGTAGTAGCTAAAAAACCATATCAACAAAGAAAAAACTTAGTGACACGACAATGGATATGTTTAAGAAAAGAAGAACCCTCTTAAATGGAAACAAGCGAGTTACTGTAGCGAATAAAGAGAAGACTGAATAAAGTACTTCGAAAACTGATAAAGGAAAACTTGAAAAAACGTCAAGGAATAAGAATCGAGAACATCATAGAAGACATCAAAACCCTAAGAAATACATCAAAAACCTAATCCTAAAGCAGCGGAAAGGAAAGAAGAACTTCAGTGGAGTAAGGTACGTTAACCAGATCCAAATAAGCCATGATCAAGATAGTAATGCAGTTTTATGGTAAAGTCTATGAATCAAAAACGTGCTAAAGGAACAATCATGGAAGATACTTAGCCAAAAAATAACAATAAACCCAGAAGAAATGACAAACATAAGCGAAAACGAAATATCCAAAGCAGTAAGACAAATAAAGAGAAACAAAGTCACAGGAAAAGATAACATAATACCTGAACTGTTTAATGAAGGAAAAAATGATAAAATATCCCAAAATCCTTATTAATAAATGCTTGACTGAAAAAGATATAACCAGTGACTGGAATGAATCTCTGACAATACTAATTTTGAAGAAAGGTCACGCTTATAACATCGAAAACTATAGACCAATTTCTCTATTGTCACAGCTCTAGAAATTTGTCACCAAAATAATAACAAACAAATTCAACATCAAGTTTGACGATTACCAGCTAGTTGAACAAGCCGGATTCCGTCAAGGGTACAGCACAACGAACCACTTACAAACCCTTAAAATATTGATAGAGAAGATTAATGAATACAATCTTCTTTTGATTTATTCCATATCTAATGTGGGCAATGTGTTCTTTAAATCTCGTTAATATGGATCTTTTCGTTTGCCCAATATATCTTCCGTCACAATCTTGACAATTAGTTTCGTAAATCTCCAGCTCATCATGTTGATCTACTAGATGGGCAATGTGTTCTATAAGGTAGTTCCAGAGCGGTATAATATAATCAGTGTATTTACTATTGTCAGAAATGCGAAGCATCTGCAACCTATTACGCATACTAACTAATATAACTATATTCACGCATACTAACAAATATTTTTGGTTATGATGATCTGGCAATGTTGTACCGAGCACATAAATTTCTCTTTACTCTAATCTCTGAATTAACATCGGAAACTATAGACCAATTTCTCTATTGTCACAGCTCTAGAAACTTGTCACCAAAATAATAACAAACAAATTCAACATCAAGTTTGACGATTACCAGCTAGTTGGACAAGCCGGATTCCGTCAAGGGTACAGCACAACGAACCACTTACAAACCCTTAAAATATTGATAGAGAAGATTAATAAATACAATCTTCCCCTCTATTGTGCATTTGTGGATTACGGAAAAGCTTTTAACAGTATTGAGTTCTGGGTAATACAAGAGAGCGTAATACTGCTAGATTGAGAATAGATTACCACTACAGAATCCTGATACAAAATTTTATCAGAAAATCTGATACCCATACCATAAGAAACCGATTGAAATAAATAGGGAGGTAAGACAAAGTGACACAATGTCTCCAAAACTGTTCATGGTGGCCTTAGAAGACATTTTTAAAGAATTAAACTGGAAAGATATGGGCATGAATATAAATGGCAAACGTTCAAATTATCTGAGATTTGATTTGACAATCTTAAAGGTATTAAAAAATATAAGCTATTAAGATATTAAAAATATAACCGAGAAACGTCTCAGAATGAACTTAACGAAATATATATATATATATATATATATATATATATATATATATATATATATATATATATATATATATATATATATATATATATATATATCATATATATATCATCAGCCCGTATCGATCCACTGCAGGATGAAGGCCTCTTCAGCATGCTTCCAACCTTCACGGTCCTGGGCTTTCCTCTGCCACTCGGGTCCAATATACTTAACGATGTCATCAGTCCATCGTGCTTTCGGTCTTCTTCGCGGACGTTTGCGATCAAGCGGTATCCACTCCAGGATTGCCTTGGTCCATCTGTCGTCCCATCGCCTCGCTATATGGCCTGCCCATCTCCATTTCAACTGTTTTACTCTTCCAATGATGTCACAGACTTTTGTTTGTTCCCTGATCCATGCGCAGGACTTTCTGTCTCGTCTTGTAATGCCAAGCATACATCTTTCCATTCCCCTCTGTGCCACCCGAAGTTTTTGAATTGATTGCGATGTGAGTGTCCAGGTTTCACTTCCGTATGTCATAACGGGTAGAACGCACTGATCGAATACTTTTCTTTTCAGGCAAAGTGGGAGTCTGCTCTTAAACACTATGTTGAGCCTACCAAATATATATATATATATATATATATATATATATATATATATATATATATATATATATATATATATATATATATATATATATATATATATATATTACGATCGGTTTCTGGCCTCAAGCCGTCATCAGCTCGGTTCAAGCTGAACGCCTGGAGACACAGACACACTCCTCAATGTTTCTTCTTCTTCTTCTTCTTCTGTGGTGAAATTTTACACTTTACAAAATTTATTGAGGTTACAAATCTGGATGCACAATCTTTTACAAACCCCTGTTTAAGATACTGTAGTAAGTAGATACTGTACTAGAAATACCATATTTATTGACAGTCGATTTTATTTACTTACTTCTTCTATGACACGCAATATTATGGTTTTAGGAATTTCGCGTCGTTTTCCCTTCTTATTATTTACAAACGGCATTTTCATGCAAGTGGATAAAAAAATATAGTACATTAATGCAGCGTCAAATCAGACATTGATGGACAAATTTGATATCATACGTAAGTTCATCAATGCCTCTAAATAATGATCGAATATTCAGACATGTTTCAGAAAATAATTTAATCTGTAACGAAAAACAAAAAACTGTTCCACCATGTTCACTAAATTGGCTGGAGAATCGGGCCTGCCCGAACCTCCCGCATAGTAACTGCCAATTGCTTCCTCTGTATGCTTTTTCAAGTTAATTTTCGTGTGAAATATTTTGGCATGATTTACAGGTCAATATAAGTTAGGAAACACACAATGGGGAGGAAACAAAAAAACACTTTCTTTCTCGCAGGTCTCTCTTATATTTACTCTGAAATCACGACACAATATTTACAAAGGCACATTCATAACCACAAACAGCTTGTGACAAGCTTGTGACTTTGACAACCGAACGAACGAAATGACAAATAATTTATGGACGGACGGTGTTGCCAGTGAGCAAACTAACTACCATCGTAAAAAAATTGAAAACCTATAATGGAATTTGAATTACGCAATGGTAACCATGTCTCTTGACTACCCATCCCTCTCCTACCTCCCCTAAATGAAGGTTCTGTATAAACCAAGCACATCTTAAAATGCTTTATAGTTTCTTAAATTAAATTAAACTTCTATTAAATTCCATCAAAAAAATAAAAGGAAAAACTAAAGACGAATCGTTTGATTCATCTTTTAATTAATTTGAAAAAATAATTTAGAGTATTTATACCGGCCAAAACCGGAACTAATTTCCACCGTTCAAATGCAAATTGTTTAGGATCTCCCAGTGGTGGACAATGGGTAGTTAAAATTTTATTCCGGAATTGTAATATATGCAGATTTTTTCTCGAACTAAAAATTCTCCATCGGCCAATTTTAATTTCAAATAGTTTTAAAGCGAATCTGAAGATTTTTATCAGATCCTCGCGAATAACATAGATAATTATCTTGAAATAAATTGAAACCAAGAAAGTTTTAATAAATATGAAGTTTCTATACATTTTTTCTTTTTTGGTAGTGTCTTCATATTCCAGGTCAATTTTATACCAGGTGTGGCGGATACTAATTCTTATTTTTTTCTTTAAAATATTAATTTAATTTGGGGGAAAGGTAAAAAATGGTTTATTCAAAGTAAGCTGCTGCACATTTTTTTCATCGTACTGGTAATTTGTGGATACCCTTCTAGAAAAACCGTAAATCTTTGGAGGTGGTCCAGTCATTAAGCAATTTTTTCGACATCTTCGTAATTGTTGAATTGTTTGATGGAAAATGCGAGAGACATCGATGAAAACAAGTGGTAGACAGGATCAATTCTTCTGTTGGAACCTTTGGTGTGAAATACTGAAGAGATTTACCACTAAACACCAAAACGCTTTTTTGAACTGCTCGACTCACGTTTCGCTGACCATGTTAGCATCATCAGGAGATGATTTAATCTAATTCTAAACTATATTCTATTTATATGATAATCCTACCTAATGAAGCGTGTAAAAGTTATGAACCGTGAAGTTTACTGAGCCTTACATTATTAATTAAAAAAAGTCGAATGAACAGTATAGGTCCTTTATCCCAGTTTGTGATTTTCTTACATTTTCTATTTGAATGTTTTCATGTGCATCTAAAGCCCTATTGTTATTTACACTTTTTACCAGTCTTAAATTTATATTTTTTTATATTGTGCTCATGTTCGATTACATGTTGAGCAACACAAGATTTTTGATTTATTCCATATCTAATGTGGGCAATGTGTTCTTTAAATCTCGTTAATATGGATCTTTTCGTTTGCCCAATATATCGTCCATCACAATCTTGACAACTAGTTTCGTAAATCTCCAGCTCATCATGTTGATCTACTAGATGTAGTAGATGTGTAGATCTACTAGTAGGGCAATGTAGTTCCAGAGCGGTATAATATAATCAGTGTATTTACTATTGTCAGAAATGCGAAGCCTCTGCAACGTATTACGCATACTAACTAATATAACTATATTCACGCATACTAACAAATATTTTTGGTTATGATGATCTGGCAATGTTGTACCGAGCACATAAATTTCTATTTACTCTAATCTCTGAATTTACTTAATCTCTCTTTAGACCATATATATAATACTACTATATTGCTAATATCTGTAAGTGGAGGTGTCACGGACTAAGTGAGACAGCAAACTTCTTTTTCTCCTACTGGACCCCTTGTGCGCAAATATGCCAATAAATAAACATGACACAAAAACATAAAAATATGCACACTGACGCACGTTTATAAGCATACTCAATTCTCGGACATGCGCAAAAGACTCAAAGTAGTAGTGAAAGAAACAGACGCATATATGTCTACGCAGACGTCTATATGACCGTAATGATTTCGCCGATCTCCAGACTTTGCTAGCAATATAGTAGTATTGCTACTTTTTTTAATTTAATTTAAAAACATTTCTCTTTACTCCCCCATTTTTTTTAAATTTTCGCGAGAGATTTTTTTAATATAACAGAAAAGTTGTATGAAAAGTAATACAACAGAAAAAAAAACAAAGAGTGACCCTGAAAATTGCAATTTTTGTTATTAAATATCTCGCGTTCTAAACGGTCAAAAAAATATAAACTTCAGGATTTATTAGTAAATGTTATTCTTAATCTGACAAAAAAATGGGCAAAATCTATCGAAAAGGGGTTTTACTCTGGAACCACCTTAAATCTCGTTAATATGGATTTTTTTGTTTGCCCAATATACCTTCGATCACAACAAATTAACCATATTAACGAAATTTAAAGAACGCTTTGGGGAGAAATGAAAAATCTTGTGTTGCCCACCAGGCAATGAAACATGAGCACAATATAGATAACAGAAATTTAAGAGTGATAAAAAGTGTAAACAATAATAGGACTTTGGATGCATATGAAAGCATTCAGATAGAAAAATGCAAGAAAATAATGAACCAGGAAAAAGCACCTATTACTTACTGTCAACTTTTTCAATTATTAATGTAAAGGTCAGAAAACTTCACGGTTCATTTTGTTTTTGTTCCCTTTTTCTTGTATCCTTTTTGTAAACGCTTCATTAGCTGGGTACTACGCTTCATAGGTAATAGGTTAGCAATTCGGGTTCTCATATAAATAGAACGTAGTTTAGGTTTAGAATTAGATTAAATCATCTCCTGATGATGCTAACATGGTTAGCAAAACGTGCGTCGAAAACTTGATTCGGTGTATAGAGGTAAATCTCTTTGAATTTAGCGTACAATTTTTGTGTAGAAGCCTATTCTAAGCGGATCAAGCACGCCATAATGGCTTTGGCAGAGGCAGTGAAAGAGGCACGCTCTAACATAAAATGTTCGAGGAAAGAGAATGAGGAAGAATATTTAAATATAGAAGGCCAGCTTTGTGGTCTTAGGATAGCAGATTAATGGTAAAAATTTCAAAACTTTAAACGCGTTTTTCTCGAAAAATGATTTTTCAAAACGACCCGCAGTATAACTCCAACAATTTCCATTCTTTTCATGCGAATTTTTAACAATATCTTTAAAATAACATGTTGAAGTGAAGTACGTAAGGAATTTTCGATAAGTTAATTTAAACATTATTTATTTACAAATAATTGCCCTTTTTTTGTCGAAAAATTAAATTAAAATAAAATTTACACCAGTTACACTGCCTCGCAAGAATGACTCCAGAATATACTTAAATATATGCCTAATAACTTCCTTAAATATTATGCTGCCAGTTTACAGCAGAAAAGAAAATCAAATAATATTTTCACAGCCTTTGTAAAGGAAAAATTCCGAGTACTTTTTATACAGAACCTATATGGCAACTTTTTGGAAAATATTATTCAGGTTCCTCTTTTTTGTCTTCTTGTTTATTTTCTTCTTCTTCTCAAATAGTTTACGTCATTGTTTTTCTTTTATTAGTTCAATATGCACGTGTGTCCAAAAGTTTCAATTATTCAAACATTTCACTTTTTTTATCGATATTAAATTTTTCTTTTATTCGTTTACGTAATCACAATTTTATTACAACTCTTACTGGTACCAAATAGAACTCGACACCAGATGAACAATGTATGTAAAATTGATTTATTATTTTGGAGTAAAAAATGACAATGTACCAATTGCCTTCAACTTTCAATAAAACTAATAAGTAGTACTTACTCCATGGGTCTGTATGCATGCCTGTAAACGAAGTGGCATGCTGCCGAATAAATTATCAATTTATGCTAGTGGAATTATCTCCCGTTCTCCAAGAGCAGTATCTTTTAGTTCACGCAAGGTCAGTTTCACTGTAATCAAATCCATCACCCACTGCGTCTCGAAACAGACGCACGACAGGATTTAAAACTTCCTCGATGTACACAGCACCAGTGACTCTTCCCTTCGGGGCCAGTAAACGTGTCCGTGTACCCGTCATAATACCACCCCAAAACATCACGCTCCCACCTTCAAATGGGATACATGGTTGAGCTGTTTCTAGTTGGGCTTGTCGACCTGGAGCTCTCCAAACTAGTGTTGTTCATGAATCAGAAACCAAGCCTATTCTCGTCTCACGGAGAACATTACGTTATTCCAGTTAGAACTACGACCGACCCTTTCTTGAGCCCATTGCATCTTACATTTTGTTGTTGAAGGGTTAGTTTGGGAGCACGTAAAAGTATTTTGCGATGCAAAATTACCGCTTCCAGTAGGCATGTTATAGGTTGACGTTAAACATTTAGCCCTTGAAGTCCAACAAGCTCCCTTTATATGCCACTTGTAGATTCCAGATGATTTCTTCAAGCTTTCATTGATATCTACCGGTCTTGTACAGCTATTGTACATCATTTTCTACAACTTCTGCGGCGATCTTTTACATTATTTGTCTCTTGGAATTTTTTATGAATTTTCGATACAGCACTTCTATTTTCATACGGTCCATCACAATTTTTAGAGTATCATAGGCGTAGATATCCTGTTTGTAAACATTCCAAACTTTTGTACATGTGTATGTCTGATAAATAAAAATAAAAACTTAACATATTCAACTATTAAAAAAATATATAAAAACCTAATAAAACTTTAATTCTAGCTTCTCCCTTGACAAATGTCGCGAAGAAAAAAAGAAGGGGAATCGAAACAAAATAGGATTAATTATGTAATAAACAATCGTCGAGGGCTTAACTTTTAAATAGTCGGAGAGCGAAGCAATTCTTCCAGACATTAGCTTCCATTTAACAAAAAGTCTTTCTTTCTACCCCGTCTGGCTCATCGACCTTTCCGGATCTCCGGATTATTTTCATTGCTGAAAAGGGCTTTCGGCCCGAGTATACTTAGCATTATGCCGTATGATGGTTATGATACGGAACGATGGCAATTTTTGGGTTTTCAAGATCAATTCCGAATTTTTTACCATGTTCTTGATATCTATCTTTATAATAGAATTCCTAATCCGATTGAAATGGATGGTAGATGAGTGGTTCAAATAAAAATCTAAAATATTTTTATTAACCCATTTATTGAACAGAATGGATATGAGAAGGTAAATCAAAAAGTTTTCGGTCTAAAATAGACATTCAGTTACGAAAGCGAGTAAAGTTTTCAAATATATAGAGATAAATTGAAAAGTCGGATATTTTTTGTGACTTAATTAATTTCGTTGTTAATGTGATGTAGGGGAAGTCCAGGCAAAGTAACACCTTAAGCTTTCCGTGAATATTGCCGATAATGTATAATAGAGAAAATTAAAAGAATTATCTGAAATTAGTCTTGATTTAGTCAACTTTCAAAAAGTGTTAACAATTTACCTTAATTCTAGTTTAATTAGTTATTAAAACATAAAACATAAACATTAAAAAAAAACATAAAAATCATTTCAACATTTTAGGTCAGAAATTATCACAATTAATACAATTATCACAAAAGAATCATCAGTTTGTTCAAATTCTGAACCCTCTACGTAACACCATTGGAACAGTTGGATTTCCATCTTCTTCAATAAATATTTCACCTCAGAAAACGTATAAGATATCTTTGAATTTCTCGATTTTCTTCTCTGGCTAATTTCTTGGGGTTTTTTAAAAGTCTTCTTATTTTCTTTGGCTGTCATTGTTTTCTTTACCAGCCTTCTTAAGAACCTTAGTTGAATCATCATCTAATTTCTTCATAACATTCTTAACTTTCGCTTTTTTAAATTTTTGCTTTCATTTTTCCTTAATAGGTGAACCAGCGTGCCATCAGTGCCATGGATTTCTTTTGGGGTCTCTGATCGTGTTGTGATGAGAGGATCTTTGCGGGCTTCATATATTTTAAGAGCACTAGAAGTCTGAGGCCGAGAAGGGCTAGAGACAGCTCCAACTGTTGATGAAATAATCTCTGCTAGAGAATTTGGTGAATCGGAGATCGGTGCATTGGAGTCTTGAATGCGGTTTAAAGTTAAATTCGGTTGACCAGAAGATTGCCTTGTGGCTAAGACTATACCTGACTCAGGTTCATTAATCCCTTTTAGTGAAGGCATAGTTTTAGCGAGATTCGAAGAATGTTTGCTTGAGAATATGGCATCCATAACCGATCTAGCTGGTTGATCACTACATGTTTTTGAACATTCCAGGTTCTGGAAAATCACCACGAGCATCGCTATGGATTTCCTGGAAAACTCCAGCTCGAGAATTCAAATTGTTGTATCTGCCTGCAAGTACATCAGCTGGTTCAAAATGTTCATTCCCGAAAGCGTGTTGAAATTCCACGTCTTAACGATCTGGATGGGCTTTTTGGAAAATGTTAATCTCTCGTTATCGTGCGTTTTCAGTGGTGCATACACGAGTCTCTGGCGAAGTTCCATTAAGAAATCTTGGCTGTATCTATTTTCTTGAAAAAATTAGAAATGGTGAAAGAAAACATCTAGATGCATTGTAATAGGCGATGGTCGTTGTCAATTGGCTGCGCTCTGCTCTTGCAACCATATCAAACTATTTTTTTCCTTTTACTGGGAGGTCTTTTGGCCGCTTATTAGTGGTCGTTGATATACCGATTTTATGCATGTTGTACAATTTGGAGGTTTCAATATTATTTTTCTCTTACATAGTTAGTACGGCTTACTTCACCTCGGTTGGATCATTTTGTCCTAACTACAGCTGTTCTAGCCAATCATTTCCAGCTCTTTCATATTTACCCCAACTTTCTGGGTATTTCAACTTGATATCTTATTGCCTATATGAATGCTAAATTCTTAAATTCATCGCGAGTAAGTCTAGAGAACTTGCCATACATGTCTTTACGGTGTCACTAACTCTATTTGTTGAAACAGGATGGAATCGACCCATCTGTGCAGAACCAGTTCCACTTTTGACATCCCTATATAAGCTGGCGTATGCTAAATCGTACTTTTTTGCTGGTTCTTTGATGAATTCTCCAGCTTTACATACGTTTATTGCTGTTTGCATGACGTATTCACTTCAAAAAACCTTGCGTCGTATTTTTTTGCATTTATTCACCTTCTACATTCTTCTTCATTTCGTCAAGAAATATGCAGATTATTATATACAGGGTGATTCAGGAGGAAATGTCATTTTTTCAGGTATATATTCAGCGATCGAAAATGAATATAAAAATTTCTATAAACATGGGTCCTTTTCTAAACTATTACAGAGATACAGCGGTAAACATGTTTATGTAGTAGTCCATAGTAGCAGCAACCATTGTTTATACCAAATTGTTTTAAAGTTATTTCATTATGTATTCATTATTCGCTTATCGTGAATATGCTGAATATGTGAAATCGCACGATCTCCGAATATTAGCGTCGTTTTCCGAATCGGAGATTTCCAGATAGAAGGGTTTTTGAACAAGTTTTTATCACTGCTGGAGAATCTAGTATATTTCCAAGTGCAAGAATTGTATCTGAACGGCAATTGAAATTTGATCCTGAACAAGAATAGGCAATCCTTGACATCGCTAAAAATATTCCAAGTGTAAGTACAAAGCGGATTGCAAATATTTGCAAATGACACAATCGTCTTCTTGGAGGACCCTTCATGAATTGTTTATATCCATTTCATTTACAACCGATTTAACATTTACAAAATGGTGATTTTGCGTTAGCAAAGGGCATTAAGGGCAAAACTGCATTAGGGTATTAAGATGAACCAGCAAGTGTACCAACAAAAGGTAATAAACGATACGTTGATCCCGTGGACACCCAAACAACAATGACACCCAAACAACAATTCTTCGCAACAATGGCCTCCATTCTCACCAGACTTGAATCCGATGGACTTCTCCACATGGTTCATTTTGGAATCTAAGATATCAAGAAAAAAATTTGAGAGTTTGAACACATTGAATTGTCGGTTCGTCGAGAAACGACAGTTCAACAGACTCACATTCGTACAGCGTACAATTCATTTATAGCAAGAATTGATACCATCATCCGCGCCAAAGGTGGCCATATTGAACAGTAAGATGCTTTTCATCAAATTTGATCTATTTTCAACATTTAATTCTTTTATTGGAACCTTCGGTACAAAACACTAAACTCGAGGAGATTTACCACTAAACCACCATGCTAGCATCCTCAGGAGATGATTTCATCTATAAAAATCTCTTCGAGTTTAGTATTGTCAACATTGTCTAAAAATATTAAATAAAAATATTCAAAATTGACAAAAATGCTTGAAAAATACTAATGGTAACCCTTTGAGTGACGGATCCTGTATTAATGTATTGAGACATTTTCAAGCAAAAAAAAAAGATAAAACATCAGTTCATATTAAAGCAAAGATTGCTTGTCAATAAATTATTGGCTTATAAGTGTTTTAATAATATAAATATAAGATTTTTCTAGTGCGCTTGAAATTTAAATTAACTTAAAACAACAACCAAATTAGACGCGTTGAAACAATTTATTTCATGTGAAATAGCATTCAATGGCATTAATGTTTGAAAAAAATTTAGAGCGAATGTCCGCTGCGGTACTCCTGACAAAGCACATTCTATGAATTTAATTTCCGAACACTTTTTTCAAGCAATTGTGGTCGTATGTCCCCAATTGTCCGAGTTATGTTGGTTTTCAAGGCGTCAATAGCTGCTCGTTTATCGGCATAGACCAAATATTTTACATATACCTAAAGGAAATAATCTAGGTATTAAATCACATGACCTGTGACCAATTAAGTGGTCTGTTATTCGAAATAATTTTTTACCGAATCGTTTCCTTAGTGGATCGATTGTTGCGTTGATTGTATGGAACCACATTTCCTCCAGATCAATACCATTCAAATTCGGAATTAAATATTCATTGATCATCGTTCTCTAATGATCCCCATTAAACAACGAATTGGTAAATTACCATGATGCCATGATTGCCATGATGACATTTACCATGATGATTAGACAGCGACTCCTATCGGAAGTTGGTACACCCTAAAAAAATTACCCTTTATTAACCCGAATTTTATAATTCTCTTATTATTATTATTATTATTCACGTGTAGGCCCTGGTGGACCACGCGAAGTACAATTAGAGGCGTTTGTTGTTGTTTGCCTTCCTTTCCGCTCATACTAATTTCATTCTTTCGCTATGACCTTTTTTCCTTTCGTCAGACCAAGTTGTTCCAGTCTTCCTACTTTTTTCTCTCTGGCCAACCTTCCAAACGTCAACCTTATATCTGAAACAGCCTCTATCTTGAATTTCACTTTGTGTAATATTTGCTGATCTTAGGTCCTCTTTAATTGCAGCAATACATTTAATTATTTCTACTTTAGCTCTACTCCTATTTTCATAAAATTCGACTATTTGTCTAGTTAGCCTACTCGGATTCATCCGTTTTATGTGTCCGTAAAACTTAAGTCTTCTTTTTCTCATATCGCTATGTATATCTGTGTATTGTTTGACTTCTTGGTTTTCTCGAAGTCGGTATGTTGTGCTATTTATTTGTTTGGGGCCTAGGATTTTTCTTTCCTTCTTTTCAATGTTCTCGATGTCTCTCTTTCTATTCAAAATGAGCGTTTCTGCCCCATATAGACATTCTGGCTTGATAATTGTAATGTCTCAGTTTTGTGTTTTTAGATAGGCATTTTTTGTTGTAAATATTTTGTGTAAGTTTCAATGCCGTTTCCATTTTTTGACATCTACCCTTATTGGCCGCTTTTTCCAATCCGTTTTTCATGATTATTTCACCCAAATATTTGAATTGAGAGACTCGTCTGATGTGACCATATTTTTGTTTTTAGAAATGGTGTTCTTAGTCTATTGCAGGTCATGTATTGTGTCTTTTCAAAGGAAATTTGAAAGGAAATTTGGAGTCCTACCTTTTCTGCTGTTTCTTTTAGGATTTCAATCTGTTTCTGTGCCGTTAATACATCTTGAGCCAAAATTGCTAGATCATCAGCAAACGCCATACAATCAATTTTGATGTTGGTTCTTCCCAGTTTAATGGGCTGGTCAATATTCAGGGCCGACTTTTTTTTACGCCACTCCTGTATTACTTTTTCTAGAACACATTTAAATAAGAGTGGCGAGAGTCCATCCCCAGTTTTAATTTCGAAGGGCTCTGAGATGTCACCCATGTAACTTTTGACCTTGTGTTAGTTAACGTTGCTTTAATAATTGCCAGCGTTTTCAGATCTAGTCCTTGTTCTTTCAAGATTTAGAATAAAGATTCGCGGTAAATAGAATCATATGCTTTTTTGAAATCCACAAATGTACAGACGAGGTTTTTATTGTACAGTTTTTGATATCTTAGGATCAACTTTAGATTCAGGATCTGTTTAGGGCAGGATCTGCCCAGTCGAAAACCTGCTTGATATTCACCAATTTTAGGTTCTAACTGTCCCTGTTCTCTGTCTAGTAGACATTCAGATAGAATATTCTAACAAACTGGGAGAAGAGATATCCCTCTGTAGTTGTTTACATCCGTTCTATCTCCTTTCTTGTGTAGTGGATGGATTAGAGCATCTTTCCAATCTTCCGCAATCCATTCGGTTCGCCAAACTTCTTGTAGAATTTTGGTTATTTCCTTGATTGTATCTGGACCAGCGGATTTAAAAAGTTCAGTAGTGATTCCATCTTAAACAGAAGCTTTGTTATTTTTAAGCCGCTTGATTTGCCTAATTATTTCATCTTCATTCGGTGGTAATGAATCTGGGTTTGTTTGTTTAGGGCTTAGTGTTGGTAATTTATTTAAGGGCTCAGGACAGTTTAGTATTTGTTCAAAATATTTCGCAAGTTCTTTGCAATTGTCTCGATTATTTAGAGCTAATTGTCCGTTTTCCTTTTGGAAGCAAAGACTTTGCGGTTGATAGCCTGTTAATTAAATTTTAAATGTTTTGTAAAAATTTCGCGAGTTATTTTTTTGGAAATCTTTTTCTATTTCATTAAGTTGATTGTTTTCATATTTTCTTTTAGTTCGTCTAATTAGCTTCGATGTTTCTTTTCTTACTTCCAAAAAAATGTTATAGTTTATTGCTGTTTTTTGACTATTACAATCTTTGAATGCTTTACTTCGGCTTGATACTGCTTGCTCGCAAAACTTCATCCCACTACGGATGTTTCCTACGTTTTTGTAAAGGGACCAACTTTAAGGCTGCTTTAATAATTTTTTGTTTCAATTCTTGCCAGTTCTGTACTGATTGTTTATCAAGCTCTTCTGTTAGGGCTGGTTTTATTTTCGTTGGGTCGAACTTTGGTATTAGCAGTTTCTTTTGAATAAGTTTTCGAGGTTTTAAGCTAAGTTTGATTCTAGTCAAGTAGTGATCCGTGTCTATGTTAGCCCCTTTCCTGACTTGAACATTCAAAATCTCTTTATAATTGGGGTACGAAATTGCAACATGGTCAATTTGAAATTCATCCATGTACGTGTTTGGGCACCTCCAGGTCTTTTGTTTTGTTACTTTCTTCTTAAAATAGGTTGACATTATTTTTAGGTTAAACTGCGAACATAGTTCAATCAATCTTCTACCACTATGGTTAGTCCATTTATGAGCGGGAAAACTGCCGACTGTTTTCATGTACTTTTTTTCTTTCCCTAGTTGGGCGTTATCACCCAATAGGATTTTTACATGGTTAGAGTGAATTTTAGAGATAGTCTTTTCCAGAATTCCCCAGGACTTATTTACTTTTTCTGGATTAGATTTATTTTCTTCCTTAACTGGGAGGTGTGCATTGATTAATGTATAGTTTTTATTAGCACGCTTGAGAGATAGTGTCATAAGTCGATTATTTACTGGCTGGACATTAGTTATATCATCTATCAATCTCGTTTCTTGCAAAGCTAAAATTTGAAATTTTTGCAAATTTTTTGATAATTTTAACCTACCACACCTGTTGATCACCACATCAACAATTTACGAATGCTACCTGTAGCGATCAAGAATTTGTGAACGCTACAACCCATTGATCATTTTTCGACATAATCTTCTCCACGCTCTACACATTTTTCCCAGCGGTTTAGAAGCTTGTGAATTCCTTGCTCGTAGAAACTTTGAGTTTGGATCATCAGCCAAGTTCTCAACATCTTGAACATTAGGATTTTTACATGGTTAGAGTGAATTTTAGAGATAGTCTTTTCCAGAATTCCCCAGGACTTATTTACTTTTTCTGGATTAGATTTATTTTCTTCGTTAACTGGGAGGTGTGCATTGATTAATGTATAGTTTTTGTTAGCACACTTGAGGGATAGTGTCATAAGTCGATTATTTACTGGCTGGACATTAGTTATATCATCTATCAATCTCGTTTCTTGCAAAGCTAACATTTGAAATTTTTTGATAATTTTCTTATTATTTTATAATTTCACAAGAAGTTCTATCGAAAAATACACAAGAAACGCCAAACTGTCTTATGTTACCTAAGCGAGTTCAAATACGATAACGAATCAAATATAAACCAGAATTGTTTTATACATATTTATTATTTACAAAATAATACAAAAACCTTGTGACCTATTATTTTCTCTTTTGAAACAAAATAAAAAATATATAGATCACAGCGACGGCAGCTGTTCGCCGGGAGCACCGGGAAGAAGGTCCAGGACAGAATGAAGCCACGACAAAAGTTGAGCGCCACCCGGTTACTTCGTATATCAGAAAAGACCCTGGAACCGGGAAGGGGTCTATCCTAAATAAAACGGTTTACTAGAATTTTATACATATATATTATAAAAGCACACTCAAAAAAGAACGACACAAAGCACACAAAAAAGGAATAACTAAAACTATCAAACAAAAGACACGAGAAGGTTTATGGAAGGTGGTTCTCCAAACCATACCGTGAAAGAAATCAAAAATCAAATACACAGCTCTGAATTACACCAGCTGGTCTCTATGTCCCTATACTTACAAATCAGAGGTTATTTCCTCTATTCTGAAAATAGTAAAAAGATAGGTATATAACGCTAGGGTAGCCAAGAATGGTCAGACGGCAAATAGATACAAAATATAAGATGATAACGTGACCATTATCAGTATAAGAAATTATGGTAATAATGTATTTGTGAAAAATAACTGGTAATTGCAATCCTTAACGGTACATGAAAATATAATAAAAAAATGTTTATCTGGCCTTATTTCCTGATGTTGTCTATCCTTGCCTATCAAGGTACTGGGTGTCCAAAAACACTGAGTACGACTGCGGGCAGTCCAGTATCCCTATGCGGGGGTCCCGAAATAATCTCGATCTGACCAGCCGGTTACTCTGCCATGTGGCCCCAAAAAGGTGTAAGGTTTCCACAATGGTCGGGCTCTGTAATAGGTGGTCGTTCAATGGCCTGATGTCTGTTGATCGGATTCTCTGCTGCCGGGTCGTAAAACCCTCTATAAGAATATCAGAAAAATCAACCCAAGCGTGACTTGGCCAGCAAACCTACGTACCTCGGTCGGAAGCTTAAGGCGCGAAAACGTCCGCTCACCTGGAGATTTGGAGTTAGACTGTCTTGCATTGTCCCAAGGATACCGAAGCTCTTTCAGTTAAGAATTTGTCCGCAATAAACCTACCAGTGATGATCAACAATTTACGAATGCTACCTGTAGCGATCAAGAATTTGTGAACGCTACAACCCATTGATCATTTTTCGACATAATCTTCTCCACGCTCTACACATTTTTCCCAGCGGTTTAGAAGCTTGTGAATTCCTTGCTCGTAGAAACTTTGAGTTTGGATCATCAGCCAAGTTCTCAACATCTTGAACATTTTGTTGAATCGTACATCAGTTCATCTTTCAAAAAATAATCACAGAGTGACAAATCTGGATTGTATGGAGGGAGTTCATTGATTTCCCAATGCATATTCTCCAGTTTTTCCTTCGTCAAAACCGAACCCATCGGGCACTGATTTTATTGAAGCCATGATGATTTCTTATGATTGTTTGAGCTAATAGCCACCTTTAAAGCGATTTCGTGAATAGTAAACCGCCGGTCATCTTCGATAGAGTCGCGAGCTGCAGCAATGTTGTCAGCAGTGAGACTTGACCTGGGGCGCCGATTATGACTTACATTTACCACACTTTTTCGTTCACTCTTAAACTAGTTGACCCAACCAAACGCTTGGGTCTTATACGGGATATCGACCCCATACTGAACCTTCAACCTAGTTAATATTTCAGATGGTTTAACGCCTTTCTTGTTTAAAAACTTTATTATAACCCGTTGTACAACGGATGGTGCAATCTGTTGCTCACTCATGGCTGTACTGACAAAAGAACTGAGTGAAACTGCTCACCAAACATTTCCCCCATTCCTAATACTGCAACGACTTACACTGATAACGCTCTCGTGATTAGCTGAGGAAAGTAATTGTAAAATTCAGATTTATATTCGATTCACCCTCGTATAGCCTACCTAAAAAAAAAAGAAATATCGAGAAAAAACATTAGAGCCCCATTCTCTTCTCTTCGAGTGCAATTTTAACATACGATCTGAACAGACGCCTTTAAAACCTTTCGAAACGATGATGGCGTCAAATTCAGTTGCTATCTGCCTTATGTTTATATCCGTCTACCAGCACACAAAAACGTCTACCTACCAAATGGAGCCTAATTTAAAAAAATGATGGCAAATAATGGAAAACTAAAGTAACCTTCCTTAAAAGCCCCGTCATTAAAGAGTATTAGGTAGAAAGGTGAAAAGGCAAAACGAAAACCGACAAGGAATTTTTAAGCTTTATTTCACACAGATCCCTCTGTCTTTGTATTCTTTGCGTTTCGATGGAGCCGTGAAAAATGATATTTCCGAATCACGGTTTTGTACGATTTAGTACTGTGGGGGGCAAATGTGTCTGTAATTTCCTTCATTTCCTAGAGAAAATGATGAAGTTTCGATATAAATGTATACAGTAGTGAAGGAAAACTATTGATTTTTACACTCCAAGGCCAAATCCTATAAATTATTTTACTATTTCTCGTATTATTAATTATGCGGGGTTTAAGCGAAACTACTATTTTCGCGAAAAAACTGGTTTAAATTTTTTAACAACAACGGCCACGTTTATTTTCTGCTTCTTTATTTCGATCAATCGTAATACAGTTTTTATTGCATTAACAACTTAAAATATTATTAGTTTCCGCTTGAATTTGATTTGTTGTATATATGGGGCGTTCCATGTTAAATCGATCACTTTTGAACCCGATCCATTTTGATTTTCTTAAAATTTAAAGCACAAAAAAAATGATAATAAAGAATCTGCAATTCTAAAAGGGCAAAAACTTTTATTCATATTTTTTCTGCCCATCTCTTATCGTTCTTACAACTACATGTCGATAACAATGAGGCACAGGACAGAAAGTATCGAAAAGTTTTTAAAAAATAATATTGGTTAAATACAAGATGATTATTTATTAGTTGAACAAATAAAATTAAATAAATAAATAATAAATAATTAAATAAATAAATGTATAATAATTTAAATATATAAGCAAAACTGAATAATTTAAAAATAATAACTTAAATAAATAAGTGAAATATGAGTTAAATAGATAAAATAGTTAAATAAGAATTATAAAAAATTTATATTTTTTCTGTCCATCTTTCATACAAAACAAAACCTGTACTTACAATTTGGCGAACGGCACAGCTCAATCACGACGCGATCACGCAAAAGTACCTCGATTAAAGTGAATATTTAAATCAGGTTGTATAATAATCTGAATGGGATGCAAGTGGATACGTTTTTTTTTTGCTAATAAACAATCTAATTTGGAACGTGTAATGTTCACCTATATATATATATATATATATATATATATATATATATATATATATATATATATATATATATATATATATATATTTATATATATATATATATATATATATATATATATATATATATATATATATATATATATATATATATATATATATATATATGTATATATATATATATATATATATATATATATATATATATATATATATATATATATATATATATATATATATATATATATGTATATATATGTATATATATATATATATATATATATATATATATATATATATATATATATATATATATATATATATATATACGAGATTAAAATAAGTAATAAGTAAAAGGATTGAGATCACACCCCTTGAATATATTTACAGCTTAAGGGATCTTCAGTATCAAGTATATCAATAAACCCGCCTCTTTGTTCCCTGTCTGTTCTTCTCACCATGATGAAATTTTATTCCTTCCTTTTCCTCTATTAACCACGGTATTTTATAATGCCTAAAACTAAATCTCTGATTAACAGATTCGTAAATTGAACAGAGTTGCCAGTATTTATAATAAAACCTTTATTAAATGCGGCGAGAGGTTTTTGTAAACTTGCAATATTACAACAGCGGATCATAAACAGTCGACAATTGTGTTCAACTTAAACAATCGTTGCTACCTCATCATCGTTTTTGTCGATGAATCGATTACAGATTATTTCTGCTCGTTTGTCCGATAACTTGAATCCAGAGGTTGGTTGTAACATTTAATAATGGCTAAAGCGTTCGATCACTATGTTACATTATATTCGGTTATTTAACCTCATTCGATTTATTAGCTGAGCCAAATCTGATACAAAATCGATTAGAATTGAGTCTACGCTCGGTTTCCTTTTACTTTACGGAATTTATAATATTTATATTACATTATTAATATTAAGTTAATATATATATATATATATATATATATATATATATATATATATATATATATATATATATATCATCATCATCATCATCATCAGCCCGTATCGATCCACTGCAGGATGAAGGCCTCTTCAGCATGCTTCCAACCGTCACGGTCCTGGGCTTTCCTCTGCCATTCGGATCCAATATACTTAACGATGTCATCAGTCCATCGTGCTTTCGGTCTTCTTCGCGGACGTTTGCGATCAAGCGGTATCCACTCCAGGATTGCCTTGGTCCATCTGTCGTCCCATCGCCTCGCTATATGGCCTGCCCATCTCCATTTCAACTGTTTTACTCTTCCAATGATGTCACAGACTTTTGTTTGTTCCCTGATCCATGCGCAGGACTTTCTGTCTCGTCTTGTAATGCCAAGCATACATCTTTCCATTCCCCTCTGTGCCACCCGAAGTTTTTGAATTGATTGCGATGTGAGTGTCCAGGTTTCACTTCCGTATGTCATAACGGGTAGAACGCACTGATCGAATACTTTTCTTTTCAGGCAAAGTGGGAGTCTGCTCTTAAACACTATGTTGAGCCTACCAAATGCATGCCAGCCACATTTAACACGCCGTTCCACCTCCCGGGCGGTATTCCCCTCCATGGAAATCCTCTGCCCAAGATATACAAAGCTGTCCACAATCTCTAAATCCCTTCCTAAAACTGAAATTCTTCTGTCCTGAGCGAAGTTATTGAACATAACCTGACTCTTTTTCAGGTTTATTTTCAAGCCAAATGGTTCGCCAGCCCTTTGCAGTTCTTGTATGCGTCTTTGCAGCTCCTCTGGGTCTTGTGAAATGAGAATAATATCATCTGCAAATCTAAGATGGTTTAAGTTGGCACCATTGATCTTTACCCCATCCTGTTCCCAATCCAGTTTACGGAATACTTCTTCAAGGCCAGTCGAGAAAAGAATAGGCGATATTGCGTCACCCTGCCGTACACCTCGTTCTATATTAATTCCCACTTCAAGATCATCAAGGTGAATTGTGGCTGTAGCTCCATCATATATCGATTCTAATAGGTTTACATAGGCTCTCTCTACACCTTGGCTAAGCAGTGCATCCATTATCGCATGCTTTGAGATGGAATCAAATGCTTTTTCGTAGTCGATAAAAGCCAAGCACAGTGGCATGGTGTATTCGTTGTGCCTTTCTATGACCTGCTGTACAACCTGGATGTGATCCATTGTACTGAATCCACTTCTGAATCCTGCTTGTTCTCTTGGTTGTGCGTCATTCAGTTTTTTTAATATTCTTTTAGAAATTATCTTAGTGAAAACTTTGTACATCACTGATAGGAGGCTTATTGGACGGTAGTTCTTTAAATCTTCCTGTGCTCCTTTTTTATGTAAAAGGATCACTTCTGCATTTTTCCATAAGTCAGGTACTTTTTGTTCTTTGAGGCATTTTGAGTATAATTTTGCCAGTGTTTTATGTAACGTCCGACCACCAGCTTTTAGCATTTCGATAGTTACACTATCCTTTCCTGGAGCCTTGCCGTTCTTCATCAATTCTATAGCATTTGTTACTTCCTCCACTAGGATATCTGGTATTATATATTGTTCTTCCGTGGGTATTGCTGTCCCTGACTGGCTCTGATCTTCATATAACTGGGAATAAAACCTTCTGACAATCTCTAACATTTCGGTACGCGCCCTGCACACTGTGCCATCCTCACGCTTTAAAGCATATATTTGCGTTCTTTTGTTTCTCAACTTCTGTTTAGCTTTGTTAATTCCTTTGTTTTCTTCCAGGGTTTTTTGCACTAGCTGCATATTGAATCGCCGCGTGTCCTCTCTGGTACGTTTTCTTATAGTTTTGCAGAGCTCAGTGTACTCGACCCTGCCAAAAGGACTACTTGCATTTCTCATTGCTCGCCGTTTCTTCATTAAATCAATGGTCTCACTGGAGATTTTTGTTTGTTTGAGACATTTTTCCTCTGGTGCTATTGAAGCAGCCGTTTGAAGTACATTGTTGGCGATTTCTTCATATTGAACTGATATTTCCACCTCCTCTGGATCTTGTAACGCAGCAAACCGGTTTGACAAAGCAATCTCAAAATCGCTTCCTCTCTCCAGCAGTTTTCCAGAATCCACCTTGCCCTTCTTTGATCTTACCATTTTTTCGCGCTCTTTTCGACAGTCAATCCGAACCCTTGCTCGTACAATTCGGTGGTCACTTCCAACATTAAAATTGTTAAGGACAGTACAATTGGTAAATATTGTTTTATCGTTGGTCATGATGTAGTCAATTTCACTTGTGAGCCCAGATGGACTTTTCCATGTCCATTTTCTGCTGATATTTTTCTTATAGAATGAATTCATAATATATAGTTCTTGTCCTTCAGCAAAATCAACTAATCTGTCACCTCTATTGTCTCGCTCACCAGTTCCATATGGGCCAGTTGCATTTTCATCTGTTCTTGTTGTTCCAATTCTGGCATTAAAATCACCCATCAGGATTTTGTACCTACATTTCTCCTTGTATAAAAGCTGGGCCACATCATCATAAAATTCCTCAATTTCCTCATCTTTATGGCTTATAGTTGGTGCATAAGCTTGGACGATTTGAAGCCTAAACTTTTTATTCAGCTGAATGACGCATTGGGCTAATCGGTCGGATGTACTTTCAAATTTTACCATACTGTCCTTCAGCTTTCGATTGATGAGGAATCCTATTCCGCCACATCGGCCATTTTCCGTACCTCGAGAGTAGAGTACGTGTCCAGTTGGTTCCAGTTTGATTAACTCTTCACCCTTCCTTCGTGTTTCACAGAGCCCAATAATATCCCAATGTATGTTGTCAAGTTCGATTAACAGTTCTTGCAATCGGGCCTCTGTTTTCATAGTCCGTATATTTAACGTTGCAATGTCAAAAGTCCAATGGCAGCCTGATCTAACCCGGTGATTCTTAGCACCCTCTGCCTTGGGGCAGGTCTTCCCGCTGCCGTAGGTAGTTGCCCCTTGGCCTCCGGGGAATGAGGGCCGTGTTTGAGGTTGTACTGTCATATTTCAACATACTGAAATACCATGTTGAAGGTATGGACCGTAATCTGCCACGCTGGTCCAATGCGGGTTGGCAGATTTTGGAGATATATATATATATATATATATATATATATATATATATATATATATATATATATATATATATTTATGAGCAATGATTAGTTGCTTGACTGGGTGGAGGGCACATGTTCGTCTGTTTGTGGTTAAACTCATCAGGGTACCGACAGATGCTCTCTCGCCAAGAATAGAGAGTCCCTCTCCACAATCAAATAACCCAAATTTTCGCCGACCTCTCATCGAATGGCTTATAAATGGAGTTTTTGACTTATTTGGACTGCGTCCAACGAGGCAATAGCAGTCAGGACTTATACACCCCTGACCGTTGGGTTCAACAATCTCATGTGGAACGCACAACAACCTGCGTCTCGGCCATAATGACTAATGGTTAGTTGCTTGGCCGGGAAGAAGCCCCACCCATCCCTTACATTGAAGGGTACATGTTTCGTCTGTTGGTGGTTAGACTCATCAGGGTACCGACATATGCTCTCTCGCCAAGAATAGGGAGTCCCTCTCCACAATCACACAACCCATATTTTTGCCGAAAGGAATTCGTCCAAAGAAGTAAAAAAACTCCATTTATAAGCCATCCGACGAGAGGTTGTCTCGTTGGACGCAGTCCAAAGAAGTCAAAAACTACACTAAATCACTACACTACCGTCATCATCTGGATTCCAGTCTGATGCAAGAAGGCAACTGATGAGAAACGATTAGAGCTAAGCCAAGTTAAATGGCCTGGCTATAATTAATTTAAATAAAAATAACTGTATTGCTATGCCTTCGGTAGATTCATATTCAATATGGTTCCCGATTCTAAAGAATACAATTAAAAACATTTAAGTATTTCAATAAACAATCAGTACAGTACACAATCACACAGTAAACCTCAACTATATATATTTTTTGGTAGTATGTCACTGTCATTAAAAACTATTATTGTCAATGTAAGTATCGTTGACATACACAAAAAAATATATTTACTTTCTAACTTTGCATTATATATAGAAATTAAAATAATTTATTTTTTTAGATTCGTCTTGAAAACGAGGGTAGAAGACCTCCTGAAACGTTCAGGTTAAATGTTTGTATTTATTTTAGAACATTTTTATATTTTGAAAATTTTGTTCGTTAGGCAAATTTATTACAGAAAAGAATAACTGAGAAATTTGTTTTCATTTGGTTTTTTGTTTTTTATCCATTGATTCTTTATTTACATAAGAACAGATATTTTTGATATTTTTTGAGATTTAGATTGTGGCGAAAACCCTGAAAAAAAAAAGAAAAAATATATGAACACCACAATCATTGAGACATTACTTGGCCATGTTGATGGCGGGTCGCAATCTCAATGCCTATCGCACCATCCTACGGTGAATGTTCGCAACGGTCGAAACTACGCGATACATTCTTCACACAACCTTGGGTGTAGGTATCCAATATGCTCAAAAGATAGCGTAGTGGGGCCGTGGAGAGAGATATTGAAACATCAGAAATCTTCCATCCAAATTCCACCTGTCCAATCGTTCGAACCCAAAAATAACATCACTTTTAAAATAGACAGAAAAAAAAGAGTGAAAATAAAATTGTTCAAAACATAATTAAAAATAACATTTCAAAATTCCCCATCGTTGCGGTACGTGGAAAAAAATTGACTCGGGGTCTAAGGTCAAAAAAATGGTTTTTCTGTCCAATTTGACCGGAATATTAACCCGCTGTTAAATATCTCCTTTAACGCGATTTAATATGGTTACTATGTTTTCATAAGTTTCTTTTATTATCACTGAATGTGCCAAAAAAATATATGGGTTTTTGTTTCCATTATCAAGCCAGACTGCTTTTAGGCTGTATTTCGGCGAATCTATCAAAGTACACCTCTCAGAAGGTATAGATCTAGTTTGCGATTTAAAAATAAATCGTCTGCATATATAACAAAACTTATCCGCTGGATTTTTACAAAATCGACGACAAGAACTTGCCATTTTATATAAAACTACTCTTAAAGGTTCATAGAATACTGTGAAAATACCCTCTCAGGTCTTGTGGTAATTCCTAAATAGTCCAGTCCAAAGTCAGGTACAAATAATTTCAATAACCCCATGATATAAAGGAGAAGCAGGTACTTGAAAATGGAACGTGCTAAGCCATTTTGTGAAAAGGTGTTTTAATAACTACCTAAATTAAACGCAAAAAGTCCATTCTCATCAATGTTACAAAAATCATGTCGACCTGTGATATTTTAGTTTATCTTTCATTTAAAAAATCCACACATCGTAATACTTTATACGATCATAAATATAACACACCAAATTTATGGCAGAAATCAATACCAGAAAGGAATCAAAAACAAAAACTGATCGTAAAATAAACTCTATTCGATTTTGCAGTCAATTTGACTCAGATAATAAATCGAAAGAGATTAAATAACTGGAAATAATGTAACATAGTAAATGGTCGATCTGATGCTTCCACCAATATTAAATATTACAACCTCTGCAATCAGGTTATGGGACAAATGAGCAGAAATAATCTGGAATCGATAGCTTCCTTCGGCAAAAACCATGACGGAGTAACAACAATTATTTGGAATCGTAGAACATTTGTCATCTACCGTTGCACAATATCAGCCTTATAAAAATTTATCGCCGAAATTGTATCAATACTTTATTATAAATACTGCGATTCTATTCAATATACGAATCAATTTGTCACAAATTTAGTTTTAGAAATTGTAAAGTCTCGCGTTTAGTCAGTAATCCAACTTTAAATTGGGGAGATATAAAATTTCCGAATTGTAAGAAGCACAGAGAAAGAGGCGAGAATAGAGATCATTAACACAACTGACACTGATGATCTCTTGAGCAGTAAAATTATTACAGAAATATACTGAAGAGCAAATAAAATGCAACATTGTAAGAATATTTTTATTTGGTTGATTTTGTAATTTTAACAACATTTTTTTATTATATAATGATAAAAAAAAAGCGGAAATTACCACTTATATTTGATACGGAAAGAAATTATTAATGAGTAAGTTTACCCCTGTTATCTTAACATTCTGTAGTTCTACCAAGCATGGACCGAATGAGATAACACAGGTCTACAAAAAAGAACTATATATATATATATATATATATATATATATATATATATATATATATATATATATATATATATATATATATATATATATATATCATCATCATCATCATCATCAGCCCGTATCGATCCACTGCAGGATGAAGGCCCCTTCAGCATGCTTCCAACCTTCACGGTCCTGGGCTTTCCTCTGCCACTCGGGTCCAATATACCTAACGATGTCATCAATCCATCGTGCTTTCGGTCTTCTTCGCGGACGTTTGCGATCAAGCGGTATCCACTCCAGGATTGCCTTGGTCCATCTGTCGTCCCATCGCCTCACTATATGGCCTGCCCATCTCCATTTCAACTGTTTTACTCTTCCAATGATGTCACAGACTTTTGTTTGTTCCCTGATCCATGCGCAGGACTTTCTGTCTCGTCTTGTAATGCCAAGCATACATCTTTCCATTCCCCTCTGTGCCACCCGAAGTTTTTGAATTGATTGCGATGTGAGTGTCCAGGTTTCACTTCCGTATGTCATAACGGGTAGAACGCACTGATCGAATACTTTTCTTTTCAGGCAAAGTGGGAGTCTGCTCTTAAACACTATGTTGAGCCTACCAAATGCCTGCCAGCCACATTTAACACGCCGTTCCACCTCCCGGGCGGTATTCCCCTCCATGGAAATCCTCTGCCCAAGATATACAAAGCTGTCCACAATCTCTAAATTCCTTCCTAAAACTGAAATTCTTCTGTCCTGAGCGAAGTTATTGAACATAACCTGACTCTTTTTCAGGTTTATTTTCAAGCCAAATGGTTCGCCAGCCCTTTGCAGTTCTTGTATGCGTCTTTGCAGCTCCTCTGGGTCTTGTGAAATGAGAATAATATCATCTGCAAATCTAAGATGGTTTAAGTTTACACCATTGATCTTTACCCCATCCTGTTCCCAATCCAGTTTACGGAATACTTCTTCAAGGCCAGCCGAGAAAAGAATAGGCGATATTGCGTCATCCTGCCGTACACCTCGTTCTATATTAATTCCCACTTCAAGATCATCAAGGTGAATTGTGGCTGTAGCTCCATCATATATCGATTCTAATAGGTTTACATAGGCTCTCTCTACACCTTGGCTAAGCAGTGCATCCATTATCGCATGCTTTGAGATGGAATCAAATGCTTTTTCGTAGTCGATAAAAGCCAAGCACAGTGGCATGGTGTATTCGTTGTGCCTTTCTATGACCTGCTGTACAACCTAGATGTGATCCATTGTACTTAATCCACTTCTGAATCCTGCTTGTTCTTTTGGTTGTGCGTCATTCAGTTTTTTTAATATTCTTTTAGAAATTATCTTAGTGAAAACTTTGTACATCACTGATAGGAGGCTTATTGGACGGTAGTTCTTTAAATCTTCCTGTGCTCCTTTTTTATGTAAAAGGATCACTTCTGCATTACACATATATATATATATATATATATATATATATATATATATATATATATATATATATATATATATGTCCAAAAGTTTGGAATATTTACAAATACGATATCTATGCCTAAGATACTCTAAAAATTGTGATTGATATTTATTTTACACCGTTTTTAAATGAAAATTTCGAAAGCTTTCTTTTGTTGATAACACAGGTTTTTTTCGATGTTTCCCATTCCGCTGATTAACACAGTATTTCAGTTCTTTTTCTATCAATCCGTTTAAAAATACCTAGAAACATCTCATTTTAACAGATCACGACTAAGTGCCTTGTTACCACAGGGCTTTAATCAAAGTGATATCGCGGAAATTGTAGACGTTTCCCAAAGTTCTGTAACAAAAATTCATAAAAAATCCAAAGACAAATTACATAACGCATCATCCCAGAAGCTGTAGAAAATGACATACAACATCTCCACAAGACCGGCAGATATCAATTATAGCTAGAAGAAATCGTCTAGAATCTGCAAGTGATATACCAAGGGAGCTTGTTAGGCTTGAAGAAGTAAATGTTTCACGACAAACGATAACACGCAGACTGAAGTGGTAAATTTGCATCGCAAATGACCTTGACGTTTACCGAAAATAACACTTCAACAAAAGTGAAATGTTCGAATATACCAAACGTGTGGATATATGTGTAGTTTGGACATTTACCTTTCATAATACAAAACTCAAAGAGATTTACCGCTAAAGACTTTTTTAAAGTTCTCGACGCACGTTTCGGTAACAATGTTAGCATCAACAGGAGATGATTTAATCCTGATGATGCTGACATGGTTAAAGAAACGTGTATCGGGAACTTTAAAAACTGTTTCGGTTTTTAGTGGTAAATCTCTTTGAGTTTAGTGTTTCACACCAAAGGTTCCGATAGAATAATTGATTTCATAATACACCTTAATTAGTTAAAATTATATTATCAATAAAAAAAACAATCATTTTGTTCCAAGATGCCCCTTTGGGCAGCACTTTGAAACAGACCTGGAACAGTTTGTCACAAAATCACAACACAAATTATTTTTTTAATTTATAAATTTTCTTATCTTTCAGATTTTGTTTATAATAAAGTCTTAGATCGATTAGCTCTAAAAGCTTCTTTAGAAAAAAGTATAATAAATATTTTACTTTTAAAATTAGATGATATAAACGAAACTATCAATGAAAATACTTATTATAATATTAAATTAAGTCGCGGTCAAATTAAAGATTACCCTCACATACGATTAAAAATAATATTATTAAGAACATAGTGCTTTTCTCAAAATAATTAAATGTTTGAGATCAATATAAAAATAGAAAAATTCTTAGAATGATTAAATCTATAAGATTAACAACTTTATTTAAATCTGATTGCAGCTCACTCAACTTCTTTATTCTTAGACTCAGTTGATTGAGACCGGCCTTATTGCTCCGAAAATTTGGCCTCTATCTCGTTTTTACTGAAGTGTCTGTTAAAATACGTGAGTTTCCATTTTTCCTTCCTCTCTCTCCTTTTGTTCGTGGTGCTACTTTTGAGAGAGGTTGTACTAAAATAGGAGATAAGACTTTCATATTATTATCAATGGTTTCAATATTGTCAGACGTTTGTAACTGGTTTTGAACTATTTCTTGGGAAGATCTATCATCAGTTGTGATGTTTTATCAGTATTTATGTTTGAATGAAATGATTCTTGCTCCATATCAAATGCTAATTGAGTTGAGGCTGACGCTGTTAAAGGACGATTTGTAATTTCTGAGCATTGAAAATCGTCGTTTGTGAATGCATTCCTCGAAAATGGATGGATACCTGGTTTGGAGAATCCTGAAGTGAGCATTATAACATAGTAACGGTTATTGCTAAATGATGATTGTTATTGTTTGAATTTGTGTTTGAGTGATGTGTTCCAATATGTCACCCCCGAATTTTGTTCAAACCTGCCCCACTAATTAATTAAATGTAACTATGGAATTATTTCTCTTGATTAGAAAGTAAAAAGTATAAAGTTTGACTGAGAGGTCATACATACATGAATAAATCATTATTTTAATTTTCAGATGCTAACATTTGAAAAAGAAATATTTTAGAATCAAGGTGTAAATTAATCAATGTATTGTAGCTTGTTTTTAACTTGAAAAATTAAACTGTTGGTGTTGATTTATATTTGTTGGCAGCTATGCTGCCACTTTGAATTTGAAATTCGCTCTTGAAAAGAAACATGGTTTCTTTCCAGTTCCAGTTTCTTTCCAGAGCAGTTCTCCCCACCTCTCCCCTATCTTATAACATCAGGTTTCCATTATCTTCCCGGAGTTAGTGTAATTTTAACTTGAACTCTAAAAAGTGGCTGTTCTAAGCCATTATGGCGTCAAATCTGGCAGCTATTTGCGATATATTTGTTCGCCAGGCAAAAACGTCGACTACTAAACGGACCCTTAATTTGAAAAAATGTTCCCCCAAAAGTGGGGAACTAAAGCAACATGCCTTAAAAGCCCTGTCATTAAAGATTATTAGGTAAACAGGTGAAAAAAGCACTTTGTCGGCCATATTTCAAGCGTGGTAAAGATCGAGCAAGAATTTTTAAAGCTTTGTTGTACGCAGATCCCGTCGTTTTTGTATTCTTCGCGTTCCAGCGGTTCTATGAAAAATGACAGTTCTAAATAACAGTTTTATGGGATTCAAAGCCGTCAGGAAGAAAATGAATCTGTAACTTCGTCAGTGTGCCGGAAAAAATGTTAGATTTTTAAGAAATATTTATATAACAAGTGAGGAAATATTAGTTTGTTTAATTTTCCATATAAAGCGTCTTTCAAATTGAGCGGTTTTTTGCGTTGATTTCTAAAAACTTTTTATTTATAATTGAAGCATAGTGTATGACATTTCAATACGAAAAACACTATCTGCCAGATGACCACCTCTTGCAACTCCTCCCACGTCTATTCTTTTGTCAAAATTTTGGGCGACATTTTAGCATAACCGTTGCTCTATCTCACCAATGACTGAAACAATTTCATCCTTTAGATCAGGAATCGATTGCGGATTATTCTTATAGACCTGGCTTTTCATCTAATCCCAAAGAAAATAGTCTAGCGGTGTCAAATCACATGATCTTGGTGGCCAATTAACATCACCATTTATTGCAATAACTCGTTCAGGAAAAAATCAATGGTTTTATTAGCAGAGTGAGGTGTAGCGCCATCCTGTTGCAACTACATATCCTCCACATCAATATTATTCAATTCAGCCAACAAAAGTGCAGTTATCATCTCACGTTATCAAGCACCATTCGCAGTTACAGCTTCACAGTTACAGTTCAAGCAGCATTTTCAAAGAAATACGACCCATTTACATCTCCTGGCCATAATGCACACCAAACGATAACTTGCTTAGAATCTATAGGTTTCTCATGAACGAATCGTTAATTTTCTTCACCCCAAATACGGCAATTTTGTTTATTAACATAGCCATCAATTTCAAAATATGCTTCATCTGAAAAGATGATTTTTCTATCTGTCCCTTGACCCAATTTACAAATGCACGACGGTTTGAATGCACGACGGTTTGAATGATCTAATGACTTTAGTTCGTTTGTTATTTGAACATTATATAGTTAGTGATAACACATATAAATATATATTATTACTAGTTGCGTATAGACCCGGTTGGATCACGCAAAGCATTCCGACTCATTTTTGAGTATACTTTCTGATCGTCCACACATCTTTCATCCTCTCTCCGTGGATCCTCTTTCTCTCCTCCGTCCACTTTGTTCCTAATCTCCTCGAAACTTCTCTCTCTGATGCAACGCTCCACATATGTATTTTGTGTCTGCACGTTCTTCTATCCTCAATATCTGTCGGACCCATTTGTACCTTCTCAGATCAGCTCTGACTTGTGCGATCCATGGTATTGTTGACTTGACTCCTTGTATGTACGTAAGAATTCTGTTGGTGAGTCTTGTCGGTGGGAGTCTACTGATATGTCCATGGAATTTCAACCTTCTTTTTCTTATGTCCGCCGCTACGTTGGATATTCTCTCTGGTTTTTCTAGAATGTAGTCTGTATCCTTCCTCTGTCAGTTTTGGGCCGAGAATTTTCCTCATAATTTTGCGTTCTTCTTTTAGTGTGTTTTCTATGCCGGTTTTTGTATGGAGTGTAAGTGTCTCGCTTGCGTATAGTACCTCTGGTTTGATTACTGTGTTGTAGTGTCTTATTTTTGCGTGTGTGGATAGGCATCTCTTATTGTAGATATTGTGTGTCTTGCCCTCCGTATGCCCTCTCCATCTTCTGCAATCGAGCCTTATGTGCTATCTTCTCTCCTCTTGTGGGTTCGAGGATCTCGCCCAGGTATTTGAATAACCCTGTTTATTTTGCCGTATTTGGTATAATTTTGAGCAGAAGAATTCGGTTTTTTGAAAGGATATTTGTAGGCCAACTTTCTCTGCACATTCCTTGAAGACTTCGATCTGTTTGGTTGCCCTTTTTTCATTGTCTGCGAGTATGGCTAGGTCGTCTGCGAAGGCTAGGCATGATATTTCTATGTTGTTTTTTGTTCGTTTGAGTCGTATTGGTTTCCAGTGTCCTTGATTTTTTAGTTCCTTTTCCATTATTATGACGATTATGATTTCTATCCCTTATGACTTTGTCCAGGACCAGGTTGAAGAGGAGTGGGGATAACCCATCTCCTTGGCGTACGGAAAGGGTTCGGAAATTTCTCCCATAAATTTCCCTTTAGAGATTGTGTCGGTCAGTGTCTGCTTGATCAATCGTAGTGTTTTGGGGTCGAATCCTTGTTCTTCTAGGATGTTGAACAGAGATTTTCGGTCAATGCAGTCGTATGCTTTCTTGAAGTCAATGAAGTGCAGATGAAGTGCAGATGATTGGGACGTTCCTGATAGCTTTGTATTTCAGTATTGTTTTTAAGTTAAAGATTTGTTCAGTGCATAAGCGACCAGGACGAGAGCCTGCCTGATATTCGCCAATCTTGTGTTCTAGGTGTTCCTATGTTCTCTGGAGAAAGCATGCTCAGAGTATTTTGTAAGTGACTTATAGTAAGGAGATTCCTCTGTAGTTGTTCACATCTGTTCTGTCTCCTTTCTTGTGCGGTGTGTATAAGAGCACATTTCCATTCATCTGGCCTTTTTCTGATGAATTCTTCTTGGGGTGAACTTGAATCCTTTGATTCGTATTAGGTAGTGGTTTGAGTCGATGTTTGCACCCCTGCGGACTTGAAGACCATGGATCTCTCGTTGTTGTGGGTATGAGATCGCAATGTGGTCTATCTGGAATTCACCAATCTGTTGTATAGGCGATCTTCATGTCTTCTGTTTTGTGGAGATTTTCTGAGGGATGTTGACATCATCTTCAGGTTATTCTGTTGGCATAATTCGATGAGTCTTATGCCGTTCTTGTTGGTGAATTTCTGACCGGGGAATTTGCCTACAATTTTCTGATGGATTCTTTTCGTATCGATTTGTGCGTTAAAGTCGCCCAGCAAATTTTTGATGTCATCCTTTGGAACCTTTGCCTTTATCTTTTCTAATGTTGCCCAGAATTTCTCTGTAGACTTGGGGTCTTTCTTGTTGTCTCCGTTTGTGGGGGCATGTACGTTGATCATGGTGTATTTTTTATTGACGCACTGTATGCGCATTGTCATTAGTCTATTGTTTATGGGGTGACTTTCTTAATAGAGTTAACTATCCCTTTGTATACCACAAAGGCCATGCCCAGAAGGGGAGCACCCTTGGCTACTCGTTTGTCAGTCCTACTTTAGAATATTCAATAGTTCCCATAGTCCACCGTGTCCTCATCTGTGCTGCGTGTTTTTTGTAGGGCAAGCACAAGTATTTTTTATCTGTAAGTTCTGAGATTAGGTTGTGAAGTTTTCCTGGTTGGATTAACGTGTTGATGTTGAAGGTGTCAATGTATGTAGGAGTTTTGTGTGGAAATTTGCCGAAAAGCTCCGACTTTTTTTGAAATCGTGAAAGTGAATGACGGGTGAATTGGTTACCACCTGGGGTATTATTGCTATTACTTGCACTCGTCATGATTGCTTATAAGCTTATGGATCTAGTGTTTCCACTGGGAGTTTAATAGATAGCAGATAATTATTATTCAGGAATTATGCATTAATAAACAACTAAATTATGTATATAAACGAGTTTATTCAGAGAGTAAAGTTTTGTCCGGTAAAAACGAAATTGCAAATGTAGATTGGTCTAGTATATATGATTCTAGAACAAGTAGTGAAGCATATGATGCATTTATTACACCAATTTTAAATTTGTTTAATACTATTTTTATTTTAAAAAAGTTCCCACTCACTAAAACCGCTAATTGTTGGATCACGAGAAATATACGAGTATATGTATGTATATATATATATATATATATATATATATATATATATATATATATATATATATATATATATAGATATACTATACATTGAGTATCACATTAATTTGTTTCAAGTATTTATTACTAATTGTTACACTTTTTGGTTCTCTAGTACCTTTCTTCAACCTCTCCGATGGTAATTTAAATTTTGTAAACTTCAAATATTTACTTCTGTCTAACTCAAGTGTTTTCCTTCTTATTAAGATTATACCGAATAAAATACACCAAATTTCAATTTCAAATGAACGTGAAATGTAAACTAAAACAGAAACTGGATAAACTCTATTTGCAGCTGGGATCGCCCAGACAATCAATTGAAAGAAATTAAATAACGGGAAATAAAGCAACATAGTGAATGAATGGTCTGACGCTTTCACCGTCATTAAATGTTACGTTTCCCAATCAAGTTATCGAACAAAGCAGAAACAATCCATAATCAATAACCTAATTCGGGAAAAAGTTATAACAAAGTTATAACAAATATTTATGTGAAACGCAATTATCGGTCGTTTGTCATCCACTTCTACAATACTACAGGTTTACAAAAACTATTTGTATCAATAGTATGGGTATTAATATAAGATGGGGAAAATGTCAGGCTTGCATTTTGTTTTAGCGCCATTTTTTTCGTGATATTTGTGACCGTTTGGGTTTGACTGTCGTACAACCTGCAAGTTTTATTATGAATTACTATGTCAATTTTAATAATTGGAACTGCTAATTGAGAGAAACTGCGTGAAAAATACTATTTTTCTGGCTCCTGGCGAAAGTTTTTCAGTAGCTGGATTTAGTCTGAGATGAGATGCGCGATTTGAAAATTAGACCCATAATCGACATTATTAAAAAAAATTCGTCCTAGACTAACAAACTATAGTTGGCCAGTTTCAGTGACCGGAGCTTAAACTGCCCGAAAAATACTGTTTTTCTGGCTCATGGGAATATTCTCTAGATTTAGTCTCTAGATTTAGTCAGATATGAAATGCGCGATTTGAAAATTTTACCAAAAGTGAATATCGAAAATGAAAATTCGCTCTGGTCTAAAAAATTATAGTTAGTCAATTTTAGTGACTGGAGCTTAAACTGCGTGAAAAATGCTATTTTTCTGGCCTATAAGAAAATTTTTATAGTCTCTAGATTTAGTCTAAGACGAGATGCGCGATTTGAAAATTTTACTAATAGTGAACATCGATAATTAAAATTCGCTCTGGACTAAAAAATTATAACTGGTCAATATTAGTGACTGGAGCTTAAACAGCATGAAAATCTTATATATATATCTTTCTGATATATGAGAAATATTTTATAGTCTCTAGATTTAGTCCGAGACGAGATGCGCAATTTGAAAATTTTACCAAGAGTGAAGAACTAAAGTTAAAATTCGCTCTGAACTAAAAAATTATAGTTAGTTAATTTTAGTGACTGGAACTTAAAGTGCGTGAAAAATACTATTTTTCTCACTCATGACAATTTTTTTTAGTAGTTGTATTTAGTCCGAGATTAGATGCGCAATTTCAAAATTATACCCATAGTCGACATTGATAAACAAATTCGCCCTTGACTTAAATATTACAATTAATCAATTTTAGTGACAGAAGTTTAAACTGCGTGAAAAATGCTATTTTTCTGGCCTATAAGAAAATTTTTATAGTCTCTAGATTTAGTCCGAGACGAGATGCGCGATTTGAAAATTTTACTAATAGTGAACATCGATAATTAAAATTCGCTCTGGACTAAAAAATTATAACTGGTCAATATTAGTGACTGGAGCTTAAACAGCATGAAAATCTTATATATATCTTTCTGATATATGAGAAATATTTTATAGTCTCTAGATTTAGTCCGAGACGAGATGCGCGATTTGAAAATTTTACCAAGAGTGAAGAACTAAAGTTAAAATTCGCTCTGAACTAAAAAATTATAGTTGATTAATTTTAGTGACTGGAACTTAAAGTGCGTGAAAAATACTATTTTTCTGACCCATGACAATTTTTTTTTAGTAGTTGTATTTAGTCCGGGATTAGATGCGCAATTTCAAAATTATACCCATAGTCGACATTGATAAACAAATTCGCCCTTGACTTAAATATTACAATTAATCAATTTTAGTACAAAAGTTTAAACTGCATGAAAAATACTATTTTTCTGGCCTATAAGAAATTTTTTATAGTCTCTAGATTTAGTCCGAGACGAGATGCGCGATTTGAAAATTTTACTAATAGTGAACATCGATAATTAAAATTCGCTATGGACTAAAAAATTATAATTTGTCAATATTAGTGACTGGAGCTTAAACAGCATGAAAAATGTTATGTTTCTGACCTATGAGAAATATTTTATAGTCTCTAGATTTAGTCCGAGATGAGATGCGCGATGTGAAAATTTTACCAAGAGTGAACATCGAAAGTAAAAATTCGCTCTGGACTAAAAAATTATAGTTGGTCAATTTTAGTAACTGGAGTTTAAAGTGCGTGAAAAATACTATTTTTCTGATCCATGACGAAATTTTTTAGTAGCTGGATTTAGTCCGAGATGAGATGCGTGATTTCAATATTACATCCACATTCGACATTGATAAAAAAAATTCGGCCTGGACTAAAAAATTACGATCGGTAAATTTTAGTGACTGGAGTTTAAATTACGTGAAAAATGCTATTTTTCTGACCTATGAGAAAAGGTTTATGGTCATTAGATTTAGTCCGAAAATTTTTATAATCTCTAGATTTAGTCCGAGACGAGATGCACTATTTGAAAAATTTTACTAATAATATACATCGATAAAAAAAATCCCTCTGGACTGAAACATTATAGTTGGTTAATTTTAGTGACTGGAGCTTAAAGTGTGTGAAAAATGTTATTTTTCTGACCCATGACGAAATTTTTTTAGTAGCTGGATTTAGTTGGAGATGAGATGCGCGATTTTAATATTATTCCTAAAGTCGGCATCGAAAAAAAAAATTCTCCCTGACTAAAAAATTACGACTGGTCAATTTTAGTAACTGGAGCTTAAAACATGCGAAAATATTGTTTTTCTGGGCCATTAGGAACATTTTATGATCGCTGAAATAGGGAAATTAATATAATAAAATACCTACTGTTTCTATAAATATTTTTCCTAGCTATATAAAAGTGATATCCCGTAAATAAGCATAAAAAAAATTGAATTAGCAGTACGTATATTGTCTTTGTAAAATGGTAAGTAAAAACGCGATTCACTCAAGCATAGCCTGCACCCGCATAGTCAACAAGCAAAGGCATACAAGTTGATGCGAGCACGAAAGTAAATTTATAAAAGGCAGGTATAGCTCTAGGAATCCTAGGACTCTAATATTAGGTATGCATAGATGCTCTTCATTTTTCTTTATAAGAGACTTCGTCTCGCAGCCATCAGTGACCACTCGCCGCAAGTACATCTTAACTTTCCTTTATATAAATTTAGATCTATAAGGGCAGGCTGAATGGAGGTCTTGTGATGGTGTTTTCGACTGGTATACTTCCCAGATAAGGAAATTTCTTGACAACTTCAATGTTATCATTGTTGATTATTCAGTTTTTTTCTATTCTTCGCTTAGATATTTTTCCATCACTTTATTTTACTATTCACCACCATTCATTTATTTATCACCAAATAAGGTGATATAATAAGTAGAAATTATAATTTCCACTTAAATATAACTGAATTTAAGAAGAAATTTAGTGAAAATCTCGCAAATCAATAAAAAAAAAGTTCATCGCCCTACGCCACTTATTTCTAAAAACCAAAACAAAAGTATAATAATTAAAAATGGGCAACTTTCCAACGGCGTTGGCCTTTTTTTTATTTCCAGTTCTTTTTTTGTCGTATTCCTCAAGGGTCTCTTAAACTTCATTCCAAATGCTAAATGCTAAACGCTTTCAAAACCGCTGGGAAAAAATGTCTAATGGGTTTAATTCGGAGGAAACTTGGAAAATAATTCTTTGTAACGTTATTTGTAAAAAATTTTAAATTTATATGTACAAATAAGATTTAGAGCGCTAAAACATTTATTTCATATAAAAAAAAATGTATCTCCTTTCAAAACACTGACGGATAATACTGAAAAACTGCAAAATCGGACAGTCCTGATGATTAAGACGTTTTAAAATGGTTTATTTATATCGTTGACTTATCAAAGCTAATAATTTCTAAAGAAGAAAATAATTTCTTCAATTTTGAAAAAACTATGTAATCGCTGAGAGCCAAATCCGGTGCATACGGTGCCACAAACTATGGTGACAAGTATTCTGAATAACACCCTTGAGTTGATCAATTCTTCTATTGGAACCTTTGGTGTGATGCACTAAACTTGAAGAAATTTACCACTAAACACCAAAACACTTTTTTGAACTGCTGCGGCGCACGTTTCGCTAACCATATTAGCATCATCAGGAGATGATTTAATCTAGTCGTACGTCGAACAGTTTAAAAAAGTCTTTTGGTGTTTAGGGGTAAATCTCTTCAAGTTTACCCTTTAGTTGGTCCAGTAATGAAGCGTAATACTCCCAGAAAACTACAGCCATGACTTTTCTTGCACATCAAACTGTTTTTGGTTGCTCTGGGACACTTTCACTTGCTCCCACTCCTGATAAAAGACTGCAAACAACTGATTTAATGTTTATTAAAAAATATCCTCAAGTTAACAGTAGAAGCTTACTTAACATAATTGTCTTCTGTTACAGGCAACTACAACTTGGAACAACCAAAGCGTAGACGTCTGTGTCAAGAGCTATGCCACCTGGGTTCAAAACTTCATCACCATTGATGGCTACTTTATCTTTTACTACGTATTTAGACTAATATTTGTACACATGCTACCCTGTATAGCACTAGTCACACTAAATTTGTTACTGTTCAGGGCCCTGAAGCAAGCCCAGAAACGAAGAGACATCCTGCTCTCCTCCAAGAAGAATCAAAAGAACGAATGTAAAAAACTAAGAGATTCAAACTGCACTACGCTGATGTTGATCGTAGTAGTGAGCGTGTTCTTGCTCGTAGAGATACCACTAGCTGTAGTAACGATGCTACATATCATTTCTAGCTCCATCATCGAGTTTCTCGACTATGAGGTAGCGAATACTCTTATTATTTTTACGAATTTTTTTATTATCTTAAGTTATCCAATAAATTTCGCAATTTATTGCGGTATGTCTCGACAATTTAGGGAAACGTTCAAAGAACTGTTTATAAGCGGTGCGGGCAATGCCAGAAATGGTTCTTCCAGATATTCGGTCGTGAATGGGCCGAGAACTTGCACAAATGAAACAGTTTTGTAAAGAAAATATTAAATAAAAAATGTTAAAATGCTGTAAAATGTATTCTAAGCCTACAAGAATCTATCAGTGTCCTTCAGTAAGCCTTGATCTCGTTCAACCGGATTTTGAGCACAATTAAACCTCAGGATTTTTCGTCATTTTTATTCTGGATATCTCAAGATTCGCTAATCTCGCAGGGCATATATAGATGGAGCTAAGTAAACAGTTCATATTTATTATTAGTTAGCTGAATCCTGCCACGCTTCGTCGTTAGTGGCTATGTTTTTAAATAAAAAAATCATTAATTAATAACCATTTATGTAATGACATCATTCTAATACTTTTGGATGTACAATATTTTTTTCTTTTTCTTCTTTCGATGTTACACAAGCTACAGCATCTGTTTTTATCTCATCCTGCTATCGTATCTTTACTCTACCTCTTTTTTGTGTTACCCTCTATTTAGATCTCAATGATTTCATTGGTATTAGGCTTTCTGAGTCGCCCATCTCAGTCGCTGAAGCCTTACATAGTCTACAATATCCAGATCTTCTACAATAGTTCTACTACAATAACCATAAGTGACTACTGGCCGAATGGGTGTTTAAAGATTATTTCGTGTTCGTGTGTATATATTTAGATCTTAGGACAGAATACTTTGCTTCCCTAAAGTTTTTCGCGAATATTTCAAAAATTATTAGAAACAGTGATCGCGTTCTTTTCGCCAAACTATTCGGTGTAAAATTATTTATCAGATAGGTGAGTTTCGTCACCATAGAACGACTTTTAGTTTTTTGCAAATTGATTTCAATAAATTAGATGCTCCGGAACTGGCAGCAAAACTTCGATAAAACGTCTAGCATATAAAAATTCAAAAAATGTCAACAAACAATTCGCTGATTGTAGTATATTAGGTGCTCCGAAACGTGTGCTTTCGGAATATGCAAAACTTCGATAAAATGTCTAGAAATGTCTAAATTTGAAAATTCGAAAAATGTCATCAAATAAATATCGCTGATTTCAGGATATTACGTGCTCCAAAACGCATACTTTCTGAATCTGGCTACAAAACTTCGATAAAATATTAGAGGTAGCCATGCGCAGCTTATAGGGTTTCACCAGTCGGTGAAAATGCGTAATTTTACAGAGATAATTTTTACAGAGATTAATTTTATAGAGAATTTTCTCTATCAGATAGGTGAGTACCATAGGACATGATACACCATAGGACCACTTTTCATTTTTTGCAAACTTTCACAGGTTGGGGGGGGGGGGGGGCATTTTCAAACAAATGGCAAAAAATAAGAGTGAGTGATTTCAGGGTATTAAGCACACGAACCATCTGTTTTTCATCGGGTAATTCAAATAAATTGTTCCAGTAAATTCAAAACACGCAAAAATGTTATTGATGTGGACCCAGCTTTAGATGCCCCGAAACACGTACTTTCCGAATCTGGCTGCAAAACTTCGATAAAACGTCTAGTTCCCGAGATATGAGCATTTGAAAATTCGAATAATAACAGAATACTAGCCCCCCCCCCCCCCCCCCCATCACCTTACTTAATTTTAAACCACATGATTTTCATTATTTTTATTCTGGATATCTCAAAATTCGCTAGTCTCGCAATGCTTTTATAGATAAGTAAACATTTCACATTTATTATTGATTAGATGAACCCTGCCACATTTCGCAGTGGCTATACTTTTATATAAAAAAATTTAGATATACAATATTTTTGGTTTTTCCAACTGGTGCCAATACATGTAAGTATGATGGTTTTCCAACGCGTGGACAGGCTCCATAAAACTGTCCATATGCAAAACATGGATTTTCTAAATCCAATCCATACACTTATAGCGATTGCCCTTGCGCTTTGTTGATTGCATAGGTCTACAGTGGATTTGGTGACGGAGAGACTAAAACTGTTTTTGAATATGCTCGTTATGCTTACAGGACATATATTTTTTACCCTTTGTTACATCACTGAACACGGAGAAATGTTCTTCTTCGTGATTTCTTCGAGTGAGTTCCTTCCAGGCACTCACGCATGATGCTCGAGCAGTAATCAACCATCATGTGTTCGACCCTGGTACCTTTATTCATCTTCCAAGCTTTATTTACTAGCTTGTTAAATTGAATAAACAAGTTGGCTACCGAGAAGAAAATATAATCAATGTGAGTAGATTAAAAACGTACGTACTTTTTATAATTTAATGTTACTGACAATGTTGCTAGACACTGTACTTTAAAATTATGTGTTGTCACATTAAAGTACAGTGTCTAGCAACATTGCAAAGGTAAGTCGAATCGGGAATTGCAAACGCTTAAATTCAAATGGCATCTCAATTGATATCACTGGAACGCGTGGTAGTAGGACATCTTCTTCAAAATATAATTTTTAATTGCCATTTTAACTATTCGAATATCATCCTTCACTTAACCCCCATCCCAGATCACAATCGATTTCTCCACTCTTTTCTCCTTATTGAGATGTTTATCAATCACTAATGAACAGTCTTTCTGTCCTCATAAGAGTTACGATATCCATATTCTGTCAATTGTTTCGCCCCCAAATATTTTATTAGGTATTTTCATTTCTTTCACCTCCAATCTATCGTGCTCTATATTACCCAGTATACAGTTTACACATCATCATCAGTTTTAGTAAGCCGCACAGAACTTTTTCTTTACTCTTTCAAAAATATTTTTATTTCTTTAGATCAACAACAAGATAGTATTGTATTAAGGATCGTTGAATATCAATTTCTTCACCAATAATTTTTTCCCAAACATGGACATCCTTCTAGTCCTAGTCCAACTTATATTCTCTACATCCCTCGATCGTTCTATGCACTTTCCTTGTCCCAAACATGGACATCTTTCTACCTAGTCCAACATATATTCTCTACATCCCTCAATCGTTGTATACACGTTCCTTGTTTGCTTCTGCAGTTCTCATTGAAAAATTAGTAGTTCTGATGAAATTTTAATTGGATTATTTTAAAAGATTCTTAATGAGAAATTGCATTATAGAATCAGCTTCTGCAACTTTATCAACGTCATCGCTCAACCAATATCCATCTACGGCACGATTAAAACCTCATTAGGCATATTTGCAACTCGCGTATTTTCATTCTCAATCAAGCGGTATCCACTCCAGGATTGCTTTAGACCAGCTATCGTCGTATCACCTCACTATATGGCCAGCCCACCTCCATTTCAACTCTTTTAATTTTTCAACGATCCCACATACTTTCATTTGTTCTCTCATCCATGTACAGGTCTTTCTGTCCCGTCCGTGTATGCTTAACATTATTAAGCATACACATTTCCATTCCCCTCTGTGCTACCCAAAGTTTTTGTTCTGATTGTGATGGGAGTGTCCAGGTTTCACTTCCGTATGTCATAACAGCCAGAACGCACTGATCATAAACTTTTTCTCTTCAGACCAAGTGGAAATTTGTTCTTAAACAATATGTTGAGCCTGTCAAATGCCTACCAGCCTCCGCTGAAATCCACCACCCATGATTCTGCAGCTAAACGCGTACAACATTTCAAAGTTAGATCGAAAATACAATGCGAAAATCATTTTTTTTTTTGATATCTGCATAAATAAAAATATAAATGTTAATTTGTTTAAAAACTTAAATCTCCAAGTTTTTCACCGATTCCTTTGAAATTTTGACATAACGTTGTTCGAATACTCGCGTGTTTTTATATACCTACTACATAGATGTCATCTGTTGGGCGTAAAACACAGTATAATAAATATTTTACAAAAATGGAAGCGCCATCTGTACGTAATAGCAACACGAGCAACATTGCTCATGCCGGACAGTGTGATTCTTGACAGCTGCTGTCACTTAACATTTTCAATGGATCCGATTGTATTGTTAAATACAAGTTTTATAGATTTCGATTTATTTTCATTTTGATTTAATTATTTAACCAGATTGAGCCACAGCCAAGCGTGGCAGGATACTGCTAGTTTCAAATAAAAATCAGAATTAATTAAAGTGATTAATTACTTTTGACTTTTTCTTTAATATTTTAGAATACACAGCGTAATTTTCCATATTTCTAAAGCAAAGGCCTTTCAAATCATGCAAAACAACACAAAACAACACAAAGTGGCAACACGTATTAAAGGAAACAAATGTCAAAAGTTTAATTGTTAAAAACAATTGAAGTTTCCAAATGTGCATCCGTTTTTTAACCACCCTGTATATATTAAAATTCAAAAGTGTAATAAAAAAACAACAAATATCCAAGAACCGCTTTGCAAAAAGTTAAAACGACCTAACGAATGGAAAAATCGATAAACGTCAATTTGTTTTACAATTATCGGGGTGTCAAACTGCGAGATTAGTTGATCGGCAGGAATTCCTAAAAGCAAACGATGAAAACGTCGAGAACGCCGAATAATCCATTTATCGACCACATCTACAACGCCTCATAAATTTTAATATATCCGTGTTGATATTTACAGAAACATTTTGCTATTAACCTCAGCTAATCGCTGTTTAATCACAGTTTATATTCAATTCCCTCCCTCACATTATCCTCCGCTTGATATACAGAGCATCAATCTCTCGATAAATCTTCATGTTATTTCCCTCATCTTTGATACATACATACATATGGATTCATATTAATGTATAATAACAATACATCTTACAGCATTTATCTGAAAAATTATGACGTCTATTCTCAAAATGTATGCAACTAAACTTACATTATAAAATAAATATTTCCTATAAAACTATAATATGAATGAACATGAATATAACAAAAACACATTATTATCTCCCACAATTAATTGAAAAAAATGACGCTTACTATAGAGACTTGAATGTTTTATATAATTTTAAGCATAGATTATATGTAATTAATATAATTTTTGTAAATAACCTAAATGGTAATGTAGTATAACATTGGATGTAAAAAAAAATTATATCTGAATGGTACCAGATCCAACTTACTGTAAACAAATACTAATGTAATAAAGGACAATTCGTTTTATAGTATAATAGATGTGAGTCTAAGAGATAATATTTTTTTTTAACATTTTAGAAAGTGTTATTTACTTTCAATACAAGAGCCCTACTTGAAAGAAAATAACACCGAGAAAAGCACGGTTATTATACTTATATGAAAAGTAATATTGCCTTTTTTTTTGACTCAATACAATCCAATATATAACGTATAATAACTGATAAAAATATGCATTACCTCTATATTAAATATTCTCTATTATGACCAAGTTTTTAAAAAAATATTTAATATCAGAGGAGCGAATAAGAAACTGTAAAACAGTTAAAAACCATATTTGATGTTTTATGTATTATAACACAGTTTTATAAATGTTAGTTTTATGTTATATATGCAACCTCTTATTAATCAATTATTTAATTGAATAAAATATGTGTTGAAATGTTTAGTATGTTGTTTTATTGAAATTATAAATCAAAACCTACATATAAGAAATGATTTTTAGTAGTTTTAATAACTTAAAAAACACAATTTTCAACTGTTAAGTTGTCGGGAAAATATATTCGATTGTCACAAATAGATGGCTCTAACTGGTATTTGATGGGGTAAACCCATATTTTGTTTCTTTCAATCACTTTTTGTTTCTTTTCAATTTCCGTCTTGAATATGAAATTTCTATCACACTTTTCACAAAATTATGTATGACAGTTTCTTACATATGATACAAGGAATGTTGTCCTATAGTTTTTTTTGTCATAACTTTGACACCAATTAGTGTTGAATTGTGCAATGTTACCAAACCCATCCTCAAAGAAATTCGTAGTAATAGCATCTTGTAAGCCATAAACTATATCAAAATGGCGATCATTTAATATGTAATGGTAATCTCTCTTTCCCTATTACCTTTCATATTCCTTGATTTCCGTGCTACCATACAAGGTATTCATTTTGTTTAAATAGTGTATGAATTTATTGAATTAAAAATGCAAGGTAAATTAATGTATTAAACATACTGTATGTAAATTGTTATAAAAGATTGAATAAGTCCTCCAGACTTTGATCACAATTCTTGCGATAGTAAAATATTAAAAATAGATCACAGGCACCAAGCTAATAGATCGAAATATATTTGGGTAATAAAACAACTCACAAAAAAAATCGGAAAACTAATGATTTCTGCACAAACAAAACTGCCCCTTCAAAAAAAAAAGTGTTGACACGTGTATTTTTGGTTGCATATAAAGAAGATCCTGAAAGTATTTTTATTCTAAAACAATTACTTGATGTAATAAATATTTGATATGACAACAGCAAAGATTGAACCATTTCCTGATGATCTGAATATATTTATTAAATCATACACCTAGATACAAAAAATTAATATATTGTGAATTTTGGGTTGCATATTATTAAATAATTAAAAACCATTACTAAAGACAAATTTTAAATACAATTCAATTACGACTAATATAGATATATGTATAGAGTAAAATTCCTAACAATAATAAAGTAAACATTCATTCTCTCAGTATTTCGTTTATTTTTTAATTTGTTCGTATATATTTGCTGAATCAAAGTAGAAGACCTAAAATCTTCATATTTGGACGTTTCATTTATAATTTACAATGTAAAAAAAGATATTGATCATCGTGATAATATAAAAATATTGTGAAAACAAATATATGAATTAGATTTATGATTGTTACCCCAATACCATAAAGATATTGAAAATGTCTTTCTTAACTCACTAACTCTTATATCTGTATATTTTGTAACGTATTTTGTTCTTGTTATATTTTGTAACGTAATGGGGATAGTAAAAATATGGGAATATTAAAGATTGAATTAATTCTAGACAAGGCACAAAAAATAACATTCATTACAAAACAGCAGTTGATAAACCAGAAATAAGTAATCTGATGCTTTGAGCACTGTACAGGTGTAAAAACTCTTCCAAATATATTTGATTTTATTTTTAACAAAAAAATACATTAAAAAAATCGTTTTTTTTTTCGCAAAACACAAAAAAGACATATCAAAAATGAAATACTACTCTATATTTCTAAATCGTCGACATATAACGTGTGTCTGTATGCATATGAAAGGTGATTTTTGGGTTGCATTTTGGGCAGCAGCAAAACATTAAAAACTAGTGACGAGCAGATGTATAGAAAATAACATAGATTTAAGTTTCAAATATTAATAAATATTCTCTTAATATAATTTTTTTTCTTTACATTTTTGACAGCTAATTCAAATTTACAACATAAAAAAATCACAGGTTTATCATCATAATATGTATACGGGTGATACATAAAAAATATTCAAAAAGAACAAATATTTTATAATACTTTTTCATTGCTCAATACTGTTTAATTTGATTTTCCCGAACTTCATAAGCATGACTGATAAAATCTCTGAAAAAAAAAGATTTTAAAAATATATATTAAATGACAGATATAACGTCAGTCAAGTAAGGGTGTGAACCGTAAAGTCTCTGTCGTTAATACTGTGATATATAATGATATATATATATATATATATATATATATATATATATATATATATATATATATATATGTGTGTATATATATATATATATATATATATATGTGTGTATATATGTATATATATATATATATATATATATATATATATATTGGCAAGACAATTGGCAGACAAATATATCTTGACAGTTGTACAGACATATGTATTTCAATTTGTTCTACATTGAAATACATATGTCTGTAAAAAAAAGTACTCTCACACTCTTACTTCAATATACATCTACATAAAAAAATACCTAATTTTATCAGGTAGATCTGCAGCCCTACATATAAATTTATGCCCGAAGTTATGTTGTCCTTCAAAGGAATGAAATATTACACCACCTTGGACATCAAGCCTGCATCTTTCTGCAGACTTGTATAACTACAATAAACATAAAATGATTAATTCTTAAAATCTCACCTAAATCTTCCATACCTTATGCCCTAACTTATATGGAACCACTCTGTCATCTTTGGCATGAAGAATCATCACAGGAACATCGATTCCACATATATATTTATCAGTTGTAAAAGGAAAGTTCTCTGCCATGGGATTCACAATAGTTAACCCAAACCATGGCAAATTTCGAAATATCTTAGCAAGTGGAAATTCACCCACCTCTTCTTTCATATTGTTAAAAGGAGATTCAAGTATCAGTCCTAAAGGTCGGTCTAAACTTAGGTTTTGAATTCTCAAAACGGCATGACTAGAGATGCTCGTTCCCAATGAATGACCCCATATAAAAATGTTACTTTTTGTTCTATTTTTTACCCACTGGTACACAGTTAGAGCATCATTCACTACTCCTAATTCACTTGGGGAGGCTCTTGATGAATCACCATAACCTACAGGATATATTTTCTTTCTCCATATGATATACTATCTCAATTAACCTACCTCTATAATCAAATGCAAAAACATGAAAATATTTCCTTAATACTTTGTACATTTCAATTCTATGAGCACTTAATCTGGTTCCTCCATTGCCATGATTATAAATAATGACATCCTGTCCATTATCCAAAATATTTTCAAAAAATTGATCACTTTGCACTACATCTGTAACATTTTCTGGTAAAACTTGCCACACACCTAGGTCGACTTCATCATCAGTTGTAATATAGAAATTGCGAGATCCTTTAAGGCCATAGTTTTGTGGATTTTTGTAATCGGCAAATGGGGGAACATGTACTAGAAAACAAATATTACACAAAATTATCTTAAAATTGTCAAATTATATTATTATAAAACTCACCAAAAGTCAAAAATACTGCATATCTTTGAAGGGTGTATGAATATTTATATATAAATGGAAATATAACAAAAAATATAAAGAAAAAAAGCAAACTAACCTTGAAAAATCCAAGGGTTATTCTGAAATAAAAATTAATACTATAAATATTGTATTATTAAAGACAATATACAAATATTGTAACCCAATATTAACAGTGCCTTCTATATTTACATAAGCATTACAACAAAGTACTTACATATTGAAGTACGCCAATATACCAAAAATCACTGGTAATAAGGGTAACATTATACCACTGATTAGTGTTAAAATTGATTCAACTAGTTCATCAAATGAACTACTTTTGAATATTTCAGGCATATTAGTTAGGGTTTCAAATTACAGCAAAATGTCTAAAATATTAGATTAAGCAATATAATACATAAGAATTGTAATACCAACCTTTTAATAAATCTCCTTTTAATCAATAGCATAGCTCAGTACAAATAATAAAATGCGATAAACCTAAAAATAAAGGCTTTATTGATCCATTTCACGAAATTATTAAATAATTTAAACCCTAATTCATGTTCATTTACAAACAGTATAATAAATAAAGTCATTAACTTTTAAATCCAAACACTAAAGAATATGACATGATACCTACAAAATGGTAATAATGATGATAAAAGCAGATCAATTCATTATCTCCACTCTATAAATACGACAAAAAATAAATATTTAAAATTCTATACAAAGATAAAAATATCCAAGGGGAAAGTACCATACTAACTACAATGTGATGAACATGGCATTTAGTTTTTAATTTTCAATTTAAAACCAGTGTGAAAGGCTTTCATATTAACTTACTCTGTAAGATGAAATTAACTAATTGATTAATTATAACAACAAATTGACAAAGAATCAACCTTTGATTCAACCGGCGAAATTATCAAAATGACAATATTCAAAAGTTGATCTTGGCGTCATCTATTTGTGGATTGTGGACATATTAAATGAATAGCTCTCTTTATCGTTTATTAAAAAATACATATAAGAGGGCGACACCTACCTAAACAGTATTTTCAAATATGGAGCGAGAGTTTAATATATACAAAGTATGTCTTATATTTTGTAATTTCAGTACCTTTTTAAATTTTAATGTTGAATGAAGTTCAAATGTTAAGTAGTTACCATACTCTGTAAGACCAAATTAGCTAATTAATTAAAACAAGACATTGACAAACAATCAACCTTTGATTAGTGATAACAACCAACCAATTTAATGACAACCATGGAAATTTTTATGTTAGCGTTATCTATTTGCGGACATTACAATAGTTACCTTTAAAATTAATTTAAAAATAAATATAAGAGGGCGACACCTACCAAAATCGTATTCAAAGATACGAGGCGATGGTAAAAAGTTTTTTGCTGTTTTTTCCTGTAGACTTATTTTATAATTTTGATTTTGAGTGGAGTTTAAATGTTAAGTAGGTACCATATTTCCTCACCAATGACATTGTTCGGAGTTCTTGTTTTAAATTGTTCCTATCGTTTCTTTTTTTTTTACAATATGCCGCTCTAAAAAATGATAAATTGAGTTGCCAATTTCCTTATAATTCTCTCTAGCGCTGTACAATGCCACTATTTTCCCCTTTATTCACACATGAATTTCTCTTTGCCTCGGAGCCATATCCAATACACTAATTAAAATCACTTATATTTACGTTGCTTTGTGATTATTCATTATTCAATTGAATTTTTACTTTGTTACTTTAAGTGGTGGATGAAGGAAAAAATTGGTGTTATTCGACTCTAAATCATTTGCTAAATCTGACAGTAAACTGAAAGAATTGACAGGATTAGTAAGTACATTAGGCCACACTCATTCTCACAGTGCCTGTGTTTACATTCAGGCAATCTCTTTGCCAAGTATGCAAACACTTGTTTTGCAGTCCGAAATATCATTGTTTGACAAATTATTTATGTTATTGATGTTGATTGAAACAATTTTACTTTTCGTGCCAGTTACATTTATAATTGAAAAAAAAAGTGATATCCCTATAATAAAAATCCCTAAAAATCAGAGCGTGTAAAGACTTTTTATATCTACTGTACATTAGGCTTCATAAAGAAATAAAATCACTATAAAATGACATAATTCTTTAATGTTCAAAATAAATAAAAAAAAACAAATGTACAACGTGTACCGAGAAACAAATTTCTGGTTCCATATTTTGTTTGTTAACCCAAATAATAATTTTCAAAGTTTTAACTTACTTGTTACGCTATAAATGTACAACAGCGAAAATATATACATCGAAAAGGGTTGTGTTTCGTCTAACATTTCCAAATAAAAAATTATCAAATAGGCCCTCATCAAACTGTAAATCAGGGGAATGGTAGACTTGAACAAAATGCTTCTGGATTTACATTCATCAATATGATGAACGGTTTACTTAAAATACAGTGGGAAGGTGATGACTGGATATAATGTCTATTAACCATCGCAGAAACGAATTAAAAATACAAAACAAACACGAACTGGATGGTGTAGTCTTAGAACTAAATTTTGCTATGAGGCTCCTTCTTACAAAGAAATCTCCTCGGGATCACTGAACGCCCCTATTCTGTTATGAACATCCACTGACCTAACGGCGAAGTAATATTTGTTCTTGTCAGCGAACTGAGTCAAAGTGCACGCCATCGGCAACGCCAACGCTTTAACGTCTCCCACTTTTCTCCACATGTCCGTGCTAGGTGGCGCACTTGTCTCCTGGTAAGCATACAACTGGTAACTGGCTATGTTTTCGTACATGTCCAAGTTATAAGGCATTTTCCACTGCAGGATGATGCCAATGTCGATTTTTTTTATTGTGAGATGAGGCTTTGGCAGGATAGGCTTCAAACTAGGATCCAATGTTATTCGAGGTAATGGCGGAAGTGGGGCCGGATGTTTTTTCCGTATTGGACTTGCGACAGTCTTAAGCGTTAACGTTTGTCCTTTGTTTGACATTACCGACATAGTCGAACCGTTTAAGGTTCCAGCTATAAAGAAAGAAGAAGCAATAAATGCAAATGACACTAAATAGTCTACTTGGAGACTTACATAGTACACCATTGGTTGGTTGGAAGTTGACGAAAGCAACTTTCTGAGTACCTCCGCTGCTTGATGCAATGGTTGGCACCACGTATAACATTTGAGAGCCGTTAGCACTGGATGATATAACTGATCCTGGAGCTAACCTGATGCCTGAAATGAAAATTATTGTAATGATGTATTGTAATGATGTAATTGTAATGCTATGATCCAAAGGCTGTAATTTATGAATATACTTGTTGAACTTTGTTTCACCAAGTAAATGGGAGGATAGTTTGATAAATTGTGAAAAAAAACTTCCTTGACGACTTTAGCAATGGCATAAGGGCCGTCCTCTTCAGTTTCAAGAATATGAAATCATTTCAGTCTTACCACTCGCTTTATTATAGAGTTGTATGGTTACCATATATGAAGAGCCACCAATCATCAGAAAACCTCAGCTGATTACTCAACATTTTAGAATCATGTAGTTGATGTTGAAGATAATTTGGAGAAACTTCGATGCTGTATTGTTTTTCTTTCCCTATTTCAGCAATTTTACCGAAGCTGAGACATACTATAAATCATCAAAATCACTTGCTTTCGATCTCTTCTTTGTTTAGGTGGATCTGCCCAAGGACTATTGCAAGTTATTAGTCAAAATAAAGAAACAGATAACAGAAAATTAAACCGAACTAAATGAAACAATACAATTAGATACATCAAAATATATAAAAAAAGAAGCCAATATTAAAAGGGCTAAAATGAGATTAAACAAATCAACAAGGATATAAGTACGAAGACGTGTATTAAAACTGAGTATGGAAAAACAAATAGCAGAAATTAAAAAACATATCAAACTGTAAGGCAAAAACATATCTTCAATACCTTAAGACCAAGGTACCTAATTAGTGTATACTCCACGTATTTATCAATGGATCACAAGTTTGGACATTCACCAAGGTAAATATTGAAAACATGTACAAAGACCTATGGAAATACAGATGATACATTTAAAACCGACCAATGGCAAGAGAAATGATTGGGTCAAAAGTATTCAAAAATGGATAGACGTCTCACAAGTGACTAAAGTAAAGTGGAAATTTGCAGGATATAACAGACAGATATATACATACCCTGAGGCAAATTGTTCTTATTTGTTTTTTGTTGTTGCAATCCAACTGGTTTACCCTGAAACAAACGATAATCATTAGCAATCAAAGTTAGTCAATTTATATGCACAACCCACCTGATTTAATACTGATTTTCCTGGAACAACCTTATTGAGAGCAACAGTCTTGTTGTTAGCAGCTGCTCCAGTCTTATTAACAACTTTCACTGCGTTATTTACCGATCTATTAGCTGCCAGTTTTTCGTCCTCATCGGTCAAATCTGAAACATCATCATTTCCATGACATACTCTGTGATTATCGGTAATAAACAGAAAGAGATATACCGCCAAGCACCAAATCACTTATTCAAAACTTCTCAATGCGCGTTTCGATAACTATGTTAGCATCATCAGTAGATAATCCAATATAATTCTAAAACCAAACTATGATCTATTTAATATACAGGTTACAATGGACAACTCTTTGAATGTCGTTCTTAGCCAATTTATTCATGAGCAGATGAGGGATAAACGGTGAAAAAACGTACTTGTCACTTTAAGCGTTATAACGTAACAATCCGTTGATCGATTCTAATGATGGAGTAATCGTTATACAGAGGAGATAAACAGCTTTCAGATTATATATTGTTTTAATAGATGGCGCTAGTAATTTTCTTCAAATTTAATAAGTTCCATTATTTTTCCGACATAATGTGCAGTTTAGTTTCAGTATTAGAGTGAATCATCAAAAGTGATTTGGTGTTTAGTAGTAAATATATTCGAATTTAGTCTCTCGCACTATAGGAACCTATAGAATTGGTTATCGGTAATCTTTAAAAGTTTCTCACCTATAACGCCAGGATTGGATGCAGGTGGTGTTTCGGGAGGTTTCCGTGGGGTTGTAGTACTTCTCCTGTTGATTGGTGTAGATGGTTTTCTATTGGCATTCTGTTGAAGAGCTTGAGACAGTAATTGCGTTGATGATGACGAGGGTACTTGTGAAGGAGGATGCATAGGTTTTTGCGGTGAAGTTTGTAGAACCTGAAACATTATATATATTTTAAAAAAATCTTCGTACTATGCGTGATAATGTACCTGTCTAACTGCGGCAGGTTGTTGTGAGGGAGTCTTACTCCTATTTAACCCAGGACTACTCACAACTGGTTTCTGTGGAGTAGTGCTCATCGGTTGCCTTCTTCTCATTTGATTTGAGCTCTCATTGCTACCCGGATTCAACCGTACCTGTAAACCTACCGACCTGGTAATCTTCAAAGGTACCAACGGTTTCTTTTGAACGATGTGAACCCTCAGTTCATTCATAAGCTTCTTATTAACGATTTCTAAGTCTTTCGATTGTTTAATCAACTGTTGAAGGTCCTTACGCATGCCCTCGATGACTTTTTGCTGTTTCTTGATCGTCTGATGCAGTTCGCCTTCCGTGCTTTTCAACATCAAACATTCGCAGATCTTTTGTATGCAGAATTGTTCCAAGTCGGATCGCGATAATTTCGAGGAGAGTTTTCGAAACTGCATAAACTTGGCGAATGCCGTCAACGTTTTGATGTTGTCATTGGGACTAGGAACTTGTTCTTTGGGTTCGGTTTCCGACGAGGGAACATCTGGAGAATGAGGAGTTTCGTTTTGAGTGTCTGCGTTTGGTGCATCTACGATTAATTTTGCTTTTTTGGCGTTTACTTCAATTCGAATATCGCTGAAGGACAGAGATCGTTTACCAACATGTATTTTAGTAATATCTGGAAAGAAAAACAAAAATCATTTATGTACATTCACTTATGAAAGTAATGTTGTTTTTGAATATACATTCTGCATAAAAAGTCCCCGGATTTTCTCATTTACAAAGCCCGCGTAAAATATTCTTTAATTTTCTCTTCTGTAAGATGGCAGCACTGTGCCTAGTTACGTACGTTACGTTACTGTGCTCAATAGGTCAACTAGTTTGTTTACATCAGCTGGTTTTGTTAGTCGACGTCAAGTGTGTGTTGCGATATATCTGGTGTACAAATAAGTTTTGATGTTTTTTTACAATTCTGAAACTCTATTCAGAGAAATTGGTACAATGTAATTTATTTAAAGTATTGTCCATAAGTTAGCTACGACTTTTCCCAATCTTTCAGGCAGCATAATTCGTCGTCTTTTGATGCGATCCAAGAATCCACCCAATTGTTGGCATCTTCTGTCAGGCCATGAGTTATCGATCGAAACAAGGGGTAGTCGGAAGGAGCAATGTTTGGTGAATACGGCAGGTGTGGTAGGACATTGCATTGCAGAGCCTCCAAAGTTTCCTTGACAACTTTTGCAACATGTGGCCGAGCGTTGTCATGGAGGCGTTTGAGCTTCAATGCTCGGCTCAATTGCATCAATTGTTGTTGGTAACATTCTCCAGTAATGGTTTCATTAGGCTGGAGTAGCTCATAGTAGATCACTCCGAACTGATTCCACCAGATGCAACAGCATTAGCCTCTTGATATAAATATTCGGTTTGGCCGTTGAAGTTCATGCATACGGGCTTACCCCACGATTTTCTGCCCTTTGGATTGCGCGCGTAGTGAATCTACTACAAAAAAACCCTTCCGATTTTGCCTTTGGAGCAGTTGTTGCACGTGAGAAAACGGCGTTCGATGTCTCTTGGCTTGAGTTCATACGGAACCAAATTTCCTTGTTTTTGCACCATACCCATGGCCTTGAAACAGTTTGAAATCGTTTGCTGAATCACTCCCAAGGTTTCAGCGAGCTCCTTTTGTTGGAGGTTGGCATGGATCTTGGTCCAATAACGCCTCCAACTCATTGTCTTCAAACTATACTGGCCTCCCCTTGCGTTCTTTGTCACTGGTGTCAAAATCGTCACGAGTCTTAGAGAGATGGCTCAAGAGGTAAACATATCCTTTAATCCCGTTCATAACATTATGACTGATATTGAGTGTGAAACGTCTGGCCGCACGAGTAGTTCCGAAAGAGTTCAATTTTGTCCAAAAATAGTATCGAAAGTAGGTCGCTGAAGGCATGTTTTCCCGAGCTTCAAAGGACCCCGTCTTCATGAGATGCATAGCAACGGGCGATGAGAGTTGGGTTTACGAGTACGTCGTACAAACAAGCCAACAGTCTTCGAAATGGCGCCTAGAACACGAGCCGAAATCCAAAAAAACGCGTCAGTCGCTCGAAAATCAAGGGCATGCTGCCAGTTTTCTCCAATCACCGTAGTACACAGGGAAAAAAGGTCAATAAAGAATACTATTTAGGCGTCATGAGGCGCTTAGGCGAGAATATCCACCTAAAACGCGTAGATCTTGCTCCATCGTAACAAAGCCATCTTCGTGCAAGAGTTTGTGTCCCAAAATTAAACGAACGTCATCGACGAAGCACCGTACTCGCCTGATATGGCCCCGTGTTACTTTTTTCGCTCAGAATGGTTGATAGTTAGGATGTAATGATTATTTCAATAAGCTGTAACAACTGCTAACACCATACACTTTTCCAACTTGACTAGATGCAGAGTAAAACCTCTTTGATATAGAAATTGAACTTTGGCGTCAATGACGAAGGTTGATTAGACTCAAGGAATGATTTCTTACATCTGAGATGATCATAAAGAATCCACATATAATGATTTGGAGCGAAAAATCCTGTTTTCCGAACTTTGAATGTGGAGTGGATGCGATATCACGTCGATATGTTTTGTTGTCTTCGGACATTCATGCAGAATCCAGCTGTCTTCTTTCTGAACATTATTCATTGTTGCTCCGCAAGTTCGTTTTCACTTTTGCCAGAGTTTCCGCCCAGTAATGTTTGTTACTTTGTCGCGGTTTACCTTCAAGACGAAAATCTTCTTGGTGAAATGTTTAGATACCACTTTATTCACCGTATGACTTACAAGGTTCCCTCTATATGCAGCAAACGTAACTTTCCGGCTTCAGCAGCATTCTTCTTCAGATGAAATGCAAAGTAAGCGGAAGTACCGAGAGCCAGTGAAAATTCCTATTTTTATATTATATCTTCTATTTAGTTTCACAAAATGTACCTTTTACTTTTTTGTTTTAAAGTTTTGTAAATTGTTTTAAAAAATTATTCTCGTCGTTTTCAACATCTATGTCGCGTATAACCAAATGTCAACAATTTTAAATTTCCTAAAGAACGGGAAAATAAATAAATAAATAAATAAAAGTCAATAATTACCTGGACTAGCTGTATCTTGTCGAGGAACATCCGGTAAGGGAATTACAGGTGGAGGTTTACTGGATGTGCCATTATTAGATTCCTCGGTCGTCTCACTAACAGAATCAGTCTCATTAAATCTGACCGCGTTATCGTCAATTTCTAAATTTTTTTCCGAAGTCGACTCTTTACTTGACGATTCGTCAACTCCGCTTGCACTCCCACTCCTTTCTTCTTCCTCACTGGTCTCTTTGTCTTGTTCCATAGCGTCATCTTCTACATCCTGTTGTTTTTCACATGATTGCACTTCACTTGATTTACTTTCGGAATCTTCCGCATTACTACTATCCTGGTTTTCCAATTCCATAACACTACTAGCATCATTTTCGGTTATGTCCGCGTGACTATCTTCATCCATGTCATCGAAACCTAACTGATAATTATCCGAATTGTCTTCTTGGTCGTTTTCTTTGTCGCCATCACTGCTTTCTTGCTCTGGCTCGACTTTATCATTTGGTTCTTCATCAGACTTCTCTCCTGTAGGCGCTTCTTTGTCGGCATCGTCCGCATCAGCGTCCTCCTCGATCGCTTCAGCTATGGCGCAAGCGTCATCTTCTTCAGTTTCACGAATCATCGAAATATCCAACAAATCAACGTCATCTTCCTCCCCTTGATCATTTTTTTTATTTTCTGCTGGTTCTGGCTTTTTTTCTGGTATTTTAAATTCTTCAGTCTTGGTGGACGAATTGATGCTTTCATCGAGTTGTTTGAGTAAATCTTCAGTTGAAGTTTCTTCGATATTTGATTCTGGATCTTTGCCATTTAACTTAACTTCTGAATCATTGGTATCATTATCTTTATCGTCCTCAGTCTTGTTCTCGAGCGTTGTCTCTTCACTTTCCAGGGTCTGATCTATTACCATCACATCGTCAGAGTCATCGTCTATTTCAGGTTCGGCACTTTTATCAAATTTATTAATATGTAGTACGGTGTCGTCAGCTTCATAAAAACTTCTAAATTCTCCGTTGCTGCTTGATTCATACTCGGCAAAATCAAAAGTCAGTTTCACTTCAATGTTTGACGCATCATCGTCGTCATCGGTGCCACTTTTTCTTCGAATTTTCTTAGGAGTTTGTTCATCAGCATTTTTTTCTGTATCCACTATCAGCGTGTCATCATTTTTCTCAGTAGACTGATCGGAAATATCACCAAATTTATTTAACATCTCCTCTTCGACTTCATCGCTATGGGATTCTTTATCTCTCCCATTTGACGGCAATGACTGACCTGTAAAGCACGAAAAAACGTTTGACAATAGAGAATCAGTTAAAAGGTATTGTTTAAGTCATACTTTCGACATCATCGTCGTCCAAGGGTAAATGGAAACTCTCTTCGGAATCTGAGTCTTTTCCATTTTCCGATATGGACTTGAATTTGTCGAAAATTTCTAAGGTGGACGATAGTGCCGCTAAATTCCCTGGAGATCCATCACACTGATCTATTGTGGGCATCTTGATAGGTATTCCTGAAAAGAATAAAAACAATGATAAAAACAAGGAGGAAAGAAATTTACTGACATGAGTGTCAAAAGCGTGAATCAGTATTTAAAGGTTGCCATAGTAATGGTAGAAACATGTATATGATTTCTACAGTTTCCTTCTTTCTGAATCTTTATCGCGATATGTAAAGACCCAGGCTTGTGATTTAACCCGCACTTCATATTCTTGTATTTAATTTATATATTCTTTTAGTTTACAGAAACGTTTACGATGTGGTTTGATAGTTGTCGCAGTAGAAATGTTCTATAAATGTGAAAAGATTGTAATCTGATGGTGCAGGATCAGGAAAATACGATGGATCGGGAAGTAGTTCCTAGTCTAACTCTGATTTTTCTTGAGTGATTCTTTCACTATGAGGTCTTGTTTAGTCTATCAAGCCGAGTACAATAATATACTGCACTTACAGCAATATACAACATATACGACAATATACAGGACTCGGACCCTAATAGCAAATAATTCCTGTAAAGTCCCACCATATTGACAGTAGTCTTTCTAAGATGAAGACCTGGTTTTTGAGCGGGCAAACGTGGTGGTCCTGGTGTTATTCTTTTTTCTCATGCAAATTATTGTATAGAACTGACTTCTCATCTCCAGTAACAATTTCAGGAATATTCCTAGGTCCATGGAAGGTTTGTTTGGGGCCAGCTTCAGCCAGGAACAGATCATTATAAAACTCAAATCTTCCAAATTTTATAACAAGATTGAAATCACTGTTCTTAAATTTTTCAAAGCACCCGGATAAATTATACAGTAATAATGAATTAGATGCATTAATGGTATAATTTAGCTTTCGAAGACCATAAAACATCGAAATTCAATTATGGGGCTTATCCACTTTTTTACCTTTTCATTCTTATAAAATTCGTCTGTTTTTCAAAATTTAACAAGAAACACACTAAAAAATCAAAATATTTAAACAAAATATAGGTTATGTTAAATTAAGTTAAAGGATTCACTATATGTCAATGTTTTTAAAATTTAATGGTTACCCTGATATTCTCATAGATATTACAAAACAAATTTGTCCACCCACCAATGACCTTCAACCGCATTGAGCCACAGCAGCTACTAAAAATGCGATGTGTTTACCAAAACAAAAAACCCTTTTGCAAGCACTAATTTTAATATATCCAATGTCATTTCGACTGTCACACATCAAAACTGAAGTTTTTGACATATTTAAACTGTCATTATAAAGAAAGTGTTGTATAACTGTTCCTAAAACACAGAAACGCGTGTTAAAACTCGTACTTTCGTTGCTCCCCTGGTAGTAGTTAATAAATATAGTCTCAAGGTCAAGAGCCTACGCAGTTCACATGAAAATATCATGACGCCATATTACAAGCATTCCAAAACGATATAGAGTCTGCCAGCGCGTCGCCTTTTCTTAGTTATTGTTCGTCGACTTCTTGTTCTGTCATTGCCTGTCAAATTTTGGCAAGAGTAAGGGGAAAGTTCTTGTGCCATTCTGACTTACATACTTTTCTACTTCGTTTGTAGGTTCATCTTCGAGGAAAAGATTTCTCTAGTCTTCAGAATCTGATCATTATTTTGTATAATTTTGAAAAACAGTTGTTTTAGTTAAGTGAGTTTGTGAGTCTATTCTACAGACTTGGCTCCATTGAAGAACCATTTTTTTCCGATCGGCACACATCACGCTCTTATTAACACATGTTTTAAATTAAGAATACATATTCTTACCTAGTAAAACTAATACACATTTCAAGTAAAGTTTGTCACCTACTAAAATATTAAGAGACTAACGAAATGTAGTGATTACATCTTTGAGTAGCTCTTCATTGCCATGTATTTACCCAATAAACACATTTCGAAACAAACGGGAAATATATTGATATGGCAGAGCAATGTCAGGTGAATCAGGTGAATAAGGAAAATCTTCAGTTGATTCTTTAAATCATCCCCTTAGTATAATTTTCTTCTATTCTTTCTTTGCATCTATTTTGAGTTTTCTTGTCAAAGATAGTCCTCAATACCGACTTTTACACAAACGTACAACAAATAGAAGGCCAAGCGAGAATTGGATATAAGAAATCCATTCAGAGATCAGATATAAGAGAACTTGAGGAACGCAGAGCTGTGAAAGAAGTTTAAGATTATATGGAGTTGATACAAAACCCAATTCCATTTTTTGAGGAAAATTGTATTTACTAAAAATTACATTGAATCAATATGGTGTGTGACGTACTATTCAATATTTCTCCTCTCTCTATTCTCATCATTGAGACTTCTGGCTAAAAACTGAACCAGGTGATTTTTTAAATGTTCCAAGTAAAACAAGACTTTAAGATGTTATACTAGGCTAATTAAAAAGTTCACGTATATCCTCCCTTAAGCTCAATAGATTTTTTCCAGCGGTTCTCCAATTCATTTATTCCATGTCTGAAGTGATTTTCTGAAAGTCCTTCAAAATACTCATCTACGCCTTCTATAACGTCTTCATTTGATGAAAAACGTTTGTCGCGTAGGAATTTTTTGAGGTTTGGGAACAGATGGAAGTCAGAGGGGGTCAGATCTGGTGGAGATATTATGTATAGAATGAATTATTTGTTTAGTAGTTGCATTTATCAGACGTCCAGAATGAGGATCATCATCCAGGCTTATACGACAACGTTGAAACTCACCTTCCCACTTACAAAACGGAGCAAACTCCCCTAATAGATCTACCATTTCATTATGAATTTCCATTGCCTAAAACCCCTTTTTTACAAAGAATTTAATCACTGTACAATTTTCAATATATTCCATTTTAAAAAAAAATATCACTGATACGTTTATTTTAAGCTGCTGTTTTTGTACGAATGAATTGACATATCATCTTGAAATTTCACATATGTTCAGATGACGGATGAAACTTCAAAATGCAGTGGATTATAAAGTTCTTTTACTGATAAGCTATAAGATATATATGAGAAATTTTACCATAAAATATTTAAAAATTCCCCATACTGTATAAAGCCAGATTTACTAAACGTCAAACTTTTCTAATTTATAGGTTATGATTTCAATTACGTAACACGCATACGCGATTTTGCTAATACAGAAAAAGACATAAAATGTACTAAATATAATCATTTTTTCGCCTATTTCATTTTATAGAACAAAAATTCTTACCAATATATATTGCGAGATTTTAATATATCACGTGCTTTAAATAAGTTCACAATACATGACTGACACTTGTCAAATATAGAAACAATAGTTTCTTGAACTACTAGATTTCCGTTCAACGATGGATTCAGAGTTTATTTCTATCCATCACGTCTTACATATGATGACGTATATCGCGAAAATCGAAACGGAGGCTGACGTAGAACGAATAGCATGGCACTATTCCCAACAAACTTTATAAAAATGGTAGAAATAAAAAAAAAAAATGTTAGAATGGGCCTTTTCCAAAGCAACATCTTTTCATCTATCTGATCTAATCGGTATAATGTAGTACTTTCTTCACCATACGGGTTCGTTCAGGTTGAAAAAGTATTTTATGTCTGTTTGGGAAGCAAGAAAAACGTATATTTTATGTCTCTTTTAAATAAAACCAACAATTTTACAAAAATATGTTAATATTTTTTTGCATGATTTGCCTTCAGGTCGTTCATCGTTTAACATATTGCAGTGGCATTCGCTATTAACATTTACTGTTTCACCATCGGCCTTTTTCATAAAAAAAAATGCCCCCAACTCCTCCAGTCCTCAATGCCCAACACACTGTTACTCGAAATGGATGTAAACGTTCTTCTGCGATCACTCGAGGATTTTCACTTTCCAAAATAGTACAATTCTGCATGGTCACATAACCTGTAAAGTGGAAGTGAGCTTCGTCGGGAAACATAATTTTATTGCAGAATTCTGCATTATTTTTAACTTCAGGGGATTTTAACTTTTGAGTTAGGTAAATTTGATACTCGTGCCAGGTCAAATCTTTGTTCAAAATTCCATACAGAATATATTTCGATGTATTCAACTGTTGAGATCGACGACGAACTGAGGTTTTGAACATGTTCACGCACTGCAGCGATATTTTCATTACATCGAGCACTACGTGGACGCACTGGCACCATTGAATCAACAATCGATCCGGAATATTCTAATTTTCGAATGAGACCGCGAATTGCGTTGTCACTAGTGACATGATCATGCCCAAAAATGTTCACAAGAACGGAAATTTTCATTGTAAGTTTGCTAAATTCTAACACATGCGAGATAAAAATTGTGTATGTATAAAAAAATTAATCTTATTTAACTCAATATTTCTATTGTAACCTTCGGTGTGAAACACTAAACTCAAAGAGATTTACCACTAAACACCGAAACGTTTTTTTAAAGTTGTTTAATATATATATATATATATATATATATATATATATATATATATATATATACATATATATATATATATATATATATATATATATATATAGAACATAGTTTAGTTTTAGAATCAGCATTAATAATCTCCTGATGATGCTAACATGGTTAGCAAAACGTGCGTCGAGAAAAAAAAAATGATATCGGTGTTTAGTGGTAAATCTCTTTGAGTTTAATCTTACTTAAGGTAAAATATTATCTTCTGTAAAAAGTACTGATGCTCGTGTTTCCTAATTTTATCTAAATCTGCTATATTTGCTGCCTGAAGCAGATGCGTATGTATCAATATAGAAAAACTAACAGATGTTGATAACATTCTTTATACATTATGTCGAATAATTCTTACTTTAGTAATAATTCTTATTAAAAAAAAAATGTTTAATTTGGGAGAAAAATAAACAATGGTTTATTCAATGCTGCACATTTTTCCGATATCTCTGGCAATTTGCGGATATCATCCTAGAAAAATCGTAGATCTTTTTAAGGTGGCCCCGTCATAAAGCCATTTTTTCGACATCTCCGTAATTGTTAAAGTATTTTATGGAAAGTGCGTCAGACAACGACGAAAACAAGTGGTCGGAAGGGTCAAGTGTGGTGAGTACGGCGGGTGGGGTAAGAGTTTCCAGCCAAGTGTAGAAGTGTCAAATGCATCACACACAGCAAGTTGTTTTCCGTGTCTTGTAGCGCATTCTGATCGCTTTTATGAGTAGTATATGAGTGGTACATTCATTCGCATTCAAGACCGATTGAGTACTGGTGAAAGATTTGCCTCGCTCTGGTTGGCCAGCATCGTCTTCAATTAAACTTAACATCGCTAAAGTGAGGGAAATGATGATTGAAAATCGTCATTTAATCCTTAAAGTGCACGATGGGTGCCAGACACCCAGAACTGACTTTGCTCTCAAATAAACTGTACTAAATTCGAGAAAATAGAATGTATAAAATACTGAGCGTTAGTATACGTTCTGTATCTGTTCAGAGTAGACGCTACAAAATCGGCTGGTGCTCGACACTCAGTGTGTTGTTGGTAAATGAAAAAGTGGTTTCAGACCCGTTTTTTTATATCTTATTATTGTTTTATTATTAATTTTAAATATAAGTATATGATCTGAAGTGAAATAATTTTTTTATACATTATTTTATAGTCATTTGCTTTTGTAAAGCAACCAAAACAAACCTTACAATCTAGAGCAGCTTTTGCTGTGTGAAATGGTGTTATAGGAGTTAGCTGAGGCAGAAAGACTTTGGCGGAGAACCGAGCGATACCGAGGAAGATGTCTATATTTGAGGATATAGTCCGGGGCATATGAAGAAGATGAGGTTGAGGGAGAGCTGGAAAATGTCTCTCTAACCAAAAGAACGCGTCTAAATGAAGAACGACTTGATGATATTCCACTAAGTGGAACCAAACCAAACCTTACAATCTAGAGCAGCTTTTGCTGCGTGAAATGGTGTTATAGGAGTTAGCTGAGGCAGAAAATTTTGGCAGAGAACACAGCGATACCGAGGAAGATGTCTCTATATTCGGGGATATAGTCCGGGGCAGATGAAGAAGAAGATGAGGTTGAAGGAGAGCTAGAAAATGTCTATCTAACCAAAAGAACGCGTCTAAATGAGGAACGACTTGATGATATTCCACTAAGTGGAACCAAACCAAACCAAACCTTAAAATCTAGAGCAGCTTGCGCTGCGTGAAATGGTGTTATAGGAGTTAGCTGAGGCAGAAAGTTTTGGCGGAGAACCGAGCGATACCGAAGAAAATGTCTCTATATTTGAGGATATAGTCCGAGGTAGATGAAGATGAGGTTGAGGGAGAACTGGAAAATGTCTCTCTAACCAAAATAACGCCTCTAAATGAAGAACGACTTGATGTATTCCACTAAGTGGGCGAATCCAACAAGTAATGCTCGTGGAAGGCCGACATTAAAGTTTAGGGGCGGTGCTTGGAGCAAGAATCGGCGCGTCTGGCAGATAAGAAATATAATATGTAGATATATGTACAGGTCTCTACATTGTGTAGGTACATACTCAATGTGTACGGGATTCCGACACAGTTTACCTGTGTGCCAAGTAGCTTACCTGTGCATAAAATTGAAGCGTTATTAGAGGCTTAGAGTTAGCTTAGAGGCTTAGTTAGTACTTCCCTCAATTATTTTTTTTGCTTTCGATAAGATTTTTCTTATATTTATAGCCAAATCAATTGATTAATATATAAAAAATACGGCGTTTCATTTTTGGTTAAAATTGACTTTTCATTTTTAAAAATAAATACCTTTTTTGAAAGCATCAATTGCATTTTTTCGGAAAGTACTATATTTCAAGAGTATAATCATGAATATTTAGGTAAATGTATTAAAAAATACGCGAAATATGAATTTTTAAGCGAAAAAATTTCTTTTTTTAATATTCTTTTAAGCAATTTAAATTAATGAAATATCGATACAAACTATTCAACTTTAATGAAGATATGTTAAAGATACCGACTGTGTCTTTAACGTAATTTTTCGGAATTGTGCCCTTTAAGGGTTGAGTTTAAGAAAGATAGCCTCTGATTTTTATGTGTCTCACGGGCATGAAACGCGTTGTCGCTCGACTAGTGCCAAAAGACCTGGATTTTCTTCAGAAACTCAAACGTAAAGATCACTGAAGACATGACAGAACGAGTTAATTCCGACCCCACATTCATAAAACATATTGTAACTGGTGATGAGACATGTGTATACGAGTTCGATATGGAAACTAGTTAACAAGTTTCGGAATGGTGCCTTCCAACTGAACCGAAACCAAAATAAACACGTCAAAGTCGATCAAAAGTTATATTACAAGGATATTGACTATTTTCTTTGATTATCGCAGTGTTGTGCACTCGAATTATTATCAAAAAGTCAGACGGTAAATAAAGACTATTATCTGAACGTTCGTTCGTCGAAAAAGGCCACATTTGTGGAAAGAAAACCATCGGATTTTACATCACGACAACAAGGCTATAATTGTAAACGAATTATCATCGAAAAACAACCGTATTTTCCTGAAATGACTCCGGTCGACTTCTTTCTATTTCCAAAATGCAAATTACCACTTCAAGGTACGTGGTTTCAGTCGATAGAAGACATAAAAGAGAATTCGCGGCGAGAACTAAAGTCGATTCGAGAAAATGCGTTTAAAAAGTGTTTTGACAATTAGATTATTCGTTGGCATAAGTGTATTATTTCGGAAAGGGCCTACTTTGAAGGCGATACAATAAATTTGGCTAAATAATAAACTTTTCCGCCATTTCTTATAAAAAAAAACAATTATTATTAGTGAAATTTAATACTAAGAAATAAATGAAAGTTTGATGATGCAAGGTCTGGACTATATGCTGGATTTAATGTGAAATTGATTGTTTCATGCCTTAATAGCAACTAAAAAAGATTTATACCAAATTAACAATATGACCTTTAGATAAATACCTAGTTTTGAAGCCGCTTGAGTTGCCTTATCACATTTGCCCAATGATCTTTTGCATTTTTACATTTGGACAATGTTTTTCTTTCCCTTCTTGTTAACAATCGGTTCAAAATTGAACGATTCTTATATTATCTTTGCTGTTGTACTCAAAACAAAGAGTGTTTACATAACGACAGTTTTTTCAAACGATCAGCAACGGTCATTTTCGATAAATTTCCACTCCCATCACGCTCACACGCAATTTAGGATCAATAAATACTCGAACTATATCATTAACAGTTTCCTTTGCTCGAATGAAAACAGAGTGCTGGTGCGTAGTGAAACAGAAAGTGCACAGTGCATGAAATAAAAATTGAAAAAAATAATCCGATAAATTTTATTGTATCTTCAAGAACAAATAGATCTCGGCTTCGTCTGCTGGAATTTAATCTGGAGACCCAACTTTCGATCACTTCTTCATACAGATCGATGGTATAATTTCAATAGTGGCCTGAATTCGTTTAAGGTCAACAATCGTTCGGGGTTTGTTTCAGTAAACCAGAGCTTGAACACAACCCGACGAAAACATAAAGCCTCCTCGCGATCATCCCACGTTACCATATCGGAAAATAACGCGTCCAGGAAACTTTCCTTGCGATAAATCGATTGCCTAGCGAGAATTGTAACAGGTGACACCGTCTTGTTGAAAGAAAACATTGTTTATATCCATATTTACCAATTCAAGCCAAATACATTCCGTTAGAATATCTCTATTGTGTTCAACATCTGCAGTAACACGGTATTCATCATGGTTTTCAAAAAAAAAGTCCTATCACTTACTCAGCCGAAAAACCCTAACAAATAGTGACTTTCTGGTCTCAAATACAACAGTGAGACTAATATCAGCTATTGAATCTCCAACATACAACTCGGCAAAATTATTAGCAAAGGCATTTGAAGATGTACCAAACCAACTACGTTTCTGTTCTATGATTAAGTCAACACAATTGATGATGACTCGCAAATACACTTCTACAGGAGCATGACCTCTTGAAGTATCTTCATTGTTACCGAATATACTGATTCCACACACCTCGAAATATCTAGAAGAGCTATTTAAGTCAGACGTTTCAAGAACAAGAATACTTCAGTATACACCTGTTTAACACAACTTTGAATGAAGCAAAATTGTTTTCAGTTTAATAACAGCAATGAGCAATACTTTGTCACCGTCCCAAGGACTCACCCACCAAGGATGAATTCGGTTACTTTCCAAGAGTATTGCTGAGATATGTAAAACTTAATCGGTAAATCCCAAACCATAGCGCTTACATATGAACTCAAAAACAATAATAAGCTGCCATTTATGTTTTAATTAATAGGAATAATTATAAGTTAGATTTTAATATTTTTCGAAAAAACACCACCACTTCTAGATACATTCATAACTATTTGAGTCATAGCTTCCACATTACCAATTATTCCTCTAAACAAAGAAAATTCTAACCAAGAGTTAAATGGTATCAGATTTTAATATTTTTCGAAAAAACACCACCACTTCTAGATACATTCATAACTATTTGAGTCATAGCTTCCACATTACCAATTATTCCTCTAAACAAAGAAAATTCTAACCAAGAGTTAAATGGTATCTAAGACGGTGGACCAAAGCGAATAATTATAATAGCAGAAAGAGTTTATAATAAAGATAATAATTAGATAATTGAAGTTCAGTAATGTATCGAAAGAATCTTCGACTTTTCAAAGAGAACAGAGCAAAAACATAGTAACGGTAATATCAGTCAAATAAACAGAAAAAAACGATGCCAAGATGCCATGTCGGGAGAATACGGAACTTGACACGAGATTGAAATATCCTCAGATCTAGCATAAACATTTAAAGCTGTAAAAAACGCTAGTCATTGATAAATACGGATGATTCAAAATGAACCAAAACAAGCAAAACTTACTTGTTCACGCAATATTTTAAAAAATGATTGCTAGCTCTTTGGTTTTCCTAGTAGTGCTAATTGCTATCAATAAATGTTAGAAATGAATAGAATCCTCACGTCATTACAATGACAACTCTCACACAGGCGTCCAAACAAACGACTTAAGGCTTAAGAACATCATACAGTCCTGATTTGTCACCTTGTGGTTTCTCTTTGTTCCCGAATAATCAAAAATAACTTGCGTGGTCGTCGATGTTATGCCACTTAACAGATTTTCAATTTTGAGAAAATGTATGCGACTCAAAAATGAAGATCTATTAAGCAGCATAACAGTCAACCGAAATTAAAAGCATATTTTGAATAACAGCAGTGAGCTTTGCGAAATAATTAAAACCAGTGTTAAAGAATTAATAAAGAAATTATATAAAATATTTTTTTAGTTCTAGAACAATAAAGAATCTCTAAATCTGAGTATATTTCCTGTAAATATTTTTATAACTAATGCGCGCGCAACATTTGTCGAAATGCTGGCTCATTAATCTCCCCCACTCCATCGTCAGCCCAAAAACAAAAGCGACACGTTAATATCCGCCGCCATCTTGGTTTTAGACGATCTTCCATCTAAGCTCACCAATTTTTACCATTACTTACTTAAACTTAACATACTTACCTCGTACAGGATAGTATAACGCACTGTATATAAGAGAAAACTAAGCGAAATGGCGGTGTATTATTTTCCACTACATCTCGAGCAATGCAACAACGAGGCAAGCGACCTGAGGTAAGCCGACCGTGCGGCAACAGCGCACGCGTCCGATTTCACGCCCCTCCCATTTTGAAGTTTCGTTCTTTATCTTCAAGACCCAGCCCGATACTCATCATTTTCTTTTTGTTTCTCCAATTCGTGAAGTTCCATTTTCGTATTGGTTTTGTTGGAGAGGCTATTTGACGCACCACGAGAAAGAAAACGGAGATAAAGAAATAATTGATGATAGTCAAGAAGCGATCGCCTCACGATGGACTCAGTTAGATGACTTTTATGTTCCAAAAATTTAACTGTACATTTAATTTGAATATATCAAATTACTTAAAAACATTCTCCGGCCTCAAAACTCAAAACGTATTTATCTCTCCTCTTAATTATTTGTTTCTTAAATATTAATATTTATCAATGATCTGCTGTTTTGGAAAGTAAAGACCAGAGTAACACGGGCTACTTCAGTGACCTCAATAAACCGTGGACTAGAAAACTTTTTTACGGGGGAATACCTAGAAGTACTCTTTATAGAAATAAGAATGCAAAAAGATTTCCAGCTTTAAGAAAACCAAATTGGAAGCATGCTAAACTCCCAGCAATTCCTTCATACTCCACCACGGTAACGAATTAGCATTTGAGATAAGCATTTTCGATTTTCCGCCAACTGAGATTCCATGTCCGACCCAAAAAACAACATCGTGTCGTAGCAGGCGTCGCCTGTCATGTCTCGATCGAGCACGCCGTCGAATCTCCGCACTACGACGTCAGCGGGAGTGAGAGCGCAGGGGAGGGGACGACCAACCGGAACCGTTACAGCGGTGTTGCCGAATGTTCGGAATCAACGGATATTTTGGGAGCGAACTGCGCAAACTCCGACTTTGTGACCTTCGTGTATGTTCCTATATGGATTTTTCCATTTTGACTACTTTGAACGGCCTTTTCGGAAACCCTTTGCCTTTTGGTATATCACATACCCGATGAAATAAAAATGTGCCCATTTAGGAAACGGAAACTTTCTTAAGGCATATTTGTTTTTTTTACGTATTCTTAAGGAAAATATAGGAATATTAGTCCCTTGGTGCCAAGTTTGACAAATAAGAGATATACAGAGTGAATCAAATTAAAAGTTGCAAAATATTTTATATGCTTTGACGCCCTTTCTAGGCGTTTTTTTTGGGATTGCTTTTGTTTTCAAAATAATTAAAATATTGAATTAATTTTCTTCTTATTTCTGCGGTGCTATACCCTGTAACTGAGCCTTCAATTTTCGCCACGACCCCCATCGATCTCCGGGAGCTCTTTGCGAGTTTTTGAGGTACAGTGGTTCTTTCTGCCATCTTGTCTTTGGTCTACCTCCTTTCTGTTACCCCATCCATGGGTATTAAGTATTTGGCATTCCTGCCACATGTTCCTCCCATCTGAACCAGTCTACAATATCTAAATCTTTGTATAAACGGTTGAGTTCGAAGTTATATCTGATCCTCCATGTTCTATTATCATTCATAACACTAAAAATAATCTTCTTTCAAATATTGCAAGCAAACTCTTCTGTTTTCTTTGTGAGGGTCGGCGTCTCGCAACCATAAATGATCAGTGTTTTATAGATCTGAAATTTCAGATTCTTTTGTATAAGTTTAAATCTTGGAATAGATATTATGTTTTATTAACAAGAAATATAATTAAATAAATAATAGTTACTAGATACAAAGTCTGGCGAATACGAAGCCTCGGTAAAAATCTTTTCAGATATTCTATAAAATTTGGAATAAGTACTGAGCACTGTCAAGTAGGGTGTGCTGGTAAAAACTGTGTATAAATCACCCTTTTTTTATTGAAAAATGTTTTAATCCCATTAAAGAATTTAATATATTAATCAAAGATTTTTCCCTGTTCCCTGTCTGCAACTTTTACCATTTTTAAACATTCATTACTCAATTTCTTCTTAATTAAAAAGTGGTGTGTCAAGAGCGGTTTTTTTATGGAGTCGCAAAAGTGGAAATCCAATGGGACCAAGTCTGGAAAATAGAACCCCTATTCCTCATATATAGAGTATATTTTTTAGTATGCCCAAACTATAAATTCCACAACTTTAAAACAATAACCAAATTAGATGCTTTAAAACAATTTATTTTATGTGATAACATAATGTCAGTCGGGACAAATGTCGGCTACTTCTGACAAAGCTCTGTCAATCCAATTTTCGACCACTTTTTCAAGCAATTGGATCATTTTGTCCGCAATTGTCCGAGTTTTACCAGGTATGTAAATATGAATCCGAAATTTTTGTATAGAACATACACGTTTATTGTATGTAGCTATTTTTCCCACCTGTGTGACAATTCGTGGATGTCCCGTCAAGAAAACTGTTGCTCGTTTGACTCCTTTGAGTCATCGAGCTATTTTCATAAGAAGTAAAGCGCTGCTCAGCAAATGCGTGTTCCATCAATGCAAATAGGTAGTAATCGGACGGAGCCAAGTCTGGTGAGCAAGCCGACTTTTTGTTTTGTTATTGTTTTAATATGGAGCAGCGTGAAATGCGTTCGGTTTTTTGTCGATAATTCGGCGAATATCTCGCTGGATTAGGCGATTATGTGCACCATGAAATGCACAAAGTGCTCTATGAGTTTGGCACATACAACAGTGATGTTGATAATAAATGTCGACAATTTGCAAGTGTTGTTCTGATGTGTTTTGACAGACTCTACTAAATAATATTGACATTAGAAGCGTGCAAACCAACAGTTCGTTTATTCGTTCGTTATTCTTAAATAACGCTTCTCAAACTTTTCCGGTTGTACACTTCATTCTTTGTGCGTCTCCTACATTGAAGTGAATAAATCTAAATCGTTGAAACATTCCATTGCGTGTTCTCACATTCGATCTAGTTCAGTCGTTGTTTTTTAAGCGTGTACTATGATGGAGCACATATCTAGCAGATAACCTATCACATTGTTTATTAAACCGGTGAATTTATATTTCCTATATTACGGTCACTCATCAAGATAGCAACCGCTGTCGCTTAACTTCATTTAACGAGAACTGATGCTCGACGCAGTGCGGCTGTGTTGACACCAGACGTATTATTACTAATAATAATTCACATTATAATGTTGTTGTTGATGTTTTACGTCGATATGTTGTTCCAGAGGATTTCCTTATGAATGTGGAAGTAAACTAAGGCTCCGTTTATGTTGATACCGCTTTTCCTTATAATCTGGATGCTGGAAATTCTGACTGTGATTTTGATAGTTTTAAAAGTCTAATTAAACCATTCAAGTTGTGAGATTCGATGTGGCTCTGTTGAACGTTCTGGAACATCAAATAAAGGATCGTTTCCTGTAGAAATTTCTATATGATCACTTGAAGAATCAGCGGATTCAAAATCTTCTTCGATTCTGATGATTTTTGCAACAGGAGTTCGCCACTAAGACATCAGTCAATAAGTCCCTGGTTTGACAAATAAAACACTTTATTTTTGCACACTTAGACTTTATTCATCAATATTTCAACGTTTTTCTAAGATTTGTACACCTTTTTATGGAACGATTTATCTTTGCATTTAAAATAGCCCTCGGTTTCAGCAATTGCCTCTTCATTGGAGCGAATTTTCTTTCCAGCAAGCATTTTTTTGAGGTCTGAGAACAAGAAATATTCGCTGGAGGGTCTGGTGGATGGGGAAGCTAACGATAATCGATGAACAATATATCATGCGCATACCAAACCTTGCCTACCGATGGTTGTGTTTTTGGTCGCTTTGGACGACTTTCACTGGCTGCTGTCCATTCAGCCGACTGCCAATTTCATTCCGGAGTGTAGTCACTTCATGTGTCCTCCATTATCACATACCGCATGAAAAAAATCTTTTTATTTCACTTAAACAGCTCCAAACACTGCTCCGAATCATCAATACGTTGTTTTTGGTCCGCTGCGAGCAAACACGGTACCCATGTCGATAGCAATCTACCTTCCAATAAACACTTCATGATATCGACACTCTTGCAGCTTTACTTTACGGTTTTGCGAAATAATTTTGTGAATTTTTATTATATTGTCTGGTCCAAACTTGATTTGGACGTCCAGAGCATTCAGCATCATCGGTGCTCGTACGGCCACGTTTGAATTCAGCATACCTGTCAATAATGGTTGATTTTCCTGAGGCAGAGTCCGGGTAATGTTGATCAAGCTATTGTTTTGCTTCTACAGTATTTTTCTTTATCAAAACACAATGCTTAATCAACATACAAAATTACTTTTTTCCAGTGATTTGGAAAATAAGAAAAGTAGCATGACTTAAAGTACATCTTTGATACATGACGTTTGAAAGTTGGCACAATCGATCCATAGTAAGGATTTTTTGTAAGTGACACCGTCTATATATGTTAGACCGGAGACATTGACCGATATTATGTTATGTTCGACGGGTCGTAAAGCTAATGATAAATTAAGATACTGCACAGTATCTTTAGACTTTGATCCAATACATATCACATTAGGGAGGTAAAAATAGCAATCTGCGGCATGGTATTTCGGTTATACACAAACCATTGGCACTTCATACATATTTATATTAGACTATTAATCCGGGAGTACACCCGATGGTTTGTATCCCAATTGTTGGGAACGTACAGACGTTTCGCCAAGGTCACACTTGACATTCTCAATGCTTGGTAAACCATTACTGGAGCTCTCTACCGAACACAATTAATGAGATTGAGTCGAGACTCGAGGAAAAAACGCGCCCATTACTACTATAGACACGACAAAATTATTCTTACATAATAATGCTTCGACTTCACCGGCTGTATTTACCAGACAGTACCCCTAAGAGGGGAAGTTCTTGACGCACGTTTCGCTAACCATGTGAGCATCATCAGGAGATGATTTAATCTAAGAGATTATCTAAAATATAGATATAAAATATAGACATATAGATTTAATCTAAAATATTACCTAATCTAAGAGATTAAATCATCTGATGATGTTAACATGGTTAGCGAAACGTGCGTCGAGAAGTTTCAAAAAGTGATTTGGGGTTTAGTGGTAAATCTCTTCGAGTTTAGCACGACTGCTGTGTTTATCACTATTATTTTAAGGTTAAGGCAAGCAAAATGTGCCTGAAAAGATGATTTTCTGAAAAAAATAATCTGATTTTTGATCCAGTTATCAAATTCACAATGTTTTGAATGATCCATTGGCTTTAGGTCCGAGGTTATTTGAACCTTATATAACTTCAGAGCTAAATCATTTTTCGCGCGCTCCATTTTTATAAATTCCATGCATTACATTTTTGAAATGCGACTATATCTAGGCAAATTCACATCGCCATCTGCGTTTCGTTCAAGAATTAAAAAAAAACCGCTAAATTTGAAAGACCTGTTATACAACAACAATGTTTGACACGTCGTGAAACGATTTTTAATTATTACCAAAGAGAGAGATTCTGTCCGTTCTAAGCTAAATTCACCGAAAATTTTTCCTTTTGCCCGTTCCTTTAAAGTGGGTTACATGAGAGTCTTATCAGGGATAGTACGCTGACTCCAATATTGATTTTTCTTAAATTTGTAAGCCGCTGAATCGGCAGATTTATAGAGGTACATACAAAATAGGTTACACCAGAGGGTTTTTTACTAACTCATTATCTAAGAACAGGAAATAATCGCTGGATACCAAATATGGAGAATACGGTGGATAAGGCAATTCAAAGTGCAATTTAGAAGGTCGTTGACAAGCACCTTGACATTTGTGACAAGGTGCATTATCTTGGTAAAACAGCACTTTTTCGTGTTCATTTGGGGCCATTCTTTGCGATCTCGTCCTTCAAACGCATCAATAACGCTGTGAAATATTTACTGTTGATGGTTTTACCTTTCTTGAGATAATCGATGAACAATATCCCGTGCGCAACACAAAGTACGGAGGCCATAGCCTTGCCTGCCGATGGTTGTGTTTTTTGTCGCTTTGGACGACTTTCACTGGCTCCTGTCCACTCAGCCGTCTGCCGATTTGACTGCTGAGTGTAGTGATGAATCCTTATTTCATCCATTGTCAAACACCGCATGAAAAAATCCTTTCTATGTCGCTTAAAAACTCCAAACATTCCTATTTTTCTTTATTTAGGTATATTTTCTTTATCAAAAAGCAATGCTTAATTAGCATGCGAAATCCTCGTTTTTATATTGTTTTGATAATAACAAAAGTAGCGTCACTTAGAGCATAACAACTCAAAAACTAGGAGACAGATTGTCATGAAATTTTGAAACATGACCTTTGAAAGTTGGCCCAATCGAACACTGGTAAGGATTTTTCGTAAGTGACGCCATGTAATATAAATATCAGACCGGAAACCTATTGAAAGATGTGCTACACAGTTTAGCACAACAAATTAAATAAAATAATACCGTCGAAGCAGCTGCGATAGAAGGAAAAAAAGATGTAAAGTACATGTCGAATTTTGACGAATATATTGTTGGTGAATTACAAAAAAAAAAACGAAAATATTGTCTTTCAAATAATCATGCGTGTATAAGAGGTGCTTTTAAAACATTGTTTGTTGCTCATGAAAAACTCATAAAACTCTCGAACACAGATCTAGGGAAAATATTAGTAATATTTTTGACGACAAACAACACCATCTTTAAATAATTCAACATAAAAAATGAAAGTTCCAAGTTTACATACATCACTAATTACGTGGGTTGCAGAATTAAATGAAGGCTCGGTAGAAGAAGATTTTAAAAACATCAGAAGATATAAAACGTCTACCAATAAGAATGATGGGAGCCCAATCTGCTGGAGCCAATCGCCTCCCTTCCGTCTGACAAAAATAACGAGCCGCTAAAAGGATAAAAATTACTTGAAGGGACAGCAGCACCATCAACTGCATCCACGACCAAACCCAAACCGATAGTCCTGAAGGATAAATAATTATTCCAGGATGTAAGGTGCATCCTAAAGAAATTCAAAATAGTTGTCGGGCCAGCTAAAACGAGACCGGACGGAGTCCTCATGGTTCCCGAAACCGAATCAGATTGAAAAGCCATCATAGAACTTTTCAACGAGAGAGAGTATGCGTACTCGACGCCAACCTCAAGCAATAGGAAGTTGCGCGTCCTAGTTAAGGGGGTGCTAGAAACCATTCCAACTGACGATGTCAAATCAGAGCTCCAATACTCTCCGTCACGAGATGGCAGAGTAAAAAAAAGAAACACATTGCGATCGTACAAATAACCGTACCTCATACCGATCGTACAAATAACCGTAATGAAAAAAAAACTCTACTACGAAGACGCAGCCACAGCAGCGTCACCAAAATCAAGCAAAGAAAACCATCCCAACGTTGTTTTCCAAGGCAGAGAGCACAGGAAAACATCAGAGCTCTGTGAACCAAACGGAGCAAAATCAACAGCAAGTAGAAGCCATCGCCCAACTTGCAAACAAACTCCAGACAGTGTTGAATCTAATTCAAAAGTAATTAGATCCATTCCTCCTGCATCACCGTTAATAAAACAACACCAGAACTAACGTCGACGGAAGAATCTGCAAGATATAACCACCAAGCCCATTCCACGTTCAGAACGAAACTCAAGATACGCGAATTTTCTCGTACCCGATCGACGAAATGCGAGCCTTGCGGCTCGATTCCGAATCACTGAAGATTTTCTCTTTAACCTCCCAAATCTACCAAGATTTCAAAATAATCACCGATCATATCGGTACCTCCAGGGCTACCGCGAAGCCCGAAAGACAACCTCTATAGAAACAGGCAAGGATCTTAAGACTGACCTAAAAACGTGGTGAATAATAAGTAATAAGTAAGAATGATGGAACTTCAAAATTAAATAAAACATACATTTTTTGCTCAAAACTCCGATTGCTTTATTTAAGAGATTCAGACATGTAGTTTATGATTTGAACAAGATTTGAACAAGAAGATTTCAGCTAAATGACCTACATGGCTCTTTTTGCAGACACGGATTCGCTCACGCCAATTTTCGATGACCCTGGAAAACTGGTCAATTTCCAAACGTTGTTCTAACGTGAAACAAACCATGATTTAATTGCAAAGCGTTCGGAAAATAATTGACAAGACATGTCAAAAATTGATAAACAGATATGTTCGCCATGAGCAGCCAAAGTTCCAACATCCCTAATGGTAGACCCTTTACAGTAAAAATTAATATATCAAAAATAAAGCTATCTAAATTAATGTATATAAGTGAATATGTATTCATCCTGGAGATGTGGTAGCCAGAAATAATATAACCAGAATTATGTTGTAGTATCGAGTGAAGAAAACATTGATGTCGTTATTATCGCGGAGGTGGTGGGAAAATCTATTGCAATTGTTGGGAAGAATCGCGCAGAATCGAACGAACTATATACCTCATGTACTCTATGCCCAGAAAAAGACAAAATGGATAATAATAGTAATAAAGTTCATTAGAAGTTTTAGGAACAAACTGTTACAAACACGAAAGAATAATAGTTTCGTTCCAGGAGAATTAAAAACCAACAGAACATCAGCAAGATGGAAAAAATTAACTATATTAAAACTACTATAACAAAAAGGACATTAACTTTTATTAGACCTGGTAAAATTTGAATTTGAAAAGTTGTATTCTTAAATACGATAAAAAAAAAGTCGATTTATCCACCATAACTCGATAGAGTTATAATAAAGTTAAGAGTGAAAAAAAGCCTCACAGATCGTATAGGAGTCAATGGACCTGGTACAACAGGATCATCTTTGAATGAGCACATGCATTAAGTAGTGACGCGCTTTCACCTTGCATTTAGTTCACCTAAAGCTTTTGGTTTGGTCGTGGTTTATACTATATACAGTTATTTTTCCTTTATGATTTGAAATTATACTGCCTTCTTCTTCCTGGCTCTATCATCCAATTCTTCTTCTAAAAACTTCGTTGTGAAATACTAAGTTCGAAGAGATTTACCACCAAACACCAAATCCTTTAACGTGTCGACGCGCGTATCGCGATGAGTTAATCTGGATTAAATAATCTTCATGATGATTGAAATAGACAAATTGAAAAGAAGCTTGCAAAACAACTTGGGATTACAAGCCACATTTCCAAATTTATATGCAATGGGTAAAAATTCCAGAAGGAAGAATTTGCTGCACAATAATCGAAAATCATGGGTTAATACAAGCTGTCTTTTTGCTTTAAATAAAGATTAAAGTTTGTAATAAAAGTTCAGTTAGAATAATAAAAAAAATCTAAAACAGCTTAGTCTCAAACAAAATTTTTTTCTTGGTTTCCAATCAATGTAAGGAAAATATGAAACTTAATAAACTCTCGTCATTTGTTTGGCACATGGAACCCTGAAAGTATTGTCTCACAATATTTACAACATGTGCATCATTTTGAAAATCTCATGCGTTCAAAATAGCCCAACCAAGATAATTTGCAGGACAATCCATAAGTTTAACGTGAAATATTTCGATGTTTCGCTCAACACTTTAAAACAGAAATAGAAGTGCCAGTGCTTGCTTGTTAAATTACTATATATGTCTAGTTTCTAGTGTAATACAACTATATATGTGTATAAATCCCGACTAGTATTGGACTTCTGGCTTAAATAAACTATTGTTATAAAAAAAATTGAAGAAAATCAAAGGCAAAACTAAAGCAATCTACCGATTACTGTACAACATTCCTAAAGAATAATACAGTGTTGCACATTCGTGCACAAACATCTGACCCACAACCTTACTCCCCTCGACAGGCAAAATGAACCGACCCACCTTTTTATGCGATCGTCACAAGGTCGACGGTTTAACTCTAACGTCACATCAAGTTAAAACATTTTCTACACTTTCGTAATTCACGTTGATCATATTCCTGTATAAAACTTATTTTTATTTCTTTGTCACTTATCCTTTTTAATCCTTTTCGATAAATGACTGTTTTCGTTATTGATGTTGTGTTCACTATTTCCTCAGACTGTTTGCTTCAGTCGTTTTTCTACTGTAACTCTATAGCAATACATTTGGAGGACACCAAAATTTATCAACTCGACTATTTAATTGTTAATTAAAGATAGAATAAAAATAATAGCTGTTATAACACATCGATCAATAGATCTCCGGCCTGGCAAAAAAACTTTTTTTTTACAAATTTTCAGTTTATTTATCAATTTATTCTCCTTGAAGATCAATACAATCATTCCAACGATTTTTTAACATTTCTACGCCTTTTCCATAGAACACTTTCTCCCTGCCTTGAAAATATCCTCCAATTTCGGCAATTACCTCTTTATTACGATTTTTAATTTATAACCTCCATATCAATGCACAACTCCCGACTGTACTTTTTTAAAAATTTTAATCACTCTTATTACAAGGAAAAAAAAATGGATAACTTCTGGACTTCTTCGTAATTAATTTTTTTTGTATCAACTGGGGCTTGTTGTATCTAGCAGAAAAGTTGGAGGGACAATCACTAAGGCACCAAGTTGAAGGCACATCTAAGTCTGGATGCAAAAGAACCCGAATAGAGCTTCCTTCAAAAGGCCAACAACATGAAATCGTGCACTGTCACGTAAAAACATATATATATATATATATATATATATATATATATATATATATATATATATATATATATATATATATATATATATATATATATATATATAGCCAGTTTTCTCCAGATAAATAACTCTAATAAATTGAAGCTCTCTGTAATCATGTTATTCAAGACATTCTCACCTTTTTTACATCTTGTACCAAAAGCTTATCCAAATTTGCTGAAAATGAACCCCTTTTTTCTCCTTTGACACTAATGTCCAGGCAAAACTATTATATAGTATAGTTAAACTATTAAATAGTCGTTATATAGTTAGAACTATTATATAGTTAACGATTATAAACTGACTTGAAGCCCCATGGAGCCTTTAAAACACAAATTGAATTGAACGATGTAGAAAGAATGAATGATTTCTGAACTTCTTCGTAATTACAATTTTTTTATTAACTGGGGCTTGTTGTATCTATTGAAAGCATTAAGTCTGGATGCAAAAGAACCCTTGTGTGAACAGTGATTCCTTGTCATGTTCCAAAACAACTCTATACAGGATTTTTCTGATACAGGTGCTTGTTTTTTTTGCGTCATACACGTCTGTCAAAGTTCTTCTAATCCTAGAACACTTTTCTCAATCTCCAAGTTTAACCTCCAAACCTTCGCAGTGTATCGGTTACTGCATGAATGCGGACATTGAATATCAGGCATCTGTCAAGGACCAACTCAACATTTTCTGTGACACGATCTGCTAATGATGCTTACACATGGTGCATGTTCGCCAAATGTTAGACTTTAACACCCTTTTGTCATTGTCACCAGCATCGAGAGATTTCAATCCCACGAAATTTATGTTTAAATGAGTTAAATAAGTCGCACAATTGTGGCAATTATAAGACACTATTTTTAATAGGCTTCAAACCGAACGAGAATTAATTATGAAATAGAAGGAGAAGGTGCCCCAATCCATATGGCTCAAGTCTGGTTCAAAAAGTTCTGGGGGGAGACATAAGTCTGCAAGACAGGGAAAGATCATCCCGGAAAGGTATCCCGTTTTAAAGACAGCTGTGGCTTCAGATCCTCGAACCAACACTAGGAAACTTTCTACTATTAACACTGCTATTAACCAGCAGAGCACGTAAAGTACCAGCAAAAACCCAAGTACTTTTGTTACATATTAGTAAATTACAAAAAAAAATATAAAACAAGCCCATAAATAAATAAGCTACAGAAATGTTCTAATGACTGCTCCTCCCACATTGACATTCTCTAATTGCTTCACAATTATCCTGAAATCCAAGCTTTCTACTAAACTGTACTGATAGGTCTGGACAATTTTATACAGATGAAGAACTCCAAGAATTCAGAATTATGTTTGAATAATCAAAGTATTAAAAGCATTCTCATTTTTCTTTTTACATATTGTACCAAAAGTTTATTCAAATTCGCAAAAAATCAAAAAATTATTCTCCTTTAACAATAGTGTTCAGGCAGAAAAAAATACCAGTACATTTTAACAATTTAATATGGAGGTGTTTCAATGTACTAGTACTGATAGTTTTTGATTTAAGAAGCATACGCCAAATAGCATCATCTACTCCACTATCCTCAGAAAAAAATTAATAAACATACATGCGTAAACAAAAGGATCTATAACACAATAGTCCCACTATTATATGTGAGTGAGACTTGGATGCTACTAAAGATAAGAAAAATTCTTAAGGAGAATGTCAGGCAAGATAAAGTAAGGAACGAAGAGATAACTAAACTGGTATGGTCGTATTATTTGAACGAGCCCAGAATCACTAATCAAAAAAGTTATCGAAACACGAAAGAATGAAAAAAAGAATGAGAGGTAGACCAAGAAAAGCCTGACCCGAGGTTAAAAAGCGGGAAGACAATGTTGGATATGAGTATGACACAAGATCAGAACAAAAGGGGAGAAATGAGTTACCATACCCAAAGTTTGCGTAGTTAGAAATTCTACTCTCAGTTACTACGTTCACTAGGAGCCTATATATTCGAGAGTTTCAAGGTTACAACAAACCAAAGAATAACAAAAAAAAAACAGTCAGATAACCGACTTCCAAAACAACGACTAAAAGCAAGATTTCAAACCAATTTAGTTTTCATATATCGACCCCATCGTTAGTGCCAACGACCAACACCGATGCCAACGCGTAGAATGGCCTCGCCTATTATTCTCCAACCTTTTTAATTTATTATTATACAATTATTTTGATGTTTCTGCTTTATATTATTGAAAATGCTAGTATTATCTTCAACAAAATCATACTATAAAATTTACTCATTGCTGTATAAAAAAATCACTTAGTTGGTCAATAACCATAACCAACACAAGAAAAAAATAACTAATACAACATTAAATAAAGCAAAGTACTTATTAATGGTTTTATTCAAAACGAGGGTTTTTGTGCATCACTAAAACGCTGCGTGCGGTGTGTTTTTTTTTGAAGCAGGTACCTACTGTACCTTTTAAAGGTACAAGTAATCATTCCCTTGCAAAGGAAAAGCCTTCGAAACCTCGTAGATGTCCGAAATCGCGTTCCTTTCGGTACAACTTTCAATTTTGGCCGCACGGAGCCAAACCAGGCCAATTTAGAAGCTAGTACCAGCATACTATTTTTCATAGTAAGCTTTTCGATAAACCTGCTAGATACATAACTGTCATTGAGAATCACATTCCCTCCTCACAAGAAACAAATAAAACTCTGAAAAAGCACTGTCAACCGTCCTAATAAAATTTCTAGCGTAATGAAAAATTTTAAACCCCGGTGACAGTTCCCCATCGAGTGAACTATACAAAAACTAATGAAATTACCTAACTAGCTAATTTTTCAATCTCCCTCGTATCTATTCGGCGAAAAAATACTGAAGAAACAACAACAGTTGGAAGAAATCTGAGTAATCTCCCCACCTCTTTAGAAAACATCCGCCATATTGAACATAATCCAGACCATTAACCTTACTTTTGTTGATTACTAAATGCGCAACTCCAAGATCAGTAAGTGTATGGAAACGGTTTCGAAAATGGCGACTGAGTATGTCATCAACACACCCGACACGTTTGAGGTTATGAATATATAAAATTTAAATTTTTTCGATAGATATTAACAGAACTATCGGTACTTACCGTATGACGGATACTGTGACACATTAATCACACTATGGTTTAGTTAGAATTCGTCATTAAAACCTCTGCAAGTGAGACAAAAATTCAACATATCCAAGTTAACCAAACTTGACACTCTACAACCATAACTGATAGAAAACAGCGGCAAGTCCGTCGAGACTGAGACAGCGTTGCCAGTTCGTATCGGCCCGTAGTGGCCACGCGCACGACACCAGACAGAAAAAAAAACCTCCCATGCTTGGCGGAAGATTGTATAAATTCCTTCCACTCAATTTTCATCCTCACACAAGTATACCTTGGTGTCAACTAGTATACAAAAAAACTCAAATATTGAAAAATCAAATAATCATTGTTGCATATATAACTAGTATTCTACTTTGTTAATTGTAATTACAAAACTGATTCAGCATATTGCTCAACAATTTCTGTATAGTTTTCATGCTAATTCATAAAATAATTAACCAGTCAGTTGTTTGAGTGTTGAGTTTTCAAGAGAAATAATTAAAGAAGAAAACACTATATATTTATTTAGATTTCTACATTACTATTTCAGATGTTAACGTCTGGTCATACAAATTCTAATTCGTTTATAAATTACGCCGTATGAAGTACAACGCAATAAATATTATCTTAATCAGTTTAAATTACTTTTTGAGAATGCTGGGTCTGTATTCATACTGATATCGCCTCTTTTGTATCACCCTTTTTTTATCAACTCATATCGGTTCTTATCAGAAAAAAGAGGTTTCAAAAATTTCTCACTTCAATAGCTATAAATGATTTCAATACAAGAACTTAGAATATCATCCAGTTATAATAATTACTAATTATTCATCAATAACCGATATAATAAAATGGTTACAAATCCTAGAGTCCCATGGTTCTAAAATATCACAACAAAAAACCTGGCCATATAAAGAGAGTTTATCAGAAACGGATTTGAAAGAGAAAAAACCTTAGGAGAAAGGCCGCATAGCAACGATACAGAGAGAGGTATAGAGACCACCTAGAAATGTGGCAACATCGACGGTCACGTAGCGAGCTATATTTGACCTTCGAGTCACCTCAGAACGAGTTCATTGAATTTGTGAGTCGAGCGTTGTTGCTAGGTGCACGTTTCAGATTCATTTCTGGAAACACTATCCTCAAGTAATACTTCATAAATTGCTTATAGGTCCAAGCTCAATGATAAAAATGCTCTTAATGATGTTTTAACATTTTTAAATCAATTATCTCATCTACCAAGATCTCATTATATATTGTGTTTTAAAAAATGATATGACCAGATTTTTCTAAAATTTTATCAGGGTTAAAGCAAAAGTACAGTTTTTCGTTTACGATTATGAAGAGCGCAGGCGCAGGTTTTGCAACATCATTCATCCACGTGCGAAAAGAGAATTAGTAAATGATACCCGTTCTATCCAAAAAAAATTGTGAATTTACGGTAATGGTCCAGATGTAGGTCGTATATTTTCCATTGCGACATCTCATAGCCAATTTATGAACTTACACAAAAGTTTATTCGAAATTGCACGTATAATTGGTTGCCTATATAAACCTGCATGTACATAAAATTATTAATGAAAACTATGATGTTTAATGATAATTCCAATTGATAATATTGATTTTTTTAATAAATCAGAGTGTTGCTTTATTTGAATGTCAAAGAGCAAAACAGAATTTGAGAAGTAATTGTCATTAAACCTGTTTTATTAAATTATTTATCAATAATGTTATATATTTTTACCTATCAAGAAATTTGTGAGTTAATGTTTATTTCAGTTTACATGCTTCTAATAATATTGTGAAAATACAGGATTTAGTCAAGTCAAATTTTGAATTGGCGCATCCGCCAGCACTAATAATATACGAGGACAAATCGAAATGAGTTTTATGAGGAATGATGCCGAGTATCAATAATTGCTTAATGACATATAATTGACATTTATTAAAATACATAAAAAGCATTGGTCATTTTATTAAAATTATACAAACACATTAACAAATAACTTGTGATTAAATAACCAATTTAAACTATTATAGACATATCTACTTTGCAATTGATCCACTGTAATCTGTTTTTAGGCAACACATGATGCACTAACGATAACGGCGAATTCGCCTTTTCAATGCAATTAATACGGATAATTGGTATGTATGTTTTATTGGTATATATGTAATTGAATATTACTATGTACATATCGATAATATAGATCCATAATATATGATCAATAAATATTGATTTAAAAGGTTTTTTAATAATATGAACAATTACAAAAAATACAAAAATTACAAAAAAATCTCTCGCGGTCTTCAGCTTTTCTCTGCCATTCGCGTCGTTCAAGTACATAATGAAGTTATCAGTCCACCTGTCGTCCCATCGCCTCACAATATGGCCTGCCCACCTCCACTTCAATTGCTTTTCTCTTCCAATGATGTCACATATTTTCGTTTGTTCTCTGGACCACGTGCAGGGCTTTCTATTCCTTCTTGTAATCTCAAGGAATCCATTCCTCTCTGTGCTATCCAAAGTTTTTGACTGAATGTCCAGGTTTCACTTCCTTATGTCATTTCGGGGATAACTTTCAACAATATAACTACGAGTTTGATTTACTTCTCTGAAAAGCAGGCTGTAAAAACGAAAGAATGAATCCTTAATTCGCATTTCTAACTCAGTCATCATATAATCCAATCAAAGGAATAAATATTTTGGATTGCATAGATGCCTACAAATATAAAAATTTTCCCATATAATTGTGTTATGTAATAACGATATCTATAATAATATAAACTATATCAAAACTATATAATAGTTAAAATAACGGATTAGATAACAACTAATAACATCTTTTTTCAATAACAATAAAATGTTATTACTTACCTGGAACATTTAAGGAAGGTATATCTGTTACCTAAGACCTCTTACTCTCGGCACAATACAATCAGGAACAAAATATTTTTCACCTTTACTGACTACCTTTCTATACTATTGAATATGGTGATTACAATTAACTACTGATGCCGTTTTTTTTAAACACTGGTCATACCTTCAATCAGCATAGAGGCAGGCATTTTGAGTATCATAAATATATATTTAAATTTAAGTTATGAATAAAAAAGTTTTGAAAAAAAATGTTAAAATACAAATAATAATCAGAAACATAAATAGATTTCACTGTTTTTCAAAATATTCCCCTTTTGAATTTGGAAGAAAACCATATCTGCTTTTTATTACTGGGATTCTACAGCTCATCCGTGACCCTTGATCTTCTTCAACTAAATTTTTGAATTAATGCTTGTTTCACTTCGCATGATTCTTAATAATTTTTCGAAAATGTTACGCTTTAGGGCCGGCTCTACAGTGCAAGAATATATCAGGTATAAGCTAAACTTGGAATAAACCCCCGTTACGCCCGTTCTGCAGAACGGGCGTTTCAAATTTTATTATTTCAATTATAACTTATACCTGGTATATTCATGCATTATAGAACAGGCCCTTACATAGTCCAATTTTGAACTGGAGCATCCATAGGAAGACAAATCGAAATGAATTATATCACGAATGAGTCGAGTATCAGTACAATATAGTACAGTCGACTTTTATTAAAATTAATACAAATTAAACAGCATGGTTCATTTTATTAACACAATATAAACACATTAACAATTATGGGCTATTTGTGATTAAATAATCAAGTTAAACTTTCATAGACATATCTCGTTGGCAACTGATTCACTACCATCTGTGGTTAGACAACACATGATACACTATCAGATAATACAGAATATTGGTATATACATATAGATTCTTAATATATGATCAATAAATATTGTTTTCAAAAGTTTTTCAATAATATTTTTATAATCTAACTTCACGTAAGTTTATGAATAATTTCCAGACAAGAATCGTATGTGATTAAAAATTACATAACAAGAGCCATCATCAGCAGAACATTAGCTTGCGTCTATCCACTGCAAAATAAAAGCATCTTCAGCATTCTTCCAACTCTGGTGTCTTAAGATTTTCTCTACCATTCGAGTATTTAATGATGTCAGCAGTTCACCTGTCGTCCTATGGCCTCACTATAAGGGCTACCCACCTATATTTCAATTCCTTTGTGAAAATTTCAATTCCAATTCCTATGTGATGTCACATATTTTCGTTTGCTCTCTGAGCCATGTGCAGGACTTTCTGTCCCATCTTGTTTTACTTTCATATGATATAACGGGCAAGAAGCACTGATCAAATACTTTTCTTTTCAGACAATGTAGGAGTTTATTCTTAAATACAATGACAAGCCTTCCAAATACCTCCCAGCCATAGTTAATGCCGTTCTACCTATAAATGTCCAAATCCTTTCCCAACATAGAAATTCTTGTCCTCGGCAAATTTATTGAACATGACCTGACTCTTTTTTAGTTTAATTTTCAACCCAAATGGTTCAAGCCCTTATACATCTCTTTGCAGCTCATATGGATCTTGCGAAAGGAGAACGATATGATCTGCGAATCTAAAATGGTTTAAGTATGCATTATTGATTTTTATTCCATCCTATTCCCAATTCAGATTACGAAATACCTCTTCAAGACAGACTTAGAGAAGAACAGGCAATGATCTGTTTTGTTCAACTGTTACTGATAGGAGGCTTATTGGACGGTAGTTCTTTAATGGAAAATAATCACTTTTGTTTATCATTTTTATATTCATTTCATTCATATTCATTTTTATCATCAGTTTTTAGAGTCTTTTTGTTCTTTAAGGAATTTTGATTTTAATTTGCCAGTGTTTTGAGCAAACTTTGCCCACCAGTTTTTAGCATTACAACAGTTATACTAACTTTTCCTAGAGTCTTGCCGTTTTTCATCCTTTCATTACAAGAAGAATTTGGTCAAGTTTTTTTTTCGAATCATCACTTTTATATACTAATAAAATTGTTCTCAACGAATCTATTTCAGCTAATTTTTTTAGTGGATGGTTTATCAGACCACGTATTTAATGATTTTTACTACTAGATTTGGACTGGGTGTTCGCATTCTGGGAAGTTTTCCGATTATAAGACTAGTGACTTTCTCCAAATGGCGGGGCTCAGTGGAAACAATAGTCTCCCATTTGTCGAATTAACTTCCCTGAAGTTCAACCCCATTTTTTCCCGTGCAGAATCCCCGGATCTTTTTTCAAGGTAATCTCTGGCATATCCTAAAAAACCCACCAACTCCAAAAAAGACTATTGTCATTTCGGGGCCGACGATTATCCAACGATATAACTAAAAGTCTCAGTGACTGCCCTGAAAATCAGGCTGCAAAAACGAAAGAATGAATCCTGAATTCACATCTCTAACCCAATCAGCATATTATCCCATCCAAGAAATAGACATTTTGGGTTGCATAGTTACTTATAAAGATAAATTTTATAATTTTGTTATATAATAACAAAATCCATAAAGATATAAATTATGTCAAAACTGTATCCATAATAGTTAAAATAACGGATTAGATAACAGCTAATAATATATTTTTAAACAACAATAAAATGTTATTACTTACTTCGTACATTGAAGGAAGGTATAGCTGTTATCTTAAGACCTCTTACTCCTGGCACAATACATTCAGGGCCAAAATACCTTTCACAGACAACAACATTTTTATGTTATTTCGTTTATGGCCTCACGGAAACGAACTTCGAAAGAACTTCCTAAGCTAGTTAAACGAAATCTACCTTAGAATACTCTGGAAGTCGAACAGGATAGGAAATATAGGGATAGTACAGTGTATAGAAAATCAACTTACACCGATCGATACCTCACGCAGTAGGTATCGAATCCAAGCAGTTTCGCTAACCATGTTAGCATCATCTCCTGATGATGCTAACCTGATGTTAAACTATAAACTAAAATAACTTAACTTAAAATATTAAATCATCTCCTCATGATGCTAACGTGGTTAGCGAAACGTGCGTCGAGCAGTTCAAAAAAGCGTTTTGGTGTTTAGTGGTAAATCTCTTCAAGTTTAGTATTTCACACCAAAGGTTCCAGCAGAAGAACTGACCTTTCAAGGAGCTAAAGTTTTTAGTATCTAAGATATTTTGAAGCGATCTGACTAATGGTAGTCGGAGGGGGCAAAGTTGGGAGAGTACGGTGGATGCATCAAAAGATTCTGTCAAGATCCTAGTCAAGAAAAGTTTGAGTCGAGTGGCCAAAGATGGTGGTCTTTTATTGTGTGATGGATGTGTCATGTCTCGATGTCTCGCATTGTTTTTTCTGTTTGCTAATTCAGGTCGATTGCTCGTTTTAAGCGACTCAATTGTGAATAGAATTTATCCGAATTGATAAATGCACAATCTTTTTCGGCTGGAGGGCTGGCTTTTGCGCTGGTTGAAGGGGCATCTCCATGCTTACACCATAATCTCTTTCGGTTAATTTTATTATACAGTTAGTAAAAATGAAACTCGTACACTTAAATAAATTCAAAATTTTGCGCTATTTATTTCATGCTTATGTTTTTCTATACAAACATAAATGAGTAAAAAACATTGATAAGTTTATTTTCATTGATAAATATGAAACTCGTACAGAAGTGCTATTTTAACAAAATTTATTGTTTCTTTGAACTTCGTGGCACACATCATTTTGAAGAAGGTATTTAACTTTATATTTATTCATTATATCGCGTTACAACGTTTTTTGCTGAAATATGGGGGGCCGACGGTGTCGGACAACCGAGGCAAAAAAAAAGTAATTAGGCCCAATTTTCAAAAAGGAAAATATTATCGCCCAATTGGAAAAATTGTTAACCGGGATCACGCTACGGTTCGAAGTGTTGTAGATCGTTTTAAGAATGATAAAAGAATATTAAATAAGAAAAGAGAAAGACGACATGCAAACTCAACAACAAATCGCAAAGAGGTTAAATGTTGGTGGCCGAACCATTTGTAACGGTGAGCATGGCATGGGAAAGATCCAGAAGGCAGGAAAATGAGTACTACTAATAGATGTTTTGCTTTCTCAACAAAAAAAAACTCTTTTGCATCGTATCGAGACTATAGGAGCGGTGGATATACAACGAAAGTGAGTGATACAGTTAATACCGCTCGCTACCGCCAGCAAATGATCAATTTGAATAATGAATTGATCAAAAAGCGGTGAAAAACGGGCTGGAACACACAGAAAAGTGATTTTGCAGCATGACAACGCCGTACAACACACAGGAAAAGCGGTGAGAGTCAGCATTTCTGCACTTAGCTGGAAACTCTTGCCCCACCCGCCATACTCACCAAACTTGGCCCCTTCCGACTACCACTTTTTCCCATCGATGTCTGTTTGAATAAACCATTTTTTACCTTTCTCCAAAATTAATTTTTTTGTGGAAAAATTTAAGAATTATTAAGCTGGGTCCACACCAATAAAATTTTGCGTGTCTTTTGAATTTATTGGATCAATTTGTTTGAATTATCTGGTGGACAACAGATGGTTCGTGTGAGTGCTATGTGGCGACAATATTTGTATGTGAGCGTCTACATTGCCGCGCAGGCACACACTACATTCAACACATTTAGCCCGCACAACGCAAATTTGTATTGATGTGGACCACGGGCGTAGCCAGGATTTAGTTTGGGGGGGGGGGGGGGGGTAGTTTGAAGTAAATAAAACAACAAAAATATACTTACATGAAATTTAATATCTAAATATTCATCGGAAAAATTACGACATATTTATAAAGTTCTTAACTTTAAATGAAATGGTTAAATTAATAATCGTTCCTCTGCGCTAAATATAAAACCATTAAAGAAGAAATCTTCGGCTTTTTCTTTTAAATATATCCACTACTTCATCTGCATGAATTTCTGTTCCATAGTGAATGTTCATGAGAGCCAAACCATTAGGTATGTTTTCACTTGTAGTGTTTCGTAAATAGTTTTTCAGTCTCCTTAGGCTCGAGAAAGACCTTTCTGGGGTAGCAGTGGATACAGGAATGGTAGCCAAGATTTGTAGTAATGTGTAAATATTAGGATAAAGGTTTTTATCGCACATATCTAGTCATTCCAAACTAGATTTCGGGGTAGGCGAGATACTTGTCATCACTGTTTTCCATACTTCAAGTTCTGCTTTAACCACTGATATGTTGCTTTCGGGAAGCAGTGACGAGTACATGGAAATTGCTTCTTCAATTTCAGAACTGCCAGTAAAATTTGAAGGTAACACATCAGATAATGCTGATACTACTTTACGATGTTTGGTAAACCTTTCAACCAATTGTTGAACTGTATGATCAAGAAATGGAATGAACAAATTAATTTTGTAATACGTGCATAGATCCAATGCAGGAATGTTCGGTCTATTTAATTGTTTTCTGACGACGCATGGCATTCGCAGTATACCACCATTTTCTTCCAGTAAAACCTTTGCGTCTTCATAGAGATGAAGATATTTGACGTCAGTGTTGTTTCTCAGGAATTGTAAGGCATTAATAACATTATCTACATCGATGATCGATGTCTTCGTCTACGTCGATGTCTTCGATGTCAATTGTCTGAAATTGTTTTGATAGCGACAATGTATAGCTCATAACTTTTTGAAGAATCACTAAACACATCACAAAATCCGAAGATCGAAGCGTACTGAGCAATGGGGCGGCTTGTTGCGATGTTTCCTTATTGTGATTAAATTGGAGTTCTTCGAGAGCATTCACAATCGCTGAATAAATTTCCCTGAATCTTATAATAGCTTCATGTTTGTGGACCCACCGTATTTCACACATTGAGAGCAAGCTTTTTTGGTTACTGACGGGTAGTAGCTCTTGAATTTTTTCTTTCAACAAAGCAGTGCGTTGAGCAGAATGTCGAAAGTAGGAACCAACAGACTGCACAATCCCAATGCAATTTCGGACATTTGCTAATGAACATGAATCAGCAATAACAAGGTTGAGAGAGTGTGCACTACAGTGTACATAAAGAGCAAGAGGATATTCTTGGCGAACATAAGCTTGGGCACCGTGCAAATACCCACTCATAGCTGCAGCCCCATCGTAACCTTGACCAACCACATGAGAACATTCAAGTCCATGCTTTTTCAGAGCTGTAATAATAAGATTTGCAAGACCGGATCCTGAAACATCGACCGTTGGAATGTACTCAAGGAACATCTCTTTAAGTATATGGTGTTTATTATCTGTAAAATCAACATATCGAAGACATAACGAGACTTGTTCTACACGTCCGATGTCGGTGGTTTCGTCAGCCAGAATCGCAAATAGTTTGGCTTTCTTTACTTCTTCAATTATTTTATGTTGAATTAATTCACCACAAATGTCAATTATTTCGTTTTGGATCTGAGGGCTTGTGTACAGGGCATTCTTCTGTGAAGTATTCAAATGCTCAGCCAGATCTTTATCTCCAGACTCAGCCGCAAACCGCAACAGGGCTCTAAAATTACCATCATTTTGTAGTGGTTGTTCAGGTTCTGGTGATTCTGGTATAATTTGTATGCGCCCCGAATCGATTTTACCTCTCAAGGAGATGCCTTGTTTCCCGCAACAAATTATTGCTTTTACGATAGGGATTAGTTTCTTTCGATTCTCCTCTTGTTATCTCTTTCTTTTAGAAGACAGCTGTTCAGTGACCGAAAAAGCCTGCGAAGACATTACTTTTAGAAAGTTATCTGCCAGTTCTGAATTTCGCTTGTGGTATCCCGATTTCGCATGAGCTTCAAATATTTCTAAGGCATTTTTTCACTTACAAAAAGGTTCGGTTACCAACTGGCCGATCCTTTGATGACCGCCTTTACCTTCATCAAGCGAACGTGACCGAATATGACAACCAGGGGAATCTCTCCAACCATTTCAATTGAAAGCGCAAGTTTCGTTTCGTGGAAATAGGAAACTAATAATCTCTGGGTGGGTTTCATAGCGTTTTTAAAATTTGGACTTTAAAATATTCATCCAAGATTTTTTCTTGATTCGCGTAAAAACCAACATCCAACTTAGCTACAGTTGTAAAAGATGAGGTAACAGGCAAGCTGGCCTGTTGCAGACTAGATGTAGATTCGGCAGTTGAAGGTATCGAACAGGGCACCAGCGACATGGCATCGATTTCGACATTCGGTATTGTGACTAAGGTCGAGGTCGAGAGCCCGCTTGTCATCACAGTCTTCTTATCAGCATGCAAGGTAGCTGAAGCTTTGATAGCTAAATTCAAATTTGTTTCTTTATTAGAAACCCCTTGACTACACCACTTTTTCCAGTAGTCCATACCTTTAAGTTTATCACCCTTCCTTTTTTTCCCCTCCATTTTTCGACAGTAATAATGATTCACGTATCTATCCTTAACAAGGTCACCGAATAACACTGCACTAAAATTACTCACTTACACGGTACACTTAATTCTCTTCACTATTCGTTCACCACTTTTCACTTATATTCGCTTCGAGTTCCCATGGAACAATACTGCCGTAAGCGCGGTCACGCGCCGCTTATATAGCAGTCCAGTAGTAGCCGTCCAGAAACTACCACAAAGCTTCGCTCATTCCGACCGAGGGGCGTGGGGAATAATCGAGAAACAACGCAAAGTTTCCATACGATACAAAATAGTTCGACTACTCGACAAGAGATGGTGTTACTGTGCGCAACGTCCACTAGTTTCAATTCAAATGTAATAATTTAACTCTCTTCACTCCTCGTATTTTTTCGGTATAATATTAGGTAATATTTGGCTTATTTCGGGGGGGGGGGGTGAACCCCCAAAACCCCCCACTACTACGCTCGTGATATGGACCTAGCTTTATCCGCCACATCTGGTAAATTCAACAAGTCTGAAGAAGTATATAAAACGTGTTAATAAATAAAATAATAATTTTGTTAATAACACGACTTTGCAGAATTTAACAAATAATATTTAGATACGATTTCCCAAAATTAGCGATTGTGGACTTTGCAGACTTTGCCCTGGAGATACTTTGACCGGAGGATATGGGGGACAATAGGGAGGTAGTTAAAAGACTGACTCATAACAAATACATTCATATTTTATTTAAATATGCAATTCAAAGAGAATCAATTCATTCACTTACTCCATTTGCTATTAGAATATATTTATATTATAAAAACAATTCCGGTATCTACAGTATTTGTACTTTTGAGCAAAAATACCATTTCGCAATGAACCAAACGCACCTTGTTGACCTTCAACCGCGCGGACTCCACCTCCGCCCTGCGGAAGACCTTCAACGTATTCGTTCGTTACTTCCATTGCATTCTGTTAATAAAATCATATCTATTGTACAATTGTGGTTGAGCGTTAGTAACTGTTTAATGGCATACAGTTGAGGTTATATACTGTGATTCAAAAGAATTCTTTTTTACAATAATAATACAACAAAAACAATTCTCTGTTTTATTTTTGTTAACTCGAATACAAAGAAAAGACGATTGAAATATTTGAAATGACTCTCTTTTTTTCTTGTTTATAAAGAATGCTGGACGCAATAATTCTTTTTCGGTATAAACACAGATTCCTAAAGTATGATCCGTAAATATAAGTGAATATTGATTTAAAGATTGTTTCACAGAAAAGGAGAATTATAGTGTCGATGGTTTATGTTGCATATTAAACTATAATAAATAAGCAAATCTGAACAGAATATGAACTGTCTAACATCATAATCACCCACAAAACTACTCCAAACAGATCAAGTAATTGTTTTAAACATTTATTTATAGAGAAAACAAACATGTGCGTACACGTAAAGAAATAATCTTTCAACCGATATCGTTTAGATAAAAATAAACCAAAAGATTATTCTTAAATACAAAAAACTTTCAAGAATAATCCGTATAAATAAGAAACAATCTTGTATTTGTTTAAAAACTACAGAACAACTGGGATATCATCCAATAACAAGAACAAACAAAAAAAAAACCTTTACAATCTTCTAATCAATAAGATTTTTTTTTTAAATCGAAACATCGAATCCAAACAACAATTTTATCAGTTTTTTATTTTTAAAAAATTTCTCTATCGTGACTAGAATTTTGCACATATCCCATATTTTCCTAAAAAAATAATTTTTGGTGCTGCTTCTAATTTCCATTATATATTTTTTTTTGTTCAAATACAAAACTGCATATTTTTTTCTGTAATTATGAGATTTATACAAGGGCCAGTCCAACGGTTTAAAAAATGTTCAGTTTAGAAAATACTAAATTATTTTGATAAATATATTACTGATGTATATACACTACAATTCAAAGAATTAAATTTAGCTTTGTCAGAGACAACTTGTTTGGTTTGGTTTAGTGAAATTGATATGAAAAGCCAGATTTGAAGAAGTTGAAACCAGTAATAAGAGAAATCCTCAATTCTAGAATATTCCTAATTCCTCTCATCATCATCATCGTCACACATATACATATGTATGTACATATATATATATATATATATATATATATATATATATATATATATATATATATATATATATATATATATATATAATTATTGGGGATCAAAACTGCAGAGCTTGAAGAGTATTCTTGTCACTAAAAACAAAGAGAAGACAACGAATATCAACAATCAAAGAAGGAATTACATGAACATCAACATGACTATATGTAGACTTATTAGCAGTTTGGCAACTTTTTCTATCCTAAAATTCAATGGTAAAAACTTGAACTCAAGTAAACTTGATCATTTTATATCGTAACAAAAAGAGAAGACCAACAATATCACAATTCACTGTAGGAGTTGTAAGAACAACATCTAAAATAATCTGAATTTCAATTTAGAAGTCTATCCGAGAAATGGTGTAAATATTTTTTGAATAATAATGATCAGAATAGACTATAAAATTAAATGATTGCTCTATAGAGAACCAGAGACAGTATGTTGTAAACTGACTGCCATCTTAGACGGTTTGAGGAATTTTCTCATTCCTGGAGACCAAAAATTATCAATGATAACATAAAATGCTGTAGAATCATGCGATCACAGCATCATATCACGCGAGGCGATGTGATAACAGATGGACCAAAGAGTAATCCTGGGGTGAGCTATCGTCGAAGACCGAAAACACAACGCAACGGAACAAGATATACTATACCGAAGCATACATAGGACAAACAAACAGACGAATATCGGCCAGAATACAAGAACATAAAAACGACTTAAAAACAAACAAACCACTTCCGCTCTGTTCCAGCACCATCTACAAACAGAACATAAAATCAATTTTGAAGGAGCCAAAGAAATAGCGAATATTGAAAACTACAAGGTCCGAACAATCAGAGAAGCTCTTGAAATAGAAGAAAGAGGTGAGCTAAATACGCCAAACGACGCTCGCAACATTCCAAAAGTATGGAAATCCCTTCTGAAAAAGAGGAAATGCGGCAACGTGGCGACGAGGTGGAAAAATATCAATAAATCGACGCCCGACAGCGTTGCCGAGCGCCGCAAATAGTCCCGAGCTACCCTGATATAATCTGCGCAGTCGCCGGCCGGTTGTAAAAGCGAGCACAACGACCCGTGCACGTCAGTTGGACTCTTCAGTTAAAGTGGACAATACTTGAAAATGCCAAATGCGATTTTGGCGAAACGTCGTGACACTTCACAGAATCAACGGATCGACACCCGGAATGATTTAGAATATATATATATATATATATATATATATATATATATATATATATATATATATATATATATACGTATAGACGTTTCTACAGGTTTGAACGTCTTCGGACGGTTCCCGCATTTTTGGTACATAAAAATTGCATAAGGGCTCGTCGACATCTAACGACCAGCGGAGGCAACAACATGTAAGTAGATATCTACAGACGATCGTACGCGCTCGGGTACCGCAGTAAAACCTTCGGGAAACTTCTCCGTTTATAGGCGGTTCCCGCAAGTCAATTGCCACTTTCTACTGCGGTTCCGGGCGATTCCCGCAGTGAAAGGGTTAAAAAAGTTTTTATATCTCAGTAAGTAAGGAAATGATATAATCAATAGCAGTGACGTGACATTACGAAGCGAATTATAAACTCTTTATCAGTTAGAGTTGGTTTATTATATATATATATATATATATATATATATATATATATATATATATATATATATATATATATATATATATATATATATATATAAGTTTTAAACGATAGTGTATATTTTTCTACATATACTGAATAATATATAGATAAGATTTAACAAAAAATCTTGACACATTTTTTGACTGTCCCTTGTATAACAAAAATCGATATTTGAAAACCGAATTGGTAAAACTATGGCACTTACAATTAGTTCAAATATTCATTTTTTCCCTACTACAATTTTTTTCTGCTTTACAATATCATTAGAAATAGTTTACAATGAAAAAGAAGGAGGTGAAGATTGTGAATTTCTAAATATTAAATTTTGACGAGAATTATTTTACAATATTTTATAGTTTTATATCTTTTAAGCACAAACCTTACTACTATATTATATTTTGTATATACGAAGGTTTTCTTTCAACGAATTTTTCTGTGAAAAAAATATCTGCCCTGAACGTTAATATCTATTACGTTTTCACTTTCGTTGTATATGTTTTTTTTTTGACAAAAATTTTGTAATTAGATAATACGAAAAAGTTTAGTGTGGATCTATTTCGATTTTTTCTTGGTTCAAGGCAAATTTTTTTCCTATATAAAAAGGTGTGCACGAATATACTTTTTTCTCAATAATTTACTTATACAATTTAAAATGAGACAACTTACAAACACTTTTATACAATTTGATGGAAACTTACGAGTTTTTTTTCTAAAATTGCTAAAATGTCATCCCCAAGATACAGCTACCGAAAAATATTCGTATAAATGCACATTGTGGAATGCCGTAAAACATTTTTTTATTGGAATGATTTTTTTAACGAACGAATCTTTTAGAACACCCTGTATGAGTTTATTTTACTTGTCATTCAAAAAAGGTACTAAATTATATCATTCTTGTGTTTAATGCAGAGTTTTTATGTTCAAAAACAATAAATGTAGATTGGTCATGGAATGTCTTACTGAATATCTGGTAGAATATAACGAGTTTGGAGTTCTACTAAAATTGGCATAAGAAATAGACAAGATCAACAACGTTATAACTCAAAAGGGTAGTTTGAAGGCCATTTTAAACTTATTATTCAAGTTCATAATTTTGTATAAGAAAAGAAAAAAATATCATAAAAACATAAATACCAGAGATCTAAAATAATCTATATTTCTAGTGTGAAGAAAGTAAAATTTAATATTATCTTAGATTCTTACCTGATTTAAAAAAACATATCCCATAGGTGTTATACATGAACTGAGACGTCAACGCAACAAATAAATATAACATTTTTAGGTTAGGGGTTAGGTTGAGAAAATTACACATCTTATTTACCAGATCTTGTTCCATGAAACTGTTAATTATTTTATTGAGTACTTTAGAATAGTTGATGAGATCCTTATTAACTAGTTTAATTAATAAAAAGCATAAAATCCATTAGTTCAGAAGAAGTTTGGTTGAAATCATTAATGCAGGTAGCTGTATCTTAAGTGATTATTAAAATTACGTAAGAGATCTTTTTTAAAATTAATTATAAAAGACAGAAAAGAAACAAACCCTTACAGTTGGGGTATATCACACATCACAAATTTCCATTACAATAATATTGTTCTGCTCTCTCTCTCTCTCTGTTTCTTTCACGAAGAAACATAAAACAAAAAAAGGAATCTAACTAAAACACGCTTTAAAATATATAAAAAACCATTAGTTAAAACTTGTAACTATATACAATGAAAATATCTTAGTACCTAACTTTTAAAATCTATCACGACGTTTTTAAGTCTTGTAGCTTGAAAACTTCTGATAAATCGAGTAAAGACCTTTCCTGATAGTTGATCGAGTTAATCGGTTTGTGATTTTAAAGCGGCGTCAATGCCAAATCATTCGTTTTCATCTCCTGATGGTGCGTATATGGTTGGTGAAACAAGTGATTTGGTCAAAGGTTACAAAGATGTATCGAAAAAACAAAATCGTTTACTTTGTTTAAAGACTATTTACTATTATCGCAAAAACAGGATTAGTTTGATTTCATTAATCGATATTGTGTTTTGTGCGTTTCGAAAGAAAAGTAAGGCAACAACAGTTACACAAAAACAACACGAAAAAAAATTAAATCAAAGAATTGGGCTCAAAATGGTTGGTGATAAGGCCTGGGAAATAGTCTAGAGTTGTTAGCTTATCCATTTTGTTCACAGATCTTTAAAAGCGGAGAAAAAAATTAAAAATTAAAAACAGTTCAAAAATATCTTGTTTCAGTTCACGAAATAAACAACTTTACCGTCCGATGCATCCAGTATTTTTAAATATCAGAAAAGGTTTTTGTTTTGAAACCATAACCTGTGAGTCTGTTCATCTGTTTTACATCTAGTCGTATACAAATAATCTAACATAGAACGAATAAGAAATAAATGTACACAATAATGAACAAAGAAAAAAGAAAAACTTTTGGTCTCTATAGTACTATATCGAGCTTGAATATAATTTTTGACGGGACCTAAAGTCGCATTAATTTTTTTATGTACATGTTTTCATTCGTTTTACAAAAACTGTTTTTGTGACAATGTTCGAACGACGTTTATTTTTGTTTTCTTCCATTGGCCGAATATTCGAATAGAAAAAATCAGGAAAAAATCAACAATAACTAACGGTCAGTAACAAAAAACCTTATATTTATTTTGTTTTGTATAGTATTTTAAAATCTATTGTTGTGTATATGGTAAAAAGTGAGTTCCAACACCGGGTTTGAGGTTAGAAGCGGAACTTTTCCTGAAATTAATATTTCAGGTACGGTTCTCTGGTAATCCTGGAACAGAAAAGATGCATCCTCGGGGCCCGTCCGAAAGTTATTATATCACCTTTATAATTTATCGTACAATATTACAGTACTTTCTGACGACCACCCGTAATATATAACATATTCTTCTTTTTTGATTAAAAATACAGTCTATTTATATCTATGTAGTAGTATCACTGTGTTGAGGCACTGTTAAATAACTGAAAAAAGTTGCATAACATACTCACAGAATAAATACTGGTTTTGATCTGTTTCCTCTTCCAACCTCAAAAATAATAAAATATATGTTAGGTGTAAAAACCCCGTATAAAAAAGCTAAACTTTATAACTTATACACGTTGTATATATAGAATATATATGTATAAAAACGGCAAGTAGTAAGATGTGGTACCTTCACCTTTTAATTTTTTTATTTTTCATTTACGTATTGTAAAAAATTTAACATCTATCTGGCAGCGAGCGTATTTTAAAGGACCCATCCTAATAATAATAAACAATACTTATTGGTATACATTCTGTAGCTTGGTGCTTAATAAACTGAACCCCGACGAAGACATAGAATATCTACTGAACGAGAAAACTTAGATATTGTAAAAAGTATTTCCTTGAAAGAAACGACAAATGCAACTGTTCCTGTTGTCGCAAGACTTGGTTTTGTGATATGCAAGTATTGGCAAGAAATTGGCTTAGAAACATTTACGATAAACGTTTCTTTGTATTTAATGGAGCGTAAAAGATTATTGTTCTATTCCAGTCAGACTAGATCGCTAAAATTACTTCTCCTTTAAGCAGTTTGCCTTCCAAACTTATCCCCCTCAAATTATCTTGTTATAAAGCCACTAGATTACTAGAGAAACATCTGCAAGTCCGGGTTTGTATCAAATAATGAAATTTGTCATAATATATACTGAATCCAATATTATCCATCCTGATAATGGATGCTGCTAAGGAAAAGTAGATCCTCAATTATCAAATACATCTAGGTCACAATGATTTTAACAAGTAACAATTACAACGAGTGTATTCGTAAACACTAGATGATACTGGCAGGATCTAAACATACCAAAATCAAATGTGACTACATTGAGCAAGACAAGAGACCCAAATATACAGTTGCAAAACAAAAAAGAAACATTTTGGCATACGAAGAGGGATTAGAGGCCAAAATGAAGTCAATCATCAAAGATTAAAAAAGACGTATCATCGGAATGGAGTGGAGGATTGGCAAGATTCAGCAAAATTATAAATACTGGTGTAATATAGATTCGGTAATAGGCTGGACATTTTGCGGGGAAGAAGAAAAATAGGCAAGTGAAAGCGATTTGGGGAAACAGAACAAAGACAAAGATAATATAGATGAACATGGTGGATGCGCAAGATCACGCTATTATCAAAACAAAAAGATAGTTTAAGACAAAAAAAGGATAGATCTTAAACTCAGGAATATTTCAATTTGGAAGCGGAAAAATATAAGTTATTAAAAAACAGCAATTCAAAATGAAAACTGCACTTGAATTCAGAGAGCATAGTGTTCGATACACAAAACAACAAAAATAATCCCCCTCAGAGCGTGTACGATAATCGCGAACGATAACTACGAACTCTTGAGAGGCCTGAACTTTCCTCGGTTGATATTAAGTCGTTTCAACCCCACATTTCTACTTTCAAAAATGGGGGGGTGGTAGTGTTATAGTTTGAGGTTTTTTTATGCTGATTTTCATTCCATTATTTCAAGTAATCAGAGCATTGGGAGTGACGCATGTTATAAGGTCAAATCTCAAGTCAAAAATGTACGAACGAATACAAGATTTTTTTTTTATTTCATGTAAATCACGAAGCTCAAATGAAGGGAACAACATTCTGAAGATTGTAAAACTCGACATAACTCCATAAAGAAAATTAAGTAACAGCTCTAATCTATTGATTTGAGAACAAATATGACCTATGAAAATAAAATTGTGAATCAAAAAGTTACAAGAAAAAATATTACACAATACAAAAGATCATTGACTCACAACTGGAGTAGTTCTTTTCTCGAATAACTGTCCTTCGTAGTATTTTGTTATTGTTTTCCACCTTCAGTTTATTTTATGTTATTGAGCCTGCCCTTAGTTCCAAACATACTCCCTGTGTACCATTTCACATTATTTAGACAGGTTTTTAAGATGATCTTTGGGTCACTACATTAAATTATCGGGCCATCTTGTGCTTCGTTCAGATAGTTCAGGTTTCTATAATCCTGGCGACCTAAGTGCTGTTCTAACTTCTGCTATATTTGGGTCTATTTATGAGGTTATAAGAGCATCACTGATTTTTGACGCTTACTATGTTAGTAACAAAATTATCATGCTTTGTAATGTCGTAAAAGGAGCGTTCTATGCTCCTCGAGGAGTAATAGGTTTCTTACTATACCAGAACTGTAAAGAATAATTTATTCAGACAAATAAAACGTTATCAAAAGCAAGTAGTGGAAGGGAAAAAGTCGATGGGCATCCTCCGAGTTCCCTAGATTTAACACCAGCAAAATACACGTTGTCCTAATAAAAATGCCATTTCTTTCTGATCGAAATATTCTTTATAATACCAGTCTTTCAGCAGATACCAAGTGTACTCAGGAATATCTGTCTGAATGATGACACCTCCCTTAAAATACTCTCGCAATATGAAGACACTGTATAGAATTAAATTGTGTACTATTGGTTAACTTATTATAAAAATAGTTTGTTTCTATTGCACCCAGAACAACTTTTAAAAATATATATATCAATTATACTATTTTGTATTTTGTGAGGGGATTATTGAACGTAGCTGGTTTAAATATCGGTAAAATAAAATAAAAATGCCAAAGAATATTTTTGTCTTCTTTTTTTGCTTGTTAAAAAAACATGTTTTAACACGGACAGGCTTGTCGAATGGTGAAATTTTTCTCGCTTCTTTCGTAGCTACGTCGTTTGAGGCACAGCATTAATTTTTAAAAATTGTCCCATATCATTTTTTTTTAATATTCTTTATCTGTATCTATAATAACACTGTAAAAATATTCATGGAAGTTATAGAACCACAGTAGCTTGGCAATCTGTTTTGTTTTTTTCTTAAGTTAGAACCCGTCAAACAGTCCTACCTTTTACGTGTTTTTTTCCCTTAAATTTTAATTTTCTTTTTTACATTTAGAGATCACATATTGGTATAATAATTCTAAACTACAACAATTATAATGTGTGTTTGTTATATTGAATGGAAATTGGTATTTCTTTTTCGTTTTCCTTTAATTCGTTTACAGGTGATTAGCTTTAAACACGATGGAAATTTAGCAGTTTACACGGGCTATTCGATAATATGGTTTAGATATGATTTGGTCCCTTGAAAAAAATCTGTTGTCAAAATAAAATTCGTACTTGCAAAAACTTTGTAGGTATAATAGGTGAAAGAAATAACATAGAGTCTATCGACAAGGAATCCTTTAATATCGAAGAATGATATTTTTAAAGAACTATGATTAATGGAGATTGGGAGCGATCTCTCAGAGAACTATATATATATATATATATATATATATATATATATATATATATATATATATATATATATATATATATATATATATATATATATAATATCAAAAAAAATCTCCGTTCACTTGAAGCAAAGGCTTGACGGTATTACCTCTAGTTGGGTTTGGATATGGACGACCCAAAACCCACTGGATATGAACGAAGCATTTTAGCGACCATGATATTAGATAAGGACTGTTGAGTGTTTGAAGATATACAAGAAGATTGAACTCGGTGTGGTAGAATAACCTGTATTCCATATCAACAAAATTATGAGTCTACAGAGGAGTTTGAGAACCTGTAATCAAGAAATTTCTGCAAAAGTAACTGTGCAAATTTAAACACGACAACTAAGGCGTCTACAAAATATGATGTACGACTTGCCATCAGACATACATAGGACGTTAAACATCAAATCAATTTTTTAAATGTCTCGACGCGCCTTAGAATCATCAGGAGATGATTTAATCTGAAAATTAGAAAAATCTGAAGATTAAATAATTTAACGAAGCTAACATGGTTACCCAAACGCGCGTCGAGAAATTTCAAAAAGTGATTTGGTGTTTAGTGGCAAATTTCTTCGAGTGTAGTGTTTCACACTGAAGATTCCAATAAAAAAATTGAAGAGGATATCAGTTAAAACACACTAATAAATAGATAACATTGACAAATATAGAACTGGAACAATTTAAGAAGTATTTGACATAGAGAAATTCGGACAACTCAGCAAAAAGGATGTTGATCTAATGGAACCTACCTGGAACCAGCATCTCTACGACTTTTGAACTTTCATTGGAATCATTGACTGGAAAGGATAAACTGGCAAAAGAGTTAAGTCATTCTGCTGAAATAAATAGGAAACATCTGGAAGAACGCCTTGGTCAGAACTTTACAAGGAAATGTTGCGCATAGAAGAGACAAGAAAGTAAAATACTCAATGAACAAATTATGATATAGGAGAACTCTAAAGTAGTTCAAATGACTAAAGATTTTAATATAGTCGAACTGATATCTTGATTATGTATGTCTGAAGGTAAGCTATACACAATATACTATAGACTCCTTAGTTGTCACGCGGAAAGTCACCAAAATCAAGAAGATTATTGGAGTATGACCCAGAACTCCAAAGTAGTTCAAATAACCAAAGCTTTTAAAGAGTTTTCATCGATAAATCCGACGAGAAATGCGTCCTAAAGTGTCTTTGAAGATTTTTTCATCAAATATAATTGATATTGATGACTTGTCTGACTGACAAAAAGTAATTGTTTAAAATAAAGGACCAAAAGCAACTATTGGAAGCAAATAAAGAAATGGGATGAAATATGGTGAAAAGGAAAGGACAATGGAGAAACATGGTGAACGGACTTAGGAAATCAGCAGGAAAATACTAATTTATTATTATTTCTGTTCATTATGTCATCAAAACACATTAACAATATATAACTGCTATATCTCCAACAAGCTTACTGTTACCACCATCTGAAAGTTACATAGACCTGTAAGAAAAAGAAATTCATTTCCCTTTAATATACACTGAAAAAGTACTTTTAAAGTACAATTTGTCTTGCTTGTTGAAAGTATTGCCACCAAGTAAACAGGACATCAGAACCAAATAAAAAAATTCCAGTAAATTTCCCAAACGTACCATCAAAATATTTTCAGTTCAGCTCCCATTAGAATCACTGATGATGATAAAACTGGAAAAAAAAATCGTATTTGACGAGAAATACTTTGGTTAGCACGTGGGAAATATTCGGAATTCGCGTGAGGACCCCAGGAGCCCCTTTAATATCAGCACCATACGTTTCACCCATTAGAAACACCCTTTTGAAGGGTTGTTCCCGTTTCAAGAAGAAAACCGAGATAGCAATAAATACAACTTAGAAACGAAAAAGTGTCCTTTGACAAATCGGCGACCTGGAGATTGAGCTGGCAACAGCGCCTGTGGGTTTACCCTATGCAGGGCGGGCCCAGTTGCCAGCTGGCTGTTAGTCACTGGGCGGGAAGTCCGTTCGCAGACTTGAAGTCTGGATTGACCGCGGCCTGGAACTGCGTCACGCTTGTTGGAGGATTAAAGCTGGGGTAGCATTGTGGAAAGTAAAGTTCAGGCTTCACCACACTGGAAGGGGTCAGACCTCTCGGTAACATACCTGGAAAACATAGAAATACGTTCGTGTAACACCCTTGTTTTTCATTTTTTGAGTCATTCACAAAGGACCACAATTATCAAAAAGTAAAGTGACTTAAGTAGTCAAAAGTAAAGTGAGTAATCCCCCGTCACTGCAATATACTTATTTCAATGTTTTTCCCAGTGATTTTTGGTGAAAGACTGACGAAACATTATTGAGCCCTAAAACTTTCTTAATATTTTTAATGCAACAGCACAAAAATGTCTTTTTTTTTGACAAAATTTAACGCAAATGATATGAAACTTCTGTCAAATATCGACAGTCACACCAACACATAAAGCAAATTGTTGTATGGATATGTAAGGCATGCAAATTTTTAAAACGGAATTCACCTTACTTTTTGATCATAATAGTACACAAGCGAAAAAAAAAACAAACGTCTGTGGAATGGTCATTTATTGACATTACAACAGAGTAAGTTTAAATTGTCAGTGTTGTTTCATTCAGGATTTCTTAATATTAATTTGCAGTAATGCTTGCAATTACTCAAATCAAAGGGAATGTTAACCAATAGCAAAAATATGTGGTTTTCTTGTAATAAGTGTCAAAGAAAATTTAGGGGCTTACAAAAACCAATAATATGTGGTGGAAGAATTGAAATTATCAGAATATAAGGTGTTTATGCAATGGAAAAGGATACTGAATTGTTACTGGACATTTTATAATTAAAATTAAAATATGAAGCCCATAAAAGTATTTTTTGATAGTTAATCTGACATATTTGATAGTAGTATTTCTGTCGACTTGACACTTGCGTAGTACACAAAAAAAAACTGCGTTGTACACAACACTTTGCTACGAAGTTGATAGTTTAAATGAAACAAATAAAATTGTTGTATATGAGATGAAGAAAATTTCAGAAAGGCAATTGAACTACCACAAAAAAAGGCATAGTTGATCCTCCCAAGGAGTCATTCATGGTATTTTTTTCAAGCTGTTGTTTATCAACAAAAAAGATGACAGTTGATCTGACATATATTTGACAGTACAATATTTCTGTCAACTTGACTTGAAATTAGTTATTTAAAAAAATAAACAAAATCGCTGCATATGTCGTGAACAAAACCCCCGAAAGATAATTCAACTACCATGAAAAAAACACATTACATGTTGATTTCATGTTTCATGTTGGTTATCAACAAAAAATTGAGCAAATTTTAATTCAACTGTGATTGAATTTGAAAGGATAGATATGAGAGAATAAATGTGTATGCATAATTTAATGAATGTCTTACCGTTTGCGGCCAGTTTGCTTTCCGAACTTGTTGAATCCCTTCTTGTTTTAGATGCGTGCGGATTCATATGGTTGTCTATATGCTTCTTCACTTCTGGCTCAGTTGCAAACCTCCTCCTACAGTTTGGCATGGGACAACAGAACGGTCTGTCACCCTGGTGTGTTCTTGTGTGCTGATCCAGGATAGCTTTTTGCCTGAAAATTATGTTCCTTTCTAGTCTAGTATATTGTTGAATACAAGAAAAAGCATACCTAAAGTCCTTTCCACACTGAGTACATTTATAAGGCTTTTCCCCGGTGTGAATCCGGAGGTGCTGGTTTAAAATGGTACGCTGTCTGAAGTTCCTACCACAATATACACAACCGTATGGTTTCTCATTCGTATGAATCCTTAAATGTTGTGTCAAGTGACTCTGTTGTCTAAATCTGACATAACAAAAAATTAAACTAAGAATATAAACTTTACCAACTGAAAATAGTTAGTACCTTTTCCCACATTCTGGACAAGGGTATGGCCTACTTTCGATATGTATGCACCCGTGCTGGAGCAGCGTGCTTTTTTGTTTGAACTCTTTCTGGCAAATGGGACATCGTACATACAAAGGCATCCCTGCCGACCTACCGTGTTGAATAACATCGGGCAATCCCTTCCCTTGACCCTGCTTGAGGTACTGGAGAGCGTTAAAATTCCCACTGGCTCCGAAAACAGAATGATTCATACCTGGAACCAAAATTAATCACCATTGTATTGAGCATATTAACAATTTCTGACAGAAATCATTCACCTTGAAGCCATGATAGGGTCAAATTGGTTATTTATTAGTAAATTCATGACCTCTTTTGTCAGTTTTTGTTCTTTTGGGGTTTGTTAAAGTCAAAAAACGAATTGCAATGTAAGAAACGATAGTGTTTACAAAACACAATTGTTTACAGGTGTATGACGTTAATGACAGATGCGTTTAGTGACATAAAAAAGTTGTCAAAGTTGCCAACTGTATCAGTGATTTGAAGGGCAATTTTAAAGGGTTGTAAAATAAGAACGTTATTTACCCTTGGCATCTTTAAAATAAGCGGGATATTGTAGATTTCCTACGACGCCATTGGGAGAGAAACAGCTTGTTCTCTCGTTGTTGGTTCCGTTCTCACCGTCACCATAGGTGGAGGTGACTTCTTCTTTGCCCTCGTCGGGGGGAAAGGGTACATCCTGGGGCCAGAGAGTGGGATTTATCCCGTTTTTGAATACCAGGTGCGGACTTACATCTGTAAAATCAGCGATTTTAAAATTGCGCCTTGAAAAGGGGGTTAAAATTACTTCCCACTAATTTCGTATATTGTAAATCATATATTACTTTATTGTGATAAATATATCTACAAGGAACGGATAAATTAAACTATGCCTATATACAATAACCTTAGAATTACCTTGAGATTTACAGTTACACCGTGTTTTAGATCTAAGATAAAGTTTAGTTTGACTAAAAAAATGCCAATTTTTTAAGTCCAGGGTTAGTGCTACAATGTGCGTTTTTATTTTTTACTAAACATGTTTTTTTTTTAATTTACAATATAGGTACTTCCCAGTGGAAAATGTATAAATAAAAATTTAATTTTTTTTCTTATTCGAGGATATATATTGAAATTAATCATAGTATATGATTAATCATACATATTTTGTCAAGTGACGTTTAGAGTTGATTTTAAAACATTTTCGGTTTGTCCAGTTCAATTTTCTAAGTGTATTTGTATGGTACATTTTGAATTTTCTTCAAATTAGTGTTTTAATGAGGAAAAAGTATGTATCCTATATAGAAATAGAAATTATTACTAGAATCGGTTTTAAAATGCTGGAATAAGTAAACAGTAAGGATAATGAAATCAAGTTTTTCCTAAAATCGAAATAAAGCTTGGAGAATTTATTATAGTAGCCAAATAATAAAATTTCTTGAGAAGTAGAGAGATATAAGATGCTAACAAAAATAAAACAAGACTAGAAGATTAGAACGACAAAGAGGAATTGTGAATCATCTGTTGTGTTCACGTTAACTTAAAAACTAACTAAGGGTATTGGAAAAAGAAAGGAGCGACATTAAGATTAGAAAAGTAGATGAATTAGGAAATAAGAATGGGGTATGGCCTTTACAATAGTCTGGACACATGCTAAGGTTCCTTAAGCACTGGCAAAAAAGATATTCGAGTGGGAAATATCGAGAGGAAGAAAATGCTGCAAATCTGATGCTGAGGCATTGAATGTTGGAACTACAGCCTATTTATTGAAGAAAGAAACTAAACCCAAACATATTCACGTATATTGCGCGTCATTGACACAGGACCGCACTAAGAACTGTCCTCTCTTTAGGCGGGTTATAGCTAATATCGACAACTTCATCAGCTGTGCCTATATCAGACATTTTATGGAAACAAAATACAATTATTAATAAATCGAATGCAATTCAATAAATGAAAAAAACTCAGGTCAGAGTATAAGTTTCTGCCGCCAACCCTGTGTTTTTTTGTCGAACGATAACCTGTCTATCATCTGGGTTTTCATTGGTGGTTTAAATCGGCTCGACCGATTCCCACCAATAGCAGGGGCGCTCAGCTTTTCTGGCTAAAATATCACGTGCTGATCACGCGTTGGTCATTTTTTATGTCGACTGTCTTTCTTCAGTGAATAGACTTTAGAAAAAAGTACTGCCAAGAAACAGAGGACGCCAGAACTAAATAAATAAAAAATATGTAATGACCATGCATTATTTTCCTGATTTGACTCCCATCTGATTATCATTATAATTAAAAATCTTAATTTTGATGTGACATTATTAATCTCAATAGGTATAAAAGGTATGTTATTTTTGTTTTGTTTCGGTGTGGGATAGATACTGATGTTATCTGGAAAGGACAGAATGTAGAAAACTGTATAATGTTTTATGGGTGTTTATTTAGTAAAAATAGTTTTAAAATTAAACGTTTTATATGTTTTCCACTGGTTTAAGTGATTAGGCAGTGAAAATAGTGAGGAAACAAGCAGCAGACCACTCCAACCGCCCGCGTCCACATCAAGCATTGGTTAAAACCCTGAAGGATCGCGCCTTGAACTGAGAAAACAAAAAAGACGATGGATAAAACGAAAATAACGATTTTGACATGATTGATCGTCTTCAGGGCGGCATGTGCTGCTGAGGCTGCGAGAGTGGCCGCCGCCAGAGGGGGCATTGCTCGCCTTGGTGTGTGCGGACGTGCTGGTTGAGAATAGCCTTCTGCCGAAAGTGTTTCCCGCACTCGGGGCACTCGTACGGCTTCTCACCCGAGTGTATCCGCAAGTGTTGATTGAGGATGGCGCGCTGACGAAACGTCCTTTCGCAGTACACGCACGCGTACGGCTTTTCGTTCGCGTGGATCCGTAGGTGTTGGGTCAGGTGGGATTGCTGGCGGAAACGTTTACCGCACTCGGGACATCCATATGGACGACTGTCCGTGTGAATTCTTTCATGCTGATAACGAAAAAAACCAATAACAATTAAATCAGTTAAAATCAGGCGTTTTGTCAGTGAAAAGCTAACCTGCAAAAGGGTGCTTTTCTGTTTGAAATCTTTTCCGCACGTGAGGCATTTGAACAGTCTCAGTTCGCCAGTCAGTCCATTGGTGGCCTTCTTCAAACCAGCTTGTTGTTGTTGGATGACGTCCGGCAACGACGCGCTTCTCAGATCTTGCATATTGGACGCATATTGATCCAACTGACCTGCTACATAAAAATTAGTGATTTTTGAACGCTTTCCAATTATGCTCTGAAAAGTTCTTGGAAATAGTTTCAGTTGCATCAACAGGAACATTATTCTTTTGAGAATGTTTTAAAAACGCAGAACATATGATGAGTTGATAGTTTTTGAATAGACACACCGTGTTGAAGATCAGTTCTCGATAACTGAAGTTAAGCGACGTCGATAGCGGTCGACTTGGATACTTGAGTGACCCTAACATAGGCAACCCAACAAACCAAGCCATGGACAAACTCAGTCTAAGTGCTAAAATTAGAAAAAAATGACTAGGCTGTAATAAAACTGGTGACACTAATAACGAGACGATTTTGAGGTGAAGTTGGTGTCCATATCTCCCTACTTATTTTTAACATCAGTCTCAGAATTACGAGATTCCTGTCAGATAAAAACAGGAAATCTGCCATAGGAAATACATCTCGAGAATAGGGACTGAAGGAAGAGCTTATTACTACCCCATGAACTTTTCAAAACATCCTTTAATAGAAGTCAGAATAGAATCAAACTAACTTCCATCAGGTCCTAAGCTTGTTAATATCATGCCAGGCTGTTTCAAGTACTGAAGGGCGGAAAAGTTCGCTCCCAACATGTGCGGGGGCATCCCTGGCACAGTAGGGGGCGGAGCCGCAGGGGGTGGTGCCCTGGCGTACTGCTGGTAGGCCTGTTGCTGTTGAGCGGTCTGTTGCTGTTGTAGGTCGGTGGGGAAGCATTGCTGTGATGCCGGTCGAGGCTCCATGTCCATGGTGGGTGCTTCAGGCTGGATGGGGTCCGTATCTTCGCGGACTGGTTCTGCTTGCGTGGCTGGGTATGGAGAAGGGGCAGGCGATGGCAGGCTCTACAAATCCAAAATGGAAACTCCTAGCTATCAGACTTAAAAATGTATTTAATGCCTTCGCACATCACTTTAGATTCACAAACCTAGGATTTTGTAGTAATGGATATAGTACGAGGGTGAGCTTAAGAATGCGTAAGATGACGATAGATAGTGATGTTTCGGAAAATTTTGATGACGCGCTGTCAAGTTTACTCGTTAAACCTGTCAACTTTCAAATGGCTGCGTTCATTAGTTTCGTTTTGACAGCTGTGTAATTCAGTTCTACGCACGTTTCGCTAACTAGTGTTTCACACTGAAGATTCCAATAGAAGAATTGATAATTTTTATTCTAAAAACAAAACTTTAGAGTTCTCCTGGATTATAATTTGTTCATTGAGTGTTTTGCATTCTTTTTTTTGTCTCTTCTATGAGTTACATTTCCTGGTGAAGTTCTGACCAAGCTGTACCTCCAGATGTTTTGCTTTTATAGTCCATGAAACTTATTCCCTACTTATTTCAGCAGGATGACGGCTCTTTTGCCATTTTATCTTTTCCAGTCAATGATTCCAATGAAAGTTAAGAAGGCGTAGCGATGCTGGTTCCAGGTAGATTTTATTAGATCAACATCCTTTTTGCTGAGGTGTCCGAATTTCTTCACGTCAAATACGTCTAAATCTTTCCAGTTCCAGTTATGTTGTCTATTTATTAATCTGTTTTGACTGATATCCTCATCAATTCTTCTATTGAAACCTTCCTCTTGAAATACTAAACTCGAAGAAATTTACTACTAAACACCAAGTCACATTTTCTCGACACGTGTTTCGGTAACCATGTTAGCGTCGTCTGAGGACTATTTAATCTTCAGATTAAATCATATCCTATGACGCTAACATGGTTAGCGAAACATGCGTCGAGATGTTTCAAAAAGTGATTTGTGGTAAATTTCTTAGAGTTTAGCTGTGTAATTATAAAAGTGGCATGTTCTTGACAAGATGATAGTATTGAAATTAATGCTGCGGTCAAGTATTTCAAATAGCAAACTTGTCGCGTTTTTTACTTCCATGTCGTAGACTTTTCATTTCACCTTCGAATTATCCCTTCAAGGAGAATCTTATAAGAAATAAGAAGACACTGAAGAACCTTATTAGTCATGGTTCCACAGAATGTTGCAATTATATAAATATCAAGGCTTTCTTGACTTTAAAAATCATCATAAAAGTTTGAAAATGTTGAACAGTATCCTTACTATTCTCTAGATTGGTCATCTACTGTTTTTTATATCTAATCAAAGTAGAAAGACTTTTACATTATAGATATTTATAGACATTTACCCAGACTGGATATTTTATTGGGAAGTTCTCTTTCATACTGCTTATTTATCAAATCTTCCTCTATATAATCCTTGATAAACAATACCCAAAAAATATATGATTTAAATACTAGAAAGACGAAGCAAAGGCATTATAAATAATGGACATTATTGCTTTTATAGTAAATTGTCCAAATTAAGGTTATTGGAGTATTGAAATATAAAATTAGAGTACTTACACTGACCTGGTCTCTTGGGAGTACAGTGTCAGCTTCCACACCCAAAGGGGGCACAGCTGTAGGTCCGCATGGTTGCGGGGGGCTGCTGGCCCCCTGTGGGGTGGCTTGTTGCTGCGGTGGCGGGTAAGCATCCTGTGGGCCCCATTGGGTCTGCGCCCTATCCATACCATCCTTGTAAAGGACGTACGGTGCTGCAGTATCTGAAAATAAACAATTCCAAATGTATAGCACCGCAAATACATGCTACAAAAGTAACAGCAACTTCCTAATGATCATTTTTTTTCCTAGACAAGAAACACCCAACAATATTGACAGGATTTTATTTTTACTTGCCTTCTGTGTGTTTTTGCGATTTCGTGTTTTAATTATTTGTTGGCCTTTCGAATGTAAGTTAAAATATCTTAATAAATACAAAATATATATATAAAAAGTATCAGTCTTTTAGCATTATTTGTTTACAATTATTTTTTTTTAGGTTAAATCTAAAACAGATTACAGGTGCCTTTTGTTTGAAGACGACAACTTTTGATATGGTTCACTAGATGTCCCCACGTATATAGTTAAGCTTCTGAATAAAAGATGTCTATAATAATTCTATTTGGAAATTGTTAATAAAAAAGTCATGATTAATAATTTATTATAGTGACAAATAAATTATTGCATATTAGTCACTAAGGATAATTCGTTGATTCTTTATTTCTCATGACTTGAAAGACCACTTATGGCGATATGTATACCAATTTTATAGATCGTCGGTTGAATCGTTTGATAATTTCTTACACCAACTGGCGCAGGTTTTTCGTAAAATTGTTGAATTTATTATTAAATTGTTGGATACCTCTAATGGTTTACATAACCTGTATGTTTTAATATTACCAATACTAATCAATTTCTACATCTTCTTCCTTAAAATAATTCATAATTCTCAAACCTAACAGAATTTCTAATACTGCGTTTAGGTTTAAACTCGTTTGTTCTTTGTCAATTTGTTCCAGCATTATGAGCACTTTGGTTACTACACTGGCTGCTTATGTTAGTCTCTATCTAATTCAGAACTGTTACACTCAAACTGATCAACAGCTTTTTTAAGATTGTTACTGTTTATGCGATACATTCTTCCAGAACTATTTTGTGCAAAGTTTGATCTAGGAACATTACTTGATGCTTTAACAGTCTGACTTGGTCCCTATAAATTTGTAACTTGATTTAAAATACTTACAGATTCACCTTCAGTTAAATCTTTCCTTCCTTTGACCGCAATACCATTTATACCAATCTTTTTTGAAATAATGCATTCCTAAAATTTACATTATCATAACCAAGAAGTAGTGAATTAGTTTGAACAATACGAATCGTTGTTTTAAGGTTTCGTACCGTAAGTAACCGAAATGGTGTTAGCTTTAAACGACACTATAGCACATCGATCAATGTACCTGATCTGACATATAGATGGCGTCACTTGCGAAAAATCCTTACCAGTGGTCGATTGTGCCAACCTTCAAACGTCATGTGTCAAATATTTTATGATAATATGTCTACTAGTTTCTGATTTGTTGTACATTTTTGTAAATTGATTGCAGGGTTCTCAAGTATATTACTTCCTTAGTATTGGTTTTGTTTGTCAAATGTAATATAATTGTTATAATATGGGAAAAGACCTAAATCTTAACGTTATTCAGTCCTTTTAAAGAACCTTTTTATGGCATTTAAATAGCCTTGAATAAAAAAGCAATTTAAATTTTTAAATTAATTCCGCCCTAAAACCGCCAGTCCTATGGTTTGAGCTGTCTTGTTTTGTACAGTAAATTCCTGTTCGGCACCTGACTCGTCTATGATCATCATGAATCTACAAGCAGAAGGCAGATTTTATGTAAAACGACCCTGTCCGAGTTTTTATCTCAATCTTCACAAAAGTTACGCTACTTTTGTTATTTTCAAAACAATAAAACCAAAGAATTTCGTGTGTTGATTAAGCATTGCTTTTTGATGAAGAAAAATACCGTTAAAGCAAAACAATGGCTTAATAAATATTACCCGGACTCTGTCCCAGGAAAAACAACCATAATTGATTAGTATGTGGAATTCAAATGTCGCCGTGTAAGTACCGATGCTGCTGAACGCCCTGAACGTCCAAATGAGGTGCTTACACCAGATAACATCAGAAACATTCACAAAATTATTTCGCAAAACCTTATCATGAAGATATCATCGAAAGGAAGCGTTTATACCATTTTGCATGAACATTTTGGAGTGCATATATTGCTATCGAAATGGGTATGCTATACAGACTTGCAATGGAAGTCCAGAAAGTAGACCTGAACATTAATGTAACCAAGACCAAGTCGCTGAGAATTAATACTAGACATTTCAGCCTTTTCTTCCTCAATGGATCACCCATAGAAGATGAGGAGAGTTTTACATGCTTGGGCATCATTCTCACAAAACTGGAGGCGCAGATCATGATGTCAAAAGCAGTATACGAAAAGCCCAAGGAGCTTTTGGAGCTCTAGAACCTGTATGGAGATCAACACAATATTCAACGCAAACAAAACTTCGTGTCTTTAACACCAATGTTAGAGCGGCTTGGCTCTACGGATGTTAAACATGGAAAATACGAAGACAATAACAAGAAAACTTCTCATAAATAAATAAATAAATCTCTCTTCATAAATAATGCTTGTGAAAAACAAGATTCGAACCGAAGACTTGCTCCATCACACCAGATAGCACTTTATAAGAGGGGATGTATTGGGCACACACTCAGAAAACAAAACAACTGTATACAAAGTAACTGTAATTTTCATTAGGTAATATTACATACCGTTGTTGGTGCATTTAAAGGACGAGATAATAAAAAAAGGCTCCTAATGAACAAAAAAAGTGCTGTTTTACCACGACAATGCACCATGTCACGAAATTGTTGGCAATAACGGCTTCAAATTGCTTCCTCATTCAGTGTACTCTCCAGATCTGGCCCCAAGCGACTATTTCCTGTCCTCAGACCTAAAAAAAACTCGCTGGAAAGAAATTTACATCCAATGCAGAGGTGATTTCCAAAACTAAAGGGTATTTTAAAGACAAAGAGACATCGTTCTATAAAAAAGGAGAATATTTTGATGAATTAAGTCGAAATGTGCAAAAAAGTGGGTTTTATTTGTCAGACGCGGGACTTATTGACCGATGGGTTACATAGTGTGGTTCTATTAGGAAATTTTTCATGAGATTTTAATATTCCCCATGTACTTGTAGTAATTATAAAACTGCTTTGTTGCTGTTTCTGTTCTTCGTGTTTCTGATCTACAGAACCTTCGTTTAATCCCACCCACATGAGCTTTAATGTGGACAACCAATACGACAATTTTTTTTCAGGTTTTATAAAAAATCTTTTTCTTTGAATTATATACACAGTATTGCACTAATAACAGAAATAAACATAATATATGACTAGTCTTACAATATTTTAAACCTAAAGTAAACAAAATGTTAAAATAACCCTATCGCGGCAGATGCCATGAAAAGAAAAAAGAAGAGAAGTGTCAGTTCTCAATGTCAAGTCAGTCAATGTCAATGTCAGTCAGTCAATGGATAATATTGTTGGTGAAATGCAAACTATGAAAATTATTTCTTTTAAATAACCAGATATGTCTAAAATATATTTTTAAAATAGTTTTTGTTACTCAGGAAACATAGAAACTAGTAAAAATCTTACATGTTGTTCTCGATGATAGATTTTAAATATTTAAATGGGGAAATTTTAATACTATTTTTAGTGGTAAATGATACCACTTCCAAATAATTCAAAATAAAAAATAAAAGTTTCTAAGTTTAAATAAATCACTAGTCGTGTGGGTTACTTTACTAAATAAAGGCTCTGTATTAGGCAGGTAGTTTTAATTAGATAACAAATGTCTATAGTGTGTATTTTTTTAATATGAACTTGTATATTAAAACGTATGGTAATCAGAGCCTACGCGAAGGGAAGAAAGAAAAATAAAAAAGAGCAAGTTCGAGGACGCAGCCTCTCCGGCAGGCTCCGAAAAGCGGCAGGCGAACTTTTGTGTGGTCGTTCCCGCTCACCGGCATTTGCCAAGTGTTGTGTTCAAGGACATACTGTCTGCATTTCTCAGTGCGAACCGCTTTTAGGCTTCTTTATGTTCACTTAATTTTAGATTTTAAGAGATCCAACAGCCGATTTATTTATAAGCCGGGGTAGATACGTTATTTCTTTTTTCTCTGTGTTTCGTGTTGTCGTACTCAGTTATCGACTTTTGTTAATATGAATATTTCAAATAATTGGCTTTAACTTTAATTTTTCTTTGTTGTCTAGAATAAAGCTTTTCCATTATAACCTTTATTACTTAATACAAAAAATGGCTTCTATTGTGAAAAATACCTTATCTTTATGATTAGAAAAATGTGTGTTAACGAGAGCACATAGATCGAAATTATTGTGTTTTGATAGGTTGGATTGCTGGTCGATGGAGGTTTGAAACTTCGAGGTATTTTTAAATATTGAACTGTTCCGAAAATTTGTGGGGATTTTTTAAACGAAAGTGAAACGTAAATGATTTAGGTAAATATACAACCTTCGTCTCACGGAAAGCAGGAATTATTAAAAATAGCTGTTTCTGGTGGCGCCATCTTTTGACGGACGGGGAAAGGTGCATCCTTTACTGTCAAACTTTCATGACATTGGGACCATTAAGCTATGTCCACACCAATAAAATTTTGCGTGTGTGTTGAATTTACTGGAACAATTTGATTGAATTATCTGGTGGACAACAGATGGTTCGTGTGCGTGTTGTGCGGTGACAATATTTGTGTGTGACTTTGTGTGTCAGAGCATCTACGTTGCCGTGCAGGCACACCACATACAACACATACAGTCCGCACAATACAAATTTCTACTGATGTGAATCCAGCTGTAACTGTGAAGGTGTTTATGGGCATAGGTCGAAAATTGAACATCAAACAAAGAACGAGTATTAAGAATGCACACATTCTTTTTCAAATATCCAAAGACGGTCGATATGACAATATTTAGCTTATCTGCTATCCCAAGGATCATGGTGCGTGAATTTTCGGCTTACACCCCTTATTTAAATATCCTCACAAAACCTGATATGAGAATAAACTGTCATAGAAAAACTAAAAAGAAATAATACTTATATAATGAATTCGCCATTCCGGTGAAGTTTCTAAAGAATATACCAACAATAAAACTCTCAAATGACTGGTATGTTGATATATGACTTGACTTGAGCAAGTATGATAAGTAAAAAATAAAACCGTCAAAATGTATTGCAAAAAAAAGTATGCAAATATGAAACTCGAATTTTTGTATAGAAAATACACGTTTATTGTATGAAAATGATAAAAAAAATATTTTATTCGAAGTATTGCCTATCGCTAGATATACATTTTTCGCACTTGTCTAACAATTTGTGGATGCCACGCCAAAAAAACTGTTGCTCTTTTGATGCAAACCAATCATCGAGCTATTTTCGTAAGAACTGAAGCGCTGATCAGCAAGTGCGCGTCCCATCGATGTAAATAAGTAGTAATCGGACGGGGCCAAGGCTGGTGAGTAAGTCGCATGCGAAAGTATTTCCCAACTAAACACCTCAATCGTTTTCTTCACCAGTTTTGTAGTGTGTAATGGAGCATTATCACGAAGCAAAATCAGTTTGTGTTGCCTTTTTTTGATATTCTAGTCGTTTTTTACGCAAAACTTAATTCAAGTCGATCATTTCTTGTTGGTAGAGTTCACTATTAAATACGACAGGTTTTAACAGCTCATAATAGATCACACGTTTCTGATCCCACCAAATACAGAGCATTGTCTTCCGTCCTTAGCGATTTGGCCTTGCAGTGGATGTCGATGGTTCGCCTGGAGTTACCCATGATCTTTTACGCTTAGGATTCTCAAAATAGATCCACTTTTCATTGCCAGTTCGATGGAGAAATGACTTTCTTTTATACCTGGCCAGCAGTATTTTAATTTATTACCTGTTGATAAAATCATTGAGACTATAGTATGTATAGGACAAACATTATAGTATGGTTTAGGACAAAACATTCTTGTGAGATGACTATTCAGTATGCAATGCGCAACATGGAGGAACGATATAAAGGACGGGAAAACTGGGCTTAGTGTGTTTATAGATTTAAAGCGAGCATTTGAAACTATTGACCGAGATATACTGTGTAAAAAATTAGTAAGTTTAAACTAAATGAACTGAAAATAAGCTGCATGGTGATAGGGTCTAAAGCAAGCTGCAACACATAGAGTATTTTATCATTTGAACAGTGTTAGTTATTGCCTTTTGATTATATTTTCTTTTGTTAAGATTTCTTAGAATTTTATTTATTTTGTTTGTATATTGATTTTGTTTTGTTACTATTAGCTACATATGCTAAATGAAATGTGTATTTATTTATTTATTTATTTATTAGGCAAGTGGTTTTTCGGTTTTCCTGTTGTCTTTTATCCAGTTCATGTAGAACCTATTATCCCATCTTCTGGATCTTTCCCATGGCTTTTAAACGTATAGAGACGGCTTCTCTTGTCACATATAATCGGTTTGCGAGTTGTTGTTGCGTTTGAGCGTCATGCTCATCCAACAATTCGCTGACTTCAATTTCGTTCATGACGTTCTTCGTTTCTCACATCAAAATCATCACTTTTGAATTTGTTAAAACACTCAAAGGACTGTGGTTTACCGAACATGCCCACCATAAGTAAGTAATAAATAAGTTTAGATGGTTACAGAAAGTCATCCACAAATGGTATTTTCCAGGCACAAAAAACAGGTTGAAAATCTGTATCATGTGTCAACAAGGAAATGGCCCCAATGACGTGATTTGATGGTAACAACATTGACAGCTAGGGCCATCTATCGGTAAATTCCGGTTTCATATTTACAGACCTGGTACGGCGTAGAAATATTTTCAAGATTTTCCTCATCAAATATACCATTTCGAATGAATGTTCCAAATGATTTAGCAGAAAAGTAGACTATACCATAACAGCCATATAATAAAGCGTCTTTACCCGATACGTAAGTTAACAGAAACAAAAAAAAAACTATTGTCACCAACCGATTCGATTTGGTCTACAAAGTTGGTAGCTGTGTAATGGTTTTTTTTTTATATTTGGTAAAAATTTTTCTAGCTATAGACGTTGTTGCAGTCGATTTTTTTTATCTCTCTGCAATAAAAATTCCTTTGTGGTCTCACGGGTGCCGAGTGTGAAATGGAAATATTTCGCTATTTGTTTCACGCCTCTTTAACCAGCTTTTTATGACTCATCATCATCGACCGGGCGTTCCGTTTTTTCGAAAAACTGGATAGCCGTGAATATCGAAGCATTTCTGTTCGCTTTATTCAATTTAAATTGTTGCAAAATGTGCATTTTTTAACATCAACCGTGAAAATTCAAAAAATAACTGAGATACATATTCGGTTATTGATACAGAGCGATATCATACCGTCAGCACTTTAAATTCCAGTTTTATAAATTGTAAAAAAAATATATAACTATGGGTTATTGAGAAATGGGAAATACACAAATCAACATAATTAAAATAATAGAATTTTTATTGGAATAGTGTTATAAACAATGAAAAATGACAGTCCACAGAAAGAACCCAACCCTGCATTTACGTCATTTTGTTGATACCTTCTTAAGACAAACCCGACATCTTGTTTTGTCACTTTTGTCGTCAATGAGGTGGTCCATTCTTTCATATCTTGATTCTATATTCTCAAGTGCAAGAGCTCTACAGAATCTTCTACACAAACTAACTCCCCTGTCTTCTCTATTACTTTGAATTAACTAAAGAGCAACCATAGATGGCGAACAATCGACAGCATCGACAACATCGACTGCAAAGCTAAATCGCTATGGATGGAAGGCAATGATGTGTGCAATGATGGAATCAGAAGGGTGTGAGCTATTATGAGCTGATGAAACCTGACGAAACCCTTAATACTGAACGAACCGACAAATAAGAATCGATTTGAATCAAGCTTTGCGTGAAAAACGACCAGAATATCAAAAAAGGCAACACACAATGATTTTGCTTCATGATTATCACCATCGTACACAGCAAAACCGGTCAAGGAAACGATTGAGGCGTTTAGTTGGGAAATACTTTCGCATGCGGCTTACTCGCCAGACTTGGCTCTGTCCGATTACTACTTATTTGTATCGATGGGACACGGACTTGCTGAGTAACCCTTCACTTCTTGAGAAAATGTACGAAAATGGCTTGATGACTGGTTTGCATCAAAAGAGCATCAGTTTTTTTTGGCGTGGCATATATATAGCTAGTGATGGGCAACACTTCGAATAAAATATTTTATTATCATTTTCATGCAATAAACATACCTGGTATATGGATAATTTTTAATTAACTATACAGGGTGTTTGCTGCATCGTTTCCTGTCTTCATTAAATATTGGAACCTCAGCTAACAATTCGGCTTCATTTTTAGTAAATATGTGTAAAATTATGTTTGACAAATAATTGATTATTACTAACGAACATTGTTAAAACAATAAAAAAATAATCAGCCAAAAAATTAAAGTGGCAACGTCGTCGTATTTGATTATTCAAAATATCACAAAAACTAGAATCACTACATCTTTACTAATTTTTACTAGGTTCTTAACTGGATTATAGATTCTATAACCCTTGATATTCTCATAAAATCCCACATGTATGTCAATTTTTCTTTTGGAACCTTCGGAACACTAAACTCCAAGAGATTTACCACTAAACAAAATAACTTTTTTAAGCTCTCGACGCACGTTTCGCTAATCATGTTAGCATCATCAGGAGATGATTTAATCAAATTCTAAAACTAAACTATGTTCTATTTATATGAGAACCCGAATTGCTAACCTGCTTACTTAATGAAGCGTGTTAAAAAATAATATAAGAAAAAAGAAAAAAGAAACAGGGAAAAAAATAAAGAAAAATGAAAAAATGAACCGTGAAGTTTACTGATCCATACATTAATATTGAAAAAGTTGACTGAACGGGATAGGTCCTTTATCACGGTTCATGATTTTCTTGCATTTTTCTGTTGGAATGCTTTCATATGCATCCAAAGCCCTATTGTTATTTACACTTTTAACCAGTCTTAAATTACTAATAATCTATATTGTGGTCATATTCGACAATACTGGGCATGCTGGGCTCTTGCTCTCTCAACAATGGTTTGGTTTGACTTCTCGCTAAGTCCATTTTCGCCCAGTCGCCCAGGTGACATCAACTGGTTACCGAGGAGTCCAGATTTAACACCATTTTTTCCTATGGGGCTATTTAAAAAGTAATCAGAGGGAAGAGACAAAAATGTTAGATTATACTATGGATTCAGAAAAAAAATGAGTAAAAATTTTTGAATCTGGTCTTGGAGAGGCTCATTGACATAACTATGACGTTCGCAAAAGATGCTCTTACATTTAGATGCTTTAAAGAGCATAGCCGAAATAACAATAGTATTTTTTTTGTCAACTGTGCAGCTATTAGCCAAGTACGATCCTCTCATGGTGCAAGTTTCAAGTGCGCCAAAAGGACATATAAAGTAAGTAAATCATGACATACAAAATCAAATTATCAGTTGTATATATTCTCATAATAAAACTGAACTCATTCAGAAAATATATAAAGCGCAGTAGTTTTCAGTCATAATTGACACACCAGATCTGTCTAAGAAAGGCCAGACGAGTTTGTAGTACGATATGTTAATTTATCTCAAGCTGTACTAGATGATCAAAGAAGTCAAGAGGACAACGTTTTGGAAAAGAAAAAAGTAGAAATTAAGGAATCTTTTATTGGGATTTTTTAATGTGAAAGATATTATCACCAGTTTGGAAAATTGGGGTTTAGATATGAAAATTAGGGAAAGAAAGGGGAAAATTAGAGCAACTAAGAAAAGAAAGAAAGTACAGAAAAACAGTCGGCAGTTTCCCCGCTCATAAATGGACTAACCATAATGGCAGAAGATTAGTTGAATTATGTTAGCAGTTTAATCTAAAAATAATGTCAACCCATTTTAAGAATAAAATAACAGAACAAAAGACTTGGACCATGACCATGATTGACCATGTTGTCATTTCGTCCCCCAATTATAAAGAAATTTTGAATGTTCAAGTCAGGAAAGGATCTAACATAGACACGTATCACTACTTGACTAGAATCAAACTTAGCTTAAAACCTCGAAAACTTTTTCAAAAGAAACTGCTAATACCAAAGTTCGACCCTACGAAAATAAAACCAACCCTAATAGAATAGCTTGATAAACAACCAGCACAGAACTGGCAAGAAATGAAACAAAAAATTATTAAAACAACCTTAAAGTTGGTTCCTTTACAAAAAAGTAGAAAACATCCGTGGTGGGGTGAAGTTTGCGAGCAAGCAGTATTAAGCCGAAGTAAAGCATTTAAAGAGTGGAACAGCCAAAAAACAGCAATAAACTATCACATATTTTTGGAAGTAAGAAAAGAAACATCGAAGCTAATTAGACAAACTAAAAGAAAATATGAAAACAATCAACTTAATGAAATAGAAAAAGATTTCCAAAAAAATAACACCCGAAATTTTTACAAAACATTTAAAACTAAATTAACATGCTATTAACCCCAAAGACTTTGCTTCCAAAAGCAAAACGGACAATTATAACGGTAAATAACCAAGACAATTGCAAAGAACTTGCGAAATATTTTAAACAATTACTAAACTGTCCTGAGCCCTTAAACAGTTTTCCAACACTAAACCCTGGACAAACAAACCCAGATTCATTATCACCGAATGAAGATGAAATAATTAGTCAACTCAAGGGACTTAAAAATAACAAAGCTTCTGGTGAAGATGGAATCACTGCTGAACTTTTGAAATCCGCTGGTCCAGATACAATCAAGGAAATTTCCAAAATTCTACAAGAAGTTTGGTGAACCAAACGGATTCCGGAAGATTTGGAAAGATGCTCTAATCCATCCACTACATAAGAATGTAAACAACTACAGAGGGATATCTATTCTCCCAGTTTGTTACAAGATTCTATCTCAATATCTACTAGACAGAGCACAGGGACAGTTAGAACCTAAAATTGCTGAATACCAAGCAGGTTTTCGATCAAGCAGATTCTGCCCTGAACGCAAAATATTTACAATAAAAAATGCATATCTAAAAACACAAAACCTAGACATTACGATACAGTTATTAAGCCAGAATGTCTATATGGGGCAGAAACGCTCATTTTGAATAGAAAGAGATATATCGAGGAGGTTGAAAAGAAGGAAAGAAAAATCATAAGAAAAATCTTAGACCCCAAAAAAATCAATAGCACAACATATATAATTATATATATATATATATATATATATATATATATATATATATATATATATATATATATATATATATATATATATATATATATATATATATATATATAATATATAGAACGAGGTGTACGGCAGGGTGACGCAATATCGCCTATTCTTTTCTCGGCTGGCCTTGAAGAAGTATTCCGTAAACTGGATTGGGAACAGGATGGTGTAAAGATCAATGGTGCAAACTTAAACCATCTTAGATTTGCAGATGATATTATTCTCATTTTACAAGACCCAGAGAAGTTGCAAAAACGCATAAAAGAACTGTAAAAGGCTGGCGAACCATTTGGCTTGAAAATAAACCTGAAAAAGAGTCAGGTTATGTTCAATAACTTCGCTCAGGACAGAAGAATTTCAGTTTTAGGAAGGGATTTGGAGATTGTGGATAGCTTTATATATCTTGGGCAGAGGATTTCAATGGAGGGGAATACCGCCCGGGAGGTGGAACGGCGTGTTAAATGTGGCTGGCAGGCATTTGGTAGGCTCAACATAGTGTTTAAGAGCAGACTCCCACTTTGCCTTAAAAGAAAAGTCTTCGATCAGTGCGTTCTACCTGTTATGACATACGGAAGTGAAACCTGGACACTCACATCGCAATCAATTCAAAAACTTCGGGTGGCACAGGGGGGAATGGAAAGATGTATGCTTGGCATTACAAAACGAGACAGAAAGTCCTGCGCATGGATCAGGGAACAAACAAAAGTCTGTGACATCATTGGAAGAGTAAAGCAATTGAAATGGAGATGGGCAGGCCATATAGCGAGGCGATGGGACGACAGATGGACCAAGGCAATCTTGGAGTGGATACCGCTTGATCGCAAACGTCCGCGAAGAAGACCGAAAGCACGATGGATTGATAACATCGTTAAGTATATTGGACCCGAGTGGCATATATATATATATATATATATATATATATATATATATATATATATATATATATATATATATATATATATATATATATATATATATATATATATATATATATATATATATATATTTATATATACCCATATATATACATATGAGTAAAACTGTTATTATTAATAATGTGCCTTTATGAAATAAAGAGGGGAGCAAGTTTAGATCTTTTTGAAGGGAGGGTAATACCATAAAGTGTGGAAATCATTGGACGAAACTAACGAACAGATCGAACAACTGATCGACAGATGGAGTCAGATCTCTACGCGACAGTTAGAGATATTCGTACCAACTTACAGCAAAAAAAAATTGAAATATGAAAAATTCTCGGTATTTATTTAACAGAATGCAAATGCAAAATTTATTCTGAAATAAATTATCATACATTTTAAGTAAAAGCATGATGCAGAAACTTCCTTCCGTCTTCTTTGATTAAGCACTTTCACAAAAAACTTTTGCAAAAATTTTGAAAATAAGAAAACCAAACGACAAATGAAGCGACACAACTTTCAAGCCTCGTTACAGTAATTAGGCATAGATAATTCGCATTTTGATGCCGTATAATTTTATATCAATCGATTCTAATCCGTTCGAGTCATATTCTGATCGATTATCGAGTGGAAATATTGCCGGGGATGACGGTTGGACTGTGACGGTTCCATTCAAGTTTCTACAAAAATAAAACCCGATCGTGTCTTTTTTCCACGGAACGTTTTAACATATTTCAAGCCGTTTAATTAATAGTTATTAGGTATGTTTTTTTTCTTGCTTTTTCGCAAGTAGAGAATGCTGCAACACAGCGAGATTGCAGGAGTATTCTACGAAAAATATTCAAGTGGAAAAAAGTTGCAATTTCCGATATCACTCGATGCAAAAAGTATCGAGTTTAACCTTCTGTCAAACTCGACAGTTTTTTCTAAACTGTAAAAGCATGCTATGTCCGGTGTATTTTTTTTTATTTGGGTTTTTCGCCACGATCTAAAACTCAAAAAATATATATGATAAAATATATATAATAAAAAAAATATATGAACACGCCAAAATCATTCAGACATTACTTAGAGCCTTGTCTATCTTTATGCACAAATAAATGGGGACCGAAACGACCATAAATAATTTAGGCAATTACGGCTTTTTGTTTCATTTACGAATATGTATACTTAAATTAAATATGAACATCAACTCCGTACAAGATGCAACAGATAACCTAACCAATTTTTGGAAATGATGGTATTTTATGACAGGATATTCCAATTTCTTAATAACATTTATTTTTGTCACATAAAAGACACTTGTCTCTTTGCAAAAATAGATTATTTTTAATTAATTTAAATTTTTACATATTAATTTAATACAGTCTTTATTAATTTAATACAGTAACGGTAATTATACAATTATTTATTGTTTTAAACAACTGTAAACTTTTATCTGTTTCTTGCTTTTGTTCATACTACTCTGCGCCACTGCCAAACCGGAGACAGCAGTCGGTTATATGCAGTTACCATTCTGGTCCCACTTACAGAATTATATGCTCTTTCCTGTAGTTTTATATTCAAAGGGTTAAAGTCTAAACATAACCCACTCCACATAAAATTTGACGTTGCCATTTCACGAATTAACGCTCCCAGGAAATTTTTCTTGCATGTGTGACAGTCGTACCTTCTTGTTGAAAGAAAACACTGTTTATATCCACATTGATCAGTGGAGGTCAAAGATAATCTGTTAGTATATTCATATAGCGTTCACCATTAACAATAACACGATTTCCATCATCGTCTTATATATATATATATATATATATATATATATATATATATATATATATATATATATATATATATATATATATATATAATATATATATATATAATATATATATAAGACGATGTAGACGATTGTAGTAGTTTCGTAGTTCATTTCCAGTGAAAGCTTCACGATCACTTTTAATCATAGAGGCCTATCTAAACGAACCAGCGTCAGTTTTGACATCTTTATCACTTGAGAAATGTATCGAAAAATGGGAAAATCATTAGAAACTGAGAAACAAAATAAAATAGAAACTGTCTCGAATTGAAAGTTGCTAAGTGAGCTTTTACTTCTTGTTAATAAATCTCAATTAAATATATCTAATTGTAAATTTGTGAATATTCATCTAAATATATTGATTAGATACGATTAATTATCCGGTTTATTGTGTCATAAATTTAACATATTGAATTACTAGATTGTTTAGAAAGCTTGGGCGTTATGAAGAAGGAAAATAAAGAATGGGTCGTCACGCTATTATTTGATTTTGGGGCCTTTTTTTGGCTGTTGTGCAGTGGCGGCTCGTGAGTTTTTGTGAGGGTGTAGGAGAAACTAGTGCTGTTGAAGAATTATTTTGCTTTCTCCTTCCTCCTTTTTACTTTTCGAGCTATTGAAATCCAATACAGGAGGTGAAACTTTTGCATTGTTACTACTTACAAGGACATTGTAGGATTGTTTGTTGCTTGTTGCGCAGATAAAGGAATGAATACCTGAGTACTTACCGTTTCCCGAAGAGTAAACCTATTGTTGGTTTACTCTTCGGGGGATTTTTACGGTTTGCACAATCGTCCATCAGAAACTGCACTATCAATCGAATTGTTCAAAAATTTCAAGAAACTGCTTCGGTGGAAGATAAAAGAGCATATTGATTTGGTACGTGAAAGTGATACTGAAGATCCAGAAATTTCCCTTAATCGACGTTCACAACAATTTGGACACAATGAATCCACAACATGGCGTATTTTACGAAAGGATTTAGCTCTACAGACATATAAGGTTCAAATAACGAGTATATTAAAGCCAGTTAAAACGTCGTGCATTGTATGACAGAACAAACAGATGATCTTTCTTTTCAAACAGATTGTAATCAAGATTATGTGATTTGATACCGTTCGACTATTTTCCTTGGGGTTACGCGAAAAGCCAGGTCTATAAGAATAATCCACAATCGATTCCTGAACTAAAGGATGAAATTGTTTCAGTCATTGGTGAGATAGAGCAACGGTTATGCTAAAATATCAACTAAAATTATGACCAAATAGTGGACGTCGATGGAGCTGCAATAGGTGAAGTTTTTCGAAATTTCGAAAAAGAACAAAAATACCCTTTATATCGTATCGACGGATGTATCTAAGTTTCACTAAATATTTATAAATTGTACTTTTAGGAATGCTGCGGTTGTCAATCTCGAGTTTAACTTAATATAAACCTTAATCTAAGTTTGAAATTCACCTAAGTATAAACTTTACCATCTAAACTGGATATTTCGGCTTTAAATTTGGTAAAATATCTGCCAGCTATTAATTTAGATAAGACGCCACTGTCATAAGCAACATGAATCAGATCAAGCTTTCATTTAAAACTTTCCTGCTAAATCTAAAATATAAGAAGGAAAACACATGATCCATTAAACCTACGTGGGGCGTAAGGGAAATAACTTTCGTAAATTTAACCAACGATTCTTTATATAATTTTCAACATAAACTTTTCTTAAAAATCCAAATCCAAAATGCAACCATTTCCGCTAAAAAACAGGCCAGAGCTTGTTTAAGTGAATAATAATAATAATAACTAGGACGTATTAACAAAATAAATAGAGATTATGAATAGATGGAAAGAGCACTTCTAGGAGTTATTAAACGAAATAGTACAGTGGATAAATTTAAAAATGGTAATGGTAACATCAGCGATGGAACTGGAGGAATTACAGCACTCAATAAGGAATCTAATGTAAAATAAAAGGGACAAAATTGTACCAGAATATTACTAAAGATATTCAATAAAGTATGGTAAAAAGAAAAGATCCTATATGACTGGTAGATGTGATTAATAATACCAATACACAAGAAAGGAGATAGGAGAGACTGCAATGACTACAGAGGATTAATATTATTATGTACAACTATGAAAATGTTTGATAATATAATTAATGAAATATTAAGATTAAAATCGAAAACACAGAAGAATTACAAAGTGGATTTAGAAGTGGATGTAGTACACAAGACAACATATTCTTGATAAAACACAGCACAAAACACAGGAAAAAATCCCCCCCCCCCCCCCCCCCGCCCCTATAATCAATTATTTTATCAGTAAATATGTATAATAGTTTTGATTGATTGCGCGGTTGGCTCTTGGTGAAACATAGTAACAATGATAATAATTAAAACACTTGGTATTTGTTTCACAATATATTCAAGATATTCTCTAACATGTTTCGGCCTCGCGACCATTCTCAAAGAGAGTTATGTATAAACTAAACTAAAGTTTCAAAGTGCTGTCTAATGGAAGTCGGTTTTTTCATCTCGTTAAATTTATTACACTATCAATAATTGGTGTATTTCCGAAGTCTAGCTGGGTGTTTGTTAGGTTTTTGCCGTCGTATATGGCTTTTTTAATTTTGAAAATTTCCAGGTAATTTAACAGCCTGCTTTTATTGCAGCTATGTATTAATTTGGTATTATTAATGTTAAAAAAATGGTTCTAGTCTATACAATGTTCGGCAAAGCCCGTCTTTCTCTGATTGTGTAAAATTGAATATTTATGTTCTTTTAGCCTATCATTGAGCGATCGGCCCGTTTGGCCTATATAAATAGCGTCACACATATTACATTTAATTTCGTATACTCCAGATTTGTCACAAAATTTTGCTCTTTCTTTGTTATTGTTTAACATCGATGTAAGAGATAATATTAATATTTTCGTTCTTTAACTGATTTGTGATTCTTGAACTTAATTTGTGAATATAGTTTATAGCATGCCAATTTTTAGAATCTTTTTCGGGTGTTGCGGCATAAAAATGTTTGGTGTTGTTTTTTATCATTTTATCTATGATGCTTGGCTGATATCCATTATTCCTTGCGATATTTTTGATAATATTAAGTTCTTTTTCATAGCTGTCTTTTTTAAGTGGAATCGTTAGAAGTCTGTGGGTCATACTATGAAAAGTGGACATTTTTACATTCCATGACTGATTTGAACTTGCGTGAATAATTGTATCGGTATACGTGGGTTTTCTAAATATTTCGAATTCTAATTTATTCGGTGTTCTTATTATTTTTAAATCTAAGAAATTTAATGAATTATCCGTCTCTGTTTCTATTGTGAACTGGATTTTTGAGTTTACACTGTTTAAATATTCAAGAAATTGACCCAATAGTCTTTCTGTACCGGTCCATATGCAAATAATATCATCGACATACCTGGCCCAAAAATGTATGTGTCTTGTATAATTAGTGTCGCTAAATAAATTGTTTTCAAAATTAGCCATATAAATTTCTGCCAGGAGGGGGCTCAGGGGGCTTCCCATTGGTAATCCATTCGTTTGTTGGTAAAATTTTGAATTGAACAGAAAATAATTTTGTTCGGTACATACATTGATAGCTTCTATGAGAGCATTTTTGTGTACGATTTCAAGATTGTATATATGTATAATACTATAGGTTTGACAACGCTTAAAGAGAAGTAAATAAAATTTAAATTTACTTAATATAAAAAATAAGCTTTGCAATATACTTACTAAAAACTACGTGTCCAGCATTGTGCTATTTCAGATTGTACGCCCATCCGAAGTGAAACGAGTTCTAAATGTAGAGTGGGATCAATATCAGCTTTATATTTTGGTTTGCAATCTTGCAGCCCTTAATACAATATCATCTTTTGATAAAACAAGTAATTTTTGAGGAAATAAAACTGGAAAAATTTCTGTAATTTGACTATTTGCAGTGTCCAAGAGAGGAAAAAATACTTTAAATTTGAACTTAGAAATTCAATTGAGTTGAGAAACAATGTTTTGGAGAACTGCTGTTGCTCTTTCAGAATCCATTTCTGTTCTTTAAAGGCATTTTGAAGCAACATTCATGTGCGGGAACACATCGTACTTGGCTAACAGCTGCACAGTTGACAAAAAAATTCCTATAGTAGTTTCGGCTATGCTCTTTAGAGCATCTAAATGCAAGAACATTTTTTGCCAGCATTACAGTTATGTCAATGAACCTCTCCAAGACCAGATTCCAAAATTTTTACTCATTTTTTTTCTGAATGCATAGTATCATCTAATCTTTTTGCCTTTTCCCACTGATGTTAGTTCCCAAGTTATACAGGCCAATATATGCAGTTCAGATTTGGCGTGTGTTGTTATTTTTTAGATAAACTCTGACAATCTTTAACACCAGTGACCCATCCACTTTTTTAGGTATTTTTTTAGTAAACTGCTCAACATAGTTTGGTTTAAAATAAAAACAGTTATTCTAGGTGGAACGTTGCAATGCAACCTTTAAAATTTAATTAGTGTAGTTATTAAATATAAAATGTTATTTCTTTTTTCCGTTTTTCTTTTTAGGCTCTCATCTTTTGTAAGCTCATCAATAAAAAGTTTTTTGAAATCAACGCAAATTCTGTATTTTATTCAAGAATTAAAAAAGCAGCTCAATTTGAAATATTATTTATCTATATTTACTGTAACCTGTAAACACTTTCGTTGTCTAATGTATGTCATTATTCACTATTCGTTGTTTTCATGAGTTTGTCACCGTTTGAAACAAGTATGTACGAAGTGATACAAATTGATGAACAAACGTGGAACGCGACCTAACAAAAAGGCATCAGAGAGAAAATAAGGACTTTTAACGAGCCGAGAGGACTGGCAAGCGCCACGCTATTATCCGCGCTAGCAACTTTATTTTACGGCATAATCAGAGTAAAGCTGCATGATCGCTCAATAAATTGCGTACAATTTGCATTATAGCTGAATGTTAAGTTTAAACGCAGCGGGTAAAAGCCATAAGAGTCGAGGCACCTATTTTATGAATTAATTTGCTCATGGATTCTTTCTTTTTGATAGTCTCAAACACGGGCGTAGCCAGGATTTAGTTTTGGGGGGGTAGTTCGAAGTAAATAAAACAACAAAAATATACTTACATGAAATTTAATATCTATATATTCATCGGAAAAATTACGACATATTTATAAAGTTTTTAACTTTAAATGAAATGGTTAAATTAATTTCGTTCCTCTGCGCTAAATCTAAAACCATTAAAGAAGAAATCTTCGGCTTTTTCTTTTAAATATATCCACTACTTCATCTGCATGAATTTTTGTTCCATAGTGAATGTTCATGAGAGCCAAACCATTAAGTTTTTTTTTCACTTGTAGTGTTTCGTAAATAGTTTTTCAGTCTCCTTAGGATCGAGAAAGACCTTTCTGGGATAGCAGTGGATACAGGAATGGTAGCCAAGATTTGTAGTAATGTGTAAATATTAGGATAAAGGTTTTTATCGCACATATCTAGGCAAGGTTAAAAGGTTTTTATCGCACATATCTGGAATGAACAAATTAATTTTGTAATACGTGCATACATCCAATGCAGGAATGTTCGGTCTATTTAATTGTCTTCCGACGACGCGTGGCATTCGCAGTATACCACCATTTTCTTCCAGTAAAACCTTTGCGCCTTCATAGAGATGAAGATATTCGACGTCAGTGTTGTTTCTCAGGAGTTGTAAGACATTATAACATCATCTACATGTTTGAATGCCGCGATGAGATCGATGTCAATTGTCTGTAATTGTTTTGATAGCGACAATTTATAGCTCATAACTTTTTGAAGAAGCACTAAACACATCACAAAATCCGAAGATCGAAGCGTACTTAGCAATTGGGCGGCTTGTTGCGATGTTTCCTTATTGTGATTAAATTGGAGTTCTTCGAGAGCATTCACAATCGCTGAATAAATTTCCCTGAATCTTATAATAGCTTCATGTTTGTGGCCCCACCGTATTTCACACATTGAGAGCAAGTTTTTTGGTTACCGACGGGTAGTAACTCTTGAATTTTTTCTTTCAACAAAGCAGTGCGTTGAGCAGAATGTCGAAAGTAGGAACCAACAGACTGCACAATCCCAATGCAATTTCGGACATTTGCTAATGAACATGAATCAGCAATAGCAAGGTTGAGAGAGTGTGCACTACAGTATACATAAAGAGCAAGAGGACATTCTTGGCGAAGATAAGCTTGGGCACCGTGCAAATACCCACTCATAGCTGCAGCCCCATCGTAACCTTGACCAACCACATCAGAACATTCAAGTCCATGCTTTTTCAGAGCTGTAATAATAAGATTTGCGAGACCGGATCCTGAAACATCGACCGTTGGAATGTACTCAAGGAACATCTCTTTAAGTATATGGTGTTTATTATCTGTAAAATCAACATATCGAAGACGTAACGAGACTTGTTCTACACGTCCGATGTCGGTGGTTTCGTCAGCCATAATCGCAAATAGTTTGGCTTTCTTTACTTCTTCAATTATTTTATGTTGAATTAATTCACCACAAATGTCAATTATTTCGTTTTGGATCTGAGGGTTTTGTGTACAGGGCATTCTTCTGTGAAGTATTCAAATGCTCAGCCAGATATTTATCTCCAGACTCAGCCGCAAACCGCAACAGGGCTCTAAAATTACCATCACTCTGTAGTGGTTGTTCAGGTTCTGGTGATTCTGGTGTAATTTGTATGCGCCCCGAATCGATTTTACCTCTCAAGGAGATGCCTTGTTTGCCGCAAAAAACTATTGCTTTTACGATAGGGATTAGTTTCTTTCGATTCTCCTCTTGTTTCTTTCTTTCAGAAGACAGCTGTTCAGTGACCGAAAAAGCCTGCGAATACATTACTTTTAGAAAGTTATCTGCTAGTTCTGAATTTCGCTTGTGGTATCCCGATTTCGCATGAGCTTCAAATATTTCTAGGGCATTTTTCCACTTACAAAAAGGTTCGGTTACCAACTGGCCGATCCTTTGATGACCGCCTTTACCTTCATCAAGCGAACATCTCATTATCACGCAAACTCTGCAGTATGCTCCACTTTTATATTCCGAATGTGACAACCAGGGGAATCTCTCCAACCATTTCAATTGAAAGCGCAAGTTTCGTTTTGTGGAAATAGGAAACTTATAATCTCTGGGTGGGTTCCATGGCGTTTTTAAAATTTGGACTTTAAAATATTCATCCAAGATTTTTTCTTGATTCGCGTAAAAACCAACATCCAACTTAGCTACAGTTGTAAAAGATGAGGTAACAGGCAAGCTGGCCTGTTGCAGGTCTAGATGTAGATTCGGCAGTTGAAGGTATCGAACAGGGCACCAGTGACATGGCATCGATTTCGACATTCGGTATTGTGATTGAGGTCGAGGTCGAGGGCCAGCTTGTTATCACAGTCTTCTTATCAGCATGCAAGCTAGCTGAAGCTTTGATAGCTAAATCCAAATTTGTTTTTTATTAGAAACCCCTTGACTACAACACTTTTTCCAGTAGTCCATACCTTTAAGTATATCACCCTTCCTTTTTTCCCCTCCATTTTTCGACAGTAATAATGATTCACGTATCGATCCTTAACAAGGTCACCGAATAACACTGCACTAAAATTACTCACTTACACGGTACACTTAATTCTCTTCACTATTCGTTCACCACTTTTCACTTATATTCGCTTCGAGTTCGCATGGAACAATACTGCCGTAAGCGCGGTCACGCGCCGTTTATATAGCAGCCCAGTAGTAGCCGTCCAGAAACTACCACAAACTTCCACAAAGCTCCGCTCATTCCGACTGAGGGGCATGGCGAATAATCGAGAAACAACGCAAAGTTTCCATACGATACAAAATAGTTCGACTACTCGACAAGAGATGGCGTTACTGTGCGCAACGTCCACTAGTTCGGATATATATTCAATTCAAATGTAATAATTTAACTCTCTTCACTCCTCGTATTTTTTCGGTATAATATTAGGTAATATTTGGCTTATTTCGGCTGGCGCCCGTGGTCTCAAACCGAATTGGGGAGATTGTTCAGAGTTCTGACACTAACACATTTTTATTTTTGTATATATATCATTGTTTCTTTATTAATACGCGGTTGAAGAATAATAATAACACAGGTCTACAGCGTATTTAGTACTGGAAAAACAAAAACTGTTTTTGAATGTGCTCGTCATGCTGGTTCTAAGGGTACATATATTTTTGTAATGTACATGTAGTTTTCGAGATATGATAGGTGTCGAAAAAATACGATTATTTCATATTTTTTATCTTCTGTTACATCATTGAACTTGGAGAAAGTTTCTTTTTCGTGATTCCTTCGTGTGAGTTCCTTCCAGGCACTCACGCATGACTCTCCAGCAGTAATCAGCCATCATGTGTTCATCCCATTGACCCTGGTACCTTTCTTCCATATTTTTTAGGTTGTGATGGCAATTTAAGAGCCAAGATTGTCCGGAAATTTGTCCAAATTATTGTGAAGGTGTAGTTTTGTAATATAACAGTTTTCTGAAGTTTTGTAATATAATAATTTTTGGAGTTATAATTCCCTAGGATTTTTTTTACAATGTTGATGAAAAAAAAACCAGGCTAATGATACTATATCATTCATTGAATGCAGGAAATTCTTTTCTTTCATTAAAAGCCTAATTTGTGGTCTGTCGAAACTGCCAGCCTTAAGATTCTCCTTACTCAAACCAGGAAATTTCCTGGATATATAATTAAAACAGCAACTATTTTTATCCAATGCATTAACATACTATTTCAATAGTCCCACTTTTATGTGTAGTGAAGGCAAACGAATTTTCTCTCTAATAACCAACGCTGTATCTATGTTTTGTTTCCCAAACTGTAAAGTCTTTTCTTCCAAGCTAGTTTGTTTTAATCCAATGCTCGCTTTTAGCTCTGCTATCCCACAAACAGACAAAAAGGAGATATTTCGTATAGCCGATTTGTTGAAACTTTACAACTATAAACTTTAATTAGCCTAGTATACAACAAAAAGAACTATGAAAACAATCATCGAATAGGCTTGGAAATTTTACATATTCTCAGACTTGTAATAATCAACCACATATAACCCACTTATGAGCATGGTACTAGAGTTTCGCCACAATACAAGGGATATGATTTCATACTCCTCTTTTAATTTAGTGGAATGAGCAATGGAAACTGCACCATGCTTACCGCCATTATGTGGTAAAATACATTTCAAACTCCACTTGGAACTGTATAAAAGTCTCCATTCATTTGGCTGGTAGTTCAAGAAACCTGCTTATCTTCGGAAATACTACATTCTGTATCTGAAAGATCAAACAGGCCACGAAAAGTTGGAACAGGGATGCCTTCTGAATGAGAAACCGGTTTTTTTTACCTTGACTAACCTAAAATAACAGTCATCGTAATTATTTTTTTAGTTCCCTCCAAATCATAAGCACCCCAAACTTCAATTGACTTTTTTTACCATTCGCCCATTGATTTAAGTGTTCACTAACACATTGTGCAAAGATTGTTTGGAATCCATAGTTTATCAATGTTTTTGGCGAGTATACCACAAAGGTAACACAAAGTGTTCGAGTAGCTTAAATACGATCGTTTTGAAGATAACATCTTTCACGTTTTATTTATTAACTTTTTTAATTCAACAAACAACAAAAATAAACAAGTAAAATGGCTAGTGAGAAGAAAATACATTGTACTTAAGAAATTACGTTTAAGTCTAGGCACCACCACTTTTTTTATTTTATAGATCTGTGTAAAAAAATACGAAGAAAAGACGAAGACCTAATCAAACTGAAAACAACTGGTCACGTACTCTACACTCGGGGTACGGAGAATGGGCGATGTGGTGGAATTGAATTCCTCATTAACCAAAAGTTAAAGGATAGTGTCGTAAAATTTGAACTAGCCTAATGCGTCATTCAGTTGAATAATAGGTTTAAACTTCAAATCGTCCAAGCTTATGCACCAACTATAAGCCATGGTGATGAGGAAATTGAGGTATTTTATGATGATGTGGTTCGGCTTCTAGACAACGAGAAATGCAGGTACAAAATTCTGATGGGTGATTTTAATGCTACAATTGGAAAAGCAAGAACTAGTGAAACTGCAATTGGCCCATATGGAAATGGCGAGCGGGACAATAGAGGTGACAGGTTGGTTGATTTTGCTGAAGGATAAGAATTGTACATTATGAACTCGTTCTATAAGAAAAAAATCAGCCGAAAATGGACATGGAAAAGTCCATCTGGTCTCACAAGTAAAATTGACTACATTATGTCAAATGATAAAACAATATTTTGTAATTGTACTGTCCTTAACCGTTTTAATGTTGGAAGTGACCATAGAATAGTACGAGCAAAGGTTAAGATAGGATCGAAGAAGGGCAAAGTGAATTCTGAGAAGCTGCTGCAGAGGGGCAACGATTTTGAGATAGCTTTGTCGAACCGCTTTGTTGTGTTGCAAAACCCAGAAGACGTGGAAATAACAGATCAGTATGAAAAAATCATCGAAAATGTGGTTGAAATGGCTGTTGCAATAGCACCAGTAGAAAAAAGTTTCAAACAGTCAAAAATCTCCAATGAGACCATCGATTTAATGAACAAACGGAGGACAATGAAGAATGCAGACAGTTCCTTTGACAGGGTCGAGTACGTTGAGCTTTGCAAAACTATAAGAAAACATATTCGAGAAGAAACGCGTCGGTTCAACATTCAGCTAGTGCAAAAACACTAGAAGAAAACGAAGGAATAAACAAAGCCAAACATAAGCTGATAAATAAAAGGACATAAAAGTTTGCCTTAATGCGTGAGGATGGCACAGTGTGTGGGGAGCTTGCGGAAATGTTAGAGGTTATCAGAAGATTTTATTCAAAGTTATATTAAAATCAGAACCAGTTAAAGACAGCAATGCCCACGGAAGAGCAAATGCCAGATATCCTGTTGGAAGAAGTGACAAATGCCATAGAAGCGATGAAGAATGGAAAGACTCCAGGAAAGGACAATGTAACGGTTGAAATGTTGAAGGCTGGTGGTCAAACTCTACATAAAATACTGGCAAAATTGTACTCAAAATACCTCAAAGGTCAAAAAATACCCAGTCTATGGAAAAATGCTGAAGTGATTCTTCTTCATAAGAAAGGAGCACAGGAAGATTTAAAAAACTACCGCCCAATAAGCCTCCTATCAGTTATGTACAAAGTTTTCACCAAGATAATATCTAAAGGAATATTAAGGACACTGAATGACGCACAACCAAGAGAACAAGATTCAGAAGCCAATGTAAACCTACTGAGATCCATGTATGAGGAAGTTACAGCTACAGATAAAATGGATGACTTTGAAGTTAAAATCAACGTAGAACGTGGTGTACGGCAGGGTGACTCAATATCGCCTGTTCTATTCTCAGCCTGCCTTGAAGTGTTGTTTCGTAATCTGGATTGGAAACAGCAGGGAATAAAAATCAATGGTGTATATCTAAGTAATCTTAGATTCGCGGATGATATCGTTCTCCTTTGATAAGACCCAGATGACCTGACACATACAACACATACGAGAGCTGCAAAGGACGGGAGAACTATTTGGTTTAAAAATAAACTTAAAAAAGAGTCAGGTTATGTTTAACAAATTTGCTGTCAACAGAAGAATTTCTATTTTAGGAAGTGATTTAGAGGTTGTGGACCACTACATATATCTTGAGTAAAGGATTTCAATGGAGGGTGATATCGCCCGGTAGGTGAAACGGCGGGTTAAGTGTGGCTGGCAGGCATTTGGCCGGCTCAATATAGTATTTAAGAGCAAACTCCCACATTGTCTGAAGAGAAAGGTTTTTAATCAGTGTGTGCTGCCTGTTTTGACATATGGAAGTGAAACATGGACACTCACATCACAATCAGTTCAAAAGTTTCGGGTTGCACAGAGGGGAATGGAAAGGTGTATGCTTGGCATTAAAAAGCGGGACAGAAATACCTGTATATGGATCAGAGAACAAACGAAGGTATGTGACATCATTGGAAAGGCGAAAGAATTGAAATGGAAGTGGGCAGGTCATATAGTAAGACGATGCGACGACAGATGGACCAAAATTTCTTTTCAGTTTTCGAAAATCTTCAGAAAATCAATAGATGACACTCAGCCCACCTATATCCGACCTGGAATTAGCAATATTTTTATCTCTGTTGATGTGAACCATCTCCAGGAACAATTGTTTAGTGAGATTATTCTCAGTCGTATATTACACTTTTTTATTTTATATTAATTATTTATTCATAACTTAAAAAATGGTGTTGAGAGGTAACCGATTCAAGAAAAAAATATTAATAATGTTTTGGACAACAGGACGCAAAGAAATTATATATAATATTGATTATATAGAACAGCTGATAACACATTCCGAAGATAACCAAGTTTTTTCATTGGCAACAAGGGTAAAAGGAGGGAGAACGTGCGTAACACGAAGGACGAGGTGTAGGTCAGTTAAGCTGCGTAGTAGGAGAGCCTAGAAAGAAAATTACCGAGAAAACACGGGAAACGACGAGTTATTCGATTTTTTCCGTCTGGTAAGCAATTATGTTGGAATGGGATCTATATTAGAGACAGCTTGGATTTGATTAAACACTATACATTGACAGCGGGTACATTGAAATTTGATGTTCGTTTTGAAAAAATAAACAAGCCGTGCTTCGTCAGTAGGGAAAAAACGACAAGATGCATAAAAAGGAAGCAAAAATTCGGTTTTTAGATCTAGTTATAACGTTAATGATACCTGGGACATAGGAAAAGTAACAGTGCTGATAGCACACTACCAGTTGTTTTTACTTTTGCTAAGTTATTTCTTAAAAACTCCGGATTGGGAAGGGACTTACCGGGGTGTCTTGCATGGAACTCAGCATCGTGTAAATAACTCATTCATCTTAGCAACTGAAATACAACAGCTTTCTAATACTACAATGACAACACAATATATATATAAATATATATATATATATATATATATATATATATATATATATATATATATATATATAGATATATATATATATATATATATATATATAGGTATATATATTAGGTATATATATATGTATATATATTAGGTATATATATAGGTATATATATATATATATATATATATATATATATATATATATATATATATATATATATATATATATATATATATATATATATATATAGAAGATTGGCGAACCGAACGGATTCCGGAAGATTAGAAAGATGCTCTAATCCGTCCACTACGCAATAAAGTAGATAGAATGGATGTAAACAACTACAGAGGAATATCTCTTCTCCCAGTTTGTTACAAGATTCTATCTCAATGTCTACTAGATAGAGCACAGGGACATTTAGAACCTAAAATTGGTGAATATCAAGCAGGTTTTCGACCGGGCAGATCCTGCCCTGAACAGATCCTGAATCTAAAGTTGATCCTAAGTCATCAAAAACTGTACAATAAAAATCTCGTCTGTACATTTGTGGATTTGAAAAAAGCATATGATTCTATAGACCGCGAATCTTTATTCCGAATCTTGAAAGAACAAGGACTAGATCCGAAAACGCTGGCAATTATTAAAGCAACATTAACTAACACAAGGTCAAAAGTTAAATTCATTGGGGACATCTCAGAGTCCTTCGAAATTAAAACTGGAGTGAGACAAGGGGATGGACTCTCGCCACTCTTATTTAACTGTGTTCTAGAAAAAGTAATACAGGAATGGCATGAAAAAAAAGTCGGCCCTGAATATTGACCAGCCCATTAAATTGGGGAGAACCAACTTCAAAATTGATTGTCTTGCGTTTGCTGATGATCTAGCAATTTTGGCTCAAGATGTATTAACGGCACAGAAACAGATTGAAATCCTAAAAGAAACAGTAGAAAAGGTAGGATTCCAAATTTCCTTTGAAAAGACACAATACATGACCTGTAACAAACTAAGAACATCATTTCTAGAAACAAAATATGGTAACATCGGACGAGTTTCTCAATTCAAATATTTGGGTGAAATAATCATGGAAAATGGGTTGGAAAAAGCGGCCAATAAGGGTAGATGTCAAAAAATGGAAACGACATTGTGATTTACACAAAATATTTACAACAAAAAATGCATATCTAAAAACCTGTCAAATCTATCAAAACTGAGACATTACAACACAGTTATTAAGCCAGAATGTGTATATGGGGCAGAAACGCTCATTTTGAACAGAAAGAGGGACATCGAGGACATTCAAAAGAAGGAAAGAAAAATCATAAGAAAAATCCTAGGCCCGACACAAATAAATAGCACAACATACCGACTTCGAGAAAACCAAGAAATCAAACAAGACACAGATATACATAGCGATGAGAAAAAGAAGACTTAAGTTCTACGGACACATAAAACGAATGAATCCGATTAAGCTAACTAGACAAATAGTCGAATGTTATGAATATAGGAGTAGAGCTAAAGTAGAAATAATTAAAGGATTGTTGCAATTAAAGAGGACCTAAGATCAGCAAATATTACACAAAAATTCAGGATAGAGGCTGTTTCAGACACATGGTTAACGTTTGGAAGGTTGGCCAGAGAGAAAAATATAGGAAGACTGGAACAACTTGGTCTGACGAAAGGAAAAAAGCTCATAGCGAAAGAATGAAATTAGTATGGGCGCAAAGGGAAGCTAACAGCAACAAACGCCTCTAATTGTACTTCGCGTGGTCCACCATGGCCCATACGTGAATATTATATATATATATATATATATATATATATATATATATATATATATATATATATATATATATATATATATATATATATATATATATATATATATATATATATATTCTGATGTACAATATTTATATTACATTTTTTAATATTCTATAATAATTATTTATTCATAACTTAAAAAAATGGTTTTGAGAAGTTAACGATTCAAGGAAAATTATTAATAACGTTTTAAACAGGATGCAAAAAAATCATAAATAATATTGATTATATAGAACAGCTGATAACCGATTTCGAAGATAACAAAGTTTTTTTCACTGGCAACAAGGATAAAAGGAGGGAGAACGTGCGTAACACGAAGGACGAGGTGTAGGTCAGTTAGGCTGCGTAGTAGGAGGGCCTAGAAAGAAAATTACCGAGAAAACACGGGAAACGACGAGTTATTAAATTTTTCCCGTCTGTTGAGCATTTATGCTGGAATGGGGTGTATATTAGAGACAGCTTTGATTTGATTAAACACTATACAGGATGGTACATTGAAATTTTATGTTCGTTTTGAAAAAAAAAACCTTGCTTCGTCATGCTGCAACTGAATTGAAAACGTTATTTCACAGCAGCTTTCAAATAACATAATGACAGCACAATAATGATCGTTCCTTTCAAATAACACAATTTTTGTTTAATTTCCAAGGCCTACTATTGCTATGTTAGCTTCTTTTAGTTCCTGCCGATTGTAGATTGTTATGGTTGTTTTTGCTTAATGTTCTAAAAGGGTAAATCGCTCCAATAAAGAAATGTGGTATAACATTTTTTATTTCGATTTTAAGATTTGTCAAATTATGTTAAAAAAATACGGCGTTGCCATTTAAAAATACTGTTTTAGTAATATTCTCCCTCAGTAGTAGCATTTTCTCTCATTTTAAAGTTCTGACTCCCTTTTCTACTTCTGACCAAACCCTTTAGAAAGAGTTACAATTATTTGTAGCAAGTATAACGTCTGAAAATTAGCGCTGTGGCAGTTATTTTGTATTCAGAGACATTCCCGAAAGGTGGGTAACCTATTTTAGTTGGGGCACTGAAACATTCCACGCTTGAGCAAAAACCCACGAAAATGCACCGGCACCTAATCAAAATGCCGATCGATTCGAAAACGTGCGATAGATACGAAAATAACCAAAGCAAACAATAAAAATTCAACTAATTTATTTAAACATTATGCAAGCTTATTTATAAACATGTGAATTATCGTCGGCGTACGAGTGCAGGACACAAAATGTATACAGTTTCTGGGCGGCGCGCGACCTTGAGCATCATTCTCTCGCGCTAGACTACGGAACGCTAGACAATGCACATCCAGACATACTGAACCCGTTTCGGAACCTTGTCTGACTCAAGTTTGGCCTGGCCTTTTGCTAACAGGTTTGCGGAACATAAGGTTTTGTGTTTAGACGAAGCGAATCTGTCTGCAATATCAATCATTCATTCGCCCAAAACTGTTCAATATTATTAGAAATTGTTCTATATTTATACTCTATCACTTAATTTTTATTTTTGACAGGAGGGTGCTTCAATTAGAAGTGGAAATTTCAATTTTAAATAAAACACATACATTACGAGGGTCATTAAAAAAGTTCTCAGCCAGATTTTTTTATTTTTCAATGTAGTCACCTTGAAACTCAATACATTTAGTCTAAAGATGTTTCAGCTTTTTAATACGCACAGTACCCAACTTTGACCCGTTCATAATAACTGAATATTTGTTCTGCGAGACAGGTTAGGCAAGAAAAAATAATCATTTTTAAGCGTAAGTCATGGGGTTTTGGAACAACAAACCTACACGCATGTGCAGGCATATTATCATGGTGAAAGAACAGTTTTTCTTTGGACAAATATAATAGTTTAGCCTGAGTAGTAGTCTATGAACACCACACAATGGGAAACCCAGAAAAATGTAGTCATGATATTTTTTTAATGATGAGACTGTTTTCGTTTTCATGGCGGACTTTCCCAACTCCCACCCCCTATTTTGACCGCTCTTTGCTTTTGACTTTAAATTGAAATATAACAACAACCAAATTAAATGTCTTCAAACCAATTATTTTAGGTGAAATAACATTCAATGACATTAAAGTTTGAAAACAATGTCGGACAAATGGTCACCGCGGCTACTTCTGACAAAGCACTTTATGTCAATCCAATTTCCGACCATTTTTTCAAGCAACTGAGATCTTATGGCGTTAATAGTTGCTGATTTATCGGCATATACAAAAGAAAATAATTTAAAGGCGTTAAGTTACATGACCTTGGTGGCCAATTAACAGGTCCGTACCTCGAAATGATTTTCCCACCGAATTGTTCGCTCAATAAATCGATTGTTGCGTTGGCTGTATGACATGTGGAGCCATCTTGAGTGAACTAGGTCTCATTCAGATCAAAACGATTCAAAATTTTTCACGTAGCCTAATAACAAAGCCCAACTTTTTGCAAACGGCCGCGAATTGATACATTTGGCTCTCCTGCAATACCCATCATCTTCAAAAGATGTACGAGCGTGTACATCCCACACAACAGCCCACTTTTTTTATAGTCGAAACAGGAAACAGGCAGTGAAACACGTTATTTATCTACAGTTTTCATTTTTTTCTTTAAAATTCACTCCTGCAACGTTCAAAATTGACTTAAAAAGTACTATTCATTTTTGGAAATCGCTCTTGTCCCAAGTTTGTTGTTTGTTACTAAAAAAGCGAACATAGAGGATAGTTGAGTATCACAATATTTTGTATAGCTAAGAAAGAAGACAGTAAAGGAGATCTACAATAGATTTAGAAAAAATAATGAGCTTCCTGGTAAGCCTAACGCACAACAACCTTTAGAAACTATTTCAGCCATTTTTTGACTATTTTTGGAAGTAAAAACTTTTTTATCCGCGTTAAACGATTTTCGGTAGAGGCAAAACTTAAAGGTTCGCGTCACCGACATGCTAGTGACATGTTGCGCCTGTCTGGCGACGCCAATTGTGTTTTAAATTAAATTATGTTTTAGATAATCATTATTTTAATTGTTTGAGTGAGTACTTAATATGCTAATATTTTTATGTAGAAAAATGAATAACAAAAACAAAGTATTTATTTTCAAATATTTCCAATATTGGTATCAATATTTGCATTGAAAAATTTGATATTATTTATTTTTCTAATATTTAATCTCTGAAATACATCCTGCAATAAATATTTCATAATGGCTTAAGAGTTATCTTACTAACGTGGTAAAACAGGTTTCTAGTTGTTCGATAGTATTTTTGTCGCGGATTTTAAAATTAAAAATTCTATAAAATTTTATAATAAATTTAATTTCTTAAAATTATTGTTAATTGATTTAAATTGTCAGAAATAAAATATGTGTTTTGTTATTTTTTGCAAAATGATTATTTGTAAACTTATATTTTCACCATTAGAACTTTATAAAAAAGTATTGTAATATAATTATTTTTTCTAAATGTCCATTTTCTACATTTGTTTAGATCCTCGATCCTACATGAAAAAAAATTATATATTGTTAATTTATATATTTAAAGAATAATTTATTTAAAAATTAAAAAAAAAAACAGATAGTTATTCCAAAATTTTTGCAAAATTGCGCTTCAAAACAATAAACAGTTTGACTCATTTCGCGGGTTTCTGAGAAACTTGTACCAAATTTAATATAAAGGTACTGTCACGTTATAAATCTTTGTGAAGGAGAAGGAGATGCCTTGGTACTTCAATGATAACAGTTTAAATATGGAGTTACATAATGACTGTATTAATTTAAAGATCTTTTCTTTCATGATAGGATCGTCATTAAATTTAGTATATAACAACCTAACATGGTTTATCTAACTTTTTCGTATAGCAAAAAGTCTTAGTAGCGTTCTTCATATCCTTGTATTAATTAGTTCTATAGGCAATAGTATTTTATATTTACAAAGCTTATCTGGAGAGGAAACTGAAGGTCTTGTAATAAGCCATTTCTGAATTAATTTGATGTTCAGAAATACTAGTCAACATTTAAACAAACTTTTCAACGGTCGTTTTGGCATTTTGTCTAGTAATGTTGCTACAATTCTCTCAATTCCGGGAATACGCTTGAAATAACTCTCAAATTTTCGAATTATATGTTCGGGATACATGAAAGAGCCAGTAGTAGTTTAGATCAAAAAAATTGATGGCTATATTTCGAATATATTCTGAAGGGGTTTCGAATCGTTTTCCATTGATTCCCGATTATATCTGAATCGATCAAAGTAGTAAATTGAAATCTAGACTAGATAGACATTTACGTATTCTTCATTCACTGCTGAAAAGGGATATGTTTACCAAAAACCTAATTAATATGATCTTTGATCATGACAGTTTTCAGTGGTTTCACATCTGCTGTATATTTACTAGATTTTCTTCTGAAGTGAAGGGCTGTATGTGTTGTACGTGCGCGGCAATGTAGACGCCCTGACACACAAGGTCACACACAAATATTGTCGCCGAACAGCACGCACACGTGTTTCTGTTGTCCACCAGATAATTCAAATAAATTGTTCCAGTAAATTCAACACATACGTAAAATTTTATTGATGTGGACCCATCTTAAGAACTAATCAGTTAAGGTCGGATGTTTTTCTCTCGAAGTAATCGATTTCTATTTTAGCAGTCTGGTTTTTAAGTTAGCCTTTTCGTCTCCTACTTTTTTTCCATTAGATTGACCCCAGGAGAGGTTTTTCACAGGAATTGGGGGAGTTTTGTGGTCTGGATGGACGGAGATCCGACGATTCATGAAATTGATATTTTTCAAAGAAGTCCAGGACACTCACGGAGGTTAAATTAAAGTCCGAAGAAGTCATCGGTGTATTGGTGCTAATTTTCGCCATTGCCAGGCAGAGCAATGCCACAGCCAAGTGCTGTGGCCGGGCTGGCACCGACGGTTGAGTATTCGACATGCAGGTGGAAGAGTAGACTTACACAAGTCGGGAATCGAGGTAGTTTCGAAATCCGGGTCTTGATGCCGGATTTTGGGGACGAAGCTATCGGAGGATTGCTCTGTAGCTAGGACAGGACGTCCGATAATTCTTGCAGCAGAGGGTTGCTGCGTCGCGAAGTTGAGAACTTGAACTTCGCGAGTTGGAGTTGGTTGAGTTGGGAAGCTTTTCAGCCGCTGCCTACATAAGAAATCGATAGTAAGCCTGAAGACCGTCCAGGACTACGGATTTTACCTGGACTTGGAAAATTCGAACCTTGATTTTCGAGGTAAGTTTACTCGTTCTGCAGGAGAGTGGGTAAACAGCTTGATGACGCCGGGACCCTTGCACATTGCTTGTTGAATTCGAGTGGACCAAGAGAGAGAACGGTCGAAATGCAGACCTAGATCGGTTGCTTTTTGTAACCATGGAATTAGAACTTTGTCCACCAACAGCTTGGCTTCGCTTGGAGCGCGTTTTCTGGCGAAAATGATCGCTTATGTCTTCTTGGGGTTGGTCTGCAGGCGCCAGAATTTCAGCTATTGAATGGCAGCGTTTAACTGCTTCTGAAGATTGTTGTGTATTGCTGACGTCCCGTTGGCCGGGTCCCATACCGGCGGCCATGTAGATGTTAAACAGGCTCGGAGCCAGTGGAGAACCTTGCGGGACGCCCGATTCGATGGATTTCTTCGTGGAGAGAGAGGATTTGATTTTAACATGGAAAGATTTTTCCTGCAGGAAAGATTGGATGAGCATGATTAGCTCCCGTGGGAAGTCCAATTCGATGGTTTTGAAGATGAAACGATCGTGCCCTACTTTGTCGAAGGCATTGCTGATGTCGAGGAGAACTGCGCCGAAGTAGCGTTTTCTCTCGATAGAGAAAATGGATTTCGTTTGCCAGTCTGGGTGTTTGATGGACTGAGGAATGTTTTAAACCGAACTGTTCATTCTGAATAATCCCCTTGCTCTCTGTGAGGCTATTGAGAGCTGTCAGGATTACTTTTTCGGCTACCTTGGAGAAGGAGCGGATGAGGCTGATTAGTCTGAAATCGGACGGGCAACAGCTGCTGCCTTTATTTAGGAATTACGGCTACGAAGGCGTGTTTTCACGAGTTTAGGAAGTGTTTGCGACGCGTAATGGAGTTTACGATGTTTGTGATTTTTGCGATCTGCTTGCTCGGAGTTTTTGGATTTGCCTGATTGTGATACCGTCGTGACCAGAGGCGAAATGTTTGATGATAGCCATGATTTTGATTTGGGTGAGACTAGATTGTCTTGCAGCAAGGAAATTTGGAAGAAGATAGATGTAGCTCTGGGCGACAACCCTGCCGACCTCCGCGTCCTTCCATATATCTGCCTCGGGGAGCCTTTGACAGGTCATTTGGGGTCTGAAAGACTCCCGAAGTGATCGAACCAGACGTAGTCGTCTTTAATTCCGAAAATTGGATAATATAGGTGAACCTTATACGGTAACGCCACTTAGCGAAATTTTCTTGCAGATATTCTTTGACAATTTTCAGTTTTATAATTTTTTTATCGATTAGTAAATCTTGAAGGACACATGATGTCAATAATATGAATACATAACTGCGTCACAGTTTTTTTCACTTATCAATTACATACTTGATGAATCACCCTGGTAACGTAAAGAACATAAACAAAATGTATCGTTAATTATTATAATCAGGATTGGAACAAAGGTGGAAATATTACGAATTCTAAGAGTACGAGCTCGTTGGTTCGCACATCTGTCTGAATTTAGTAGACTGCAATAATTATTGTTATTGTTATTTATTTGCTTTTTTCGTTTGTTGCAGAGATTAAGATTATCCGCTGGAGAATAAATTTAAATTTTAAATTTATAACAACGTAGCTACGTATTGTTTTCGTTTTTAAATAAATTGTAATTTTTGGTTCTCGTTTTGGACGGGGGTTTTTTTTCCAGCTGGAGGCGGCAGCCGGGGCGGCGGCGGCAGCAACGAGGAAAACAATTTTCCTTGTGGCGTGTGGCATGTTATTTTTAAATTAATGGACTGCAACTCATTTTTATTTAAAGATTTTTCCTGGAAATCTAATTTATCATTATTTGACATTAGCGGTAATTTCGTCTCTTTTTCTAATTTAGGATTCTTTATGTGACGAACAAAACAACTTTACTTTTTGTTGTATAAATGGTTTGAAGTAGAAAATGGTGTAATAAAGTGTGTGATATCCGTTACTTTGTACTTTAAACATATTAAAAATCCATATATTGATGAAAATATGGTATGCTAAGACTATAGGTAAGATGATTTTTATTAAACTATATTGGAGTGTTTGAAATGTTCGTTTTATATTTTTTTATATATATATTTTTTTAATTCTCGGCTTTTTCTAACTACCTTTGATATTTATTTATGACAAGAGTAATATAAACTTATCTTCGAAGTAATCTTCCTCACTTTCTATCAAGTGTGGCGGTGAATAACTTTTCCTTTAAAAAACACGTTTAATTTGGAAGGAATTAAAAAAAAAAGATTTATTCAAAGTATACGCCATCGCTAACTGCATATTCTCCTCTGCATGTTCTCCCAGAAAAACCGTACATCTTATTAGGTGGTCCAGTCAACAAACCATTTTTCGACAGCTTCGTGATTGTTCAAATGTTTCATGGAAAGTGCATGAGACATCGATGAAAACAAGTGATAATCTGAAGGGGTCAAGTTTGGTGAGTATGGCGAGTCGGGCAATAGTTTCCACCCAACTGCATAAATGGTGTTTCTGACCGCTTTCGCTTTCGTGATGGGGCGTTGCAAAATTACTTTTCTGTGTCTTGTAGTCCATTCTGGTCGTTTTTTGATCATTGTTTAAATTGATTATTTGTTGATGGTAGTGAACGGTATTATCTGTAGCTGTAAGCTCATTGTACCCGACACTCTCCTGATTCCACCAAATGCATAGAATTGTCTTCTTTTGAAAGCGATTCAGTCTTGCGGTCAATGTTGATGATTGTCCTGGGGTTGCCCATGATTTAGTGCATTTTGGGTTCTCAAAATATATCAAATTTTCGTCTCCAGTCACGATACGATGCAGAAAGTATTTCTTTCATGTCGAGAAAGTAAAACTTCGCACAAAGTTTTTCGCTTTTCCATCTATCTGTCGTTGACCTGATGTGGTACCCATTCCCCTGCCTTTTGGATCTTTCTCATGGCATGCAGGCGATCACAAATGGTTTGGTGATCAACATTTAACATCTGTGCTATTTGTTGTTGAGTTTGCATATCGTCTTGTTCCAACAATGCTTGCAATTCGGCATCTTCAATTGTTTTCGATTAACCTGGACGTTCTTTGTCTTTCAAGTCGAAATCACAATTATTAATCGTCTAATCCAAAGGTCTCCAAACTACGGCCCGCGGGTCAAATCTGGCCCGCCAGTGTCATCAATGCGGCCCGCTACTAGCGAATTTAGCAAGACTATGCTCGTTTAGGGCGCGTACTCGGCGACTAGTTTAGAAATTATAGATAATGACAGGAAAATTAAAACGATTTTGACTCTTGGAACCTACTGGAGTAAGCAGTATGGCTCTAAGGCCGGAAAGATTGGAAACCCCTGGTCTAATCTAACGCCTACAAACGCCTTGCGTTGGGACACTGTCACCGGCTTTCACTCGCGTTTTTGAACAAGAGAAGCAGTATGTATCGAAATAAAATTCGACAAAAGAAAATAATTATTAACCTGTAGATTTGGTACACATTCGCCACCTTTCAGGCAATTGTCGAGTCCCTGATTTTGGTGATTTTGATACGATAAAGTCATTGGGACTTTCTTCAACTACCTCAAGAAGCGACTATCATTCAGGTAATATTGCAGAGAACGGAAGGGATAAAAATCCGAAGGGGCCAGGTCTGGAGAATTCACCGGATGCGATAAAATTTCCCATTCCAACTTGATGATTATTTCTAGAGTCCTTTTTGATGTATGTGATCGTGCGTTGGCCTGAAATAAAATGATTTCTCTTCGTCCCTTGAGAATATAAGTCCCTTCTTCCATCAGAAAATCACTAACACAATAGTGACCGTTTAACCGCAATGACATTATGATACTCATGATTTACGACGTTTAATTGATCCGACCATATAACAGATCGGTCAATAAGGTCATGGACATCTCAATTCAATGGTTGTTTCATATTTTGACAAAGGAATTGGGCTGGAGAAAGCTATGTGCAAGATGGGAACCGCATTTTTTAAATTCTGATCATAAACAATTTCGAGTAAAACTTTCTAACCAACATTTGGATCAATTGTTCTATTGGAAACTTTGGTGTGAAACACTAAACTTGAAGAGATTTACCACTAAACACGTTTAGTTTAGTTTAAATTTTTTGGTAAATTAATTAATTAATTTTCCTTTAAATAAAGATAATTATAACAAAGAATTAAAATTAATTAGGGAGGTATCTGAAGTGAATGGTTATAATAAGAACATTGTAGATAAACTAATTAGAAAACATAAGTTCAGAAAATTATTGAAAGAATCTTCGACTTTTCAAAAGGATCAGAACACAAAGAAATTCATGGTAATACATACCATTTGATGCCCAGTTGACAAGAAGACTAGACAAAATTTTGAAAAAAGTGGACATTAAGGTTGTGTACAAACCATATAATAAATTAAGAGAAGTTCTGGGTAATCCAAAGGATAAAGTAGAGCAGCATGAAAAGTCGGGGATTTACGAAATTAGTTGTCAAGACTGTGATCGAAGGTATATTGGACAAACAAAAAGATCCATATTGACAAGATATAAAGAACATATTGCCCACATTAGATATGGGAGAAATGAAAAATCTTGTGTTGCCCAACATGCAATCGAACATGACCACAGTATACTGACACAGTAGTAATTTAAGACGAATTAAAAGTGTTAATAATAATAGGGCTTTGGATGCATATGAAAGCATTCGAATAGAAAAATGTAAGAAAATTATGAACCGAGATAATGGACCGATTCCTTTCAGTCAACTTTTTCAATTATTAATGTAAGGCTTAGTATACTTCACGGTTCATGATTTTTACACGCTTCGTTAGGTATGGTTTTCATATAAATAGAACATAGTTTAGTTTTAGGATTAGATTAAATCATCTCCTGATGATGCTAACATGGTTAGCGAAACGTGCGTCGAGCAGTTCAAAAAAGCGTTTTGGTGTTTAGTGGTAAATCTCTTCAAGTTTAACAATTGGATGTTTGTTCGAAAGAATAAAATAGATTTTAAACGGCGTTTTGTAACTATGGATGAGACTGGGGTTTATCACTAAGATCCTGAATTGCGACAACAAACCGCAGAGTGGACTGAGCTCGGTTGTTCCACTCCGAAGCAGCCAAAGTGGTCAAATTGAAGGAGTTACACTACGAATTGTTGGAGCATCCACCATATTCACCAGCTCCGGTACCCTCTGACTTTCATATGTTCCAAAACCTTAAAATATTTCTACGTGGCAAGCGTTTTTCATTAAATGAAGGAGTTATACCAGCCGTACATGTGTATTTTGAAGGATTTTCAGAAAATCGCTTCAGAGATGGAATAAATGAATTGGAGAACCGCTGGAAAAAATGTATTGAGCTTAAGGAAGAATATACGGATGAATAAAGTAATTTTTTTCAACTATAAACTTATTTTATCATTTCCACTTCGCGAACTTTTCATTTAGCCTAGTAAAACTCTTTATTAACATATCTTCATCGTTGTAATACTGTTTAATATTTTTAATGTATCAGCATAAAAAAATTCGTTTTTAGACCAAATTTAATACAAATTCTTTGTTTGATAATTGTATCCCTTTTAAGGGTCGGTCCTACAATGCAAGAATATAACAGATATAAGCTATACTCGGAATAAACCCCCGTTACGTCCTATAGAACGGGCGTTTCAAATTTTGTTCCAAGTATTGCTTATACCTGGTCTATTCTTGCATTGTAGAACCGACCATAATAAATTGTCGACAAAATTGTTTTTGGGCGCTATATAGTCCGGTTAAATTAGACAGAAAAATAAGAGTGAAGGTACACAAATTGTTTAAAATATCATTAAAAATAACATTTCAAAATTCCCCATCGTTCCGATACGTGGAAAAAAATTAAGTTTTATCGTAAAATTACTGTAGATAAAAATTGTAGATCATAAAATTATCTATAAAAAAAGTATCAATAATTTTTTTCCTAGGAGCCACCGTTCCTGAGATATAATGATTTAAAAAGTTGTAAGCGTCGTAATATGCATAAGTACGTCACGTATATACATCTCTGTAGCTGTAATATAAGTAAAAATATTTTTCTATCGGTGATTGTAACTTACATTTAAAATATAAAATATACATAAGTATAACTATGAGAATAACAGGTAAAATGAAACCCAGTCCTTTAGTTTATACACCAGTGTTCACGAAGAAAAAGTACCTGTTGACCCTGTATTATTGTTCCAGCGCATGAGTATTACTGCAGCATTTCAAGATGAAATATTTTTAATATGAATTGGCTCCGTACCCTTTATCGTTGTTTGATGGCATCGGGATGCGTAAAACACAGAAGTCTGCTATTTACGATTGTATTGAAAAGGTAAGGATTGCTATTAACAACACTAATGCGACATACATCATTGACGGAGGATATTTACTACTCTGTGTTGTGTGGGATGGCGAAGAAACGTTCAACGTTATTTTTGATAAATACGTTCAGTATGTACGTCGACATTTTGGTCCCAGAGTTACTGTCGTATTTGATGGCTATAATGATTGCACGACAAATATTAAAGTAGCAGAACAAGGTCGTTGAACTTTAGCAACATCTTCATCTTCCGATATTTTATTTGATGAACTTATGACAGTTCCTACCAGTCAACAGACATTTCTTGCAAATACTCACAACAAGTCTCAGTTCATTTCAATGTTGAAAGAAAAGTTTACTGCTGAAAATATATTGGTTAAACAAGCTAATAACGATGTCGATGTACTGATTATTGAAACAGCAATAGAGCAATTTAATTTGACAAATACAACTATTGTTGTTGGGGAAAATGTAGACTTACTCGTATTACTCACTGCTCGAACTCCAACTGAAAAAACTATTTTCTTTTTACAACCAGGACAAGCTCAAAATCAATCGGAAATATATTAATCAAAAAGTTCATCAACTTTTGCAAAGTGTCAAAATCATGTACTATTTTTACACGCAATAACTGGCTGTGATACGACATCTGCATTTTACAGGAGGGGTAAAACAACAGTCTTTAAAATGTTTGAAAAAGAAGATTTAGTTCAATGTGCTGAAGTTTTTAAAAAAGTAATTCAACTCCACAAGAAATTATCACCAACGGAATTCGCTTTCTTCTTTCTATGTGCGGAACTCCTATGAAAACTACCTGCTTAGATAAGTATCGATATGCATGTTTTGTTAAAAACAATCGAAATAAAAAACAAGTCCAATTAGCTTTTCTTCCTCCAATCTTAGTTGCTGCTCATCAACATCTTTTTCGGGTATATTACCAAGTTCAAGTGTGGCTTGGTTATCAGCTAGACCCAAAAACTGGGGTTGGAAGTTGGTCGACAGTTGGTACGAATTGTCAAGGCCAGTCGTGTTCTAATGTTCGTTTGCTACCTACGAAGAGACATGCGATACATCGCTACTGACGCTATTCACTTACACCCAGGATGATGAAAAATAAGAAGATCAAGAAGAAGAAGAATAAGAAGAAGAAGAAGAAGAAGAAGAAGCACAAGAAGATCAAGAAGAAGAACAACAAGAAGAAGTAATTGAAGATTATGAATCGGACCAATAAATTTTTCTACTGTTTTATAATTTCCATCGCTTTTATCAATTCCAACCCTTGCTAATATCTGTTATTATGCAATAGTTTCCAATTAAACAGAACCACAATAGACCTGTGAAATAGGCCCTCTGGGGAAACCACGTTAAAAAACGCGCTAAGCAGAGTACCTCAGAGGAGGCGTGGAAACCTGTGCATATTATGACGCATACAATTTTTTGAATCGTTATATCTCAGGAACGGTGGCTCTTAGGAAAAAAAATATTAATACCATTTTTATAGATAATTTTATGATCTATAATTTTTGTCTTCTAATTTGTACGATAAAACTTATCGTTTTGATGAAAATCGCGAAAAACCAATTTTTTGACCTTTGATCTCGAGTCAATTTTTTCCACGTACCGGAACGATGGGGAATTTTGAAAGGTTATTTTTAATTATGTTTTGAACAATTTTACTTACTTCCAGCTTGATGTAAATTTATGTACCTTTGAAGGTCTAGATTGACCGGACTAATAATTTCCATTTTAACAAGTAAAATGATATTAACCTTCTACCAGATTACAGTTTACAGTTTGTTACAGTTACAACAATCGGTTTGTACATCGCGGAAATTTTTAAAACAAAAGTACCTTACTTTTTAATGATATCGCATAAAGCATAAAGCATAAAGCTGTCGAATATGATTGAAAAAAAAACTAAAATTAATATTATATTATTATTATTATTATTATTCACGTATGGGCCCTGGTGGACCACGCGAAGTACAATTAGAGGCGATTGTTGTTGTTAGCCTTCCTTTGCGCCCATATTAATTTCATTCTTTCGCTATGAGCTTTTTTCCTTTCGTCAGACCAAGTTGTTCCAGTCTCCCTACATTTTTCTCTCTGGCCAACCCTCCAAACGTCAACTTTGTGTCTGACACAGCCTCTATCCTGAATTTCACTTTGTGTAATATTTGCTGATCTTAGGTCCTCTTTAATTGCAGCAATCCATTTAATTATTTCTACCTTAGCTCTACTCCTATTTTCATAAAATTTGACTATTTGTCTAGTTAGCCTACTCGCATTCATCCGTTTTATGTGTCCGCAAAACTTAAGTCTTCTTTTTCTCATATCGCTATGTATATCTGTGTATTGTTTGATTTCTTGTTTTTCTCTAAGTCGGTATGTTGTGCTATTTCTTTGTTTGGTGCCTAAGATTTTTCTTATGATTTTTCTTTCCTTCTTTTCAATGTCCTCGATGTCTCTCTTTCTATTCAAAATGAGCGTTTCTGCCCCATATAGACATTCTGGCTTAATAACTGTGTTGTAATGTCTCAGTTTTGTGTTTTTAGATAGGCATTTTTTGTTGTAAATATTTTGTATAAGTTTCAATGCCGTTTCCATTTTTTGACATCTACCCTTATTGGCCGCTTTTTCCAGCCCATTTTCCATGATTATTTCACCCAAATATATGAATTGAGAGACTCGTCTGATGTTACCATATTTTGTTTTTAGAAACGATGTTCTTAGTTTGTTGCAGGTCATGTATTGTGTCTTTTCAAAGAAAATTTGGAGTTCTACCTTTTCTGCTGTTTCTTTTAGGATTTCAATCTGTTTCTGTGCCGTTAATACATCTTGAGCCAAAATTGCTAGATCATCAGCAAACACAAGACAACCAATTTTGATGTTGGTTCTCCCCAGTTTAATGGACTTGTCAATATTCAGTTCCGACTTTTTTTCACGCCACTCCTGTATTACTTTTTCTAGAACACAGTTAAATAAGAGTGGCGAGAGTCCATTCCCTTGTCTCACTCCAGTTTTAATTTCGAAGGGCTCTGAGATGTCACTCATGAATTTAACTTTTGACCTTGTGTTAGTTAATGTTACTTTAATAATCAACATTATAGTTATAATTTTTTCCAAACTTCCTGATCGTGACTGCATCCTGCACCTCCTCTAGTCGTGGTTCTCACTCAGTACGTATCCCCACTCTCCGAAAATTTTTATGCGCTTTGTAATCGGTAATTTTGCAATATTTATCGATTGGCGATGAGGCAGATGCGCGAACGGCCGCCTAAAAAGAGCGGCGTAGTTGCGGGGGAGGTGCGAAAAACGCGCCGAGACATGCATTTTTCTGCAGCGGTATCCCTGCTGGGTCGGGAAATGGCAGTCGGAACTGCTACCGTTTTATTTAACTGCATTAAAATTAATGCTACTTCGATTCTTGTTATTTTTTGGGAATTTTTAAATAGATATAAATATTTTATATTAAAATATATCAAATGCTTTATACTTATTACATCCAGCATATCCAATAAATATATACACATAACAATAAATATAACACCTGAAATTTTTACAAAACATTTAAAAATAAATTAACAGTCTATTAACCCTAAAGTCTTTGATTCCAAAAGGAAAACGGACTATTAGCTCTGAATAACTAAGACAATTGCAAAGAACTTGCGAAATATTTTGAACAATTACTAAACTGTCCTAAGCCCTTAAACAGATTACCAATACTAAACCCTAAACAAACAAACCCAGATTCACTACCACCAAATGAAGATGAAATAATTAGGCAAATCAAGCGACTTAAAAATAACAAAGCTTCCGGTGAAGATGGAATCACTGCTGAACTTTTGAAATCCGCTGGTCCAAGTACAATTAAGGAAATAACCAAAATTCTACAAGAAGTTTGGCGAACCGAACGGATTACGGAAGATTGGAAAGATGCTCTAATCCATCCACTACATAAGAAAGGAGATAGAACGGATGTAAACAACTATAGAGGAATATCTCTTCTCCCAGTTTGTTACAAGGTTCTATCTCAATATCTACTAGGTAGAGCACAGGGACAGTTGGAACCTAAAATTGGTGAATATCAAGCAGGTTTTCGACCGGGCCGACCCTGCCCTGAACAGATCCTGAATCTAAAGTCGATCCTAAGACATCAAAAACTGTACAATAAAAATCTCGTCTGAACATTTGTGGATTTCAAAAAAGCATATGATTATATTGACCTCGAATCTTTATTCCAAATCTTGAGAGAACAAGGACTAGATCTGAAAACGCTGGCAATTATTAAAGCAACATTAACTAACATAGGGTTAAAAGGTAAATTCATGGGTGACATCTCAGAGCCCTTCGAAATTAAAACTGGGGTGAGACAAGGGGATGGACTCTCGCCACTCTTATTTAACTGTGTTCTAAAAAAGGAAATACAGGAGTGGCGTGAAAAAAAGTCGGCCTTGAACATTGACCAGCCCATTAAACTGGAGAGAGGATCAGAACACAAAGAAATTCATGTTAATACCATTTGATGCCCAATTAACAGGAGGGCTACACAAAATTTTGAAAAAACTGGACATTAAGGTTGTGTACAAACCACATAATAAATTAAGAGAAGTTCTGGGTAATCCAAAGGATAAAGTAGAGCAACATGGAAAATGGGGGATTTACGAATTTAGTTGTCAAGAAAAGTTGTTGTCAGTTAAGTTGCCAATTAATATAAATAAAGCCTTCGATATAAAAACTCTCCGTTTAGTACAGTTTGTATTTGAAAAAGGCACTGTGTGTCGAAACAATTGTTATAAATACAATTTTAAATAGAGTGGAAATTTTTACACGTTAATGTTTGCTTATTTATTTAAAATTATTTTCTGTTCAATTCAAAATTTTACCAACAAACGAATGGATTTTCAATGGGAAGCCCCCTAAGCCCCCTTCTAGTAGAAATTTACATGGCTAATTTTGAAAACAATTTATTTAATGATACTAATTGTACAAGACATAAACATTTTTGGGGCAAGTATGTCGATGCTAATATTTGCATAAGGACGAGTATCGAAAGACTATTGGGTCAGTTCTTTGAATCTAAATAGTGTAAACAGAAAAATCCAATTCACAATAGAAACAGAGACATTCATTGAATTTCTTAGATTTAAAAATAACAAGAACACGGAATAAATTAGAATTTAAAAATATTTAGAAAACTCACGTATGCCGATGCAACTATTCACGCAAGTTCCAATCAGATTTAATACCTTCAAATTATTTTAGGGTTGTTGTAAATTTTTGGTCTATGTCGATAAAGCAGCACCTATTGACGCCGTCGAAAACAACATAACTCGGACAATTGCAGACATAAGATCACAGTTGCTTGAAAAAGTGGTCGGAAATTGGATTGACAAAGCGCGCTTTATCAGTATAGTGGCGGCGGACATTTCTCTGCAATTGTTTTCAAGCATCAATGCCGTTATTTCGTATAAAATAAAATAGTTTCAAAACTTCTTGTCTTATTTGGATTTATTTAAATTTCGGAGGCACTAAAAAATCTCTCAACAGTCATCATTTTAAAGTACTCATATTCTAATTAGAAAATCTTTTATAAATTAGTATATAGATCATTGTTTTTTCTCCCAAATAATTGTTCATTAACAAGAAGATCATAGCAACACCGTGGTTGCATCCTTGTCGCCGCTGTTGTTATTGTTCTGGATCAGCTGGTCGCTTCGTTCATTAACTTACCAGAGTTAACTTTTATTTCCTGTTATTATCGAAGGCCGAGCCGCCTAGTGCGCGGGCAACCTCAGAAACAACAACAAAACAACAACCGGGATGCAACCTTCCAAGTGCGACGTCCCGGCCGTCGTGACGCCGCCGGGCGCGGGTCAGTGATTCCTGCAGGAACGCCGTCGACCTGGAGAACGAGCGGGAGGGAGGAAGGGACTCGTCCAGACGTTGAACCTCGTATCCGTATAATTGGATATGGCGGCTAATGTTGCGGAAAAAAAAACACTTATACATAGTAAATGAACTGAAGGAATCCGTAAATTTGAAAGTGTGTTACTGATATGAGGAGATAAAGTTCTCATATTCAAGTTTATGTCCATAAGTTTTTGTCGTATTTATGAAAGAAAAGTTCCATTTAAAAAAAGCAACACTAATAACAACAAATTAATTAATGTTATTTTTTTCGTCATTGTTCACGCTATGCACACACCTCTCGACCAATTTATTGATGCCGTTTCACCATAAATCGTCGGGCCTGGACTTGAAAAAGTTAATAAGACAGTTTTCGAGGTCCTCATCGGTGGCGAAGGTTAAGCCCCTCATTTGGTTGGATAGCGAGCGGACGATATGATAATCGGTTGGGGCAAGATCTGGAGAGTAGGGCGGATACCGAAGAACCTCCCGTACGAGATCATTCAAGACCTCCTTGACGATGTTTGCTATGCGAGGTTATACATTGTCGTGGAGTAAGATGACTTGGCCTTGTCAATTGGGTCGTTTCAGTTGAATAACTTCAATTACATGGTGAAGCTGGGCCTCCCATGTACAGGAGGCCTTTCCAGTCCCACCAAATGCAGATCATGGTGTTCTTGCTTTGGATGGAGTTCAGCTTTGGCGTGTTTCTTGTGGCCTAAGTGTTTGAGTAAATTCCATAGTTCGGTCATCCATTTCTCGGTCAATTTCCGGCATCTCTGACGATCGTCCTCTTTCAAAAAAACGCTTTAAGATGGTCCTTGTCGAAGTCGGAAGGTCGACCAAAGCGGGACGTCTTGTTTAGGTTGAAGTAGCCTTTTCTGAACTTGCCAAACCAATCTCGAGCAGTTGGATCGGCTGTAGCGTTCTCTCCATATACGGCGCAAATGTGTCGAACGGTTTTTGTACCTTCTTCATCACGACGAATGGCAAATATAGCCCAGGAAATTCGGTGCCTGGAATTTCCATTTCAAAAGCCTGAAACTTAATTAAAATTAAGGTTTTCAGAAAAATGATGCTAATAATTTTGTAGAGCAAGAAAAAGCCTCTCGAACTCGTGAACGTTTGGAGACTGATCCAGATGTTCTGAACAGAGTGATAACCGGTGACGAAAACTGGATCTTCGAGTACGATCCGGAGAGCAACAGACTAAGTTCTGAGTGGCACACAAACGCACCTTCTCGACCAAAAAAAGCTCGCATAAGCAATTCAAGTGTGAAATCGATGCTCAGTGTATTATTTGATGCAAAAGGTGGTCCACAAGGAGTTTGTTGTGTCCGCTGGACAAACAGTGAACGGTAAATTTTACGCAGAGGTGCTCGAACGTTTGAGGATGAGGGTCCGCCGGGTCCGAGAGATAGCGGATTCCTGCATATGACAACACGCCCAGTCACATGGCGCTAATTGTGAGGGAGACACTGGCCAAACACAATGTGGTAAGGCTGCCTCAACCTCTTATAGTCCAGATGTGGCCCCAACAGACTTTTTTTGTTCGGATCAAGAGGAGCCTGAAAGGACATCGTTTTGGGTCGATTGAAGCAGTCCAAAAGGCTTCGAAATGACTTACAGGGGACTTATGAAGACTGGAAAAATCGCTGGCAGCAGTGTATTGATGCAGGAGGATCTTTTTTGACAGAATGTACACCTATTTTCATCAATGTTACCTCAAAAAAGTTTAAATTTGTTGACCTGTGTAATATACATGTACGTGAAGCTCACGAGGAGCAAGCTGCTTGCCTGCAATTTCTACTCTCAGCAAGCGGAAAAAACAGATTGCACTAATAAACACATTATTTGTGACAAAGCAATTTTTAGGTTGTTTATAGTGTAATTTGATACGCTGAAAACAAATCTGTAAACACAAATTTTTATCACCCATAGATTTTCTGTAACACGCAATTTTTTGCATCCTTTCATATTCTAATCCGTAATAAGCAGTGACGAACTGATTAAGGCATGTTTATTCCTGTCTATAAAGTATGTTTTCGGATACAGATTGAGTCCATTAGTAGGCTACCTGCTTCCAAATGTACAGTCAAAGCTCCTTATTCGTGAGGAGATTAGAGATTTTTTAACAATATTAATAATTATTATCATGCATGAGAGTTAGATCAGATCACGGTTTTTTCCACTATAATTTCTATGTGTACGGCTCAGCCCTTGCAATGATTCTTTTATGTTAACAATGCACTTTACTATGTTAACATTTTTCCAGCATTGCTTAACATTCATATTAGGATTACATTCCATTGTGTCCAGTATGATTTTAAAGTTTTACCTAATGTAATAACGCCTGGATTATTACTCGGTCTATAGGTTGGTATAAGGCCGTCATGTTGTTGGCAAATATATCACCTTTATATTTGGTATATATATATATATATATATATATATATATATATATATATATATATATATATATATATATATATATATATATATATATATATATATATATATATATATATATAGCGATTTTGAGATCACTTTGTCAAACCGGTTTGCTGTGTTACAAGATCCGGAGGAAGTGGAAGTATCAGTTCAATATGAAGAAATCGCCAACAATGTGCTTCAAACGGCTGCTTCAATAGCACCAGAAGAAAAATGTCTCAAGCAGATAAAAATCTCCAGTGAGACCATTGATTTAATGAAGAAATGGCGGACAATGAGAAATGTAGGTAGTCCTTTTGGAAGGGTCGAGTATACTGAGCTCTGCAAAACTATAAGAAAACGTATCAGAGAGGACACGTGCCGATTCAACATGCAGCTAGTGCAAAAAACCCTGGAAGAAAACAAATGAATTAGCAAGGCTGAACAGAAGCTGAGAAACAAAAGAAGGCGTGAGGATGGCACTGTATGCGGGGCGCGTACACAAATGTTAGAGGTTGTCAGAAAATTTTATTCCCAGTTATATAAAGATCAGAACCAATGAAAGACAATAATACCCACGGAAGAACAAATGCCAGATATCCTAGTGGAGGAAGTAACAAATGCTATAAAATAGAAGAAAAAAGGCAAGGCTCCAGGAAAGGACAGTGTAACTGTCGAAATGCTAAAAGCTGGTGATCGGCCGTTGCATAAAACACTGGCAAAATTATACTCAAAATGCCTCAAAGAACAAAAAGTACCTGACTTATGGAAAAATGCAGAAGTGATCCTTTTACATAAAAAGGGAGCACAGGGAGATTTAAGGAACTACCGGACGGCTTATTGGACAATAAGCCTTCTATCAGTAATGTACAAAGTTTTCACCAACCAAGTCACAACCAAGAGAACAAGTAGGATTCAGAAGTGGATTCAGTACAATGGATCACATCCAGGTTGTACAGCAAGCCATAGAAAGGCACAATGAATACACCATGCCACTGTGCTTGGCTTTTATCGACTACGAAAAAGCATTTAACTCAATCTCAAAGCATGCAATAATTGATGCACTGCGTAGCCAAGGGGTAGATAAAGCATATCTAAACCTATTAGGATCGATATATGATGGAGCTACAGCCACAATTCACCTTGATGATCTTGAAGTGGGAATTAATGTAGAACGAGGTGTACGGCAGGGTGACGCAATATCGCCTATTTTTTCTCGGCTGGCCTTGAAGAAGTATTCCGTAAACTAGATTGGGCACAGGATGGTGTGAAGATCAATGGTGTAAACTTAAATCATCTTAGATTTACAGATGATACCGTTGTCCTTTCACAAGACAGAGGAGCTGCAAAGACGCATACAAGAACTGCAAAGGGCTGGCGAACCCTTTGGCTTAAAAATAAACCTGAAAAAGAGTCAGGTTATGTTCAATAACTTCACTCAGGACAGAATAAATCAGCTTTAGGAAGGTATTTGGAGATTGTGGACAGCTTTATATATCTTGGACAGAGGATTTCAATGGAGGGGAATACCGGCCGGGAGGTGGAACGGTGTTAAATGTGGCTGGCAGGCATTTGGCAGGCTCAACATTGTGTTTAACAGCAGACTCCCACTTTGCCTGAAAAGAAGTCTTCGATCAGTGCGTTCTACCCGTTATGACATACGGAAATGAAACTTGGACACTCACATCGCAATCAATTCAAAAACTTCGGGTAGCACAGGGGGGAATGGAAAGATGTATGCTTGGCATTACAAGACGAGACAGAAAGTCCTGCGTGTGGATCAGGGAACAAACGAAAGTCTGTGACATCATTGGGAGAGTAAAGCAATTGAAATGGAGATGGGTAGGCCATATAACGAGGCGATGGGATGACAGATGGACCAAGGCAATTCTGGAGTGGATACCGCTTGATTGGAAACGTTCGCGAAGAAGACTGAAAGCACGATGGATTGATGACATCGTTAAATATATTGGACCAGAGTGGCAGAGGAAAGCCCAGGACCGTGAAAGTTGGAAACATGCTGAAGATGCCTTCTTCCTGTAGTGGATCGACACGGGCTGATGATGATGATATATATATATATATATATATATATATATATATATATATATATATATATATATATATATATATACATATATATCCAGTGTGCTGTCAAGTTATTCCATCTTGTTCTTGTGAGTGTAAGTATAATTGCAAAATAATTGTGATGTACAATTTTTTTGATATTGTAAAGATGACCGCTGTGGTAGAACTAGAATAGATAGTCAGGAAGGTATCGGGGCAATATTTCTTATTATACTGATCATATAATTTTTTCAGTACTTTTGTTAGTATTAGAAATATACTAAATGGTTTATCAGTTATTATTTTCGCTGGTGATATATCCTGGCTTTAGAATTAGAATAATCTGGACTAGATTCAACAAAAGTGGAAAATATCAAGTTGATAATATCGCATTATAAAATTGCATGATGTGCTGTAAGATGCCTGAAGTTCACCCACATACCAGATGGATGCTTCGCCTGATGTCGATATAAGCTCAACTAATGAAAGCCATAAGGCCAGAAACTGGTTTGGGGAGATATTTTTCTGAACGAATGGTAAAGTTGGGGAGATGTGGATTTCGCAGGAATTCTTGGATAATTTGATTGAATCTCGTTTTCTCTTCAGGAAAACAAATTTTCTTTTTCCAATATTGGATTAGTCATTGACCGGACTTAGTAAGTCTTGTATTGCTGTTTTTTTTCCTGGATGGGTGTTGCTTTTTGTCAATACTGTTTACACTAAACAATGGTGACCTTAACAAAACTGCGCGTGTGCCCTTCACAGTATTTTCCACGCTTTGTGGGTCATCAAACATTGTAGTATTGTTTATTCATAATTGATATTGATTATTCATAGTTAATCATATGAAAAAATTAAGTAAGTCATGCAGATATCTAGTTAAATTGGAGCCTTTGTATTCAATTCTTATTATAATCGCCTAACATTTGAAAGTATAATATATGATTTTTCTATTAGACTCATACCAAATTTAGTACTTAATTTAATAATAATAATTGCTTGATATTTTTTATAATTTTTGCTCTGTTCATTAGAACGAAATTAGTTAATAACCTGTTAAACATTGATCGAAACGGAAGAACAAAATTAAGAAAAAAGTAAGGACGAAAATAAAGATAAAAAAACTGCTGGTTTTGACAAAACTAATTAAACAATTAACAAAAGTGGAATTACATGGGAGAATATTCAAAATAATGGTGAGAATTTGCAGGATGTTCCGAACGAATGGAAGACGGACTTTTTGCTTTTAGGACATAGATGAAGGTCGTTCTGCAAAAGTTATCGATGAACAGTCGAAAATATCTTGCACCACCAATTGAATTGTTCTCCATGGGACAACTAATGACAGAATGAACGATTTGAAGTGTCTCTCTAGCTCGTGTACCCGTGGGGAAGGATAAACTTGCCTATTTTCCTTTACAATATATCTCGTACTTTAACTTACTAGTTACAAATGTGGTAGGATAAATCATTCCTTCAACCAATCCACGTTTCATTTTGTTCATGTCGTTGCTGTTTATATGTCCTAATTGCCTGTACCATGTGTCCCCATCAGACGCTACTCGAGTTCGAGTAAACAGCTCGCTGTTGTTTTTAGGTAAACTGCATCAATAAGTTCACGCACACTACATTAATCACGCACGCACGCACGTACTATATATTATTCACGTTAATCTCGTAATCGTAACTCGTGATCTCTACGTCTCCCGAACAAAAAACAAAAACTTTTGTCTCATTTGTAACGATAAGTCAGATCGACATGATTTTTGCAACATTTTATGAGAACCTGCTTCTTCTTTTTATCATGGGCTCATTGAAATTATTTGTACCTGATTTTAGATTTGATAATGTAGCAATTACCACAAGACCGTAAAGAGGGTATTTTCATAGAATTCTACGAACTTTTAAGGGCAGTTTTATTATATATATATATATATATATATATATATATATATATATATATATATATATATATATATATATATATATATACATATATATATATATATATATATATATATATATATATATATATATATATATATATACATATATATATATATATATATATATATATATATATATATATATATATACATATATATATATATATATATATATATATATATATGTATATATATATATATATATATATATATATATATATATATATATATATATATATATAAATAAACTATAACATCTTTTTGGAATCAATTTTTATCAACTTAATGAAATAGAAATAGATTTCCAGAAAATTAACACCCGAAACTTTTACAAAACTTTTAAAATTAAATTAACAGGCTATCAACCGCAGAGCCTATGCTTTCAAAAGGAAAACGGACAACTAGCTCTAAATAACCAAGACAATTGCAAAGAACTTGCGAAATATTTTGAACAAATACTAAACTGTCCTGAGCCCTTAAACAAATTACCAACACTAAACCCTAAACAAACAAACCCAGATTCATTACCACCGAATGAAGAGGAAATACTTAGGCAAATCAAGCGGCTTAAAAATAACAAAGCTTCTGGTGAAGATGGAATCACTGCTGAACTTTTGAAATCCGCTGGTCCAGGTACAATTAAGGAAATAATCAAAATTCTACAAGAAGTTTGGCGAACCGAACGGATTCCGGAAGACTGGAAAGATGCTCTAATCCATCCACTACATAAGAAAGGAGAAATAACGGATGTAAACAACTATAGAGGAATATCTCTTCTCCCAGTTTGTTACAAGATTCTATCTCAATGTCTACTAGACAGAGCACAGGGACAGTTAGAACCGAACATTGGTGAATATCAGGCAGGTTTTCGATCGGGCAGATCCTGCCCTGAACAGATCCTGAATCTAAAGTTGATTCTAAGACATCAAAAACTGTACAATAAAAATCTCGTCTGTACATTTGTGGATTTCAAAAAAGCATATGATTCTATTGACCGCGAATCTTTATTCCGAATCTTGAAAGAACAACGACTAGATCTGAAAACGCTGGCCATTATTAAAGCAACGTTAACTAACACGAGGTCAAAAGTTAAATTCATGGGTGACACCTCAGAACCCTTCGAAATTAAAACTGCTGTGAGACAAGGGGATGGACTCTCGCCACTCTTATTTAACTGTGTTCTAGAAAAAGTAATACAGGAGTGGCGTGAAAAAAAGTCGGCACTGAATATTGACCAGCCCATTAAACTGGGGAGAACCAACATCAAAATTGATTGTCTGGCATTTGCTGATGATCTAGCAATTTTAGCTCAAGATGTATTAACGGCTCAAAAACAGATTGAAATCCTGAAAGAAACAGCAGAAAAGGTAGGACTCCAAATATCCTTTGAAAAGACACAATACATGACCTGCAACAGACTAAGAATACCATTTCTAAAAACAAAATATGGTAACATCAGACGAGTCTCTCAATTCAAATATTTGGGTGAAATAACCATGGAAAATGGGTTGGAAAAAGCGGCCAATAAGGGTAGATGTCAAAAAATGGAAACGGCATTGAGACTTACACAAAATATTTACAACAAAAAATGCCTATCTAAAAACACAAAACTGAGACATTACAACACGGTTATTAAGCCAGAATGTCTATATGCTGCAGAAACGCTCATTTTGAATAGAAAGAGGGACATCGAGGACATTGAAAAGAAGGAAAGAAAAATCATAAGAAAAATCCTAGGCCCCAGACAAATAAATAGCACAACATACCGACTTCGAGAAAACCAAGAAATCAAACAATACACAGATATACATAGCGATATGAGAAAAAGAAGACTTAAGTTTTACGGACACATCAAACGGATGAATCCGAGTAGGCTAACTAGACAAACAGTCGAATTTTATGAAAATAGGAGTAGAGCTAAAGTAGAAATAATTAAATGGATTGCGGCAATTAAAGAGGACCTAAGATCAGCAAATATTACACAAACTGAAATTCAGGATAGAGGTTGTTTCAGACACAAGGTTAACGTTTGGAAGGTTGGCCAGAGAGAAAAATGTAGGAAGACTGGAACAACTTGGTCTGACGAAAGGAAAAAAGCTCATAGCGAAAGAATGAAATTAGTATGGGCTCAAAGGAAGGCTAACAACAACAAACGCCTCTAATTGTACTTCGCGTGGTCCACCAGGGCCCATACGTGAATAATAATAATAATAATAATATATATATATATATATATATATATATATATATATATATATATATATATATATATATATATATATATATATATATATATATATATATATATATATATATATATATATATATATACAAACTATAGTTTAGTTTCTTTCTGTCTTGTTTACAGTACAGTCAAGTGGGGTTATTCCTTGACTTATTCTAAGAATATTTTGTTGTATGATGATTTTTGAAAAACCCCCTTTTTCGAAGATACAGGGTGAACAAAATTTACGACATTAACAACATTTTATTATCAAAAAGTACATGTAAAGTTGCTCAATCTACAATAAATGTTCGAAATGACTTGCTCCAACCTTGATAAAAGCATTCAATTTTCTTGTCATTTTCCAGGGTCGTTTCTAATTGAGTTACACCTAGCAATTATCCGATTTCGCAAATCATTCAAATTCTTCAATGGAGTAGCGTAAACTAATGACTTCAGATATCCCCAGAAGAAATAATCCAGGGGGTTTAAGTCCGGGGATCGAGCAGGCCATGCGTGTGGCCCACTTCGACCAATCCAGTGATATCCGTATGTTGCTGTTAAAAAATCACGAGCAACCAAACTGAAATGTGGTGGTGCACCATCGTGAATAAACCACATTTAATGCCTTGTTGCCAATGGTACATCTTCCAGAAACTCAGGCAGCGTTACTTCCAAAAAGTTGCGATACACTTCGCCAGTAAGCCTTTATGATAGAAATACCGGTCCATTTAGATAGTCACCTACAATTCCAACCCAAACATTTAACGAGAACTGATGTTGAAAACTATCTTCGCATACCTCATGTGGATTTTCATCTACCCACACATGATTATTATGAAAATCCCTCATTGCGTTTCTTGCGAAAGTGGCTTCATGGGTGAAATGAATTTGTGTCAGGAATAGAGGGATGCGAAGTAAAGTTTGTAATATCCATTGACATAATGCAATACGTGGAGGAAAATCAACAGGTAGTAGTGCCTGAACGTGGTGAGTGAGGTATGGATACAACAATTTGTCCTTAGGAATTTTCCAAACTGTTCAATGACTCACATTCAAAGTATTTGCAATTTTTCGCACATTCTGCTCCAACTGTACCATTCTTACAGTCAGTGATCTTCCTGACCCTTCAGTTCGTTTCAATGTGCCTGTTTCACGAAGACGTCGATGAATGCTTTCGAAGATTTTTCAGTCGGGGACATTACGGACTGGAAATCGTTCACTGTACAATCGCCCAGCTTGTAATGCATTGCTATCAGCAAGTCCATACATGAAGTGCATGCCAGTCATCTCGGCGTTGGTATACATTATGATAGAGCACTATACTCACTATTTAAGACACGTCAAACAGCCAAACGTGACTCAATCTATGTAAACAAATGCGACCGATGAAATCCACTTACTAGATAAAACAGACGTTCCAAGTGATCGAGATCGGAAAAAAAAATTTGTACTTGATAAACTCATTGACGTACACCCTACTTTTATTTACATTAATGATTTCAATAAATATCGAATATGGTTGTCGCAAATTTTGTTCGCCCTGTATCTTCGGGTACAAACAAAGGGTTTTTTTTTTAAATCATCATAGGACAAAATATTCTTAGAATAGAACAAGGAATAACCCCTTGCATTTTTGCCGCATGTTTACCTAACACCCTGTATAATGGCGAGTTCTAGTCTAAATTTTGTTATATATGTCGACGATTTATTTTAAAATCACAAGCTAAATCTATATTCAAGAAAGTCGAATAAGTTTACCTTTTATATCTTAAATGTCAAATTGGAGATCAAGTTAAAAGTTGGGCTTCTCATGTTTGCTGTGTGAGTTGTCATGTAAATTTAGTGTTGTGGATGTATCGCAAGAAAAATTCTATACCGTTTGCTGTCCCTATGGTGTGGAGAGAACCTATCTAATAGAAACTAAGTGATCCAAAGGCATATTTATTGGATCTCAAATAAAAAAGCTTCTAAATGATTTCCTTATTCAAGAAAAATTAAATGAGAAGGAATTGATAGCTTGGAAGTGTTTTGTAAGTGTAATGAAAGGATTTCTGGGCAACAAGAAAGATCAAAACTATAAAAACCTCATATGTAAACTCTTAAAAGTCTATGAAATACTAGCGACGATCAAGGGGAGAGGTTTCACCAGGATATCAGGATGATGGAACCCATCTATGTTGGGCGATTTCTGTTGGTTTTTAAACAGAGATGATTCTACAGAACACAACTTTATTCAGACAATCCTCAGGTTTTAAATATGTATCTGTATGACGGAGCGTCCCTTGAGAACGACCGGAACGATTTGGCTGATTCCATTTTTGGTGTGTTTGTAATTGTCAGGATAAGGTTTGTATGAAAGAAAATATTTGGAAAATCCACGAGAAAAGTCGGAAATTTGGATGGTATTTTTATATGAAAAAAATTTTTAGAGAGTTTTGCTGTCATATGTTTTCATCAAAAAAATTCCAACGTCGGAAAAAAGGAAAACCTGTTCTTGGATACGTGATTGTATTTATTTTACACAGTTCATCCCAGCAATGACGAATGTTTTTACCTGCGTTTGTTATTAATTAATTGTTAATTGTTAATGTTCGTGGACCGCCTTCATTTGAATTTCTACGAACTGTCAATGGTGAGTTGTGCGCAACGTATAGAGAAGCGTGACACCGTTTACATTTGCTCGAGGATGACATTCATTGGGATCATACACTTACTGATGCTGTTATTTCGTCTACTGCGCATCAAATTAGATCATTTTTTGCCATCATCATTTCAATGTGTTTTTCATCGATAATCCACTTCATTTATCGAACAAATATAAAGTCAGTATGACTGAATACATTTTGCAATGAGTGCGTACAACAACAGCGAATCCTGAACTTGAATTTAACGCGGATATCCACAATGCTTGATGATGTCCTGCATGATGTGGCACGAATTAAGAATGCCAGCGCCGAATCGCCCCATGCACGATGTATTCAATCGAGAATCTGAACGAGAACGGCAATACGATCGAGATGCTTTGAGTCAATCAATACGAACTAAGGTTATATTTTTAAATCAGCAGCAAAAAACTGCGTATGTTTTCATCAAAAAAATTCCAACTTCGGAAAAAAGGAAAACCTGTTCTTGGATACGTGATTGTATTTATTTTACACAGTTCATCCGAGCAATGACGAATGTTTTTACCTGCGTTTGTTATTGGTTAATGTTCGTAGACCGCCTTCATTTGAATTTCTACGAACTGTCAATGGTGAGTTGTGCGCAACGTATAGAGAAGCGTGTCACCATTTACATTTGCTCGAGGATGACATTCATTGGGATCATACACTTACTGATGCTGTTATTTCGTCTACTGCGCATCAAATTAGATCACTTTTTGCCATCATCATTTCAACCTGTTTTTCATCGATAATCCTCTTCATTTATCGAACAAATATAAAGTCAGTATGACTGAAGACATTTTGCAACGTGTGCGTACAACAACAGCGAATCCTGAACTTGAATTTAACGCGGATATCCACAATGCTTGATGATGTCCTGCATGATGTGGCACGAATTAAGAATGCCAGCCCCGAATCGCCCCATGCACGATGTATTCAATCGAGAATCTGAACGAGAACGGCAATACGATCGAGATGCTTTGAGTCAATCAGTACGAACTAAGGTTATGTTTTTAAATCAGCAGCAAAAAACTGCGTATGATACATTGATTATAGCAGATGATAGGCAGACAATAATTTTTTGCCTGAAGGAGTGATAGAACTTCATTTTTTAAAGACGATTATATAAATTATGTTGGTCCAATTATATCTTTAGCCTGGACTGATAAATGTAGATATAAACAATGTGTTCTTTCGACAAGACGGCGCGACCTGTCACATATCTCCCTAGACAATCGATTTATTGCAAGAAAAGTTTCCTGGTTATTTCGTGAATTAGTAATGTCAACTGGCCACCAACTAATGAGAAACAGAAATTTATTTTAATGTGTTTTCAAAGTTGACAAAAGAAAGTATTAAAAGTTCCCGAGTTGCTTTTTTTTATTAACATATGTCTGTAATATGAGATCGACTGTCTCTAGTGTGGGTAAAATATGATTTGCTCTATAGACTGTTCAGGAAAAAAATCTGGTAGCACCATCTTTGAATGAATATAAACATAAACAGAAAGGTTTAAAACACTAACATTTCTTGTTGATTTGTTAAGTTTCTTTTAATTTTTAATATATTTTTTAAATTATTTTATCAAGTTTTAACATCTCTTGTTGTTTGGTAACTTTAAGTTTTGCTTTAGGTAAATAATAATGCTGCAGAAAGTTTTTGAAGCACCGATTCGTTCATTACGATACGTTTCTTTAACATTTGCGTGTTGAGAGAAAGAACACGTGTAAAAAGTACGTGAAATTCTTTAGATTGATCTTCGTTTGCCTGCCAGTATCATTGAGGAAATCGACTGGTATTTCTAAATCCAGTGATAAAGCTAAATAATGCGTAATTTATCATTTAAAAAAGTATACTGGTGCTCGATCATCACCCATATTCGCCTGATTTAGTTCCTTGCAACTTTTGCTTATTAAATTCCTAAAAATGAGTGAATATCTCTAGCATTGTAGGAAATTGAACGTTTCTTGTTGAAAATGACTGCTAAAAGAATATTAGTAATGATTCTTAAAGAGATTTACTACTAAACATCAAATCACTTTTTTGAACTGCTCGACGCACGTATCGCTATTCATGTTAGCATCATCAGGAGATGATTTGATGAAGCGTATAAACATCATGAACCGTGAAGTTTACTAAGCCTTACTTTAATAATTGAAAAATTGACTGAACGGGATAGGCCCTTTATCTCGGTTCGTGATTTTCTTACATTTTTCTATTTGAATGCTTTCATATGCATCCACAGCCCTATTATTATTAACACTTTTAATTAGTCTTAAATTACTAATATCTATACTGTGGTCGTGTTCGATTGCACGTTGGGCAACACGAGATTTTTTATTTCTCCCATATCTAATGTGTACAATATGTTCTTTATATCTTGTCAATATGGATCTTTTTGTTTGCCCAATATTCCTTGGATCACAGTCTTGACAACTAATTTCGTAAATCCCCGACTTTTCATGTTGCTCTACTTTATCCTTTGGATTACCCAGAACTTCTCTTAATTTATTATATGGTTTGTACACAACCTTAATGTCCACTTTTTTCAAAATTTCGTCTAGCCCTCTTGTTAATTGGGCATCAAATAATATTACCATGCATTTCTTTATGTTCTAATCCTTTTGAAAAGTAGAAGATTCTTTCAATAATTTTCTGAACTTATGTTTTCTAATTAATGTATCTACAATGTTCTTATTATAACCATTCACTTCAGATACCTCCCTAATTAATTTTAATTCTTTGTTATAATTATCTTTATTTAAAGGAAAATTAATTAATCTATTTACCGTTAAATTTAAACTGGCCATCTTATTTTGGAAGCTATGATTTGAATCGTTAGGAATGTATCTCGAAGTGATGATGTTTTTTCTGAAAATATCATGATTCTTACACGCTTCGTTAGGTAGAGTTTTTCATATAAATAGTACATAGTTTAGTTTTAGAATTAGATTAAATCACCTCCTGATGATGCTAACATGGTTAGCGAAACGTCGAGCAGTTCAAAAAAAGTGATTTGGTGTTTAGTGGTAAATCTCTTCAAGTATAGTATTTCACACCAGAGGTTCTAATAGAAGAATTGAATGATTCTTATTTAATTTGAAATTGACAATAGAGAAAACACAAAAAAATGTGAATGATACAGTTATTTTCTGATGATGAAAAAAAAAATATATATATAGTATCCGTGCGCGTCAATGCAATGTTTTGCACGGTCAATTAGGTTGACGAATGCATTTTTAAGCTCAGGCAAAGATAAGTCCTTCAGGATGGCGGTCGACGCCTTTTGAATGGCTTCAATATATACTTTCATCGGAAAATAAAGTTTTTCGAAGATATAGAAGTCGCAGTATTGTGTGTCGCGAGTATTGTGAATAATTGATGATTAAAAAGCCATTTTTCGTAAAAAAAAATCGCGCATTAGCATGCAATAAGGACCAGCTGCCTTTTGAAGCTATTGTAGCCGCAAACTCATGACGCCAAGATAGAACACAGCATTGATCGTTTGACCAGGAGGAACACAATTTTCTCCGAATCGTAGAAACAAATCAAAACAATGTTTTGATTTTTGACATCTTGAGACTGTTTTTCTTCGGATACGCTTGCTTTCTGGATCATATTGAAAACACCCTGTCTCATCACCAGCAACAATATTGTACTTTTTTAACTCTTTAATCAGGTTAATTTTTGATCGTTAATGAATTTCTGTGGAACAAAGCGTGCACAAACCTTCTGAAGTCCAAAATTATCGGTCAAAATGCGATGAATTGAATCTTTGGACATGTTCAATTACATTTCCATGTATCGCAACGAGAATGTTGGTGATTTTTTATAAATTCATCCACAATTTCACTGATTACGGAATTTTTCGGACCAGGATGTTCGTCTGCCTTGATATCCTTGCAACCTTCGTTGTAGGTTTAGTATATATAAATTAAGTTCGTTTATAAAAAATTGCGATGTCTTATAATGTAGTTGAGTGAACTATTGATACTTAACAGCATTGGATGACAAATTACACGTTGTCTAAAAATATGAAGTGATTATTAAGAAGACTTACTAATTCCAGCTTCAATACAACAAAAAAAAAAGAAATTTCATATTAGATTCGATTAAAAAAATTATTTATAAGAAGATCCACCATGGTTATTATAACACTCTATAACTCAGCGAGGCTGGTATTGAATTAGAGGTTTTTTTGAAGAAAGGCATCTTAGGCACTTCAAGTCCGTTTAATGTTACTGAAGGCCGACGAAATCGTTCAAAAGTTCGGTCAGAGCTATCTCATAAGTGCTGTATCGATGATAAATTTCATCTCATTAGCTAGTTGAAAGTCATTTAACGAGTTGTATGTGGAGTGGTGTCATTTCCTTGAAAGATTTGATTTGAACAAGTTTACTGTCTTTAAACTTTATCTTATTGTTGTTAGGGGTGGCTTGCTTGTCAATAATTCCTAGACTGGGATTTATTTACCGTTCTAATAGCACGGACTCATCACCAAAACAAAGTATTATTCATGACAAAAAGCAAAAACTTCACGAACAACCAAATAATAAACATCCTCTTCCACCTCTCCTTAAACCATACAGTTTTAAATTATGTTTAAGAATCAGTGATGGAGAAAATGGAGAAAGTAGACAGAAAAATATTAGTTCTGTATCTTGTAAAAAATAATCTCTATATAAATGTTTCAGAAAGGTACAGGCTGTTTAAAATTTTATATAAGCATTTAGGATTTACGATAACCTACCATTTAATTTGCTTTAAAAGTGATTTAGAATAGTAAACAAATAAATTCGAATATTTATATGGTATACATTAGATTTTTATAATAATAATATAAATATATAAAATATAATATAATATATATAATAATAATATATAATATACAGGGTGTTAGGTAAACATGCGGCAAAAATGCAAGGGGTTATTCCTTGTCCTATTCTAAGACTATTTTGTCGTATGATGATTTTTGAAAAACCCCTTTGTTTCGACGATACAGCGCGAACAAAATTTGCGACAACCATATTCGATATTTGTTGAAATCATTAATGTAAATAAAAGTAGGGTGTACGTCAATCAGTTTATTAAGTACAATTTTTTTTTTTTGATCTCGATCACTTGGAACGGCTGTTTTATCTAGTACGTGGATTTCATCGGTCGCATTTGTTTACATAGATTGAGTGACATTTGGCTGTTTGACGTGTCTTAAATAGTAAGTGAAGTCCTCTATCATAATGTATACAAACGCCGAGATGACTGACATGCACTTGATGTATGGACTTGCTGATGGCAATGCATTACAAGCTAGGCGATTGTACACTGAACGATTTCCAGCCCGTAATGTCCCCGACCGAAAAATCTTCGAAAACATTCATCGACGTCTTCGTGAAACGGCCACATTGAAACGAACTGAAGGGTTAGGAAGATCACTGACTGTAAGAACGGTACAATTGGAACAGAATGTGCAAAAAATTGCAAATACTTTGAATGTGAGTCACTGGACAGTTTGGAAAATTCTTAAGGACACATTGTTGTATCCATACTTCATTCAACGCGTTCAGGCACTACTACCTGTTGATTTTCCTCCACGTATTGCATTATGTCAATGGATATTGCAAACTTTACTTCGCATCTCTCTATTCCTGACACAAATTCTTTTCACTGATGAAGCCACTTTCGCAAGAAAAGCAATAAGGAATTTTCATAATAACCATGTGTGGGCACATGAAAATCCGCATGAGGTATACGAAGATAGTTTTCAACATCAGTTCTCTTTGAATGTTTGGGTTGAAATTGTGGGTGACTATCTAATTGGACCGGTATTTCTATCACAAAAACTTACTGGCGAGGTGTATCGCTACTTTTTGGAAGTAACGCAGCCTGAGTTTCTGGAAGATGTACCATTGGCAACAAGGCATGAAATGTGGTTTATGCACGATGGTGCACCACCACATTTCAGTTTGATTGCTCGTGATTTTTTAACAGTAACATACGGATATCGCAGGATTAGTCGAAGTGGGCTACACGCATGGCCTGCTCGATCCCTGGACTTAAACCCCCTGGATTATTTCTTCTGGGGATATCTGAAGTCATTAGTTTACGCTACTCCATTGAAGAATTTGGATGATTTGCAAAATCGGATAATTTCTGGGTGTAACTCAATTAGAAACGACCCTGGTGTGTTTGAAAGAGTGCGGCAGTCAATCACGAGAAGATTAAATGCTTGTATCAAGGCTGGAGGAAGTCATTTCGAACATTTATTGTAGATTGAGCAACTTAGCATGTACTTTTTGATAATAAAATGTTGTTAATATCGTAAATTTTGTTCACCCTGTATCTTCGAAACAAAGGGATTTTTCAAAAATCATACAACAAAATATTCTTAGAATAAGTCAAGGAATAACTCCTTTAATTTTTGCTGCATGTTTACCTAACACCCTGTATAATAATAAATAATAATTTGTTTTGATCGTTTGGTTATTATGGGCAATTTTATCATTACTTTATACAGGGTGTCCCATAACTTATCTGCCATAGAGTAACTGGTGATAGTACAGATCAAAATAAAAGAATTTAGGGAATAAATGTGTTGGCAAATGTTCTTCATTAAAAATATACAGGGTGTTGAAAGCAAAAATTGAGATAATTTAAAAACGGTTGCAGATATCAGCTTCGAAATCGGGGTAATTGGGTTTTCACAGGTCCGAATCTGCTAGTTTGAGTCTAGTTCCTAGAGGACCTTGTTACCTACTTTGTGAGGAATTCACTCGCTGTTTTTTTTTTACCCTATAAAGCTGGGAATATTTTGACTTCTAAATAGAGAAGAGTCATAATTTCCACGTAAAAAAGTATCCTTGGTCAATATCGATATCTCACGCCGTTTGAGAGATATTCGTGTTCGAATATTCCATTCCACATCTTGTCGATGGCTGAAAAATATGCAATTCAGAAAGTGTGCATTGAATGTTGTGTACAAATTTTTACGTCTCGATGACAACTGTCATTGCTTTCTATCTCTCCTATTAAACGTAGGTGGAAACAAGTTTCACCAATCTTGAGTTGGTATAAAATAATTTGTAAAAAATGTCCAGACTTAATCAGTTTCTTAACCGTGATTTAAGAAATATGCTCTGTGTTTATGTATAAGTAAATTACAATGGTCGTACTGCAGTTGGAAGGTATGAAGAGCTCTATCCAACCAAAAATATCCCAAATTGACAAATTTTTCAAAACATTTTCTATCAGTTTTATTACAACAATCCTGGTGGACGACCGAAACGTATAACGTTGAAACAACAAGAGGACATTTTGGTTAGTATCGCAAAAAATTGAAAAAATTGTTGTTTTCAATAAAGTCCGTTGTATTTTGGACATCTTAATGTTTTTTTCATCGTATTCAAGTCACACTTTGTGAATTGCAGATTTTTCAGCCATCAACAAGATGTGCAATGGAATGTTGGAACACGAATATCTCGTAAACGGCGTGAGATATCGATATTGACCAAGGGTACCTTTTTTACGTGCGATTTATAACTCTTCTCTATTTTTAAGTCAAAATATTCCCAGCTTTGTAGGGTTTAAAAAATATGAGCGAGTTAATTTCTCACAAACAGGGTATCAAGCGCCCTCTATGAACTAGGCTCAAACTAGTTCCAAATTCGGATTTGTCACTTTATGGCGGATAAATTATGGAATACCCTGTATACGCACATATCTGTATGTACTACAATTATCAAAAAGTAAGGTGACTTTTATTTTAAAAATTCGCGCGATTTGAATATCGATACAACCATTTGTTTATCAACTGTCCTTGATATCTAACAGAGGCTTTATATCATTTCGTTTGTTAAGTTGGAAATCACAGCGTCTATTGTAATTGTTAAGAATTTTTGTCGGCGATTTTTTAAAATTGATACATTTATCGAGCAAACAATTTGCATTACATTATGTGGATAAAATTACGTTTAAAAACATTTTTGCAAGGGGTTTAAGGACTTTACTGATGGCAGAGAAGAAGTTGAAGATGAACCTCGTTCAGGAGGACTTTCCACGTCAACCAGTGAAGAAAACATTACCAAAATCAAGAATTTTCCACTGAGTAATCACTGATAAACCGTTACATACCAAACGTTCAGATTTGTGGCAAAACAATTAATTGTTTTTGCATCACGACAACGAATTTTCACAAAAAGCAATCAAATATCGTTATATAACCATCATATTCACCAGATATGACACCATGCGACTTTTCCTGCTTCCTCGATTGAAGAAACCACTTCGTGGATGCCGTTCTGTGCCCGTAGAAGCCTTCACGAAGGTTCGCTTTGAAGGAAATTCTAAAAGCGGAATACAAAAATTGTTTCGAATACTGGAAAAAACGTTGGAATAAGTGTATTATAGCGAGAGGAGATTACTTGGAAGGGGAAAAAATAAATTTGAACAAATAACTAAATCTCCTGGGTTTTTGTTTGTTGTTGTTTTCTTCAGTTATTTAACTTATCTAATCACCTAATTCAGTCAAAGCCCCTTATTTGTACCATTTTTTGTACTCGCGGTTGAAAATTTGTTATTCGCTGATCCAACACTAACGATATTCGTATTTTAAGGAAAAATAATTTAGATTTCAAAGCAGTTCTAGTCTTGGACAATGCCCCAGATCACCCTCACGAGCTTGAAGCTATGCATCCAAATAAAGGGTGATACAGAATAACGGGAATTTTTAAAATGCGTGGTGGAAGCCATGAGCAGGTGGCAGCACTGCGGGACAGTGACCTTGAGCAAGTAAACACGATGCCATTTTAGTAACCATGGATCAGTGAAACAGGCAACAGCGTGCGTTAGCCATAAAAATGTTTTATAAAAACAGCGATAGTTTGGAAGCTGTGCAGAGAGAGTTCCGACTTAGGACGTCCTGGTGCCGTTCCATCAAAACACGCGAGAAAAAGTTGGATTAATATCTTTGAAGAGACTGGATTTACTTTAAAAAAGAAACCAACAGGACGACTAAGAAGTGTTCGTACTCCACAGAACATTGATGTTGTACGCGAGTTTGTCTTACGCAAGGCGTTCAATTCGTAAGCAAGTAGCTGCGGTTGAAATGTCCCGGGAGAGTGTTCGCAGAATTCTTCACTTAGATTTGACATTTCATTCATACAAGCTGCACATAGGTCAACAACTAAAGGAAAACGAGTACCAGTTGCATTAGAATTTTGCCAATAAATGGTAACAAACGTAAACAATAACGATACATTTCTAAGCAAGTTGTGGATGTCAGATGAGGCCCATTTTCATCTCGCAAGTTACGTGAATAACCAGAACTACCGTTACTGGACATATACAAATCCTAATGAAGTTCATGAGCGCCCTCATGAGCCTACACGCTAGTAAGGTGACAGTATAGTGTGCTGTTTCATTATATGGAATCATCGGACCTTATTCTTTGTAAATGAACAGGGGATTACAGTAACTGTTAATGCGGATCGTTATGTGGTGATGTTACAAACTTTCGTTACACCTGAATTGAAAAATTTCACGTTCAAGAAACCTGGTTTCAACAGGATGGAGTAACATCACACACTGCACGGCAATCAATGGAAGCTGTGTGATGGATAACCTTTCCCTGACCCCCTAGATCAACGGATTTGTCCGCTTGTGATTTTTTCTTGTGGGGCTATCTGAAGAGTAAACTGTACACGACTCGACTAAAAACTTTGGATGAGTTAAAACAGAGTATTCAGGGTGACATTCACAGTATCCCAGCTGATATGTTGCGGCAGTCGATGAGGAATCTCAACAGCTGATTTCAAGTATGCATTCGTACAGGAGGATGGATTCATTAATGTTTCTCAAACAGCAAATTTTAAGGTTTCAATTACTATGAATAAAATGTTTTTCTTCCATTACTCTTGGTTTTATTAGATTGTTAAAAAGTTCTCGTTTTTTGTGTCACCTTGTATAAGGATGATATTTTGGCCTCCTAATATGACGCCCTTACTCCCACCTATGGACCAAGGAATATGCCAGGCCTTTAAGCTCTATTACATTAAACAAACCTTTAATGTGATCCTGATATGAATGTGGGATGCAATGCAATGTTGGAAAAAGTTTGACATAGTAAAGTGCACTGTTAATATAAAAGAATCATTGCAAGAGGTCAAGCTCAAATTGTGGCCTGAACGATGCAATGATGAAGAATCCGTGCAAATTTAAATTTAAACGCTAACTGAAAACTTTGGTCAAGTTGCTAATGACATAGAACGAGATGGTTTCGAACAGATAGAATCAAGTGACATTCAAGAATTGCTTGAATCGCAAGATGAAGATTTGACTAAACCCGACATGGAGGAAATGTTTAATATCCATTCCATTGAAGAGGAACCTCAACGGACACTGAAACGGCGACATTAAACTTAAAAAACCTGATATGTAGCCCCCGCGAATAAGGAACTTTGACTGTATAATGTATAATGACTGTATGTATGTACTGTATAATAACTACTTTGACTGTACAAAAAGATCTTTGTAAATAATATTTTACAGATTTTTAAGCTTTTTCCATTTTTTAGTTCTATTGGTAGATTATTGAATGGTTGGATACCATTTCCAAAAAGAGATTTCTACATATAGGACTACGTTGAAAGTTACTATGGAAGTGGTCCCTTGAACGAATGTTCCATGGGTATTTACGACCTCAATATAAAAGTACTGTTACAGATATTCAGGCATTAACTGTTCCTTAACCTTATAATTAATAAAACTGACCATCTCAATACTCTGCCATAGAGAACCAATTCAAAGAACGTAATATTAGATCTATTGATGTATACTTATTATAACGCAAAAAAATCGTATTAATTTCTTTTCTAATATAATATGTTATCACAGCTCAACGATAACTGCAATGACAAAAATTGGGATATATTATTATAATAATTAATAGTATATAAAGAGAATTCTACTCTAAACAGGGTTCTTTCGAAGGATATCTCATAAATTAAATTATATATATGTATATATATATATATATATATATATATATATATATATATATATATATATATATATATATATATATATATATATATATATAAAACTGATGGTTCAAGTTTTGCTTGACATATTTTGAAAAAGAAGACTAAATAGGAATGTAAGAATATATATAGTAAATATTCCTAATTGATATTATTTAAATTTCAGAGCATAATGTAAAAGGGACAAAAGAACTTTTGCTAATAAGGTAAGAGACTTAAACGTAGGATTAAGGAAAAAAGTTAATCCAAGATTGTTAATTCGAGACTGGATTTTAAAAATAATGATGTTTGTTAATGACGGTTAATAATGCAAAATAATTGATATTATTTAAATTTCACAGCATAATGTAAAAGGGACAAAAGAACTTTTGCTAATAAGGTAAGAGACTTAAACGTAGGATTAAGGAAAAAAGTTAATCCAAGATTGTTAATTCGAGACTGGATTTTAAAAATAATGATGTTTGTTAATGACGGTTAATAATGCAAAATAACTGATATTATTTAAATTTCACAGCATAATGTAAAAGGGACAAAAGAACTTTTGCTGATAAATTAAGAAACTTAAACGTAGGATTGAGGAAAGAAGTTAATCCAAGATTGTTAATTCGACACTGAATCTTAAAACAATAATGACTCTTGTTAATGACGGTTAATAATGCAAAATAATTGATATTATTGAAATTTCAGAGCATAATGTAAAAGGGACAAAAGAACTTTTGCTAATAAGGTAAGAAACTTAAACGTAGGATTGAGGAAAGAAATTAATCCAAGATTGTTAATTCGAGACTGGATTTTAAAAAATAATGATGTTTGTTAATGACGGTTAATAATGCAAAATAATTGATATTATTTAAATTTCACAGCATAATGTAAAAGGGACAAAAGAACTTTTGCTAATAAGGTAAGAAACTTAAACGTAGGATTGAGGAAAGAAATTAATCCAAGATTGTTAATTCGAGACTGGATTTTAAAAAATAATGATGTTTGTTAATGACGGTTAATAATGCAAAATAATTGATATTATTTAAATTTCACAGCATAATGTAAAAGGGACAAAAGAACTTTTGCTAATAAGGTAAGAAACTTAAACGTAGGATTGAGGAAAGAAATTAATCCAAGATTGTTAATTCGAGACTGGATTTTAAAAAATAATGATGTTTGTTAATGATGGTTAATAATGCAAAATAATTGATATTATTTAAATTTCACAGCATAATGTAAAAGGGACAAAAGAACTTTTGCTAATAAGGTAAGAAACTTAAACGTAGGATTGAGGAAAGAAATTAATCCAAGATTGTTAATTCGAGACTGGATTTTAAAAAATAATGATGTTTGTTAATGATGGTTAATAATGCAAAATAATTGATATTATTTAAATTTCACAGCATAATGTAAAAGGGACAAAAGAACTTTTGCTAATAAGGTAAGAAACTTAAACGTAGGATTGAGGAAAGAAATTAATCCAAGATTGTTAATTCGAGACTGGATTTAAAAAAATAATGATGTTTGTTAATGATGGTTAATAATGCAAAATAATTGATATTATTTAAATTTCACAGCATAATGTAAAAGGGACAAAAGAACTTTTGCTAGTAAATTAAGAAACTTAAACGTAGGATTAAGGAAAGAAGTTAATCCAAGATTGTTAATTCGAGACTGGATTTTAAAAAATAATGATGTTTGTTAATGATGGTTAATAATGCAAAATAATTGATATTATTTAAATTTCACAGCATAATGTAAAAGGGACAAAAGAACTTTTGCTAATAAATTAAGAAACTTAAACGTAGGATTGAGGAAAGAAGGTAATCCAAGATTGTTAATTCGACACTGAATCTTAAAATAATAATGACTTTTGTTAATGACGGTTAATAATGCAAAATAATTGATATTATTTAAATTTCACAGCATAATGTAAAAGGGACAAAAGAATTTTTGCTAATAAGTAAAGAAACTTAAACGTAGGATTGAGGAAAGAAGTTAATCCAAGATTGTTAATTCGAGACTGGATTTTAAAAAATAATGATGTTTGTTAATGACGGTTAATAATGCAAAATAATTGATATTATTTAAATTTCACAGCATAATGTAAAAGGGACAAAAGAACTTTTGCTAGTAGATTTAAATCAAATTAGTGATCATGCAATTATGCAGAGAACTGGTTTAATAGGGTTCAGCCATTTTTAAATAAATATGGAATAAGATGTATTAAAAAAAAGAAATAAAATATTTGTAATTGCAGGATTATAATTTTTTATTTTGTTTATTATGTATAATCGGAAAGAAACAATAAAACTTTGATTGTGATTAAAGTTTTGGAAAAAAATTAAATGAGAATTGGCAGGATATTGGGTACTATATTTGAAGCATCCCCTACCTTGCGAAATGCAGTACATAATTTGGCGAGGGACTTTCAGTCCCGCAGCCAGACAAGCGGCGAACGAAGCTGAAAAGTTGATGGCCATTGTGTGGTCGTCGTTTTCCTTGTGATGTGCGTCACAAGTCACAGAATCACTAGTCACATAGCGGATCACTGGTCACCGGGTGGCGCGCGAAGACTAAGCCGCGTCGAGCGGCACGATGCACCGCGACAAGTTGCATACGATTTCGCCCAAAAGACCGACGGCGGAGGCAGTGGCGGCGGGCGGCGGCGAAGGCGGGCGGCGGGGGGGCGGGCGAGCGTTCGCTGACTACGACGGCGTTGCCGCTCTTTTGGTAATTGCAACCGGCGATGGATTGCCAAGGCTGCTGCAGCGGCGGCAGGATCGGGACGAGGCTCGGCGTGGGGCTGTACAGGTAATGGGGTACCGTCGCGATACCACTCACCAGGTACCGAGTTTTCGACTGCACGGGATGGGGAACCGACCTGCTCTGATCGATGTCTTCGCGTTTGTCGAAGTTTTTTTTTCAAACGTATTTATTTCTACATTAAATTTTCACAATTTTTATAAAGGGTTTTCCAATAAGAACGCCGATTTTGAGTTTTAAATAAAACACATTATATATATATATATATATATATATATATATATATATATATATATATATATATATATATATATATATATATATAATGTATATATAATGTAATAATAATATATATATATATATATATATATATATATATATATATATATATATATATATATATATATATATATATATATGGCATAAGTTTGAAATATTTATTGAATAATAAAGTACATATCATGAGCGTTGAATTTAGTCTTTTAAGGCTTCAATCATTGTGGGGTTTGTTCACATAAACTTGTGACTTTAAAAAATCCCAAAGAAAAAAGTCCAAAGTCGTTAAATCGCATGATCTGGGTGGCCAATGCTGATTTCCAAAATGAGACATAACACGACTAGGAAATGACTCGTGCAGTCTTTTAATATCTGTTACTAAATGAATATCGAGTAAAAACAATATATGATATTTGCAAACAAATTATATGGCTCCTTTTGTTTAATTCTACACAGTTCTTGCATGTTTAGAGCAAAAAATCAAAATGGAAGAGATATCTAAAAATAAAGAAAGAAATAGATTATGAAGAATATGAGAAAATATGGAAAAAAGTGAAAATTACAGATAAAGATGGAAAAAGGAAGCTAAATAACATTCATGGGAAAAGTTTGTAAAAAGAAATTTTAAAGAAACCCAGAAACTATTTTATGGAAAGCTAGAGATGGGAAAGCAATCACAGAATAAGCTGAAATAATGGAAAAGCGGAAAAGCGGACGAACTACCAGAATCGAAAAAACAAGTATAATTAAAAAAAAAACAAGATGACATGAAGGAACCAGAAATAATACCAGAAAAAGAGGCAATAAAGTTAATAAAAAAAAAAGAAATTGGGAAAAGGACCTGGAAGAGACAACACAGTGGGCACAGAAGGAATTAGAGAAGTAAAAAAACTTTTAAATTAGATAATAGAGTACAAGAATATTAAAAAAGTAGAAGACAGAATTGTCAAGATAACCAATCGTTCAAATTGGGCGGTTTTTTTTTTCATTTCTGAAAAAAAGACAGATGGCGTAGTGAATTTGCCTAGATCTGGTTTCATTTTAAAAGTGTAATGTATGCCATCTATAAAAAATGAAGTTGTACACAATAAAATAATGTGTTAAAATTGTTGAATTATTTTTTGAAAATGGGCGTTCGGTGAAAAATGTTTTTAGAAAATTTCGTGATACCTATAGTTTGCCAATCATCCATCTGAAAACACTATCAATTGGACTGTTGGAAAATTTCAAGAAACTGGTTCGTTCACAAGAGCAGATTGATTTGGTACATGAAAGTCTTGCTGAAGACTCACGCATTTCCGCTAATAGTCGTTCACAACAATTTGGACTTAGTGAATCAACAATATACAAAGGATTATCTCTGAAGGCATATAAGTTTCAAATAATACAAGAACTAAAGTCACTGGAGCGTCCAAAACGTTGTGCATGTGTCGATTAGATCAAATATTTCAGAATGCTATTAAGGTGAAGTTGAAAGTGTAGATGGTGTACGATATTGAGAGATGATACTGGATATTTGTGAACTGAATTGAATAATATCGATCTGGAGGATAGTTGATTCTAAACATGATGGCGCTATACCTCACTCTGCTAATGAAACAATTGATTTATTGAGAGAAAAGTTTCTTGGTTGTCTCAATTTATTGAGAAAAATATTATTATGTGATTTGACACAGTTAGATTATTTTCTTTGGGATTACGTGAAAGGCCAGGTCTGTAAGAACAATCCACAATCGATTTCTGGATTAAAAAATAAAATTATTCGAGTTATTGGTGAGATAGAGCCACGATTATGCATACATGTTATACAAAATTTTAACAAAAGAGTGGACATCTGTGGAGCTGCAAGAGGTGGTCATTTGGCAGATATTCTTTCGTGTTTAAACGTCATACACTATGCAAACGCCTATTCTGTATTTTATTCAAGAATTAAAAAACCGCCTAATCTGAAGGACTCTGAAGGAAGGAATTTGAAGGACTGAAGGAATGTGAACCTTTCCGAGGAATAACATTACCCAGTATAATCAGCGACGATATTACCTAGAACATTAGAAAAAAAGGGATAATAAATCAGCAGAGTAAACGATGGAGAAAGTAAATAACTAGGAAGTCAGCGAAAAACTCATAAAATTAAGGACATGCATGGATGATAGAAGGATGATAGAAATAATAAAAAAAAATATGTATAAATATAAAGAAAATGTAATAAGAATAAACAATGAAGTTAATCATTGTGGCTTAACCGGCTTTTTTTATGATCGTACAGGCACCGCACTATGGTGGAGAGTAAACTCACTTTAAATTTTCTAATAACACGATCAATAGCCTATTCAAAAGGACTATCACGACGAATACCACGATGGGTCTGAATTATTCGTTGAATAGTTGGTAGACAAATTGGTACAACAACACTTGGTATTTATCAGAAAATATTTTGAATATATTGTGAAACAAATACTAAGGGTTTTAATTAATAATCATTATCATAATTGTAGTTTCGTATATAAGAGTTTTATACAATGTTAAAGCTTCGTATTTCAAAACGACACTGTATGTCAAATCAATTGTTATACAATTTTTTTTTACTTTAGTTGAAATGTAACCATAAATTATTTCTTTAAATTAAAGTGAATTTCCATCAAGTATTATATATCCATTATATATTATAGTTAAATAAATTGTGAAGATTGTTTATACGTCATTCGAAACATTGAATAATATTTATATTGTATACCCTGTTTGCATAAGAAAATAAACAAACGTTTCCAATCTCTTTTCGCAATTTTTTCCATTAAATTAAAATTAAAATTTCAATTATAATTAAATTAAATTGCAAGCAAAGAAACGAAAAGATAATATTACATTGTATATATTATTTTACATAGTTTTGCAAATATTTCATTATTTCTTATTTGTAAAAGTTTTTACAAAGATATACTTTTTATTTTAAAATATATTACATTCTAAAACTACTTAAAGTACCGTCAGTATGGTTTCCTGTTCCAGAAAAATATCTACTGTGATGGTGAAATGTAACAAAATTAATTTATAATAAAAAATTTCTATAATATAGGCGCATTACTGTAGTAATTATTAACTTTATTTTATCTTATTGTCTTTTAATCATTATAATTTCCTTTTACTTAAAGAAAAACCAGTCGAATTGTTTATTATTTTCCTTTCTTTTCATAATAAAGGTTGGTCTTTTGTATTATATAAATATAATATATATATATATATATATATATATATATATATATATATATATATATATATATATATATATATATATATATATATATATATATATATATATATATAGGGTGATTCAGGAAGAAATGTCAATATTTCTGCTATATATACAGGGATCGAAAATTAATATAAAAGTTTCTATAAACATAGGTCATATTCTGAACTGTTACAGATATATAGGGATAAATATATTTATGGATGGTAAATGTAATAAAGAGCGAGAAAATGCATATTTACTTTTTTTACTGCTAAGCAACCATTGTTTATACCAGTTAATTATTAGTTTGTCATTAGCAAAATTGTATCATTCATTTCATAACGCCTTCGTTATTCTCTCATAGTGAATATGTTGATATATTATTTGTTTATGGCTTATGTAACGGAAGCTCATATCGCGCAGTCTCCGAATATCAGCGTCGTTTCCCGAATCGGAGACTGCGAGATAGAAGGGTTTTTGAAAGTTTTTATCACTGCTGGAGAATCTGATATGCCAGAATTATATTTGATCCAGATTATTATTGATCCAATATATATATCTGAAAAGAAAAGTTTTTGATCAGTGTGTCCTGCCCGTTATGACATACGGAAGTGAGACCTGGACACTCACATCACAGTCAGTTCAAAAACTTCGAGTAGCACAGAGGGGAATGGAAAGATGTGTGCTTGGCATTACTAGATGGGATAGAAAGACCTGCACATGGATCAGAGAGCAAACGAAAGTGAGTGACATCATTGGAAGAGTAAAGCAATTGAAATGGAAGTGGGCAGGCTATGTATCGAGACGGTGGGACGAAAGATGGACCAGGGCGGTCCTGGACTGGATACCGCTTGATCGTAAACGTCCACGGAGAAGACCGAAAACACGATGGACTGATGATCTGAAGAGACTGAGGACTGAAGAGGCCTTCATCCTGCAGTGGATTGATACGGGTTGATGATGATGATGATGATGATCTCGGGTATTCCGCCTGTTGTTACGAATTAAATTAAAATTTTATTTCTTTTTTTTTTACAAGCTACAAAAGCAAAATATTATACAAAATTAAACAATACATAAACAACAAGAAAAAAAGAACTTACAATATCTAAAGTAAAGTCAAAATGTTGAAAATATAAAGTACATAAACAAAACAGAAAACACTCAACACGTAGGAACAGACATTTTGTAAAAAAGATATATACCGTTAAAATTATCAAGTAATTTTTCCTTCTGTCCTCACCCATATAAATATCTTCCGATATACATAATTGATCGTCGAAATATAGAGATACTAAACCATTCATACGTCCATGGTCCGTGAACACTATTCATTCTTCCAAAATGTTGCAATATGAATGAATCATATTTATAAACAAATGTTTGTTAAGATTCTTTTCTGTCGCTAGGATTTTGATTGGGTTGTAATTAAAATTATAACCAGTCTGATGGCAATGATTCGCCAGAGCACAAGATGTTACTACTACGTGTACGCGTTTTACTAATACGCGTGTCACTTTTATGTTTGATTATACGCTGTCTAAAACTTTGTCACGTCTGACCTATATTGCAACACTCACATTCACCAATCAACAAGCGATCCTATACACATCTTGAGGAAACAGCATATCTACCAACAGACGAAACAGGTTCCCTCCAATTAAGGGATGGGTGGGGTTTCCTCCCGGTCAAGCAACTAAAAAATGCTCATTATGGCGGAGACGTTGTTGTGCGTTCCACATGAGATTGTGGAACCCAACGGTCGGGGGGGGGGGGGGGGTATAACTCCTGACTACTGTTGTCTCATTGGACGCAGTTCAAAGAAGTCAAAAAACTCCATGTATAAGCCATCTGACAAGAAGTCTGCGAAAATATGGGTTGTTTGATTGTGGAGGACCCTGATGAGTCTAACCACCAACAGACGAGACACGTGCACTCCGAAAAACTTTGTCAAGGCTTTGGACAAAGGAGGTAATGGTTATTATATTCAAGGTGTTAGGAAACTCTTAGTGGCGAGAGTACTTTGAAAAAGTGCTACAACAACAAACATTATGATAAAATATTGTTTATGGTGGTGGTGATATGGTTTTAGAGGACAGACGAATGCTACTGTGTGAGATAGTTGAGTCTGTGTTATTTTAACTACATATTACGAATGAAAAATATTCTTTGTTCAACACCTTTTCAACACCAAGTTCTTGATAATAAAACCAATAACTCTGAATACAAAAAAGTAGGCAGAACTGCAACAAAGAAGACAAAAACTTCTGAATGATAAAATTAGTGAAAAAAGATGCGGTTTTATAAAGGAAAAATATTATTTTTCATTAGGACAATGTACTTGTTTGTAGGTCTTAACGATAACCAGTATTCACCAGATTTGTCCACTATTCCTAAGCCCGTAAACCTCAAAAAAATCGTCGATAGTAAGCGTTTTAAGTATAAATAAAGAAATCATAGCAATCAAAGACTCCTCGGATCTTATTGTTAAAATGGTTGGTGATGGAGCCTAAGAAATTGGCAGATGGGAAGTGTAGTGAAAGGATTTCTGGACAAGAAAGATGAAAACTATAAAAATTTCAAAGATGAAATGTCCTTAAAGATGCATTTTTTACACTCCCATTTTGATTTTTTTTACTGCTGGTTTTTAAAAATAGATGATGCCACAGAACACAAGAGGAAACAGTGAACGTTTTTATCTCTGTATGATATCTCATGTAATATATTTTTTATTCACATAGTCTTTAGTAATATCTTTGAATAGATTTAACACTTGTGTTCGTTTATAACATATGATGTTCTTGACGTTTCGTCAAAATCTCATCTGGCATTTTCAAGTCTTTGTTCTCTTGGTAGACAGCTTCGAACTACCTAGAGACCAAAGACTTGAAAATGCCAGATGAGATTTTAGCGAAACGTCGTCATAAATATGAAAATTCGGATTGATACCTGGAAAGAAAATTCTAATAATTATTCCATCCGTAAAAACTTATACACCGTAAACTATATACACACATCTGGTCAGAAAAATCATTTGGCTAAGTTGTTAGGAAAGGCTGTTCTTTATTAAAGTCCAGCGGATTTCCAAAAAAACGGATTTTTTAAAAACGGACCTTATTTTTTTTTAAATGAACACATATAGAATTCATTCTTGAAGCAAGTTATTCTTAAAATGTTTAATTGGCGAGTCTCTGACGTAAATTATACAGGGTGACACAGAATAACAGAAGTTTTTGAAATGTGTAGCGACAGCTATGAGCAGGTGGCAGCACTGTGGGATCGTGACCTTGAGCAAGTCAATACTTTGCCATTTTAGTAACCATGGATCAGTGAAACGGGCAACAGCGTGCGTTAGTAATAAACATGTTTTATAAAAACAGTGATAGTTTCGAAGCTGCGCAGAGGGAGTTCCGACGTTTTTACAACTTAGGACGTCATGGTGCCGTCCCATCAAAACACGCGATTAAAAGTTGGATTAATAACTTTGAAGAGACTGGATCTGCCTTAAAAAAGAAACTAACAGGACGACCAAGAAGTGCTCGTACTCTACAGAACATTGAGGTTGGAATGTCCCAGGAAAGTATACGCAGAATTCTTCATTTAGATTTGAAATTTCATCCATACAAGCTGCAGATAGTGCAACAACTGAAGGAAAACGATCTTCATCATCGATCTTCAACGAACTTCATCATGTTAGATGAAGCCAATTTTCATTTCGCAGATTACGTGAATGAGCAGAACTACCATTACTGGACAGATACAAATTCTAATAAAGTTCATGAGTGCCTTCTACATGCTAGTAAGGTGACTGTATGGTGTGCTGTTTCATCACAGGGAATCATCGGACCTTTTTTTTTTAATGAACAGGAGATCACAGTAACTGTTAATGGGGATTGTTACGTGGAGATGTTACAATCTTTCTTTACACCTGAATTGAAACATTTCCCACACGTTCAAGAAATCTGGTTTCAACAGGATGGATCAACATCACACACTGCACGGCAATCAATGGAAGCTGTGCGAAAATTGTTCGGTAAATGTGTGATCTCAAGATTCAGTATCGTTCCCTGGCCCCCTAGATGACCAGATTTGTCCGTTTTGTCCGTTTTTTTCTTCTGGGTCTATCTCAAGAGTAAAGTGTATACGACTCGACCAAGAACTCTGGATGAGTTAAAGAGAGACTATTCAGGATGCCAGAACATTCCTTAAGCGAGCGGATTGACACCCCCAAGGAAAATTCGAATATTTATTCCATTCGTAAAAACTTGCATGATAACATATATACATATCTAGGACTAGATTTGAAAACGCTGGCAATTATTAAAGCAACATTAACGAACACAAGGTCAAAAGTTAAATACATGGGTGACATCTCAGAGCCCTTCGAAATTAAAACTGGAGTGAGACAAGGGGATGGACTCTTGCCACTCTTATGTAACTGTATTCTAGAAAAAGTAATACTGGAGTGGCGTGAAAAAAAGTCGGCCCTGAATATTGACCAGCCCATTAAACTGGGGAGAACCAACATCAAAATTGATTGTCTGGCGTTTGCTGACGATCTAGCAATTTTGGCTCAAGATGTATTAACGCCACAGAAACAGATTGAAATCCTAAAAGAAACAGCAGAGAAAGTAGAACACTATTTCTAAAAACAAAATATGGTAACATCAGACGAGTCTCTCATTTCAAATATTTGGGTGAAATAATCATGGAAAATGGGTTGGAAAGAGCGGCCAATAAGGGTAGATGTCAAAAAATGGAAACGGCCTTGAGACTTACAGAAAATATTTACAACAAATAATGCCTACATTACAATACAGTTATTAAGCCAGAATGTCTGTCTATATGGGGCAAAAAAGCTCATTTTGAATATAAAGAGAGACATCGAGGACATTGAAAAGAAGGAAAGAAAAATCATTAGAAAAATCTTAGGCCACAAACAAATAAATACAACAACATACCGACTTCGTGAAAACCAAGAAATCAAACAATACACAGATATACATAGCGATATGAGAAAAAGAAGACTTCAGTTTTACGGACACATAAAACGGATGAATCCGAGTAGGCTAACTAGACAAATAATCGAATTTTATGAAAATAGCAGTTGAGCTAAAGTCGAAATAATTAAATGGATTGCAATTAAAGAGGACCTAAATATAACACAAATATTACACAAAGTGAAATTCAGGATAGAGGCTGTTTCAGACACATGGTTAACGTTTGGAAGGTTGGCCAGAGAGAAAAATGTAGGAAGACTGGAACAACTTGATCTGACGAAAGGAAAAAAGCTCATAGCGAAAGAATGAAATTAGTATGGGCGCAAAGGAAGGCTAACAACAACAAACGCCTCTAATTGTACTTCGCGTGGTCCACCAGGGTCCATACGTGAATAATAATAATAATAACATATCTATTCATATATATATATATATATATATATATATATATATATATATATATATATATATATATATATATATATATATATATATATATATATATACATTTAGTCAGAATAAATCACATAGTCAAGGTGTTAGCGGACTTCCAAAAGTGCCACAACAAAAATTATCATAAAATATTGTTCATGGTTTTTCAGGACAGCCGGATGCCAATACGTGAGATAGCTGAGTCTGATGAGTCTGAGTGATAGCTGAGTATTATAAATGAAAAATATTCTTTTTTCATCATCAATTTCTTAATAATAAAACCAGAGACATAGATTAACTATTATTCACCATGCTCGCTGCAGAAGACAAACCATTGAGTAGAATTACAACAAAGAAGGCAAAAACCGTTCTATCGACACAAAAGTTTATGGCATCAGTTTTTTAGGATGCAAGGAAGTTTGGTGTTTCATTTTCTTGAGAAAGGTAAAACTTGGACAAGCTGAATGATAAAATTAGTGAAAAAAAGATCCGGTTTTGTAAAGGCAAGATATAATTTTTCATGACAATGAACTTGTTTCTAAGCCCGCAAACCTCAAAAAAATCGTCGAAGGTTGGCGTTTTAAGTACCATAGTAATCAAAGAACATTTTCAGACTCTTCGGATCTTATTTTACATTGTAGTTTTCTGCCTTAGAGTTTAAAATGGTTGGTCTCGGAAACAGTCTAGGGTACCAACATCTGGACTGTAATAAAATTCTGACGCAGTTTCTGAAAGTCCACAGTTTAATCAAGACGCATGAACATATCTTACTTCCAGTCCTCGTCGTGTATTGGTTTTCCTATGGAGCTATCTGAAGGACTATATACCACCAACCATCGCGGCGCTAAAAAACAACATTCAGCTTGAGATAGCCACAATATCTCCTGAAATGCTGAGAAGAGTCGTTGAAAACGCTACGAGAAGAGCACATGTTTGCGAGCAGGAAAACGCTGGTTATTTGGTCGATTTTTCATGTGAATTAAAAAAATATCTAGAATAAAACTTTCGTTTGTTGTGTAGATGATTTATTTAATATAATATTTTTAGATAAATACAGCAATGATGGATAATGAAAAGAACATGCCTAAGAGAAGATCAATAATGAAATGAAAAATATACAATGTTTAAGGAGCGAGAATGAGGGGAAGCAACTGGAAAAAGGTAGAAACAAAAGACCGCAAGTGAAGGAGAATAATGAACGATCAGGGTTTACATATAGAGAAGACTCAATGATTATAATTGAATTAAAGTATTTTTTTTCTTATTATTGCGAATATTCTAATTTGATCGGGGTATAGAAAAATTTGAACCGTACTCCGCTAGCCTAAAAAGTGCAAGGTGCACAGTCACCGCGCTCGGTCGTCGGCGTCGGCGGCGTCTCCTCGCGCGTCCCGGCGCCCGGTAGCGTCGGCGGCCGTTTTTTGCCGGAAACGGGTATCGATCCGGGTGCAGCAACCCTGCGCCGAGCCGTTTCGATGCACGTGCATTCGGACCGGGGCGGTGGGGCGCCGGGGAATGCAAGGGGTCTCCGAGGGGGCGGTAAAAGAGGGCGGCGGCGACGACGTGGCAACGTCGAACGCGCGACTGGAAAAAAGCGCGAGGCGATATTTTCGCTCGTTTGGTGGGTTCTTTTGTCTCCTTTCTCGATCCAGTTCATTATACCGACTTTAATTTTATCAACTGTTTATTTCGTGGGTTTTCTGGACACTTGATATGGATCTCCATGAATTAGTACATAATAATTATTAGTTTTTGATTCAAATTCAATTTATTCTTCTTATATAATAGAGAACACGAACGTTTGAACATTTAAAATAGGGAAAAAGCATACTGCAAATATTATTTTCAACATGTATGTGGGTTGTGGATTCCCAAGGATGTAGCCTTATTCGTAAATAGCAAAGTAGGACTAGCGAATATTCTAAAAGAGCTACAGAATCAAGCACTGAAAATTTATCTTAAAATGAACCATACAAAAACAAAAATAATGAATGAAAATACGGTTTCAGGCAGTAAGCTGCATTTCTATGCTACTTTCATCCGATTTTGCCGATTAATATGGTCAGAACCATGGTCAATCTTTCAGTTGCTTACGAACGTACAACTCGAAGCCTGACTGATGACGGCTTAAGGCCAGAAACCGGTCTCGGGAGATGTTCGTAGGCGTTTGATGGCGACTGAAGTATTGAGACTTTTACGTGTAGTACAGGAAAAGATTTGTCCTTGTTTTTGAATATTTTTAAAAATAATGAAGAACACAGTTTGAAAGTAACATATAAATCAAAAGTTTTGTCATTGTTTCAGGTGAATATCATTCTAATTGCAAATTCCAAACTCCGCACTGCCCTATTTAACACCCTACGATTTGAACCTCGCCCTCAAACTTAGCTCTAACGCCCTTAATGAAAATACAAGAGGGGTGGTAAGTGTGTCAGCGATGCGTGCGTATGAGAAAGGTCAGTGAAGAAGGGGAAAGGAAATTCCGACGCATCATTTTCGGAGGGTGAATTCGAAATAAGGTTCAGTGTTTTCTATTGGAAGTGGGTCATTTATTGAGTCAGTCATCATCTTAGATATAGAATTCATTCTTGAAGCAAGTTATTCTTAGAATGTTTACTTGGCGAGTTATATATTTGAGTCTCTAACGTAAATTATACAGGGTGGCACAGAATAACGGGCATTTTTGAAATGCGTAGTGACAGCCATGCGCAGGTGGCAGTACTGCGGGACAGTGACCTTGAGCAAGTCAATACTTTGCCATTTTAGTAACCATGGATCAGTGGAACGGGCAACAGCGTGCGTTAGCAATAAAAATGTTTTATAAAAACTGTTCCGACGTTTTTACAACTTAGGACGTCATGGTGCCGTCCCATCAAAACACGCGATGAAATGTTGGATTAATAACTTTGAAGAGACGGGATCGGCCTTAAAGAAGAAACTAACAGGACGACCAAGAAGTGCTAGTACTCTACAGAACATTGAGGTTGAAATGTCCCAGGAAAATATTCGCAGAATTCTTCATTTAGATTTAAAATTTCATCCATACAAGCTGCAGATAGTGCAACAACTGAAGGAAAACGATCTTCATCATCGATCTTCAACGAACTTCATCATGTTAGATGAAGCCAATTTTCATCTCGCATCCTAATAAAGTTCATGAGAGCCTTTTATACGCTAGTAAGGTGACTGTATGGTGTGCTGTTTCATCACAGGGAATCATCGAACCTTATTTTTTTTTGAATAAACAGGGGATGACAGTAACTGTTAATGCGGATCGTTACTTGGAGATGTTACAATTTTTCGTTACACCTAAATTAAAAAATTTTCCACCCGTTCAAGAAAGCCAGTTTCAACAGGATGGAGCAACATCACACGCTGCACGGCAATCAATGGAAGCGGTGTGAGAATTGTTCGGTAACCGTGTGATCTCAAGATTCGGTAACGTTCCCTGGTCCCCTAGAGCGCGAGATTTGTTCGTTTGTGGTTTTTCCTGTGGGGGTATCTCTTTTTCCTCTGGGGGTCTCAAGAGTAAAGTGTACACGACTCGACCAAGAACTCTGAATGAGTTAAAACAGAGTATTCAGGATGAAATTCACAGAATCACAACTGAGATGTTGGAGCGGTCAATAAGGAATCTCAACAGCAGATTTCAAGAATGCATTCGTACAGGAGGACGGCATCTAAAGAACGTAATTTTAAAAAAATGATAAATTCCATGAATGAAATTTCAGTTACTACGAATAAAATGTTTTTGGATTAAATGCTTTTATTGGATTGCTAAAAAGTTCCAACCTATAGGTGTTTCGGTTAATAATGTCGATTTTGCTAAGAGATGGTGTTCCTAATACATTTGTTAATATTGACTAATGATGTCTATAGCGTTTTGGATAGGGGTTAACACGCCATCAAAAGTCAATTTGTAATTAATAGTCATTGAGCTAAAAATATAGTTTTTCATAGCTTTGAATATGTTGTTTAAAGCTTATGGTGAACATGCTCTAACCCAAAAAACTTGCGAAGGATGGTTTAAACGGTTTAAAAGTGGTAACTTTGATCTAAAATACAAGGAGCGTCCAAGCCAGCCGAAAAAACTTGAAGATGTAGATTAGCAAGCATTATTGGACTAAATGACTCAGCTCATATGCTGAAACAGTTGGCAGAAGCATTGAATGTTGTCCAATCCACCATTTCCGAACGTTTACACGCATTGGGAAAGATCTAGAAGGAAGGAACATGTATTCCATATCAACTAAAGGAAAGAGACATGGAAAGACGAAAAACCACTTGTAAAATTGTGCTTGCCAGATAGAAAAGAAAAGGACGACCTAAAGTGCAAAAAATCATAAGTAGACCAAGGTCAACCAGAAAGAAGGCTTTGCTGTGAATTTGGTGGGATAGTACGAACTGCTAAAAGTATTACTGCTGAACTGCTGAAACCTAGTGATCAATACCGACAAGAATTGATAAAACTGAACCAAAAATTAAAGGAAAAACGACCAGAATAGACACAAAGATACGATAAAGTATATTTTTCAACATGACAATGCTCGACTCCATGTTGCAAAATGTGCAAAAGGCTATTTGGAAACCGTTAAATGGAACTCCATATTCACCGGACTAAGCCTCGTCGGACCAACACTTATTTAGATCGATGCAGCACGGACTTTCAAAACAATACTTATATTCTTACGAAGAAGTGAAACTTTGACTTGACGAATGGTTGGTATCAAAAAACCAAAAGTTCTTTTCATGCAATATCCATTCTTTGACTGAAAGATGGGCAAAAGTAACGATGCTAGTAACGTAAAAGCTAACGATGACCAACATTTTAATTATTAACCCTAGATGACTAAACATTATTCTCATAAACTACATGACTCCGACGCATTCGCTGTTTAAGTATATTCACGATACATTCCCGCCTTACCGGAGATTTCGTGAAATATTAGCCTCTCAGACTAATATTTAGAGACAACAGTGTTTTATCTTTTTAGTAGTAGTTTAATTTATCGTTATTTTGTGTAAATAAATTTATTATTAATTTTTGCAATTAATAAGTAGTAGTAATTTTAAGTAAGTAGTAATTTTTATGTGTCTTCTAGCTAAGTTTGTGTATTGGAACAATTTGTAAAGGCGATATTTTCTGTTTTAGATGGTTTTCTAACGAGATCAAGATAAAATCTTGCAGATTTTGAATGAGCCTGACAACGACGATGATGACCAAGTAAACCAAGGGCTACCAGGTGAGATTACGGACTGAACCCGATGACAACTTTGAGAAGGACTTACCTATAGGCATCGCTAAAAGTGAAGAAGAATCTTTGGTATCTTCCGCTGATGAACGGAATGTTGTCAGAAGCAGTGGAATCACAAATTTGATTATGGACTCTGATGATGATTACTCGGAGCGTTTGGAGTCATGCCTACCCTCATCTTTACAGAGAAACTTGGTAATACATCAAGATTAGGACTACGTTTATGACGCTCCACGCTCCCCAAGTACCCGTTCATCAGTTCAATATGTTATTCATTCTATACCCGGACCTGTTAACGAAGATAAAATGATTGATCAGATTGTAGTTCTCACAAATGCTGAAATTGAGTTAAAGAAAAAGGTGAAGTACAAATAATTGTCTTGTACTAATTCTTCAACATCAGATGAAGAAATGAAAACTTTGCTCGGCCTTATTACAATTAACTGCTATAAAAGGTAACCATTTACCAATGCGAACGTTATTCGACACCAAACGAAGTGGCAGCATTTTCAAAGCGTATATGAGTGCCGAGAGATTTGCCTTCTTTCTAAGATATTGTCGATTAGACAAAAGAGTTACTATACAAGAAAGAAGAGCGTCAAATAAGTTTGCGCCAATAAGAGAATCTTGGGAGAAATTGATTCAAAAGTGTAAACAATGGTAGAACCTCGTTCTATCTATCTGACAATCGATGAACAATTAGTTGGATTCAGACTAAAAAATATGAAATCAAGATTGTAATGGTTGCAGATTCAAACTCAAAATATGTATGTAATGAAACACCATATTTGGATAAAGGTACAAATTGTAGCGAAAACATGCCTCTTGCCACACACATTGTGAAACTTGGTGAGCCTTTCTATGAGACCAACAGAAATGTAACCATAGATAACTGGCTTACGTCCAGGTCACTTGCTTCAGAACTGCTTCAGCCTTCTTACGAACTAACGGACTGTTCTACGAACTAACGGACTAGGACTGTCGGCACTTCAATGGTTGGTATTGACGCGGAGAGGATCCTGGTCTCATATAAACCGAAGTCAAACAAAGTGGTTTTTCTTCTATCGATAGTGCATGAACAACCAGATATTAACTCCACCACAAAGAAACCTGAAATCATACATTTCTACCCCAGTACGAAAGGAGCTGTCGATACTATTGATCAGATGTGTTCAGCCTACAATCGTAAAACAAATAAAGTGTAAAGTTTGATCGATAATCTTACTGAGCCGTGGTTGCGAGAACGGTACGATATTGTGACTTTGAGGAGATATATCAAGGCAGTATCAAAAATATTTTAAAAATTGAAAGTCTTGTACCAAGAACTTCTCAACGAATGCAAAATTTGCTCGGTTTGCCAGTACCAGAAACACAGAATGACGCATGCCACTACTTCAGAAAAGCCATTTGTGACGACCGGGCAAGGATTAAGTTTTTTTTAAATTTTAGTAAATTTAATAAATATTCTTTCATACCATTTACTTGTTTAATAATCACTGGCGGCTCGTGGGTTTTTAAAGTGGGAGTGCGTAGAAGAAAATAAAGCTGCTGAAGATTTTTTTTTGCTTTCCCCTTCATCCTATTTACTTTTCGTGCTATTAAAACCCTATACAGGAAAACATTAACATTTTGTATTGTTACTACTTACAAGGACATTGTAACAAGTACTATCCCGGTTCATGATTTTCTGGCGTTTTTCTATTTGAATGCTTTCATATGCATCCAAAGCCATATAGTTATTTACACTTTTTACGAGTCTTTAATTTCTAATATCTATATTGTGGTCATGTTCGATTGCATGTTGGGCAATACAAGATTTTTCAATTCTCCCATATCTAATGTGTGCAATGTGTTCTTTAAATCTCGTTAGTATAGATCTTTTTGTTTGCCCAATATACCTTCGATCACAATCTTGACAACTAATTTCGTAAATCCCCGATTGATCAACTTTATCCTTTGGATTATCCAGGACTTCTCTTAATTTATTATATGGGTTGAACACAACCTTATTGTCCACTTTTTACAACATTTTGTCTAGCCCTCGTGTTAACTGAGCATCAAACGGTTTACTATGAATTTACTTTTGTTCTGATCCTTTTGAAAAGTCGAAGATTCTTTAAATAATTTTCTAAACTTATGTTTTCTAATTAATTTATCTACAGTGTTCTTCTATCTAATAAGTATTTAATTAATTTTAATTCTTTGTTATAATTATCTTTTTTTAAAGGAAAATTTAAAAACCATAAAATTTAAACTAGCCATCTTATTTTGGAAGCTACGATTGGAATCATTAGGAACGTATCTCGAAGTGGTGATGTGTTTTCTAAAAATATCAAAAGCTAAATCTATTTTCATTATTTGAGGATGTAGTACTGATAATTATGAAATGTTGAGCTCAGTGGGATTTCAAAGTCCACTACCTTCAGACTATCTTCTAAACTACCATCTATTTCATTCGCTCGCTGCAGCATCTCCGGATGTTCTAAGACGCTGTAAGAAGCTTGTAATTTTTGTATCATCAGGGAATTTGGAACTTGCCAGAAAGATGTCATAAAGTCATTGAGGCACCTGAAGAAGGTTACGCTACTTTATACCGTTTTATTTCAATTCTTCAAACAAATAGAACAGTTTAGTTTTAGAATTAGATTGAATTATCTCCTGATGATGCTAACATGGTTAGAAAAACGCGCGTCGAGAAATGAAATAAAGCGATTTGGTGTTTGGTGATAAATCTGTTTGAGTTTAGTTTGTTTTGTGTTTGTACTTAACATATTGAACTTAACCACTATCATTAAAGAGATTATAACTAACATATGTTTTATAACGTAAACAATTCCATGTTCTTGTCTGTTTTATTATATTAATCGTAACTGTTTTTTCACAGTTATCCAGAATCACGGTTGATACTATTCAATTTTCTTTTACGCGAAAGATATTTTTTTATTTATATTTTCGATTGATTTATGGAGATAGAAACGAAGCGAAATATCTTTTCGTACAGTTCAAAATTGTTTATTGCTTATCGGAATGGTTTTCATGTATGTATAATTGAAACAATTGTAGAGATAAAAAGTCTCACTTGCACTAATTGAAACATATTAACTACCGAACTGTGTGACCAAGCGAAACATTGATATGCACTAAGGATATATATTATTTTATGTAATAAACGCATTAATTATGAGACTCTGTTCATGCATATAAACTCATTCATTGAGTATAAATAAAAATTTGTGTTTTTTTTTTGTTAATATATTCCATAAATTAATATAACATTAAACAATATCTGATTTTTGTACATATATAATATATCATCATCATCATTAGCCCGTGTCGATCCACTTCAGGATGAAGGCCTCTTCAGCATGTTTCCAATTTTTACGGTCCTGGGCTTTCCTCTGCCACTCGGGTCCAATACACTTAACCATGTTATCATTCCATCGTGCTTTCGGTCATCTTCGCGGAGGTTTGCGATCAAGGGGTATCCACTCCAGGATTGCCTTGTTAGATCAGTCGTCCCATCGCCTCGCTATATGGCCTGCCCATTTCAATATTTCAATTGCTTTACTCTTCCAATGTTGTCACAGCCTTTCGTTTGTTCCCTGATCCATGCGCAGGACTTTCTGTCTCGTCTTGTAATGCCAAGCATACATCTTCCATTCCCCTCTGTGCTACCCGAAGTTTTTGAATTGATTGCGATGTGAGTGTCCAAGTTTCACTTCCATATATCATAACGGGTAGAACGCACTGATCATTTCAGGCAAAGTGGGAGTCTGCTCTTAAACACTACTTTGAGTCTGCCAAATGCCTACCAACCACATTTAACAAGCCGTTCCACCTTCCTGGCGGTATTCCCCTCCATTGAAATCCTCTGCCCAAGATATATAAAGCTGTCCACATTCTCCAAATCCCTTCCTAAAACTCAAAATTCTTCTGTCCTTAACGAAGTTATTGAAAATAACCTGACTCGTTTTCAGATTTATTTTCAAGCCAAATGGTTCGCCAGCTCCTCTGGGTCTTGTAAAAGGAGAACGATATCATCTGTAAATCTAAGATGGTTTAAGTTTGTACCATTGATCTTTACACCATCCTGTTCCCAATCCAGTTTACGGAATACTTCTTCAAGGCCAGCCGAGAAAAGAATAGGCGATATTGCGTCACCCGGCCGTACACCTCGTTCTACATTAATTTCCACTTTAAGATTATCAAGGTGAATTGTGGCTATAGCTCCATCATATATCGATCCTAATAGGTTTACTTCATACGATAATCCATTATCGCATGCTTTGCGATGGAGTCAAATGCTTTTTCGTAGTCGATAAAAGCCAAGCCCAGTGGCATGGTGTATTCGTTGTGCCTTTCTATGGCCTGCTGTACAACCTGGATGTGATCCATTCTACTGAATGCACTTCTGAATCCTGCTTGTTCTCTTGGTTGTGTGTGTTTAATATTCTTTTAGAAATTATCTTAGTGAAAATTTTGTACATTACTGATAGGAGGCTTAATGGACGGTAGTTCTTTAAATCTTACTGTGCTCCTTTTTTATGTAAAAGTATCACTTCTGCATTTTTCGATAAGTCAGGTACTTTTTGTTCTTTGAGGCATTTTGAGTATAATTTTGCCAGTGTTTTATGTAACGTCCAACTACCAGCTTTTAACATTTCGACAGTTACACTGTTCTTTCCTGGAGCCTTGCCGTTTTTCATCGATTCTATAACATTTGTTACTTCCTCCACTAGGATATCTAGCATTTGTTCTTCTGTGGGTACTGTTGTCTGTGAGTGGTTCTGATCTTCATATAATTGGGAATCAAATGTTCTGATTACCTCTGACCCCTGTCATAACACTTGGGTACGTGTTTTGCATACTGTGCCATCCTCACGATTTAAGGCATATATTTGCGTTCTTTTGTTTCTTATCTTCTGTTTAGCCTTGTTAATTCATTAGTTTTCTTCCAGGGTTTTTTGCGCTAGCTGCATGTTGAATCGGCACGTGTCCTCTCTGATACGTTTTCTTATAGTTTTGCAGAGCTTAGTGTACTCGACCCTGCCAAAAGGACTACCTGCACTTCTCATTGCCCGCCGTTTCTTCATTAAATCAATGGTCTCACTGGACATTTTTGTTTGTTTGGGACATTTTTCTTCTGGTGCTATTGAAGCAGCCGTTTGAAGCACATTGTTGGCGATTTCTTCATATTGAACTGATATTTCCACCTCCTCCGGATCTTGTAACACAGCAAACAGATTTGACAAAACAATCTCAAAATCGTTTCCTCTCTCCAGCAGTTTCCCAGAATCCACTCTGCCCTTGTTTGACCTTACCATTCTTTCGCGTTCTCTTCGACAGTTAATCCTAATTTTTGCTCGTACCATTCGGTGGTCACTTCCAACATTAAAATGGTTAAGGACAGTACAATTGGTAAATATTGTTTTATCGTTGGTCACGATGTAATCAATTTCACTCGTGAGTCCAGATGGACTTTTCCATGTCAATTTCTTGCTGATATTTTTCTTATAGACCGAATTCATAATATATAGTTCTTGTCCTTCAGCAAAATCAACCAAGTTTTGAGTTTGAGTGAAGAGTTTGTTTAACTCTTCTCTCTTTCTTCGTGTTTCACAGAGCCCAATAATATCATAGTCCGTATATTTAACGTTGCATTCTCAAAAATCCAATGCCAGCCGGATCTAACCCGGTGAATCTTAGTACCCTCTGCTTTGGGGCAGGTTTTCCCGCTGCCATAGGTAGTTGCTTCTTGGCCTCCGAGAAATGAGGGCCGTGTTTGAGGTTGGACTGTCAGATTGAAATACCATTTAACAAATACCATTGAAATACCAATGCGGGTTGGCAGATTTTGGATCATGTTAGTCTGAGGCCTCTGCCTTGACCTGTCCGCCAGGGGTGAGCCTCCTAGGAGCATAGACTCCAGACGGCAAAGCTCAAAACTTCATTGCCCTACTCAAACCCCTTTACCACGTCAAGGTCTGACAAAGAAGTATATATATATATATATATATATATATATATATATATATATATATATATATATATATATATATATATATATGCCCACAAGGTAGCGTGTCATTAAAATGGTCAGTTAATCTGGTCTGGCCCCGATCGTCTCTCCGAACTGCTATCCTTGCGTTCGTCTAGAGCTCGGCTGATGACGGCTGAAAGGCTAGAAACCGGTCCCGAGAGACACGTGACGTCGCATGGTTGACAGTTCGGCGAAGGCGATCCGTGGCATCACGTGGAGAAAGGGTGAAAGATTTCTATATATATATATATATATATATATATATATATATATATATATATATATATATATATATATATATATATATAAATCATTCCGGGTGTCGATCCGTTCATTCTGTGAAGGGCCACGACGTTTCGCTAAAATCCCATTTGGCATTTTCAAGTGTTGTCCGCTTCGACTGAAGTCAGTTGGATTGAAGAGTCCACGAGTCCAAATGTAGATTTCTTTATTTTTCAAAATAATCTCCTTTTAGCTCTATAGACTTTTCCAAGCGTTTCACCACCTTTTTTAAGCCGTCTAAAAAGTAATATTTCTAAAGGTCCTCAAAATAGGCATCTGTTTGAACGATTACCTCCTCGTTCCATGTGAACCGCGGTCCGCTGAGCTATTTTTTTAAGTTCGGAAATAAAAAAAAGTCACTGGAGGCCAAATCCAGTGAATATGGTGGCTGAAAGTGAACAGATGTACACCCGTGCATTGTCTTGATGGAAGAGGATCTTTTTCAAATAAAGACGATTTTTCTTGATTTCTTCGCTCAACCGGTGCAATAACGATGCACAATATTCTCTAGTTATCGTTTTTCCAAGTAATCGGTGTACATGATTCCGCATTCATCCAAAAAAACTGTGGCCATAACCTTGCCGGTCGATTTCACCGTCTTCTCCGTCTTCGGAGCCCGTTCGCCTTAAAAAATCCACTGTTTTGATTGTTCCTTTGTCTCTGGAGTGTAGTAGTGTATCCAAGTTTTGTTCACAGTTATGTATCGATGCAGGAACTCATCGGAATTGCGACGAAAAATAGTCAAAACAGCTTCAGAGTCGACCCATCTTGCCAAAATGTTTTCAGACCCAATTTTCCGTGCAAAATAAAAAACACTGTATCTTGCGATAAGCCTGTGGCCTCACCTAATTCGTACGCTTTGATTCGTCGAACATTTAAAGCCATGTTGTGAATTTTGTCAATCATTTTGGGAGTAGTCCCTTCTACTGGACGTCCCGAACGATGTTCATCTTTTGTCGATGTACGGCCACGTTTAAACTCATTTACCTAATTATAAACAGTTGCAAACATAGGAGCAGTCGTGCCATAAACTTCAATCGACAATAAAAATGAAACCAACTGATGAATATAACTGAGACTTTGACAGCTATCTGGTGAGTAATGATGCTGACAAAAACAAACCATTTCCGGTACTACGAGCGTCATCTCTTGGGTTTTCTAAGGATTTATTGAATGACCCTCGAATTGTGGACAATAAAGTTAAGCTTTATCCACACTTAAGTATCAATATGTTTAATAAGAATATAGGTTATGTTATGTTAAATTACATTATTATCAATAGATGGTAATGTTTTTAAAATGTGAAAAAACTACATTATTTATGGGTTCACCTATAATAATGAATATATCCATCCGCGTATTAGGGAGGTTGACGTCGCGTCGCCAGAAACAAAGTTGAATGAGCGAAGAAAAAAAAATGAACGCATCCAAGCCTGTTTTACTCTTACTCTCGATGACTTAATTTCGAAACGAAGAAGTTGCCGGAACGACAAAAGTAAAACTCGGGAAGTTTAATGCCTGGAGCAATTTCAAAGTCAAACACCTCATAATAATATGTTTCGGATCCGGCGATGAAAGCTTCGAAGAAAGTCAACACATAAAAATAAATTCAAAGCTGCGAGAGCGTAGCGAAACTGGGGCTGAACAAAATAATATCGAGAAGTTTTAGTTCGCCAACTTTCCGTTCGAGTTTTCATTCAGGAGTTTCTGTTCCCGTACTCCGTCTGACCCCGAGATTCGCCTCCTTTCGGGCCAGTTAGTTTTAGTTTATTTTTTCGTTCCTGTTTTGGGTTTGGTTTTGTTTCTTACGTTCTCTAGATTGTGGAAAGTTTTTGTTTTCAAATTTGTTACTTAACATCCGTCTCGATAAATTGGGCAATTTATTCGATCGGTCTCGGATGCTATACTCCCCATCAGGTGAGATTGAGTCCACTTTCTAAAACAAATGCATTGAAGGATGTAAGTCGAGTTAGAGCTAGACATTCTTCTAGTCATACGGTGTGTAAACCGAATAAATTTCCTAAAATTAACGAACGATTCTTACATAGATTTATTCGATTAGGTCACAGGGAAGGTGGAACTGGTCATTATTTTAATAGTGTCGAAACCGATTAAAAAAAAATAACCAGAATAAATAGCAACAAAGCAACAATCTAACTAATCTCCTTGGGGAAATCAAAGAGATAGTCTGGTGGGGTATTTAAAAAAAATCCCTGATAGAACCCGATAATCCGTACCTCCGGCGAAGAATAGAAAAAAGAATGAAGGAGGATAATAGGTAGGAAACCGACAAGGGAACATTGTAAAATGAACAAGATAGGGGACGACTTCGGTTCACGAAATGTGATTAAGTGAAGTGACCGTGCCCAATCATTAGTCTGTTTAACTTAACCTGCCAGGATTTTGAAAGACAATAAGTTATAGAAAAGAAGACATTATTTTTGATTGGCCTTAATTTATTATCACTCTCCAGAGGATCCCATAGTAGTTAGAATTAGATTACGAATTTTAGCTTTGGTACTGGGGAAACTATCGTTACAAAAACGAATTGAAGTAATTTTGATTCCATCTATTGCTGATTCTTTAGCCAAACGATCAACAGTCTCTTTGCCATGAATTCCCACATGGCTCGGGATCCAGAAGGAAAGGATGGAGTAGGATTTAGACGAAAGGAATATAGAAGGTTAAGAATCTTGGTGTTCAGTGAATGTGAGGAGATACGAGGCTTGCTATTTATATATCCGGAATAATAAATAAAAATAAATATTTATCATTGAAATGGTTTTATCGTTTCAAGATATGATCAATACAATTTTGCATGTTTGAATCAATTTTCATAGCACCGATTGTGGTATCAGTGGTATATACATATAGAGTGATAATATAAATTACCACTGTATTTATTATCACTAGATTTATCTAGTCACAAAAAAAGACAGTGATTCTAGTGATAGTGACAATATTAAATCAAGTAATAATAAAAATTCCCGTAAGGGAAGGTCAAGAAAAAGTTCCTCTAAATCAAGTGTTAAGTGATAATCAAAATTCTGGTGATAACCCTTCAGATGAAAGAAATTCCAAGAAATCAAACAGTGACAAAAATATAAAGGAAAGCGTCATTCATCAAGCTCCTATGATGATTGTGGAAGGTCCAAGAAAAAGAAGGATATCAGTAACTACAAAGGAAAACATAAATTAAAAAGTGATAAGCATAAACACGATTCCTCTAGTGGTGATAAAAAAAAACACTCTACATCTAAAGAGAGTAGTGATGGTTCAAAATAATATGATTAAATCATATTCATAATTTAAAATTTGTTGAAACTAGGATTAGTATTAAGAGTACTAAATCATAGAAAAACGAACACCAAAACGAAAAATATGATAAGGACTATTAAATATTTGATAAAAATCATTGATTAAAATCAAACTTAGCTTAAAACCTCGAAAATTTATCTAAAAGTGATTGCTAATACCAAAGTTCGACCCTACGAAAATAAAACCAACCCTAACAGAAGAGCTTGATAAACAACCAGCACAGAACTGGCAAGAATTGAAACAAAAAATTATTAAAACAGCCTTAAAGTTGGCCCCTTTACACAAACGTAGAAAACATCCGTGGTGGGATGAAGTTTGCGAGCAAGCAGTATTAAGCCGAAGTAAAGCATTCAAAGATTGGAACAGTCAAAAAACAGAAATAAATCTTTTTGGAAGTAAAAAAGAAACATCGAAGCTAATTAGACAAACTAAAAGAAAATATGAAAACAACGAACTTAATGAAATAGAAAAAGATTTCCAAAAAAATAACACCCGAAACTTTTACAAAACATTTAAAACTAAATTAACAGGCTATCAACTCCAAAGTTTTTGCTTCCAAAAGGAAAATGGACAATTAGCTCTAAATAACCAAGACAATTGCAAAAAACTTGCGAAATATTTTGAACAACTACTAAACTGTCCTGAGCCCTTAAACAAATTACCAACACTAAACCCTAAACAAACAAACCCTGATTCATTACCACCGAATGAAGATGAAATAATTAGGCAAATCGAACGACTTAAAAATAACAAAGCTTCTGGTGAAGATGGAATCACTGCTGAACTTTTGAAGTCCGATGGTCTAGGTACAATCAAGGAAATAACCAAAATTCTAGAAGAAGTTTGGCGAACCGAAAGAATTCCGGAAGATTGGAAATATGCTCTAATCCATCCACTACACAAGAAAGGAGATAGAACAGATGTAAACAACTACAGAGGGATATCTCTTCTCCCAGTTTGTTACAAGATTCTATCTCAATGTCTACTAGACAGAGCACAGGAACAGTTACAGCCTAAAATTAGTGAATATCAAGCAGGTTTTCGACCGGGCAGATCCTGAATCTAAAGTTGATCCTAAGACATCAAAAACTATACAATAAAAATCTCGTCTGTACATTTGTGGATTTCAAAAAAGCATATGTTTCTATTGACCACGAATCTTTATTCCAAATCTTGAAAGAACAAGGACTAGATCTGAAAACGCTGGCAATTATTAAAGCAACATTAACTAACACAAGTTCAAAAGTTAAATTCATGGGTGACATCTCAGAGCCCTTCGAAATTAAAACTGGAGTAAGACAAGGGGATGGACCCTCGCCATTCTTATTTAACTGTGTTCTAGAAAAAGTAATATGGGAGTGGCGTGAAAAAAAGTCGGCCCTGAATATTGACCAGACCATTAAACTGGGGAGAACGAACATCAAAATTGATTGTCTGGCGTTTGCTGATGATCTAGCAATTTTGGCTCAAGATATATTAACGTCACAAAAACAGATTAAAACCCTAAAAGAAATAGCAGAAAAGATTATTTAATTTGATAAAAAAGATGATTTAATTTGAAACAAAATCATCTCCTGATGATGCTAACATGGTTAGCGAAACGTGCGTCGAGCAGGTCAAAACAAGTGATTTGGTGTTTAATGGTAAATCTCTTCAAGTTTAAAACGATTAATCATGTGTTTTGTAATTTGGCGTAGATTGTTTAAAACCTGTTATAATATAGCAAACATTATATTTAAAAACAGCTCACATTATTGATATATATTCTAAGGAAACTTAGATTTTCAAAAGTTATTTTCCTTACACCCTGAATGTTCCTCATTGTTATCTCTGCAATAACCGGAATACCTGATTATCAGAAGGTGTCAGATCGGGCGAATATGGAGAATAAGAGAATATAAAAACATCCCAGTTACGACTAAACGACAAGCTGTCGATAAGAAAGAAGCACGTTTAAATTTTCGTAAAATAGCATGCCTGTTGAGATTTCGTTTATTCTACAAAATTTGAAGTAAAAAATCACCAACATTTTTTTTTTACAATTACATTACTTGGTTGTATCCCGTAAACCTGGTTGTATATACGTAAAGCGCACGAACTTTTAAAATAAAAGTCATCTAATTTTTTTATCACAGTAGTATTACATTTCCTGATAAATAAATAATAAAAAATTAATGAAAAAAAGTATTTAATAATCTAGTCATAATTATTTGAAGAAGTTAATTTTAAAAATATTTTCCGATAGTTAGATGTGTTGAATATTGTAGTGAACAGCGCGGAACGGACCGAGCCGTCGATGCAAAAATAAATCGGAACCAAGTTTGGCCAGTTTCGCAGCAGCCGCGACCTTCTCAAGGGTTTCGAGTTCCCCTCGGTCTCGACGGAGGCCGGCGTGTCGCTGCTCCGGCTGGTCCGGGCCACCCGGCCACCTCCTCTCCCCGCTCGCCCCCGCGCACACCCAGACGATCCCACGTTTCCCGCCAGGGCGGCAATAAGAAACTTTAACCAATTTAATACATATTAAAAAAAAGTTAAAATTATGAAAATTATCTGAAAAGAAATCAGATGTACTATTACAGTCGAGCAATAAGGTGACTGTTTAAATAAAATTCATAAAACTGTTGATGTTTCCTTCGTGTAGAAGAATATTTTGGGAGATCTGCAAGAAATGAGAGAAATTTGAAATGTTTTAATTAGAAGAACATTTGAGGCTTTTAATTCTTTGCTTGATAAAGTTTGTCCATTTTAAAGAAGTGCGAGCGAATTTATGGAAAAAAAGAGTTTCCTCGAAACCTAAGACTTGAAATTCGGTGACATCCAAAAACACCAAAAGTACTGCTCCCACACGTAAAAGGAATCGCCGATAGAAAAGGCAAACTACTAAGAAAACATAAGATCAGAACAGTCTACAAGCCGCTCAAAACTGTCGCAAATATCCTAAAAAAACCCAAGGACAAAGTTAGACTAGAACATCAAGAGGTATATAGCTTATCTGGTTCCGACTGCAACGGACATAGGACAAACAAACAGACGAATCTCGACCAGAATACAAGAACATAAAAACAACTTAAAGAACAAACAAACCACTTCCTCTCTATTCCAGCACCATCTACAAACAGGACATAAAATCAGTTTTGAAGGAGCCAAAGAAATAGCGAATATTGAAAACTACAAGGTCCAAACAATCAGAGAAACCCTTGAAATAGAAGAAAGGGGTGAGCTAAATACGCGAAACGACGCTCGCAACATTTCAAAAGTATGGAAATCCCTTCTGAAAAAAGAAGAAATGCGGCTCTAATCTTTTACAACACAAATATTTAAACGATTCACGTCATATTAAAAAACAGAAGATTAATTGTTTTATTAAATTAACTGTTCACGTCCACGATCCCATTACTGGTGAAAGAAGCTTCGTCGGTTGATAAAATTTTGAACAAAAAATTTGGATTCCTTTGATTTTGGTAATCATTGACAATATTTTTGTCTGTGTGATATTGCTGCATCGATTTTAGCTGATATATGACGTGATCCTGCAAACCATGACGTGTACGCTGCAAACCATGGACATTATTTACTGATGAATCCCTGTTAGGTGACCGTCGTGACTAAAGGACTGCGTAAATAATTTTATTAGAAGTTAAACTTACTTTTCGCCGTTCACATATTAATTTATTTTTTAAAGTTGAACGTGATTAGTCAAGTATTCTAGTAAAAAAGTTTTAGGTTTAGTTTTCTAGTTTTATTAAATTAACTGTTCACGTTCACGATCCCATTACTGGTGAAAGAAGCTTCGTCGGTTGATAAAATTTTGAACAAAAAATTTGGATTCCTTTGATTTTGGTAATCATTGACAATATTTTTGTCTGTGTGATATTGCTGCATCGATTTTAGCTGACATATGACGTGATCCTGCAAACCATGACGTGTACACTGCAAACCATGGACATTATTTACCAACGAATCCCTGTTAAGTAACCGTCGTGACTAAAGGACTGCGTAAATAATTGTATTAGAAGTTAAACTTACTTTTCGCCGTTCACATATTTATTTATTTTTTAAAGTTGAACGTGACTAGTCAGGTATTCTAGTAAAAAAAAGAATAATAGATACCAAGTATACCAAAAAGTAAAACAAACTCTTTTGCTCCAATTTCTGCGCAAATAGCTCGGCCCTTTGAGGAAGCATAATTTGCAAATAGTGTTTGTTAAAACTCCCCAGTCAACTAGTAAAATACTTTTTAAAGATAAAGATAAAACATTACAAAATAAAAAATCTGGAGTTTATAAGTTGCATAGAATGCAGTAACTGCTATGTGGGACAAACGGGCCGAAATTTTCAGACCAAATCCTGCATACATATTAAAGAAACAACACTCTAATTTTGGGGCACCATTTCATAGATACCGGACATATATTTCTCGAGATTACAAATTTAAAAATTTTACATAAAGCGCCAAAAAGCAATAAATTAAACATTTTAGAAGCTATTGAAATTTATAAATATAATAAAGATCCGTCTAGACAGATATTAAACGAATTCCCCACTATTTATAAAATTGTAAAAAATTAACCCCAATAAAAGTGTAAAATTACGTGCATAGAATAAATAGCTGTGATGCCTTAATTTTAAAATAGTGTTTGATGATGTAACATTGTTTACGAAACTATAGTCACGCAAAGTTAAAAATCAATCGAAATATTGAATAGTAAAAATGTAGGAGAACTGACAACGTGATAAGAGGCTAGAATGGATAACACTGGGGAACAATTTGAAAAATAATTCCTGTTGAGTTCGATATTTAAGCTGTTTTATACGTAAATTAACATGCTAATTCCAAAACTTTATTTAGTTTTTTTCTATCACGTCAAGTTTTTTCTCTACAGTTGTTGCGCATCCGACTAAGCTTGGCGAATCACAGACTATCAGAGAATCACTTTAGGCAGTACTTCAGAAATAATGACGGATTTGTATATTGCCAGACGTAGAAGGTTTAATGAAAGAATTGGCCATTTCTAACTATAACGCAACTGAATGGCTATTGTTTATAGCTAGCTCAAAGCGTAGCTTGAAGTGTGTTCTCCTACATAATGGAAATTTATACGGTTCAGTCCCAATAGGTCATTCAGTTTTTTTGCGCGAAGAATATGGCGACATAAAGAAAGTTATTGACTTGTTGCAATATAACATGCACCAATGGATCATCTGTGTTGACCTTAAAATGGTCTGTTTCCTTCTTGGCCAGCAACACGGGTATACTAAGTATCCCTGTTTTTTGTGCATGTGGGACAGCAGAGTTTGTGAGAAGCATTGGATGCAATCGAACTGGCCGCCAAGATCTGACTAAGACCTGGTGATCCAAACATTTTAAATCAGTCACTTGTCGACAGAAAAATCATTGTATTTCCGCATTTGGATATAAAACTAGGTCCCATGAAGCAATTTGTTAAGGCTTTGTCAATTGAAGGAGACTACTTTAAGTATATCATTTCGGCATTCCCTAGCCTGTCATATGAAAAGATAAAGGCTGGTGTGTTTGATGGTCCACAGATTCAGCAATTCGTTAAAGATGAAAATTTCACTGAAACAATGACTGAACTTGAAAGGAATGCTTAGTTGGCTTTTAAAAATATTGTTAAAGATTTTTTGGAAATGCACGAGCCCTGAATTACATCGAAATTGTTCAACAACTCTTGGAGAGCTTTAAAAAGCTTGGTGGCAACATGAGCATCAAACTGCATTTCTTACATAGTCATCTTACTAACTTCCCAGAAAATCTTGGTGCTGTTAGTGATGAACAGGGCGAGCGATTCCACCAAGATCTAAAGGTTATGGAAGCGCGGTATCAAGGTAGATGGGATGTCAGTATGATGGCTGACTACTGTTGGAGCATCAAGCGAGAATGTCCACAAACTGAACACTCTCCAGGAAAAGCTATAAGAAGAAATTTTTACCATACTATCTTTTATTTATTTTTTGTATAAACACAATTTAACTTTTAATAATATGTTAACCTCTGTATGAATAAAATATTCTAATCTATTTGGTCAGATCTCACCTTATTTCCTTTCGAATGTACACTTTTAAGGTAAAATGACGGGTATGCTGTAGCTTAAGAACTTGACGTGATAGAGAAAAACTGTGATTATTTTTGAATTCAGAGATGAAAAATTAGTCAAAACCAAGTCACATATCCCAGTCAACAATATTGCTGTTCCCCAGTGTAATTGGAATCTGGCATCGCCTTATAAGGTATGATATATTACATAAATTTTGTTTTGAGTGATGTATTATTGGGGTTTTTTAATACGTGAATCCGGTCCTGTAGTCGCCGATATTCGATTGAACCGCGGCGGTCGGCGAGATGCACCGATGCAGCAGCAGCAAGAGCGATCGAGGTTCGCCGAATTTTACGGATCCGACGATCGCGTGTGCCTGAAACGCTCGAAAAAACCCACGAGACGAGGCCCCGGCTTAATGCACTGGTCGCTAACAACGATCAAAAAACAATATCCATCGCATTTGTTCGAAATGATTTGCTTAAAATTCTGAATTCAGGCATTTTCATTATAAACTATTTAATAACAACCCTATGATAATAACAAGCTTGTGATAATAACAAACAAGACGATATTTATTGATATAATCGTCTTTAAGGCCATTTTTAAGTGCGGCGTTAATAATTCTTAATTTTTTTAAAAGATGGCGCCTGGGACATGGTTCGGTTTATAGTCTAATCTCTTTTGTCAATTTGTTGCTACGACCATATATACCGTGTGTCCCAGCCAAATGGAATAAATTCGTTAATAAATAAATGGGGGCGTGTTCGAAAAAACGCTCGAACACGTCGATTGGTATTTTTAGATGCGCATTTTTTTCAACAATTTTTTTTTATACAGGGTGTGTCATGTAACAGTGGCCAATACCAACTTTCTTATTTTAAATACAACATCCTGTATATTATTTATTTTTTGGATTCTTCAGGAAATTCTAGACATATTTCATGTAAAATATCCTAGACTTATCTTCAACTGTTTCGGAAATATTAAGTAATTCTTCGAACATTATCAGCAAATATAAAAAATCAGGTTTTCAAAGGTAGGTATTTGTTGTATGAAACGTCAAAAAAATGAACGTGCCTTTTAAATTAGTTTTCTTTGACGTGTGTGATTCATTTGATTTAAACATGGTGTATTTATCAGAGAGTCATAAAATAACTATCTTAATGATGATAGATTATGGAGATAGAACACGAACTCAAGCCGAAGTTATTCGTCTCTTTAGGGAAAAATATCCTGACTTACCACCCATATCCCAAGGTACAGTAAGTAAAGTTGAAAAACAATTTAGAGAACTGGGACACGTGAGACAAATTAAGAAGGAATCAGTGTCGTTGACCGATAACAAAAAATTGGATGTAATGCTTGCATTCCAAGACAATCCGCATACCTCAACTCGACAAGTTGCCTTGGAAAACAATGTTGGTCGCTCTTCGGTTGCCAAAATATTGAAAGAGAATAAAATGCATCCGTATAAGCTACAGCCTACTCAAGAGCTTAGTGAAGACGACTTCGACAGGAGAATGGAGTTTTGCGAACAAATGATGCACAGAATAGACAACAACCTTCTGAGAGTGGAAAACGTTTTATTTTCTGATGAATCTACTTTTACTCTTCATGGGCATGTCAATCGCCAGAACTGTCGTTATTGGTCGAGAGAAAATCCTCACTGGATGCGGGAAATTCACACACAAAGACCTGAAAAGATTAATGTCTGGGCAGGTATTATAAGAGATCAAATAACTGGCCCAATATTTTTCCATCAAAATTTAAATGGAGTAAATTACTTAGACTTTCTCCAAAATCAGCTCATTCCAAATCTTATAAATTTGTACCCTAATAGAAGAAATTGCTAGCCGACACAATTTGGTTCCCACAAGATGGAGCACCCCCCCCCCCCCCCCCCCATTATCAAGTTAATGTGCGGCAGTACCTCGATAATGTGTTTCCAAATCGATGGATTGGGAGGAGAGGGCCACTAGAATGGCCACCAAGGTCCCCGGACCTCACTCCGTTGGATTTTTTTTATGGGGATATCTCAAAAGCGTCGTATACAAAACTAAGCCACAAGATCTGAATGATTTAAGAGGACGCATTACCGACAGCATTAGGTCAATTACGCCACAAACATTAAATAATGTCAGGAATCAGTTTTATTTGAGGTTGGGGTGTTGCCAGGACATCCAGGGTTCACAATTCGAGCATTTGTTACATTAAATGTTTTAAATAAAAAAATTATACAAAACCTAAATAGTCTTAAAATTTCCACAATTTTGTTTACAGTGTTAAAAAAAAGTGTAGTTGCCCATTTTTTCCAACGAAAACCTTTTATACAGGGTGTGTCATGTAACAGAGGCCAATACCATCTTTCTATTGTGTGTTGTAGCGAATTTCTGTAATCAAATAATTTTCAAAAAAAAAAATCAGTTAATTTTTGCAATAAATCTGAAAACACTTAATATTTCCGAAACAGTTGAAGATAAGTCTAGGATATTTTGCATGAAATATGTCTAGAATTTCCTGAAGAATCCAAAAATTAAATAATATACAGGGTGTTCTATTTAAAATAAGAAAGTTGGTATAGGTCACTATTACATGACACACCCTGTATAAAAAATTTTTGTTGAAAAAAATGCGCATCTAAAAATACCAATCGACGTGTTCGAGCGTTTTTTCGAACACGCCCCCATTTATTTATTAACAAATTTATTCCATTTGGCTGGGATACACGGTATAATACCACTATATTGCTAATAACTGTAAGTGGAGGTGTCACGGAGTAAGTGAGACATCAAACGTCTACTTCTATTTCTTTTTCTACTACTACTGTGCGCAAATGTCGCAATAAATAAACGTGACACAAAAGCATAAAAATATTGAAACTGACGCACGTCTATAAACATACTCAATTTTCGGACATGCGCATAAAACTCAAAGTAATAATGAGAGAAACAGACGTATATATGTCTGCACCGTAATGATTTCGCCGATCTCCAGACCTTGCTAGCAATATAGTAATATTATATATATATGGCTACGGCAGTACCTTTCAAAACGGTTTTCGTGCGGTCGAAAACATATCGAATTTCCAGCCAAATAAAGACCATTTGTGGCACGTACTTCTTTTCTTAACACTTACCGTGTAAATGTCTCAACGCCAGATGCTTGTGGGCGTTAGTTTAGACCAAAGGTCTCCAATCTACGGCCCGGGGGCCAAATCCGGCCCGCCAGTGTTATCAATCCGGCCCGCGACAGCTAAGGGTTTATTGTTGTTATTATTGTTGTGATAAGTTGGATAAATAAACACAGAATGATAATAACTCGATTTCATTTACTTGCTGGGTAAAACATAATAACTAACAAACAATTGAAATTAATCTCATCAAATTAAAAATTAGTGAATATCCTGCGGTTTCACCCTAGATGGTTATGTTGGGGTAAAGAGTATCGTATATGTTTGTACATCGATGTTTGGAGTATATATATATATATATATATATATATATATATATATATATATATATATATATATATATATATACACTTGTAAAAAATACTAACGAGATCTACGTAATTGATTGATGATTTTCCACTGAAAATAGTTTATAGTTGTGGACCAATTTTGTTAACTTTGATCTGTAAACATTCTTTGTGTACTTCATTTTTGTATGTTTTTTGTATATTTTTGTGTGTAGAACGTTTTTTCACACAAGTAAGTAGTACTAAAAACAGAAAACACGAGCCCACGAGCAAATTTATGCAAATTATTAAATTCACCCAGTGGAAGACTTTTATAAAATTCCAACAAAGATGTGTTTCGACATTTGTACTTAACTATATCACTGCACTGTAAATCAATAATTTAAATTTGAAGTCCCGGGGCTGGAGTTTCAACGTCAATACCAAAAGGATTTTGAAAAATTTTAATTTCAATCGCAATAACATCAAAGTGTGAGAAACGAATGTCAAAATTTATGTTCAAAACACTCAGAGCTTCGATTGCAAAATCGACAGGAAACTTAGTCTCAGTAGTGTGGCTGAATATTTCACATGTTTTAAAATGTGTCAAACATTTTTTGGGATTCAAACAGTATTATTAACTGCCGGAACGATTTGATATTAGTGTATAAATCAGGGAGATGCTCGTTTTCAGTTTGCAATCTCCAATTCAGTTCGTTCATATGTTTTATCAAATCGACATAGAATGCTAACTTACACAGCCATTCGCTATTTTGTAATTCGGTAATTTCCGCAATTATGCCAGCGTATGATATGGTAAGTCATTTTCTCCAATCTCTTCAATAAACTCTCAGTGATTCAGACAATGACTGGTTTTAGAACGTCAGACATATCCAAACAAGGACTGTTGTTTCCGCACAAGGACTGTTGATGAATGATATTGCTAGAACTTCAATGAGGTTTTACAAATTATTGTTAACATTGTCAACCCAAAAAAGTACTTCTTTTGACTAAAACAAAAATTTGGCAAAGCCCAGGACAAAAAAGGTAACAGTTTCAAGTATCTAAAAGAAATATTGCCTCAATTAAGTGATGCAAACTAAAAGAAGGTATATTTATTGGACCTCAAATAAGGAAGCTTCTGGGTCAGGGGTCGCCAACCTGTCGATGGCGAGTTATCGGTAGCTCGCGTGGACAATTTCGGTAGCTCACGGCTATACACAATTCTCAGACGTCGAACTCATAATCTTTATAAATAGAAATATTTTCGGACGAATACGATTTGTTTATTGAAATATGTACAAGTTTAGATAGCTCTCTCTATTTGAATATTATTAAAGACTGCTTGACATTGAAAAGACTGACGACCCCTGTTCTAGGTGATATCCGTTGTCAAGAAAAATTAAATGAAAAGGAATTAGTAGCTTGTAAGTGTAATGAAAGAATTTCTGAGTAACAAGAAAGATAAAAACTATAAAAGCCCCATAGATGAACTCTTGAAAGCCTATGAACTACTAAGGTGTCGCATGTCCTTAAACATGGTTTTTTTACACTCCCATTTGGATCAGGGACATTGGAACTCATCCATGATGGGTGACTACTGTTGGTTTTTAAAAATAGATGATGCTGCAGAACACAGGAGGAAAAAATAAAATAAGTAAGTAATACAGTAATGTATTTGTACACATTTAACAGGTTTTAAATAATTATATTAAATAAATATATTGTAAAAATATGTGGTCTGTTTTTTTACCTACCACCGACCACCTGTCAAAAAACTATACACGTTAGAGTAATTAGCTTATCATTTCCGGATTTAGGACTACACATTAATTCATACACATCTATTTTCATCAATGTTACCTTAAAAAAGTGTTAAATTTGTTGACCTTTGTATTTTTTTTTGCGAACGAGTTTGACACATTGCATTTTTTTGCAAAGTGCCTGCCGGGAGATCCAAGAGGACAGTCCGACGGCTTTACATCGTTGTTCATTCAGTATTAACCACGGGGCACGTGTGACAGTTTGCCACTGACGCGAATAACTTTACTCTAACCCACAAACATAAACATCCAACCGCAAAATAACAGGATTCGAACCTGCTCCCGGCCACCCTCGATATCATCGGATCTGCCGCTCTGGACCTCTCGGCAGCACCTGTGTAGTTGTTAGGGGTTTTAGAAAAGATAGAGTGTACTATTTTGGAGAAAAGGATATTGCCTGGTGACTAGGGCCGGTTCTACAATGCAAGAATATACCAGGTATAAATTATACTTGGAATAAAATTTGAAAAGCCCGTTCTGTAGAATCGATGTTTCCAAGCGTATACCCCCAGTAAGGGCCGGTTCTACAATACAAGTATATACCAAGTATAAAAAGGCGAACAGTTATACTCGGAATAGATTATACCAGGTATTATTCTCAGGATATCTGATGTTGGCCTGTTGCCTACAACTCCTTTAGTTATACCTAAAATAAGGCTGTAGTAGTTCTAATACGTCAAAATAGTAGGTGGGATTGGGGCATCGTTGACAGTTGAAGGTGTGGGAAATTATAAGTTTGTTCTAGCAAAGGTTTCAAACGGTTTGAAACCAGTTTGATGGGTTAATTAACTGCGCATGTTCGTCCCTAAACTTGGTTGCAAACGGATTGAGATTTTTTTTCTGCTAGAACGCTTATTTTGATTGACATTTCTCTACGTCGTTGAATTGCGTTTGTTTATATTTTCATTTGAAAATAGTAGAGGAAAAAAAAATTATCATAAAAATGATACTGTGGGGGCATTAAAATCGTCCACACTGGCCTACCATATTGATTATTTTCCTTTAAATTTATTTTTTTATTATTTGGAAGTATTTTATGTTTATAGTGTACTTATATTTTAAATTTTATTTTATTATTTCGAAATGAATTTATGAAGATCTAAGACTGCTATATGTATATATTCCGAACTAGTTTTATGGAGGCCTGTAGCCAACAATCTGTAACCAAACAATCCAAAGTCAAAACAAATCAACGAACATTTCCAGCTATTGCGCTTGTCACAAACTAAATTGAACGGTTTGAAACTAGTTTGCAAACTGGATATTGGTTGTTGCTAGAACATCTTACTGGTAGTCGGAATTCCGGTTTTAATTTGCTAGAACGCGTAGATTCGTTTGCGCAAACTCCGAACCAATCGTTGAAACCGTTTGAAACCTTTGCTAGAACAAACCTTATAGCATTTTATAATTTATTATTTTTTGATTTGTCCGTTACTTTGTGATAGTTCATTTTTTAAATCGAATAAAACAATTTTATATTTTGTATATATATCACTTTTATTTTTAAATTTGCGTGACTATAGTTTCGTAAAACGTTTTACAGTACAACGCCAAAAAGCAAAAAATTAAACAATTTAGAAACAATTGAAATTTGTAAATATAATAAAGAACCGTCTAGACGTTTATTAAATGATCAGATAGATCTCTGGAATTCCTTACTGTTTAAAATATTGTAAAAAAAATAACCCCAATAAAAGTGTATAATTAGGTACATAGGAAAAACAGCTGTAATACCTTAGTTTTAAAGTAGTGTTTGAAAATGTAACATCGTTGTACGAAACTATACTCACACAATTTAAAAAAAGTGATAGATGACAAAGTATAAAATTGTTTTATTCGATTTATAAAAATATTGTTTCATCTTATTAAAATGGAGAAAAGGCGGTGCAATAATTTCACGATTGACGAAATTGTTCTGTTAGTCGATTTGGTTGAAGTAAATAAATTGTCGGTACGTATAAAGTTGTTTTACGTACTAACAGTACCGTTGATCCTCGCATTATTCTATTCCAGAGTGCAAGAAAACAGACACCCTTTCCAATAATATCAAATATATAGAATGGACACTGATTGAAGAAAGGTTCATTGTAGTTTGTGGTACAGGAAGAACTGCCAAAATGTTGCGTAGGAAATGGGATCTGTTAAAAAAATCAATAAAGAAGGATTATGCGGAACATAAACAATATATGTACAAAACAGGTGGGGGCCCAATGAGAGAAAAAAAGTTAGATGGTGTTGGAATTAGGGTGCTGGCTTTGATTGGTGTTGGGGCAAGGGCATTGTATTATTCTGATGTTGGTATGATGTTTTTATTAATTCAGTTTTTTGTCTTGTGTATATTTTTATAATAAATACAGATTTGCCAGTTGTAAAAGACTTTTCAGGCCCCATCACTGAGGCTTATGTAGAAGAAAATATAAGGCAGTTGGAGATACTACAAATGAATCTTCTAGTGCAAATATAGAATTTGTATGTATACTCAAATTAAATTTACCGTTTTTATAGATAAATGTTTATTTGTTCTAAGCGAACAAAATAGCTGCATAGCTAAACAGGCATAAGGAGAAAAAATTGCATCTAAAATACAAAGTAGTTGTAGTAGAGGGTTTGATCATGAGTTGATCCAGGCCACCGTGCAACAACATCCATTATACGTAGGCGTGCATCACATATTGTTTGAACATTCCATGAAAAATACTCCTTCCTGTTACTGTACCCTTCTGCTTCATTTCCACCTTGTGAAATGATACAGACATGAGTGCAGTCGATAGTATCGATAACATGAGGAAACATTGCTATAGCATAGAACTCTTCCTTTAGCTTATGACGATCTGCATCTGTTTCTAGAAATTTGATGTATCTTCCACGTAATGATGCAATCGCTAAAGTTACCTTGGTAACAATCGTACTACCAGATGTTTTGCTTACTCCTGCCAAATCTCCAGCTGCAAGTAACATACTACCCGTAGCATAAAAACGCAATCTCAAAAACAATTTTGTTGCAGGTTTTATCGCACGATTACGATCTGTTAAAGATTTAATTTCATCTTCAATAAAACTGAGAAACATTGCACAATTTCGTTTTTGTAAGCGAAAATATTTATAAAACTCCAAATCGTCAAACTTCACGAAATAATCGGGCCTAAAAAATGCATTTTATCTTAAAAATCGTATAACTATATAATATATTTATGTTTTTTCATACCGATGTTTAAATGCTTTTGGCCGTCGAATTTAAACTACGCCTTCAAAATCACTTTCATCAGAATCAAAAATGTTTATATTTATAGGATTCATATCAATTATTTATTCCAGTGTTATAATTAAAAATGCATAAATTGGTTGAACTATGTTCGTAGTTTAATCTAAAAATAATGTCAACCCATTTTAAGAAGAAAATAACAAAACAAAAGACTTGGTGGTGCCCAAATACGTGTTTGGGCTGAAATTCGCCCATGTATGTACATGGGTGAATTTCAAATTGACCATGTTGCCATTTCGTACCCAATTATAAAGAGATTTTGAATGTTCAAGTCAGGAAAGGAGCAAATATAAACTACGGATCACTATTTGACTAGAATCAAACTTAGCTTAAAACCTCGAAAACTTATTCAAAAGAGGCTGCTAATACCAAACTTTGACCCAACGAAAATATAACCAGCCCTAACAGAAGAGCTTGATAAACAACCAGCACAGAACTGGCAAGAATTGAAACAAAAAATTATTAAAGCAGCCTTAAAGTTGGTCCCTTTACAAAAACGTAAAAAACATCCGTGGTGGGATGAAATTTGCGAGCAAGCAGTATTAAGCCGAAGTAAAGCATTCAAAGATTGGAACAGTCAAAAAACAGCAATAAACTATAACATCTTTTTGGAAGTAAGAAAAGAAACATCGAAGCTAATTAGACAAACTAAAAGAAAATATGAAAACAATCAACTTAATGAAATAGAAAAAGATTTCCAAAAAAATAACACCCGAAACTTTTACAAAACATTTAAAACTAAATTAACAGGCTATCAACCGCAGAGCCTATGCTTTCAAAAGCAAAACGGACAACTAGCTCTAAATAACCAAGACAATTGCAAAGAACTTGCGAAATATTTTGAACAAATACTAAACTGTCCTGGGCCCTTAAACAAATTACCAACACTAAACCCTAAACAAACAAACCCAGATTCATTACCACCGAATGAAGATGAAATAATTGGGCAAATCAAGCGGCTTAAAAATGACAAAGCTTCTGGTAAAGATGGAATCACTGCTAAACTTTTGAAATCCGCTGATCCAGGTACAATCAAGGAAATAACCAAAATTCTATAAGAAGTTTAGCGAACCGAACGGATTCCGGAAGATTGGAAAGATGCTCTAATCCATCCATTACATAAGAAAGGAGATAGAACGGATGTAAACAACTATAGAGGGATATCTCTTCTCCCAGTTTGTTACAAGGTTCTATCTCAATGTCTACTAGACAGAGCACAGGGACAGTTAGAACCTAACATTGGTGAATATCAAGCAGGTTTTCGACCGGGCAGATCCTGCCTTGAACAGATCCTGAATCTAAAGTTGATTCTAAGACATCAAAAGCTGTACAATAAAAATCTCGTCTGTTCATTTGTGGATTTCAAAAAAGCATATGATTCTATTGACCGCGAATCTTTATTCCGAATCTTGAAAGAACAAGAACTAGATTTGAAAATGCTGGCAGTTATTAAAGCAACGTTAACCAACACCAGGTCAAAAGTTAAATTCATGGGTGACATCTCAGAGCCCTTCGATATTAAAACTGGAGTGAGACAAGGGGATGGACTCTCGCCACTTAATTAACTGTGTTCTAGAAAAAGTAATACAGAAGTGGCGTGAAAAAAAGTTGGCCCTGAATATTGACCAGCCCATTAAACTGGGGAGAACCAACATCAAAATTGATTATCTGGCATTTGCTGATGATCTAGCAATTTTAGCTCAAGATGTATTAACGGCACAGAAACAGATTGAAATCCTAAAAGAAACAGCAGAAAAGGTAGGACACCAAATTTCCTTTGAAAAGACACAATACATGACCTGCAACAGACTAAGAACACCATTTCTAAAAACAAAATATGGTAACATCAGACGAGTCTCTCAATTCAAATATTTGGGTGAAATAATCATGGAAAATGGGTTGGAAAAAGCGGCCAATAAGGGTAGATGTTAAAAAATAGAAACGGCATTGAGACTCACATAAAATATTTACAACAAAAATGCCTATCTAAAAACACAAAACTGAGACTTTACAACACAGTTATTAAGCCAGAATGTCTATATGCTGCAGAAACGCTCATTTTGAATAGAAAGAGGGACATCGAAAACATTGAAAAGAAGGAAAGAAAAATCATAAGAAAAATCCTAGGCCCCAAACAAATAAATAGCACAACATACCGACTTCGAGAAAACCAAGAAATCAAGCAATACACAGATATACATAGCGATATGAGAAAAAGAAGACTTAAGTTTTACGGACACATAAAACGGATGAATCCGAGTAGGTTAACTAGACAAATAGTCGAATTTTATGAAAATAGGAGTAGAGCTAAAGTAGAAATAATTAAATGGATTGCTGCAATTAAAGAAGACCTAAGATCAGCAAATATTACACAAAGTGAAATTCAGGATAGAGGCTGTTTCAGACACAAGGTTAACGTTTGGAAGGTTGGCCAGAGAGAAAAATGTAGAAAGACTGGAACAACTTGGTCTGATGAAAGGAAAAAAGCTCATAGCGAAAGAATGAAATTAGTATGGGTGCAAAGGAAGGCTAAGAACAACAAACGCCTCTAATAGTACTTCGCGTGGTCCACCAGGGTCTATACGTGAATAATAATAATAAAAATGCATAAAACTATCGAATATAAAGAAAGGACAGGTTAAGTTTATTAATACTGACAACTGAAGCTGGCCAATAGAAAGCAAGAATAACTATATTCGGAGTATATCCGCCCAAATTCAAGGATATAACTTATATCTGTCGATTTCTACCGAGATTAGCTTTGTTCGGCGATTGTAGCAAGGGCTTTTCGAACTTTATTCCAAGTATAGCTAATACCAGGTATATACTTGCATTGTAGAACCGGCCCTAAGCTTATATCTGGTATATTCACAAGGCATAGTAGAACCGGCCCAATATCACTGTAAACTCTAACCCGATTTAGCTTCCTGTTACATTATTTTCTTTTTTCAAACTAACAGTCATAATGTAAGGGGCTCGTTATAAGGTTATATTCAAGATTGAAACGGGCGTGGATCAACATACAACAAGATGTTAAAATAGTAGCGGAAAAAAGCAATTTAAAATATCTACTTCGTATTTTCAGGGTTGATGTACCACAGCAGGACTTCCTTTTATATAAATGGATGTATTTGTAAAAATGTCAACACGTTAGGTGTATTTTTGTACAATCTATGAATTTTACAATTGAAACAACCACTAATTAATAAAACGTTTTTGAGTTGTAAATTATTCAATTATTTTCAAAACAAATAACGTAAAACAATCAATATTAATTAAGATTAATTAATGATTAGAAGTAAGGAAGTAGAATATGTACTCTACATTATGATTTATTATTAGGTTAGACTAAAGTATTGAGTATTTGCAATGGCATTTATGGACAGTATAATAAAGTATCTCATTGTTTTTAACCGTTTATTTAAGATCAATGTGCCACTGATGATAATTTTATATTTCTTCCAAAAAGAAAACAAATGCAAAAAATACATTTTTTAGGATTCTTTCAGATATATTAGGGCGTTCTATCTGTTGGAGAAAATATATACTCGGCTGATTGAAAAGTTCGCGGAGTGGAATTGATTAAACACGTTTATAGTTGAAAACATTATTTTGTTCTTCCGTATATTCTCCCTTAAGTTCAATACATTTTTTCCAGAGGTTCCAAAATGCTTGCCACGTAGGAGTTTTTTTGGGAAAAGATGAAAGTCAGAGGGAGCCAGAGCTGGTGAATATGGTAGATATCAATCAGTTCCTTCAATTTGGCCATGAAAAATAATTTTTTTCTTTGTTAAATCAAGTCTTGTCTCACGAATTTTTACATCTAATTCATCTAAAAGCTTTGAGTAATACTGTCCTGTTATTGTCTTACATGCTCCTTTTTGGTCAACACTGTTTCGGAGTTTTAGTTTTAGTCAATAAATGTGGTGGTTAACAAAAATGATATAAGGGTGTTGAAAGTGAAACTAAATTTTTAAAAAATTGAGATAACTTAAAAACGGTTGAAGATATCAAGTTTAAAATCGGGGTAGTTGGGTTTTCACAGGTGACAAATCCGAATTTGGTACTAGTTTGAGCCTAGTTCCCAGAGGGCGCTTGCTACCTTGTGATGAATTAACTCGTTCATATTTTTTTAACCTACAAAGCCGGGAATATTTTGACTTCAAAATAGAGAAGAGTCATAATTTCCACGTAAAAAAGGTACCCTTGGTTAATATCGATATCTCACGCTGTTTGCGAGATATTCGTGTTCGAATATTCCATTGCACTTGTCGATGGCTGAAAAATATGCATATCACAAAGTGTGTCTCCATTATTTCACCAATAAATATTTTATTATTTATATAAATATTTTAATATTTTATAATTTTTCCAAGCAAAATTTTATTTGCTTGGACAAATTCACAATATCATTTTCGCAGTAAAAGGAGCTTAGTCGCCAGGAAGAATTTTTTTTATAGATTTGCTGAGCTAGGAATTTGATTTCTCAAATCCAGTTGTTCAATTGTGGTGAAAATTAACGACAGGAACTTAATTTTTTGTACAGGTGTGAGTCTGTAAACCACACGTTACCTTCTAGCGTTCGTATTTATAATAAAACATTATGATTATTTTCGAGATATTGTTGGAGTATTGAAGCTCAGATACCTTTACATTTTATTTAACAAAAATATAGCCACGATTCAATGTTTTTCCGCGAAACAGAGAAATTGTTCCATTTTCTAAAAAAAAATATTGAAAAAAATATCAAATAACTGTCCTGTTGGAACATTAAGCAGTGTTCGGAGAGTTTCCCCACATATGGTGGAAAGTCTTCGTTCATCGAAATTAGGTCCAGGGCCTCATCTATGGGGATACTTGGATATAGTGAGACAATGTCCAGACTTGCCAGTATGTCTGTATCCTCTAGTTGGAAATCTTTAATCATCCTTATCAAATGTTCTGAGTTTTGAACATACGATTCGGCAAGTTTGACGCTTGGTTGCATGATACTTGCTAGATATTTTTCCAAATTTTGTGTTGGAGAACCAAAGGCACTTATTATGGACCTTAATGGTATTTCTGGTTTATGTATTTTGGGTAGACCGTAAAGTTTAGGACATCTGCTTGATTTTTCCTTTTGACTTATTCTTCGTTTAATGTCTGGTTCGAGTTTCCATGCTTTGATTTTGCTTTTGGTCGTTTTTTTCTAAATAAGTTGTTGGATCTCTGTTTACTGGTTTATACGTCCTTTCCAGTAAAATATTCGTCATCTTTGCCATATAGTCCTCGGTGTTTATTATGACCGTTACGTTTCCTTTGTCCGCCGTTAATATAGTGACATCCTCGTTTCTTTTTAAACTTTCGAGCTCTCTGATTTCAGTCTTATTAACGTTTGGTTTTGGTGTTTTGTCGGATCGTAGTATTCGCGCTATATCTTGTCTGATTATTTCCGCTTTTTCATCTGACTTGTCGTCTAGGGTCGATTCGACGTTCGAAATTATTTCTTTTATTGGTATATATTTTGGGGCAATGGTAAAATTAATATATATATATATATATATATATATATATATATATATATATATATATATATATATATATATATATATATACATATATGCCTTAAGGAGTGAGGATAGTACAGTATGCAGGGCGCGTACGCAAATATTAGAGGTTGCCAGAAAATTTTATTTCCAGTTATATAGTAGCAGAACCAATCAAAGACAACAATATCCACGGAAGAACAAATGCCAGATATCTTAGTGGAGCAAGTAACAAATGCTATAGAATCGATGGAAAACGGCAAGGCTCCAGGAAAGGACAGTGTAATTGTCGAAATGCTAAAAGCTGGTGGTCGGACGTTACATCAAACACTGGCAAAATTATACTCAAAATGCCTCAAAGAACAAAAAGTACCTGACTTATGGAAAAATGCAGAAGTGATCCTTCAGAGGAACAGAGGAAGATTTAAAGAACTACCGTCCAATAAGCCTCCTATCAGTAATGTACAAAGTTTTCATTAAGATAATTTTTAAAAGAATATTAAAAAAAAACTGAATGACGCACAACTAAGAGAACAAGCAGGATTCAGAAGACACAGCGAATACACCATGCCACTGTGCTTGGCTTTTATCGAGTACGAAAAAGCATTTGATTCCATCTCAAAGCATGCAATAATGGATGCACTGCTTAGCCAAGGGGTAGATAAAGCATATGTAAACCTATTAGGATCGATATATAATGGAGCTACTGCCACAATTCACCTTGATGATCTTGAAGTAAGAATTGATGTAGAACGAGGTGTACAGCAGGGTGACGCAATATCACCTATTCTTTTCTCGGCTGGCCGTGAAGAAGTATTCCGTAAACTGGATTGGGAACAGGATGGTGTAAAGATCAATGGTGAAAACTTAAACCATCTTAGATTTGCAGATGATATCGTTCTCCTTTCACAAGACCCAGAGGAGCTGCAAAGGCCTATAAAACAACTGTAAAGGACTGGCGAACCATTTGGCTTAAAAATAAACCTGAAAACGAGTCAGGTTATGTTCAATAACTTCGCTCAGTAAGGAAGAATTTCAGTTTTAGGCAGGGATTTGGAGATTGTAGACAGTTTTTTATATCTTGGGCAGAGGATTTCAATGGAGGGGAATACCGCCCGGGAGGTGGAACGGCGTGTTAAATGTGGCTGGCAGGCATTTGACAGGCATTTGGCAGGCTTAACATTGTATTTAAGAGCAGACTCCCACTTTGCCTAAAAAGAAAAGTCTTCGATCAGTGCGTTCTACCCGTTATGACATACACTCACACCGCAATCAATTCAAAAACTTCGGGTAGCACAGAGGGGAATGGAAAGATGTATGCTTGGCATTACAAAACGAGACAGAAAGTCCTGCGCATGGATCAGGGAACAAACGAAAGTCTGTGACATCATTGGAATAGTGAAGCAATTGAAATGGAGATGGGCAGGCCATATAGCGAGGCGATGGGACGACAGATGGACCAAGACAATCCTGGAGTGGATACAGCTTGATCGCAAACGTCCACGAAAAAGACCGAAAGCACGATGGATTGATGACATCGTTAAGTATATTGGACCCGAGTGGCAGAGGAAAGCCCAGGACCGTGAAACTTGGAAGCATGCTGAAGAGGCCTTGCCTTCATTCTTCAGTGGATCGATACAGGCTGATGATGATGATATATATATATATATATATATATATATATATATATATATATATATATATATATATATATATATATATATATATATATATATATATATATATATATATACTTAAATATCTGGGAGGGAGTAAGTTTAGAAGAGACAGGAAAACAAGAAACCGAACTAAACGAGAGAATTGATAGTGATAAGACTTTACTACACGACCAACAAAAAAATGTAAATAAGAAAGAAATTACCGAAACAAAAATATAGGTTTGTAACATTGCTCAAATTTTAAAATAAGTCTACTTTCTGACATCAGCTCCTTCTTAAGATCCTTCAGGTTACATTTTACATACTTATATGCCACAAGAACTGTATATTAATTTAACACGTGTACTCACTCTGGGTTAGATATTTTAATCTTTAGCGATATTCCAAATACCAGCCCTCAACTTCTACATATTTGTGCATGCAGATTCTAATGGAAAGTTTAATTATCCACTTTAATGAGCGATATATTTTCAGGTAAATTACGGAATTAATGTCCTAAAGATATAAAAGGACTTTTTCGCATTAACTTTACTTTTACAACGTTTAGTTTAATGTAATATAAATTCATTTATACCATAACCAGTAGTGACTTAATAGGTTCGCATCGAGATTCAATAAACAATTTTTTTCAATATTTTTGTTAACATCTTCCTACCACTCTCTTCCATGGCGAGGTCTTTGTTTTAATGTTATTAAGAGCTTCCCGAACAAACGAGTTCCTTTGTTATGTGCTATTTTACGAGGTAAGTAATATAAATAATCATTAAAACAGATTCGGAAAATTTTTTGGCAATATTAGTCATTTCATTTTTATCCAAAGTTAAAAGTATAAACTAAGGAAATCAGAAATAAAAGTTTCAGACCTTCACGTAAAGTTTCGCTTTGGTTGCTCGCTCACAAGAGTTGCCACATTGCGGTTTATGAATTTTCTCTGGCCTCCAGATCTGGTTTCTGGCGATTATTTTATATTCCTTAGATCAAATAAACTAATTATTCGTATACATTTACTATACGTACAACAGGAACATCTCATTAGACCTGAACAAAACTATCGAAAACATGTTTTTCGAAAAACATTGCACCTCGTCGTCTTCAATACATTATTGATTGATTTGTCCGTTACTTTGTGATAGTTCATTTTTTAAAAAGGAATGAAACCATTTTTTATTTTGTTATCTATCACTTTTATTTTTAAACAAAATCTGTGTGGCTATAGTTTTGTAAAACGACTTCACATTCTCAAACACTACTTTAAAATTTGTTAGATAACAAAGTAAAAAATTGTTTTATTCCTTTTCAATACATTAATCTTTATGCAAACAATATAGATTTATACTAAAAGCCATCGTCGCCATTATATGAAGTCGCAAGTACTATCACCATTGGCGACGTGCGACGACGCCGACAGACGCCCTGTTCAGTGCCCTCGACGCCTAAAAATAGGCGTCGCGTGCGTCTCGATGCCGACACGCATTCTTGCAGTTTCTCGTTCGCAGCTTTTCGCATAAATAACACGAACGACCAACTGCATCGACACAAGAAAATGACTCACTCCGCAAACATCAGCATCGGTAAATATTTCTTTGTCTTTTCAACTAAAAGGTTCATTTTCTCATTGTTTTGTTGTCGTTTCGATCCAATGACAAGTATCGTATGCAGGTCGAGTAATGCCTCGAAAGGAACGAATTAGAAGGAAAACATTTCGAAAAGCAGATCGTATAGATGGAGAAAAAAAATGGAGCGAATTAACCAGGAATAACACATCGGTCAATTAGACCTTGGTATGATAAATAACACTTTTTTTGCAAATTTCGGCTTTATTTATAATAATAAGTTAATAATAACACTAAACTAGAAACATTTGCACTGTTTTCAGGAAGACTCACAACTGGAAGGCGCCTGGACCACATGGATTGTATAACTTTTGGATTAAAAGCTTTACAGCCGCTTATCATTTACTTCCAAATTCATTTAAAGAAGTTTTATTACATCCAGACACTTTCTCCAACTTCTTAATGCAGGACAATACATACCTACTGTAAAAAAGGGACATTAGCAAACCCAATAACTACAGACCAATCACATGTCTGTCAGTATTGTATAAACTGTGCGCAGCCCTATTCAATGAAAAAATCTACCAACAATGTGGTAAAAAACAACATTTTTGAAGAAGAACAGAAATTATATATAAGAGCAAGTATGGGGTGCAAGGAAAAGTTGACGATCGATGCTGTAGTTCTTGAGCAAGCGCGAAAAAGAAACCGCAACTTAAATATCTGTTACATAGACTACAAGAAAGCATTCGATAGTGTCCCCCATGATTGGTTGGTTGAAGTTCTGAATTTCTATAAAATTAGCCCCCAGATTATTAATTCATTAAAGTGCCTGATGGGGAAGTGGAAAACAAATCTTTTTATAAATCAACAATGCATTGCTACTATAAATATCGAGAAAGGATTTTTTCAGGGGAATTCTTTCTATCCAGTTTGGTTCTGTCTAGCCTTAAGCCCTTTGTCCACACTACTGAACAACAGCAACACTGGATATATATTTAACATGATGAATCCAAGAAAGCTCTCTCATCTACTCTTTATGGACGACCTTAAATTATATGGAAAAACTAGAGAAAAATTAAACTTCTCGATAAAAATGGTTGAAACATTTAGTAGGGATATCAGAATGTCATTCGGACTGGACAAATGTTTTACCATTAGCATACAGAAGGGAAAGGTACAGAATCAACATTCAACATTTTGTAACATACAACAACTGGCACCAGAAGAATCATACAAATATTTAGGAATACCTCAAAAGCAAAAACTGGATCACAATAAATTAAAGAAGGACTTTTCAACTCTATACCAAAAGAGACTTACAACGCTTTTAAACACCAAACTGAGTAGTGAAAACCTCATTAGAGCGATCAATGGTTGGGCAGTGCCAACTCTGACATATTCTTTTGGCATTGTTAAATGGTCAGAAACTGACCTTGACGAATTTGATAGGTTGACACGCCGAACATTAACAAAGTTCCGATGCCTGCATCCAAACTCATCTACGAAAAGGCTATACATCCCAAGAAAGTTGAGGGATAGAGGCCTTGTGAAGGTAAAAAACCTCTGTCTCAATCAAGAAAATAGAACGACAAAACACTTCCTTGATTCAAACAGTACGTTAATGAAATTGGTTGCAAATGAGGATCGGGGTTTCACCCCACTGAACCTAAATAAACAAAATCGTATTGATAGCAGAACAACACTTACGGATTGCGATCGAGAATGGAAAAGACAAAAATTGCATGGAAGGGTTTCCTAAGTCACTCGAAGATGACACCATTGATGAACAATTGTCACTAAAGTGGCTGACCGATGGGCTTTTGTACCCAGAAACAGAAGGTTTGGCGATATCTATTGAAGATAGGGTAACAAGAACAAATAATATGAAAGGCATATACTGCACTGGGACGTAGTAGATAAGTGCAGCAAGTGCGGTACTCTCGGAGAAACAATTGAGCACCTTATTGGTGGTTGCCTGGCCCTTGCTCTTAATGCTTATTTAGAACGGCATAAACAGCTGACAAAAATCATACATCAGCAAATTGCATTAAAATACTCGCTATTAGAAACCGTACCTCCATTTTATAAGTACTCGCCTTCGCCTGTACTTGAATTATCCGGTACCATTCTTTACTGGGATAGACCAATCATTACTGATCGAACGGTTGATTATAACAGGCCAGGTATTGTTATAATCAACAAAAAGAAGAAAAGAACTTTTATAATTGACATCGCAGTGCCGCTCTCTCACAACATTAGAAAAACCGAGATGGAAAATTCTACAAAGAATGAAAATCTGGCATACGACTTGAAGAACCAGTGGAAATTGAGTAAGGTAGATGTAGTGCCCTTCTCGAGAGCCTGGGTATCTCGAAATCGATTGCATAGTGGGACAACGTGCCGTGTTCTTGCAGACGTGTCATATTGTTCGTAAAATACTACGTTAGGGTGAGAGGAGCTGAATTGCTTTTTCATCTAGGGAATAGGAATATCGACCAGCATGAGCTGAGATTTTACAGTAACGATGAGCAGAATACTCTAACTACAAGAAGAAGAATAATTTTATTTAGATCTCCAATAATATAATTATAAAAATTATAATACAATATAAATCCATTATTATCCAGATCCAGTTCCACAGTTCCAGTTTTTTTTTAATTCAAACATATAAAAAATAACCGGGTATATAAATTGTGTTTATAATTTTTACAATTTATTGATCAATATAGTACCAATAGTTGAGTAAACAATAATAGTAACAGAGACAAAAAAATAAATAAAAAAAAACACCATCACAAACAGAAAAAAAAGAAACCAAACAATCCATTACTCCCTTTCTAGCTCTTTATACTCTTTAATTTTTGATGCTGGATGATACATTATCCAATGTTTATTTTATAGTGATATTTAAACGAGACCGGTGATAATTTATTTAACTTGCGCGACACACTGTTATAAAGTTTATAAATATTATACCTAAACGATCTCCCCCAAATCTAAGATTCAAATTATGGACATCGGTTTGGTATGTTAATAATTTGTTACACATTATTTTATGAAATAGAATGACCGTGTGGACTCTTCGTCTTTTTACTATAGATATCCAGTTAGCTTCTTTTAATTTGTGTGTTATCGGAGAGAACTTTTTGATATCATGTACGGATCATACACTGCATCAGCGTAGTTAAAACATAAAAGGACCATACATTCCGTCAACTTGATTTTTCATATAGTAGGCAAAAAGTGTCGATGTGGATGAAACCTGAAATCTTTGTCAAAAATTAAGCCTAATTTTTAGTTATGTCAACTCTTTTTAGAATATTATTAGCTGTCGATAATACAAAATTATTTAAAACTGTATCTGTAATTCTGAAAAAGAGACAGGACTTGGCTATAATAATTTCAAGTTGGTGTTTATGTCAACATTCACACAGTCCTTTTAAATCATTATTAACAGACTTCATAGTCTTATCAATGTCACTGGAGTAAAAAGAGTATAAAAGTTGGATATCATCAGCGTACAATTGTATAGAACAGTTATTGATCCAATCAGACATCCTGCATGTGCACATATTAAATAGAAGCGGATAGAAACTTGTGGTATAAACCCTTGTTGTATACCATTAATAATCTCTTTGCTACGTGATTTCCCTTTATGGGTAACAACATATTGTTTCGATTCTTTAAGTAACGATGTAATAATTTAATTGATTGCTCAGAAAAGCCCAGATGAAGAAAGACCCTGATTTATTTTATCGAAAGCTTTTGTTTAATCTAATGCCCTAAAAATGCCCTAAAAATGTTGTCTGTTATATTTAATAATTAAGTCGTACAACTAAATCTTTTACGAAATCCGGATTGATTATTTGGTAGTTAGTTGTATTGATCTAAGTACAGTACTCCTAATTTGATAATTCATTATCTTTTCCAAGATCTTATAAAGTCAAAATACGGTGGATGAGAAAGCAATTCATGCAATTTAGCCATCGTTGCCAAGGAGCACAGAGCCCTAATTTAATCTCGAAACACTTGCTGGTGGACAACCAATACGACAAGCTGGTTATGATTTACACTGATAATTCACACATGATTTTTATGGAAAATAGTGTTGACGATACGCATAAAATGAAATTTATTTATTTTAAGTAATCAATTAACAGGTGCTTTTAAAAAGTTTTTGTTGCTCAGGGGACATAGAAGATAATGAAAATCTTATACGTTGTTTTATTATGACAGATCTAGGAGAAATGTAAGTAATATTTTTGGTGACAAACAATACATCTTTATATAATTCAGCATAAAATAATAAAACTTCCTAATTTTAAATAAAGTTTACATGGTTAGGAGGGCTCAATATTAATTTACTTCAAGAGTAGGCAAGTCTTATGTATCACGTTTTATCAAACAGTTAACTTTAGTATAATATTTAAAAGATTGTCTTCAAAAAATAAAGTCGGTGAAACTTTTTACTCATCCCGATTAAGATAATTAGGTTTAACTCGGCGGCAAAAAGAATCCCATTACTCGGAATCGTAAATAAAGTCATTCTATTTTACGCCGATACGTCAACTAAAGCGACCGTAATTATCCAGAGGCATTTAAAGCTAACAACAACGACGACGCCCATCTTTTACACAATTTTTTCAAATCAACTACCTGCCTAGCGCTGGCGTCGTTAAATTTCGCGCAACAAAGACATCGCTCCGTCCGTTCTGTTAACAAGTTTTCGCGACGCAGATGATAAATATCATCAAATTGATGAGAATGCGTGTACTTTGCGAGGAAAAAACCTTAATGCATGAGTCAACTGACAAGAGGTTTACGTGGGGGCGACAACTGATCACCTGACGGTCGTCCAACGTCGACCCGGTTTCTCTGGGAGTTTGTTTATCCTAACTCTTTTAATTATTGAATTTTTAAATCCCTAAAATAATATTTTAATGACATATTTTAGAATTATATATATACAGGGTGTTAGGTAAACATGCGGTAAAAATTAAAGGGGTTATTCATTGACTTATTCTAAGAATATTTTGTTGTATGATGATTTTTGAAAAAACCTTTTGGATTTTATTATCAAAAAGTACAAGTTGCTCAATCTACAATAAATGTTCGAAATGACTTCCTCCAGCCTTGATACAAGCATTCAATCTTCTCGTCATTGACTGCCGAACTCTTTCAAACACACCAAAGTCGTTTCTAATTAAGTTACACCCAGCAATTATCCGATTTCGCAAATCATCCAAATTCTTCAATGGAGTAGCGTAAACTAATGATTTCAGATATCCCCAGAAGAAATAATCCAGGGGGTTTAAGTCCGGGGATCGAGCAGGCCAGTAAGTCTTTGTGATAGAAATACCGGTCCAATTAGATAGTCACCTGCTATTCCAACCCAAACATTCAGCGAAAACTGATGTTGAAAACTATCATCGCATACCTCATGCGGATTTTCATCTGCCCACACATGGTTATTATGAAAATTCCTTATTGCGTTTCTTGCGAAAGTGGCTTCATCGGTGAAAAGAATTTGTGTCAGGAATAGAGGGATGCAAAGTAAAGTTTACAATATCCATTGACATAATGCAATACGTGGAGGAAAATCGACAGGTAGTAGTGCCTGAACCGGTTGAATGTGGTATGGATACAACAAATTGCCCTTAAAATTTTCCAAACTGTCCAGTGACTCACATTCAAAGTATTTGCAATTTTTTGCGTAGAACTACCAGGCTCTTCCGCTATCATGTCCAGCACATTCTGTTCCAATTGTACCGTTCTTACAGTCAGTGATCTTTCTGACCCTTCAGTTCGTTTCAATGTCCCTGTTTCACGAAGACGTCGATGAATGTTTTCGAAGATTTTTCGGTCAGGGACATTACGGACTGGAAATCGTTCACTGTACAATCGCCTAGCTTGTAATGCATTGCCATCAGCAAGTCCATACATGAAGTGCATGTCAGTCATCTCGGCGTTTGTATATATCATGACAGAGGACTTCACTTATTATTTAAGACACATCAACCAACCAAACGTCACTCAATCTATGTAAACAAATGCGACCGATGAAATCCACTTACTAGATAAAACAGCCGTTCCAAGTGATCGAGATCGAAAAAAATTGTACTTCATAAACTCATTGACGTACACCCTACTTTTATTTACATTAATGATTTCAACAAATATCGAATATGGTTGTCGCAAATTTTGTTCGCCCTGTATCTTCGAAACAAAGGGGTTTTTCAAAAATCATCATAGGACAAAATATTCTTAGAAAAGGACAAGGAATAACCCCTTGCATTTTTGCCGCATGCTAACACCCTATATAAATATATATATTCTTGAAGCTACAGCGGCAGTCCACCTTGACAATCTTGAGGTTGGAATAAATGTAGAGTGTATGGCTGGGTGACGCAATATCGCCTCTTCTTTTTTCAGCCTGCCTGGAAGAAGTGTTCCGTAAATTATCCGCCAATTATTTTATTTGAAGTACCTGTAAGCTTTGTTTTAATATTTTATAATTTTAAATACATTTTAAAATATGTATTTTGAATATATTAGAACTATTACAGTGAACTTACAATTGCAAGTGAACGATATTACCATTTCAAAAATATTGAACCAAAACCTTAGTTATAATTGGAAAAAAATGAACATGGTAGGAACCTTAAAAGTCCAATGCTGTTCCAGAACAACAATTACTAACAAAAATAATTAATATTAATGAATAAAAGTGATTAACAAATTCCAGAGTAAACTCAGTTAGTTTTAAGCTGTCTTGAAGTACCTGAACAAACGACACTGCAAAAAAGGTTTAAATTACCATCGAGATGGATTAGTTGGATTTCCTTTTAACTGATTTATTTGGAATTTATCTGCAAAAGAAAAGGAAAAGAAAAATTACATTATTAAGCTGTTATATTTACTAGCACCACGCAAAAGTATTTTTTTTTCTGTATTTACCACCTTGTCTTCAAAAGTTGATGAATTATCCATATCACCTGGGAGTTTCTTCTTTAAATTCTTTAGTTGATTAATTGAAAGTAGAAAGAAATGTTTATTTATTAAGGAAATAATTTTAACTACACCTTATGTCAATTCTTCTATTGGAACCTTTGGTGTGAAACACTAAACTTGAAGAGATTTACCACTAAACACCAAAACACTTATTTGAACCGCTCGACGCACGTTTCGCTAACCATGTTAGCATCATCAGGAGATGATTTAATCTAATTCTAAAACTAAACTATGTTCTATTTATATGAAAACCATACCTAACCAAGCGTGTAAAAATCATGAACCGTGAAGTGTACTAACCCTTATATTAATAATTGAAAAAGTTGACTGAAAGGAATCGGTCTTTTATCTCGGTTCATGATTTTCTTACATTTTTCTATTTGAATGCTTTCATATGCATCCAAAGCCCTATTATTATTAACACTTTTAATTAGTCTTAAATTACTAATATCTATACTGTGGTCATGTTCGATTGCATGTTGGGCAACACAAGAATTTTCATTTCTCCCATATCTAATGTGAGCAATATGTTCTTTATATCTTGTCAATATGGATCTTTTTGTTTGCCCAATATACCTTCGATCACAGTCTTGACAACTAATTTCGTAAATCCCCGACTTTTCATGCTGCTCTACTTTATCCTTTGGATTACCCAGAACTTCTCTTAATTTATTATATGGTTTGTACACAACCTTAATGTCCACTTTTTTCAAAATTTTGTCTAGTCCTCTTATCAACTGGGCATCAAAAATGAAAAATGATGGACATCTGGGCATCAAAATGAATTTCTTTGTGTTTTGATCCTTTTAAAAAGTCGAAGATTCTTTCAATAATTTTCTGAACTTATGTTTTCTAATTAGTCAGCAGAAATAATAAAAATAGGTTAGATTTTGATATTTTCAGAAAAACCACCACCACTTCGAGATACATTCCTAACGATTCAAATCATAGCTTCCAAAATAAGATGGCTAGTTTAAATTTTATGGTAAATAGATTAATTAATTTTCCTTTAAATAAAGATAATTATAACAAAGAATTAAAATTAATTAGGGAGGTATCTGAAGTGAATGGTTATAATAAGAATATTGTAGATAAACTAATTGGTTTTAATTCATGATTTTTACACGCTTGGTTAGGTATGGTTTTCATATAAATAGAACATAGCTTAGTTTTAGAATTAGATTAAATCATCTCCTGATGATGCTAACATGGTTAGCGAAACGTGCGTCGAGCAGTTCAAAAAAGTGTTTTGGTGTTTAGTGGTAAATCTCTTCAAGTTTAGTACACCTTATGTAACAGTAGATATTTGACAGATGTATTTTTTGTCGTCTTGACACCCGAGAAACTAAATGGTTGCAATTTACTACTATGATCAAAAAGCAACGTGCCTTTTGTTTAATATAAACAGGTATGACTGTCCTCATAACATATGTTGGTATCATCTTGCTTGCTGAATTAATAATTTAATTATAACGTATTTTGAAATTGTTAAAAATAATTTCGGTGATTTTTTAAAATGGAAAAATGCATCGATTTATTTTCCATTAACTATACTCTAAAATATCGTATCTCAACTTGTTTAGTGTCGCGATCCACTAAATAGCAAAAAAGTTAAGTAAAAAACGGTGTGACCCTTTCACTACAGTATGTTAATATGACATTTATCAAAGTTTTACATCATCGGCGACGATTCGTCGTTTTTATAGTATAGTGATTTATGAAGAATAGTTTTTATTTCTGAATGGCTTATAAACTCCTACGATAGTGTTCGCACCTTTACGAATCGCGAAAAAAACTAATCAATTATATGAAATACCGCACACAGTTACAAATACCGAACTACAAGACTTGTGTAACCCCCTGTTCTTATATTACTTATATTACCAGTTCGACCTGTACCTTGCATTTGCACGAACTTGTAAAATGACCCTCCCGCGTACCTTACGCCACCCGCCCCCGCATGTGAGACGAATCCGGATCATTCGTCCAGAGCGCGATTAGGCGGGTTCGTACAAGCCGGGCACTTTGGTAATATTAACAAAGGAACGAGACGAAAAGTTTTATTGTTAATTACGTTTTTACGAAAACAAGTACTACGATTTCTTTTCTCATACAGAGTTAAATACTACGATTTCTTTTCTCATACAGAGTTAAATACTACGATTTCTTCTCTCACTCAGTGTAAAATAAATTAATAACATTAAATAAAATGGACAAATTTGTGACAAAACGAAATGGATCGTCTACATCTGAAGCAAAAGTAAAGAAAAAGACAAGATTGTACAATAAAACATATTTGAAATATGGATTCATTGCTTTGGATGACCGGCATCTGGAAACAAAATACCCGTGTTTACAAAACAAACCATTAGAATTTTTCAAGTGTAAATCACTAGTCTTGAAAAATCAACAAATCAAGCCGTAATAAGGCCGCAGAAAATCGCACACGATTGTAGAAAAGCTCATTTCATCTGCTGCCATTACTCCGGTCAATATGATGATAATTCCGGAAGAAGCAAGAAACTATACACTTTCAAATGACAGAATGATGTTCACGATCAAATAATTGAAAAGGTTAAATTAAGTGAATTTTTGCTATTCAATTCGAGGAGTCAACAGACATGTCCAACTAGGCGCAATTTTTGTCCGATACGAATGTGAGGGATTAAAGATAATATGCTATTTTTAAATCAATCCCTGGTCGTGTAACTGGCGAAGAACTCGCGAGTGAAGTGGGTTCGTGTAGAGCGATATTAAAAACAAAGAAAAGTCACCCTCGATCCACGTTGGTGCTTTGTTATTCCTTCATCTGCCATCCAAAGCAGGAGCAAGTGTCTCCCAAGACTTCCTTTGTTTTTAATAACTTTCTCCACGAGCCCACTTTCCTATTTTTTAACATACCTGGTACTTACCCGAGTTTAGACGGGCTATGAACGGTCTCGCACAGTTTAACTGTTGCGGCCGTTTACCGCAGGATGGCAGAGCTGCAGTGGTTGCAGCCACCATTGGATATAGCCGATTTATATGGTCATGGCTTTAGTCGTTTATTCATTCGGTCTACAGGCGTTCAGCTTGAGCCCAGCTGATGGCGGCTTAAGGCCCTGCTGGTGCTTTGGATGACGGATGAAGGAATAAATGATGTTTATTATCAAAATATTATGATATTATTATGAATTTATAAGATTCGAAAAAAAGGGCGATTTTGCTTCAAGTTAACACACATAATAAACATGGCCAGTATGCAGGTAGGCCAGATGTAGATATGCATAGTTGCGTGCATTTAATTAAAACGGAGCTTTCAGGAGGGAGGCCGACTGACCAAAAGCGCGGAAAAATCGCAAATCAAAGCCAAAGGACGAAAACTGCGGCAAAAAAGGGGGAAATTCGCGCCAGTGCAACCGTTAAGCTCGACGACTGGGGCGGGGGCGGTCGAGATAGAGGGCCCTGGCGAGGGGGCGCGTGCGGAGGGAGAGGCACATCGATTTTTTTCAGGCTCCAGCCTCATTGAAAGCTGCGAATAACCGGGAAATGCATAGTCCGTAATAATAGGGGAAAAAAGTACAAAGGTGTTCTGTGCAACTACATATTTCAATATGAATTTTTTTTTCAGAACGCTATCCATATTTGTTTACAAATAGTTAATATATATACTAAATATACTAATATACTAAATTAATAAGCAAAGATTAATAACTAAACATTTTCACTATATTTAAAATTGTATGTATAACAATTGTTTCGACACACAGTGTCTTTCTGAAATTCAAACTACTATAAACTAACAGTGAGAAAAGTAATTACAACCTGAAGTGTCCATCGACTTAATAATACCATAAAAGATGACAGTGAGGAAATCCATTTTTTTGTTAACGTCTAGGAGGGCAATATAAGTTTAATAACGGTGAACCATTCTAGTCTAGCTGGTAACCTTTCCCGTATATGTTATTGTTTTGAAAGCTGCATTTCTGGTATTATTGACCGGATATATTAAATTTGGTTTTATTATAACTTCTTTTTATTAATTATTTTATTTATAATGTTTGGGTCGTATCCGTTATTTACTGCGATCTGTTTGATGACATTCAATTCTTTATTATAATTATCTATTGACATGGGGATATTTAATAACACTGGGGAACTGTTTTTGACTTATTTTTCATTTCTGAATTCAAAAATATTCACAGTTTTTCTCTATCACGTCAAGTTCTTAAGCTACAGCATACCCTTCATTTTACCTTAAAAATGTACATACGAAAGGAAATAAGGTGAGATCTGACCAAATTGATTAGAATATTTTTATTCATACACAGGTTAACATATTATTAAAAGTTAAATTGTGTTTATACAAAAAATAAATAAAAGATATGGTAGACATTTTTTCTTATAGCTTTTCCTGGAGTCTTCAGTTTGTGGACATTCTCGCTTGATGCTCCAACAGTAGGCAGCCATCATACTGACATCCCATCTACCTTGATACCGCGCTTCTATAACCTTTAGATCTTGGTGGAATCGCTCGCCCTATTCATCACTAACAGCACCAAGATTTTCTGGGAAGTTAGTAAGATGACTATGTAAGAAATGCAATTTGATGCTCATGTTGCAACCAAGCTTTTTAAAGCTCTCCAAGAGTTGTTGAACAATTTCGATGTAATTCGGGGCTCGTGTATTTCCAAGAAAGTCTTTAACAATATTTTTAAAAGTCAACCAAGTATCCCTTTCAAGTTCGGTTATTGTTTCAGTGAAATTTTCATCTTTAACGAGTTGCCGAATGTGTGGACCATCAAACACACCAACCTTTATCTTTTCATATGACAGGCTAGGGAATGCCGAAATGATATACTTAAAGCAGTCTCCTTCAATTGACAAAGCCTTAGCAAATTGCTTCATGAGACCTAGTTTTATATGCAAAGGCGGAAATACAATGTTTTTTCTGTCGACAAGTGGCTGATTTAAAATGTTTGGATCACCAGGTCTTAGGTCAGATCTTGGCGGCCAGTTCGATTGCATCCAACACTTCTCACGAGCTCTGCTGTCCCACATGCACAAAAAACAGGGATACTTGGTATACCCGCGTTGCTGGCCAAGAAGGAAACATACCATTTTAAGGTCAACACATATGATCCATTGGTGCATGTTATATTGCAACAAGTCAATGACTTGACTTTCTTTATGTCGCCATATTCTTCACGCAAAGAAACTTAATGACTTATTGGGACTGAACCGTATAAATTTCCATTATGTAGGAGAACACACTTCAAGCTACGTTCATTCAGTTGCGTTATAGTTAGAAATGGCCAATTCTTTCATTAAACCTTCTACGTTCTGGCAATATACAAATCCGTCATTATTTCTGAAGTACTGCCTAAATTAATTTTCTCTGGATCGATAGTAAATGACTTTAGCCGAAATGATATACTTAAAGCAGTATCCTTCAATTGACAAAGCCTTAGCAAATTGCTTCATGAGACCTAGTTTTATATGCAAAGGCGGAAATACAATGCTTTTTCTGTCGACAAGTGGCTGATTTAAAATGTTTGGATCACCAGGTCTTAGGTCAGATCTTGGCGGCCAGTTCGATTGCATCCAACACTTCTCACGAGCTCTGCTGTCCCACATGCACAAAAACAGGGATACTTGGTATACCCGCGTTGCTGGCCAAGAAGGAAACATACCATTTTAAGGTCAACACATATGATCCATTGGTGCATGTTATATTGCAACAAGTCAATGACTTGACTTTCTTTATGTCGCCATATTCTTCACGCAAAGAAACTGAATGACTTATTGGGACTGAACCGTATAAATTTCCATTATGTAGGAGAACACACTTCAAGCTACGTTCATTCAGTTGCGTTATAGTTAGAAATGGCCATTTCTTTCATTAAACCTTCTACGTTCTGGCAATATACAAATCCGTCATTATTTCTGAAGTACTGCCTAAATTAATTTTCTCTGGATCGATAGTAAGTGACTTTAGCTCCTTTGTCAAGCAAATTTTTTTCGTGCAGTCTTGATGCTAATAATTTCGATGCTTTTTTGGATAGTCCCAAATCTCGTGCTAAATCGTTTAATTCATGTTGATTGAATCCTTTACGAACAGAATCATTGGAAACTTTGATTTCTTCGTCGGTGGAGTCACTTCGATCTTCACTTGATTCACATTGTTGTATTTCTAAAGAAGGTAATTCTTGAAAAACTGACACTGGAATTTCAGCTGAATGAGGCACAGGGGCTTATAGCTGACGGTAAACTTGGTTACTCAATTTTATGTTTGTTTTTATTCTTAAATACTGATGTTTTCACTAATCAAAAGTAGCAATCTCTTAAGTGATCTTTGGGCTCTCGCCAAACCATTGGTATACCAAACGAAAGTTTGTTACGTGTTCTCTTCGCCCACATTCGTAAACTCTCTACACACTGCTTGCACACTTTATGATGGGCCAATGATTTATCTTGGTCACCTATTTTCACTTTAAAATAAGCAAAATAGGCTTGCCTGACAAATGTACTAATATTAGTCCGTTGAATGGGGATGGTTAAACTGCCACATATATAACAGAATGAATCAGGGCTGTTTAAGCACTTACGACGAGAACTACCAGAGGCATATACATACACTAATTGTGTATGTATACTTTGACTTCACTATATCAGAGTGACACAGACCCGCGTACTTATGTAACTATATGATATATAGTTACATAATTACGCGTATACGTAACTATATGATGTGTGTGATGCAAAATCATGTTTATTGTATTTTCTAGTAATAGTTAAGTATAAAAAGTTAATACTATTATGTTGCTCTTCTTTAACTGTCAATTCAATGTATTCAACTGTCAATTTAATGTTCTTATGTAAAGAATTTATGTGAGTTAAAAATGGATTTAATTGTCTATCAGAACTTGTAAAACAAATTAGAATGTCGTCAACATATCTGTACCAATAAAGTAATGGTTTAAACAGTTGACGTTGATTTGTCTTATTTTCTAAGTTGTCCATAAAACTTTCCGCCAGTAAAGGACTTAAAGGGTTCCCCATTAACAAACCGTCATTAGAAACATAAAATGAATGATCAAAGTCAAAATAATTCTGATCTAACGTAATTGAAAGCAGCTCTAAAATTCCTTTATCGTTATTGAATTAGTTATAATTGTGAGAAGTAATGTCAACCAATTCTATAACTCCGTTTGGTGGTATACTCCACCGTATTCACAGTGGAGTCGTTCAACTTGACATCCTCCGTCAAAGAAATTATCGACTTAATGTCAAGTATAGTGGAAGATCACCCTAATGTGTTAGGGAGAGTTAAATGTGCCAGAGGTCAATGAAGTGTGCAGATTGAAACACCGACTACCATAGATCTGTCTACAGGATTCAGATTGACCCATACTTTAAGACAAATGTATATAAACTCACATAGAGAAATAAACTTTACAAATGTTAAAGCGGAGTGAGAAATCAAAATTAAATTTAAAAAAAAATGATTCAAATACTTATACCGGATGTTGCATTTTTCTGTTGTCTTTTTCTATATCTGAAAAAAATGCTCGAATTTATGGACTACCCTAATAATACAGGAAAAAACCGGTAAACTTCTGAAACTTAATGATAGTGTTAAATCTGTTGGTTACAAATTGTTTCTACGACATAACCACTGATAATGATGGATAATATTATCCATCCCTATTCGGTTTTGTGAAATGTTCTTCTGGTGTTGGTCGTCTATCGGGTCGCATCTGCGGGTATCGCGGCGCCACAGAGTCCGCAGCACAAACCCCAAGACACGGTCGTTGCTCTTGCTGGGGCCCGCGGCCATTCGGCGGGAGCTGGTGTTTGCGATCCGCGCCCGAAACGCTTCACTTACGATTTGGAGCTGAACGGGAGCGAATCGCGATAAAATATGGACGATACCGCCGGTCGTCCTTCAATTCGATGGAAAAACGATCGTGTAAACGGACGGTCTTGTTCGATAGAGATAATTGAAGAGTAACGTACAAAAAATATTTGCGTAGATAGGTGTTGCAATTACCAACATAATATCAACCGTTACTAGGAATATTTTTAAGACATGGACATTTAAAGTAATGGGGAATATTCGAAAAGAATGGATAAAATAATCAATATAGTATATTTCATACGGCTAGGTTCCAGTAAGTTTAGATCCAGTTTATGCTTATAATTCTATACAAACAAAATCTATATATCTTTCTATTCAGCCAGTATCGTCCATCTTTAGATCTAGGCCTCCCCTAGATGCTTCAATTCTCTCGGTCCGTTGCCAGTACCCTGTCCATATCACAGTATGGTTCTTCATGTCATATTACGGGGCACCATATCACCAAAACTTTTTTGGCAAGTACTAGAAGATATTTTCTGGTCCCGAATTTTTTTACTCTTCATAATAAATAATTCGCGATAAATCTCGGCTACATAGGAGATGGAAGGCTACAGGCAGCATCACTTTCTTTCACTTATGTAGTGACTTGCGCCGAAAATATAAAATAAAATAATTCAAGAGTACCAATGATTAACATTAATAAAACACAATCCTCTCTAACTGACGAACAACCCGAAACAATTATGGCAGTACGTCTTGAGTAGGAAATGTACGTCTTGATTGAGAACCTCGAGTGATATCGTGAATGGTTTTGCGGATTTTTTCAAAAGGGTTTTTACTTCTACTACGGACTTTCCTACTTCAGTTGATAATGATACATTCACAAATGAATCGCACACGCTACAGCTTCTTAACGTTACTGACATTAAAGTAACAATTAAAAAGTTAAAGAATAGACTCACAGCTGGACCTGACAAAATCTCGGCTTTTCTTGTTAAGAACTTCTCTATTATTTTGACGGAACCATTATTTCATCTATACAATCGATTTATTAAAACAAGCACGTTTTCCAGCACATGGAAATCCTCCAAGTTTGTTTACAAATCAGGCAACCCAGCACTAACTATCGCCTCATATCAATCCTGTGTAACAGTACTAAAGCTTTTGAAACCTGGATTTACAATCAAATCTTTTTTTAAATTAAACATTCGATCATTCCTGAGCAACATGGCATTTATCAAGTACCACAGTAACCAATTTATATTCAGATCAATAGAAAGTAAATGACAGGTTTACACAATATACACTGGTTTCTCGAAAGCATTCAACAAACTTGACCATGGACATATACTGATGTCATTACAATTCCTTTCTTTAAATCTTACCTTGCAAACGCAGCTGACAAGACAGACAAAACATGTTGAGTTTAATGATCATAGTTCTCAAGTCTTCATTGCATTTAATGGTGCACCCCAAGGCAGCATCCTTGGCCATTTGATTTGCCCCCGTCTTCGTCAACGATATTACTTCCACGTTAACGTGCAAGACTTTATTATTTGGGGATGACCTTAAACTCTTTATGCTAGTTCTATCGTCACATGACTGTTCTCTGTTACAGGGTGACCTGCAACTCTTGGCCGGCTTCCAATGAATATTATTAAATGTAAAAACTTACCTGTTCTCTAAAGTATAATGAATTTAACCACAGATATATATATATATATATATATATATATATATATATATATATATATATATATATATATATATATATATATATATATATATATATATATATATATATCCCCCTTTGCTGATCAGACCATGACGGGGTAAAGAGATTTGAGTAGGGCAATGAAGTTTTGAGCTATGTCGTCTGGAGTCTACGGTCCACCCCTGGCGAACAGGTCAAGGCAGAGGCCTCAGACTAACATGATCCAAAATCTGCCAACCCGCATTGGACCAGCGTGGTAGATTACGGTCCATACCTTCAACATGGTATTTGACAGTATAACCTCAACAGTATAACCACTATATGACAGTATAACCTCTATATGACAGTATAACCTCAAACACGGCCCTCATTCCTCGGAGGCTAAGGAGCAACTACCTACCGCAGCGGGAAGACCTGTCCCAAGGAAGAGGGTGCTAAGAATCACCGGGTTAGCCAATGAAACATGAAATATTTATGAAAACGGACGCCCGATTGCAAGAACTGTTAATCGAACTTGACAACATATATTGGGATATTATTGGGCTCTGTGAAACACGAAGAAAGGGCGAAGAGTTAATCACACTAGAACCAACTGGACACGTACACTCGAGGTACGTAAAATGACCGATGTGGCGGAATTGGATTCCTCATCAATCGAAAGCTGAAGGACAGTGTAGTAAAATTTGAATGTATATCTGATCGACTAGCCCAATGCGTCATTCAGCTGAATAAAAAGTTTAGACTTCAAATCGTCCAAGCTTATGCACCAACTATAAGCCATAGGGATGAGGAATTTTATGATGATGTGGCCCAGCTTTTATACAAAGAGAAATGTAGATACAAAATCCTGATGGGTGATTTTAATGTCAGAATTGGAACAACATGAACTGACGAAAATGTAACAGCCTCATATGGAACTGGTAAGCGAGACAATAGAGGTGACAGATTGGTTGATTTTGCTGAAGGACAAGAACTATATATAAAGAAGGGCAAAGAAGATTCTGGGATTGCTTTGTCAAACCGGTTTACCGTGTTACAAGATCCGGAAGAAGTGGAACTATCAGTTCAATATGAAGAAATCGCCAACAATTGTTCAAACGGCTGCTTCAAGAGCACCAGAAGAAAAATGTCTCAAATAGACAAAAATCTCCAGTAAGACCATTGAATTAATGAAGAAACGGCGGGCTATGAGAAATGCTGTTAGTTCTTTTGGCAGGATTGAGTAGATTGAGCTCTCCAAAACTATAAGAAAATGTATCAGAGAGGACACGTACCGATTCAACATGCAGCTAGTGCAAAACCCTGGAAGAAAACAAAGGAATTAACAAGGCTAAACAGAAGCTGAGAAATAAAAGAACGCAAATATATGCCTTAAGGCGTAAGGATGGTACAGTATGTAGGGCGCGTACGCAAATGTTAGAGGTTGTTGAGAAAATTTTATTTCCAGTTATATGAAGATCAGAACCAATCAAAGACAACAATACCCACGGAAGAATAAATGCCAGATATCCTAGTGGAGGAAGTAACCAATGCTATAGAATCGATGAAAAACGGCAAGGCTCCAGGAAAGGACAGTGTAACTGTCGAAATGTTAAAGCTGGTGGTCGGACATTACATAAAACACTGGCAAATTATACTCAAAATGCACAACCAAGAGAACAAGCAGGATTCAGAAGTGGATTCAGTACAATGGATCACATCCAGGTTATATAGCAGGCCATTGAAAGGCACAACGAATACACCATGCCACTGTGTTTGGCTTTTATCGAGTACGAAAAAGCATTTGAGTCAAAGCATGCAATAATGGATGCACTGCTTAGCCAAGGGGTCGATAAAGCATATTTAAACCTATTAGGTTAGGTCGTTAGGACGTTAGGTCGATATATGATGGCGCTACAGCCACAATTCACCTTGATGATCTTGAAGTGGGAATTGATGTAGAACGAGGTGTAAGGCAGGGTAACGCAATATCGCCTATTCTTTTCTCGGCTGGCCTTGAAGAAGTATTCCGTAAACTGGATTGGAAACAGGATGGTGTAAAGAACAATGGTGCAAACTTAAACCATCTTAGATTTGCAGATGATATCGATCTCCTTTCACAAGACCCAGAGGAGTTGCAAAGGGGCATACAAGAACTGCAAAGGCTGGCGAACCATTTAGCTTGAAAATGAATTTGAAAAAGAGTCAGGTTATGTTCAATAACTTAGCTCAGGACAGAAGAATTTCAGTTTTAGGAAGGGATTTGGATATTTTGGAAAGCTTTATATATCTTGGGCAGAGGATTTTAATGGAGGTGAATACCGCCCGGAAGGTGGATATTAAAGTGTATGCTTTAAAATCGAAATATCTCTTGACATGTCAGAGATATCGATTTCGGGTTTTCACTGGATGATTCCTTTTTAAATTACCTTTCTAGCCATGTAATAAAAGCTGTCCCATTCCGTTTGAAAAAACTGAACAAAACTTCAGAAAAACTATTGTTGAATGTAACGCCACCTCGCGGTTTCATTTATAAACTAAATAATTTATATCCCAGATTATCTGATTGTCCCAGCAATTGCCTTTTAAATTAATCCAAATTGAGGAAAATCGGTTTAGGCAAACGGACTTTTAGTTTAAATTAGACGACTTTTTATCTAAATAGGTAAAACTGCCCCCCACTTCTTTATTCGCGAAGTTACGACAAAATGTCACAAAACAAAGGTGTAGGAGACAGTTTGCTAATTATAACTGAGAATTTTTCTTATTCGGTTAACACTTGAAAATACACAAAAAAGATGATTTTTAAAAATGTTTAGCTCGTTACGCCCTCTTGCGGTCGTTTTAGAAGCTTAAAAATATTTTTGGTGAATTTCTCATGATCATTTTTAGTACAATTTTTTTTCCCCAAAGCTGTGGGATAAATAGTTTTCAAGATACGGCCGCGATCCATCTTTAATGGGACACCTGGTATATATATATATATATATATATATATATATATATATATATATATATATATATATATATATATATATATATATATATGTAAGTATGATGTGCACCAGGTCAGCATTGATAAGATCAATAAGACTAAAAGAGTGATGAAAACGCATATGCATGAAATAAAATCAACAGACAGACAATTATCTGGATACAAGATAAGACCGAAGCGAAATACGTGAGAGAGAAGGCACCGAAATTTAAATGGAAATTCACAAAGTTAAAACGCCAAACAAATGGAAGATAGGTGGAATAACATCGTTATACTGTCCATATGACTCTATTATGGGAATTTATACAAAGTTACCTGCCCTAATGATTATAAACATGATATAGAAAGTAATGTTGAATGATTGTGGCGTGTTCATATATTTTCTTCTTTATCAATTTTTTTTTAATTTATTTTTTTATTGTCAATTAAGTATCATTGACATACACAAAAATTATATTTACTTTCTATCTTTTCATAATTTATAGAAATTAATATACTTTATTTTTAGGTTCGTTTTGAAAACGGGAGGAGAGTACTTCCCGAAACTTTAACTTTTATATTTTTAAAATTTTGTTCGTTAGGCAAATTTATTACAAAAAAGAATCACTGAGAAATTTGTCTTGGTTTTTTGTTTTTACCCAGAGATTCTTTATTTACATAAGAACAGATATTTTGATATTTTTTGAGTTTTCGATCGTGGCGAAAAACCCAAATAAAGAAAAAAATATATGATGTAGAAAGGTTTTTCGGATAGATTAATAAAATGGGATTGGGAATGGGGTAAAGATAATAATCCTTACAAAGTTTTCTAAATGTTTTTAAATTATAATAATTGCTACAACATCAAAGTCAATGTAAATAGAAAGCGTCCATACCGTTCCAAACGATTCCCATTTGGAACGACGACGGCCATTCACGACAGAAACTGGCACCAAACAAAAACAACCGACCCGTCGGTCCAAACTTGACTTTAATTACATCTTTTTCAAATATGACACTGAACATCTTGAAGTTTTAATAATAGAAGAGACGGGGCAAAAAAGCTGGCAACAAGGCTCCGTAATTGGCTACTAAGCAGAAAGAGCACTGTCTGGAGTGCGTTACATACTCTTGGATTTTGAATGATAAAGTGATTCAGGGGCGGCACGATTTGATTCTGTTCGTTTATTTATCGATACGATTTAGCTAGCAAGCAGTATTTGTCGTATATATGATATGATAGATAGTTGGTTTGTTTTTATTTTCAACAGAGAAAAGTTAATCGGAAACAGTTATTTTTGAGCTTTTGAGCTTGATTTGAGCAGGATATTTAGGAAAAGCGAGAAATATAATGGGACACATTGTCCCAATTGTACTTATAAGTGAGATAATATGTTCAGAAGTCTCTAATACGAAATATAATATAGAGGTAAAAAAAGTAATTTATTAGGTAAATAAAATTCAAGATTTTTACAATTTCGTTTACAATTACGTTTTACAGTTACGTTTTACAATTAACTATGATATGGAGTAGAGCAATTTGTTCCCAGTGAAAGTGAAAAATGCTGAACATATGTACTTTGGCCTATTATCTTTTTTGTCCAGGGCACATTTGATGCATATTCACCGGCCAGAAGTTTGGACTGGTATATGTTCTCCACTACTCAGTAGAAGTTTGGCCCTCTTTGATCGAGGACCGCTTGATCCACTGAGCTTTCTTGTAAGTTTAGTTTAGTTGCAAAAGTAGGCTTATTTTTTCTGTTTTCTATACAAGTTACAACTGACGCACACGGCAAGTCAGTCAAAAACTTCATACTTGAAAAATTTCGGTCAAAAGCAATTAGGACATCATGATTTTGTAGACTTTCGCATAGTTTGTACACAGCTTGTTCCCGCAATATGTTGTTATTTGTCATGTCTTTACCGCAATATATATCTAAATCGTAAGTGTAGCCGTTCAGAGAATCGCACCGTTGGCAAAACCTTTATTCCCAGTTCTACAGGGTTCACTGGCATATCTTGTTTCAGTACAGATCTGCCTTTAAATATATTAGATTCAATACATTAAGAATTACCTTCTCTAATAGTTTTCTGAAAAGTGTACTTAAGAATCGGATAACGAAAACTTCAATTGATAATACAATAATTGCGGAACAAGGTCAACAACTGATCTTACGTCATTGAATATACTTCAAACTACCACTGGGACGAAGAGAATAGCAGTTTGAATGGAACTTTATCTCACTGGTGCCTAAATATATTTTCTCGGGGATGCATTGACCCATTAGTAGTCAAAGGGTTAAAAAACTGTAATGTCAAGAGGAAACCAGATTCGACGAGAACCTAAGCATATATTTTTTTATCTTATTTATGTGATTATTTTATAATTTTTTATTCGATGAAATTACAATTCTATAATGTCTCCTTCAACGTAGTTGTTTTCCACTCCACTCCACTCTTCATATCAATGCTGGATCTCAGATACTCTACTCAGATACTTTTCAATGTTGTCCAAAGACCGAAAATGGTTTCCTATGAGGTCAATTTTCAAACTGCGGAAAAGGAAATAGTCATAAAAACTCAAGTATAGCGAATAAGAGGACTGCGTTAGTACAATGAATTTCTAAAATCGGGGTGCGGCATCATCAAGCTGCTATACCCACTTTCATGCAGAGCCAGCAAACTCGCGCCAAAAATCAAAGTCATGATCTACAAAATCTTCGTTAGATCAGTAGTTCTGTACGGTTTCCAAATGTACTATAGGTTTCTCGATCAAGAAACTCCAAACATTCCAGAACAAGGCATTGCGTGTGGCCCTAGACGCACCTTGGTTCGTCAGAAATAATCAAATCCATCGTGAGGCCGATGTGCCTCCGATCACAAAATTCCATCAAACAACACTCGCGAAGCTGAAACTCAGAGCTTCGCGAGGTAGCAATCCACTGCTACGAGAATTATCGGACCTCCTGCCTTAGCCACAGGGCAACACTCCGATACCATCGTCCCCAAAATTCCGGCATCGAGATCCGGGTTACGAAACCATCTCGTTTCCCGACTCGAGTAAGTCTAACCTTCTTTTCCGCGACCGGTCAGATAATCGGCGTTTCTGTCAATGTCGGCCCGGCGTCTGCATCTATCAGCAGCGTCGGCCCGACATCGCCAGAAATTAGCACACAAATACCGATGATTTCATCGGTTTTCAAATTAACCTCCTGAAGTTCGCCTGGACTTCATTGAAAATCCGCACACAGAACAGTCGGACCTCCGTCCTCCGGGACCATACACTCCGACATTTCATGGGTCAACTAGAGACCACCAAAAATCTTAGAAACCCCATCGTGGGTCAAAATAATACCAAATAAGTAAGACCCAAAAGGCAAAACTTAAAAACCAGGCTAACAAAATAGAATAGAATTAAAATCCTGGCGTGACAAACAGCGTTGTCGTATTGCAGTATAAAAGTGATCTTGATGTTCGGTGTCACACGAATAACCATTATTCGAAGTGTTTCTAAAACTTCTCGGTACGAATGCTGGTTGACCGATTGGCGTGGTTTACCAGTAATAAAACGTTCCAAAAATGGGGGCCATGTTTCTTCTTTACTTTTGATCCTGCGAAAGGTTTTTCGGATCTTTTCCGCAGATTTTCTTCATCTCCAATTTATTGGTTCAAATCTGATGCAGTTTTATGTTAGTCAAATTCAACTCTTCTCCGGCTATTTTGCCCGTTCGTCAATCGATGGTTAGAAAGCATAAGATCCCGAATTATGTGGATATTTTTATCACATCTACTGAGAAAAAGCCTTCTTAAACCTTCCTGATAACCTCGATCCTAAACAAAACACTGTTTAAAAAGGAATAAAACAATTTTTTTATTTACTTTGTTATCTATCACTTTTATTTTTAAAGAAAATTGGGTTTCTAGTATCCTTTGACGTTAACAGGTTCCCGAATATTCCGAATAAAGATTGTCTACTATTAATAGAAAATTTACCTAAAAAAATAACATCAATCCAATTATTAAGCAAGATATTTTAGAACTCTTTAACTTAGGCAATAATGAAAATTATTTTCAATTTAATAACGTTTTTTACAAACAAAAGGATGATCTAGCAATGGGTTCCCCACTAAGCCCTTTATTATCAGAACTGTTTATGTCAAACTTGGAACATAATTTTTTAAAAAGGGATAAAGCAAAAAATATATTGTTTTGGTTTAGATATGTAGACGACATTTTGGTTTATTATACTGGAAATGACAGACAAATAGAAGGAACATTAAAGCATTTAAATAGTATTCATCCAAAAATAAAATTTACACCAGAAAAAGAACAAAATCAAACCATAAATTTTCAATATCAAAACAAAATAATAAACTAGAATTTAATATGTATAGAAAACCCACATACTCAGATATAACAATTACAAAACAATCAATCCATCTCATTACACATAAATATGCAGCATATAAGTCTCTGATCCACCGAGCTTTCACAATTCACACAAAAAATAAAACTAATAGCACAAACTAATGGCTTCAAAGGAAAAGAAATTGGCTACTTAATAAATAAAAAACGAAAGTATATCCAAAAATAAAACAAACAAGAACAATTAGCTCGCTCTTTGAGGAAACATAATATGCAAATAGCGTAAACAGATAAAACATCAGCAAATACAAAATCTGGAGTTTATATGTTAAGTTGCAACGAGTGCAGTAGCTGCTATGTTGGACAAACCGGCAGAAATTTTTAGACCAGGTACAAAAAACATAAATCTGCATACATATTAAAGAAACAACACTCTAATTTTGCGAACCATTTCATAGATGCCGGACATATATTTCCCTAGATTACAAATTTGAAAATTTTACATACAGCGCCCAAAAGCAAAAAATTAAACATTTATAAGCTATTGAAATTTATAAATATAATAAAGATCCGTGTAGACAGCTATTTAACGATCAGACGGATCTCCGAAATTCTCCACTATTTAAAATATTGTAAAAAATTAACCCAAATAAAAGTATAAAATTAGGTACATAGAATAGATAAACAGCTGTAAAACCTTAGTTTTAAAGTAGTGTTTGAGAATGTAAAATCGTTTTACGAAACTATAGTCACACAAATTTTGTTTAAAAATAAAAGTGATAAAAAATGAACTATCACAAAGTAACGGACAAATCAATCAATAATTTAAAACACTGTTTCAATAGGTCTGTTACTTTTAGCAAAGGTTTCAACTCAATTTAGCAAAAGCAAAAGTTTCCACCACGCTGTGTCCGAAACTGAATCAAACTTGATAGCATACCATTGCTTAAAATTGTTGAACTCATTGTCAGAACACTAATCTATAAATCTATATACTATAAATCGGGGGAATATGAGGGATAGTCAAGGATTACGATATTTTTTAGACCAAACGAGATACTTACGATACTTTTTTGATGAGACCAGATTTTTTGATGAGAGACTTTTTTGATCAACCAGCGATTAAAATTCAGGAAGAGCTTTATGAGAAGGAGACGAGGATTGGAAAGGATGCCGGATGTAGACCGTTGTAAAATGTGAAAACCAGCTTAACCATCCGAACTTCCAGGTCAACGAGGAGATGTTACTATGCAGCAAGCAACTTTACGTAGTACAGAGAACACTTCACTGTTTGCTGTTTAAACTTGAAGAGATTTACTCAACACCAAAACACTTTTTTGAACTGCTCGACGCACGTTTGGCTAACCATGTTAGCATCATCACGAGATGCTTTAATCTGATTATTCCTGATTAATCCTGATGATGCTAACATAGTTAGCGAAACGTGCGTTGAGCAGTTCAAAAAAGTCTTTTGGTGTTTAGTGGTAAATCCCTTCAAGTTTAGTGCATCACACCAAAGGTTCCAATAGAAGAATTGATGTTTGCTGTTTGTCATAAATGAGGACAACTACCGGATGGAGCTGGTGCCACATGTAAATGTAGCGCTGTCCAGAACCCCTAACACCAGCTGGTTTGTGTGAATCTTAACCGGTCTTGCACAGTGCATGACATTAGTTCAGCCAATGACAAAGCTCTATCGGGTGAAAGTAAGGCAAGATTGTGCCTGTATGACATGTTGACGCAATCGATAGATTCACAATTTACATCTGTTTCTTTGAACTCTCCTCTAAAACAATGTTTTGGACCCCATCCACCACTTCAAGGTATATGAGTTTTAATTTCCATCTTTCCGACATCATGGTGTTCTATCTTTCCTTGTTTCTCCCTTCCCCTTAATTATCCATACAACCGGCACATTTGGATCTTCTTCAAACCAAAATTCCAATTTAACATCTTCTTTTCCTCTCGCTGTCTCAACCGGAAGTATCGACTCCCTTTAATTATTAGCGCCCCTTATTTATCTTCACTGACTGTCATTCTCGAGATCCTCAACTACATTTTAGACCTACATTCCAGTTAGGGATTGCAATCCCGCAGCTCATTCAATCCCGGGGGATTGGTATGCGGGATTACTCAATCCCGCGCGGGATCACGCGGGATCCCGCATCTTTGAAATTATGTTATAAAATAAAATTGAAACTTTTATTAAACATTTCTTACATTAAGCAACAGAAATTATTTCTTTTCTGTTAATTAAGTATAAGTAATTAGTAATCTATTTTCTTAGATTCATCTTTAAATGTTTGGTATAGTTTAATAGTTTTGTTTAATTTTACCTTTACTGCTAACAACAGTTTTATATTTTTAATTCAGACTTATTCATATAATGACTAATAATCAAGTTACAACTTTCTCTTAGATGCTATTAATAACTTTGGTGATAACTTTTGAAAATACGCTCTTAAGAAGCAAATGGCATTTATTGTATCAGCTCCGAGCCTGCTTCTGAGTGAACTGCAAATATATCCTGACGCTGAAGACGCTCTCTCGGCTTCTACGCTAGTAGGCTGAACCGTCAAGATATATTCATAGGCGAGCGTCAGGTACTCTCCTCTGATACCATCGTACTTAAAGAACGTCATTTCTTCCTTCAAAATTTTCTCAAAGTCCTTTTGCTTGTTGTCTGACTTTTTCTTAAATAATTCTTTTTCTTGTCGAAGCTGCTTTTCTAATTCTTCTCTTATCGTTAGAGTAGGATCTGTATTAGTATCAGATGTTCCAGCTATATGTGTATTTTCCAAGATGTCATCTGCATATGTTCTATCGTCTTGAACTACGACTCTTTCTATTATTTTCTTTATTTCTTGGCGTATTGTAACTTTTCTTGGCACCAAGAATGTATAAGTACGATCTGTATTTTTGGCTTCTTCGTCTTGCTTTTTCGGATTATTCAAATAAATCAAAACTACTGTTAAATCAATGCCGTGTTCTTGAATACGTTCATGTAGAGACTGGGACAACTGGTTACTCAACACCCTGTTTTGTTGTTGCAATTTATCCAAAATAAATCGAACTGTTGTGTCCGCAGTGATAAGCGTCGACTCTCGCCTACAAAGTGTCTCAACTCCTAATTTAAAAGGCTGCAAGTTAGCAATGAGATCTTTAATTATGAACCACTCATTATCGCTGAATTTAATCTCAGATTCAATTTCAATATCGATTTCTTATCAATACAATTCTTCAAATTATAGAATTGTTCTAACATATTCAAAAGGCTATTCCAGCGAGTACGGTAGTCTAATATCAATGCCAATTCTTTTTTAGGGCCTTCTTGTTCTTTCACATATTTTTTAAGACGTCATTTTTAGTTAGTGACCGCTTAAAAATCTTGACCACTTTCCGTACTTTCTTCAATAGATCATCATATGTTGGAGAAATCATTTCAAGTGGCAGTGAATTTATATTTACAGTCACACCCTGTTCACTGGCGTCTACATCATCGTTATCATCATTATCAGATTCCTTCGTAAATGCTGCTACTGCTGCAACCACCACTAGTTGTAAGCCGTGTGTAAAAGAAAGCTGTTGGGAACAACGCAAAAGTCTGCCAACCTTCACCATCACACTAGCGCCGTCCGTTGTAATTGCGATAATATCTGTGTCTAAGTCTAGACCAAAACTCGTGAGGCGTTCTTTCACCAAGCTAATGCAATATCCTGCGGTAACCGAGTCATGTATACGGACCAAACCCAGATTAAAATAGTTTTCTTTCTGGTGGACGTTGATATTTAAATATCGATGATTCTTTTGTGACGTCCATTCGTCAAATGTGAGTGAAAATCTCTGTTTTCCTTTCTTCAGACGTTCAAATTCAATAATCATGTCAGCTTTAACTGTGTTACGATAGATCGTATTGGGTAATTTGTGATCGCTTTTAGAAAATAAATTTCTTAAATCCGTAGATGGGCAAAAGGAACTTAAGAAAACTGTCCATTGTTTTGGGTTTCTTATTTGGTACTACTGGCAAGGATTCTTCTTCAGTGTCATCGTTTCTTTGGTAAAACGTTGACTAATTTTTAGTTCAGCTGAACACAGAAGACATTTGCCACCTTTATCATTTTTCTTGAAATAACGCCACAGACAATTTCCAAGTTGACCAATATCCAATGACCAGGGATTCTCAGTTTCAATGGATTTAGACATGATTCATTTACTCGTTACCTGCAAATAATAAATAAAGTTTAATGTAAGTATAGATTTAGATTAATTTACTTAATTTTTACACAGTGCTCTGCTACATTCTCACACCCTACACGAGTAATCCGCTTCACTATCATCATTAACCAAATTCAAGAAACATTATTAATAAAAACAAAAACTACTTTAAGTCATAATGTTTCAGGCAATATTACGACATTATATTGTTATTTACGACACACACAATCTGATTTTAAAATAGCATAGAACAAAACTAAATCAAAAACATTAAAATTTAGGTACTTACGTTAAACGCCGGACGCTGAATACGAAAACACTCGTCACCTATACAGAAAGACGTGCGCAGGCTGCGCAGCGCAGTACCTTTTATGAACAATTGACAGGACAGCCCGCCAACTGTTCTCTAGTTGTCGTCGTCGCCAACGTCGTATATATATATATATATATATATATATATATATATATATATATATATATATATATATATATATATATATATATATATATATATATATATATATATATATATATATATATGCTAGACTATTAGTCCGGGAGTACATCCGATCGTTTGTGTCCCGTTTGTTGGGAACGTGCAGACGTTTCGCTAGGGTCACACTTGGCATTCTCAATGCTTGTCTGAAGACTCAGACTCAGTCTTTAGACAAGCATTGAGAATGCCAAGTGTGACCTTGGCAAAACGTCTGCACGTTCCCAACAAACGGGACACAAAGGATCGGATGTACTCCCGGACTAATAATCTAGCGTATTCTTCCATCCGAGAAACACTACGAACTAGCATACCAGGTGCCCCATTACGGATGGATCGCGGCCGTATCTTGAAAACTATTTATCCCACAGCTTTGGGGAAAAAAAATTGTACTAAAAATGATCATGAGACATTCACCAAAAATATTTTTAAGCTTCTAAAACGACCGCAAGAGGGCGTGACGAGCTAAACATTTTTAAAAATAATTTTTTCTGTGTATTTTCAAGTGTTAACCGAGTAAGAAAAATTCTCAATTATAATTAGCAAACTGTCTCCTACAACTTTGTTTTATGACATTTTGTCGTAATTTCACGAATAGAGGGTTGGGGGGAGTTTTACCTATTGAGATAAAAAGTCGTCTAATGTCCGTTTGCCTTAACCGATTTTCCTCAATTTGGATTCATTTAAAAGGCAATTGCTGGAACAATCAGATAATCTGGGAGATAAATTATTTAGTTTATAAATGAACCCGCGAGGTGGCGTTACATTCAACAATAGTTTTTTTGAAGTTTTGTTCAGTTTTTTTCAAATGGAATGGTACAGCATTTACTACATGGCAAGAAAGGTAATTTAAAGAGGAATCGTCCCCCATTTAAGTATCAGACAAATATCTGAAGAATTAGGTGTTAGCAAGACATCCGTTCATCGAATCTTAAGAGATAACAAGCTGCACCCCTATCATGTTGTCTTACACCAAGCCCTTTTGGATAACGATTTCTATAGACGGTTAGACTATTGTCACTGGTTAAAAAATATGTGTAGTGGAAATAAACAATTCTTAAAACGCATACTATGGACTGATGAAGCTACTTTTAGCAGTGATGGAGGCGTTAACTTACATAATATGCACTAGTGGGCAGTTGCTAATCCACACTGGATATTAGAAATCAACTACCAAAATAGATGGAGTGTAAACGTATGTTGTAGTGTTTTGGGAGACAAAATTATTAGTCCCTTTATTTTTAATGGACATTTGAATAGTGAAACATATTTAAATTTTTTACAAAATGGACTGCCAGAACTAATGGAAGATGTTTCGTTGGAAACAAGAAGACAAATGTGGTACCAGCATGATGGATGCCCTGCCCACTTCTCGCAGGTGGTTCGAAACTTCTTGGATGCTTAGTTTCCAAATCGTTGGATAGGACGGGGTCGTTTATTTTCGTGGCCGGCGCCCTCACCGGATTTAACAGTCCTCAATTTTTACTTGTGGGAAAGACTAAAAGACCATGTTTTTCAAACTCGTCCTACCACACGAGAAAACATGATTAAAAGAATTCAAAATTCAATAACCAGCATTTCAAGAGCGGAAATTGAAGCTGCCGTTTTTAGTACTCGTCGAAAAATAAATCTTTGCATTTCTAAGGATGGAAGGCATTTTGAACATTTAGAAAGGCGTTAAAGTTCAGATTCTGTTAATTATTAGACTGTTGTGCTGTTAATTTTATTTGACTGTTGATATTATTATTATCTTCGTTGTTGGCCCGTTGGCCTTTAAACACGCTCCAAATTAATATGGCACGAAGAATTTGGACCAGTCCTAAGCCTGGGCAAAGTGTGAAGGAAGGCAAACATTAGGTTAATATTTTTTTTAAATTAATGCAGGTAGTAGTGAAATAATAACTGATTTTTTATGGTATATATATATATATATATATATATATATATATATATATATATATATATATATATATATAATATACTAAAATTCATGAAATAACTGTATTTAAAAAAAAAAATCTTTTATTAAGAAAAATGTCCACCACCGTTAGTTAAACAACAGTATAATCTGTTAATGTCTGAATGATTGTGGCGTGTTCATATATTTTTTTTCCTTTATTTGTATATATATATATATATATATATATATATATATATATATATATATATATATATATATTCCATTAAGAGGTTTCGAATGTTGGTAGCGAATAAAAGAAACGTTTCATAACATACCTGAAAGTTATTTATGGCAGTGCGAAGCTGGATAGTGTACAATTATACGTGGAATACAACATCTGTCAAATGACCGCCACGACTTCTCTGGCAGCTCACAATTCTTTTGTTGAAATTCTCGATTACTGCTGAACACATTTACGGAGTTATGTCACGAATTATTAGCCTAATTTCTTCTTTCAAGTGTTGAACGGTTTGCGGATTATTTTCGTAAGCTTTGCTCTTCACATAGCCCTACAAAAAATAGTCTGGCGGCGTCAAGTCGCATGACCTTGGTGGCCAATTTACGTCCCGATTCCGGGAGATCAGCCTCCCTCCAAACTGTGTACGTAATAAAGTCACTGTTTCACGTGCTGTATGACATGTCGCACCATCTTGTTGGAACCACATATTCTCTAAAACTTATTACTTCGTTATTGAAAATCCACAAATGTCTGTTAACAGGCGCGCGCAACATTTGGGTATCAGCAGAACTTCAACGTGGCGAATTTTGAAAAAAGACTTAAGTCTACATCCTTACAAAATTCAGCTAACACAGGAGCTAAAGCCAGCCGACCATGGGCAACGCCGTGCATTTGCCAATTGGATCCTACTGATGAAGGCAAAAGACAATAATTTTTGCAATAAATCATTTTCAGTGACGAGGCTCATTTCCACTTAAACGGTTACGTAAATAAACAAAATTGTCGCATCTGGGGCAATGAAAATCCTAGAGAAATCCACGAAATCCCGATGCATGCTCAACGTGTCACAGTTTGGTGCGGTTTTTGGGCTGAGGGTATCATTGGACCGTATTTTTTTCAAGATGAAGATGAACGAGCTGTTACAGTAAACGGAGAACGATACCGAACGATGATTGATGTTTTTTTATGGGATCAAATAATGGACATGGATTTAGAGAATATGTGGTTCCAACAACATGGTGCGACATGCATACAGCACGTGAAACATTGACTTTATTGCGTACACAGTTTGGAGGGAGGCTGATCTCTCGGAATGGGGACGTAAATTGGCCACCAAGGTCATGCGACTTGATGCCGGCAGACTATTTTTTGTGGGGCTATGTGCAGAGCAAAGCTTATGTTGATTCTGTGAAGAGTCACGACGTTTCACCAAAATTTTATTTGACATTTTCAAGTGTTGTCCGCTTCGACTAAAGAGTCCAAGTATATATATATATATATATATATATATATATATATATATATATATATATATATATATATATATATATATATATATATATATATATATATATATATATATATATATGATATGACCAGTTGACTTGGTCTTGCTCTGTTCGTTTCGCTTCAGCTGTCTCCCTGCGTTGAGCTCGAGCCCAGCTGATGACGGCTGTGAGGCCCGAAACCGGTCCTGGGAGGTACTTGTCTAGGCATGGTGACGGCGACTGATTTGAGACGAGCAGAGGTACATGGTAGTACGGATGAAAAATTTCGGTTTTTCAAATATCTCTCTCCAAGGCCCAGTAACCCTATCTTTTGAGCAAACCTTATACCTACATCCAAGGTTGTGGGAAGAATGTGTCGCGTAGTTTTTAACTGCCGCGAACATTCACCGTAGGATGGCGCGAGTTTCATTGAGATTGCGACCCGCCATCGATATGACCAGTTGATTGGTCTTGCTCTGTTCGTTTCGTTTCAGCTATCTCCCTGCGTTGAGCTCGAGCCCAGCTGATGACGGCTGTGAGGCCAGAAACCGGTCCTGGGAGGTACTTGTCTCGGCATGGTGACGGCGACTGATTTGAGATGAGCAGATGTACGTGGCAGTACGGATGAAAAATTTCGGTTTTTCATATATATATATATATATATATATATATATATATATATATATATATATATATATATATATATATATATATATATATATATAATTGATATCTAAATATATTATTTGTCTAGAGCTAATTTTCATTGCTAAAAGAAATAATCTGGATGGCTATTTTTGAAATAAAAGCACTATATAAAAAAGCAAACATTTCGTTTCTTTTTGGTTTTTAATATATTAATAGTAACTATAAATCTTTTTTCCTTAATCACTTTATTAATTTGTTTCGTTGACACATCCCTGTTATTAATCGTAGTAGTTATGCGCTCCGCCACTGAGCAACCCCGAAAATAAGTCCGCGAACCTGAGATCGATTAATCACCCGTTTGACAGGCGGGTCCGAAGAAGTGCAGCCGTTGCATCGGCGTAGAGGTTCGGGCCAGGAATAACCACGACCAATTACGACTTTCTTTGTTGGCCATTAGACAGCGGTAGGCACTTCGTCGTTCAAAGGGTTGTTTGTGCCAGAAATATTGCAAGGTTCAAGTTTAGCATACGGGGAACAGTGGCGGCGTGAATAGTCATTCTAATGGTCGTCGGGATTATTTGCAAATTTTATATACTGTATATATATTATATACTATAAAAAAAATATACTATTCTTCTTCAGTTTACTGCGGGATTGCAAATAACCGCACCAACTTGATCTTGGATGTTTTAAACTGAATTATCTGATAAACGTTCGTGTGAGTGCTATGCAGCGGCAATAGTTGTGTGTCTGAGCGTCTACGTTGCCTTGTAGGCACACAACATAAAATACGTACAGCCCGCACAACGCAAATTTGTATCGATGTGGACCCAACTTTAGAGTTCTTGTACTATTAGGTCACTCATATCTTTCGACCCTCCTTACCCTATTACTTGCCATCTCTTTAGTGTCTTGTTTTTCCATTTTTAATATTTTTATTTCTGCTAACTCCAACATTTTCGGTGTTACGTTTTTATCGGGTCTTGTTTCAGATGTGTATGTTATTGCTAGTCATAGTATACTTTTGCATAATCTTGTTTTCCTTTCCAGGCACAGATAAATTTGTTTCACAGAGTTTTTGGAGTTCCTACTCTGGAGCAAGCAACATAGTTGCTTTTCGAATGGTCAACGAATCCAGATCGTTCAATTACATGTCGATGGCTCTGTCCAGTTTCCTTTCACTTTTATTTATATCCATTGAGCTACATTGTCTATCGTAAGGCAGCATTTTTAATTATAAATACTAGAAGATTGAAAAAGAGAGCTAAGTTAAAAGACAGGATTGCGCAAAAATATTGACCGTGTTCAAATATCTACGTACAGCAATTTTCATAGCGAACGGTTATACGGTGTAGAAGTTGATGTTTTCCAGCATCATCTAGTCGCGAGTTATAACAAAATGGTTAGCATAAAAATCTTCTCCATGAAAAAATACGTAGATGTGCCAACTTTCATGGTGATCGGACACACGGTGTCGGAGTTTATTGATGTCATTTGGTATCTTCAATGCTTACTGTCGCGAGGTTCGTGACTTTCTGAGAGCTCGGTTTGCCGTCTGATATTTATGTCTTCTGGCCTCGGTCTTAGTCGGAAGCGATTTGCTGGCACTGGCGATAGCTCCACACCCTAAGGGGTTTGCGACGTCTTTGTTTCTAGTCCGGCTCTGGATGTCCTGCTGTCTGGGTCTGCTGGTCCAAGAACGCTTTTCCACGTTGGCGGCAGGTGTAAAGCGTCGTCCCTCTTATTCAGATTTCCTTGCTTTTCCATCTCTATAGCTTCTCTAATCAGGCGTGTCCGAAAATGTTGGCTATCTCGTTGCAATCATCAAAGTTAATTTTGTGGTAGTTGGTGTTGGAATAATGCCGATGTTGTTTGCTTGTTTTGTGTTCCTTGATTCTGGCAGATATTTTTCGGTTTGTTTGTCCGATGTAGGTTTTGTTACTGCCTGAGCATGGGTTGCGGTAAACTCCTTGATGACCTGACCTTATCTTTCGGGTTTCTCAAGGATGCGCCAATTGGTGAAATGATGTTTGTATGATGTCCTGTGTGTGACTGTGCGTTGAGATATCTGTTTGTGTATGGTGGTTTTCTGTATTCCGTGTGTTGTAAGTACCCTTTTGTTGTTTTTGTGACCAGCACGTCCAATAACGATAGCTTGTTTTGAAGATGCCAAATGAGATTTTGACGAAACGTCTGCAAGCTCCCCACAGAGGGGCCTACTCGACAATTCGATATATATATATATATATATATATATATATATATATATATATATATATATATATATATATATATATATATATATATATATATATATATATATATATATATATATATATATATATTATTCACGTATGGGCCTTGGTGGACCACGCGAAGTACAGTTACAGGCGTTTGTTGTCGTTAGCCTTCCTTTGCGCCCATACTAATTTCATTCTTTCGCTAAGAGCTTTTTTCCTTTCGTCAGAGCAAGTTGTTCACGTTAACCATGTGGCTGAAACAGTCTCTATCCTGAATTTCACTTTGTGTAATATTTACCGATCTTAGGTCCTCTTTAATTGCAGCAATCAATTTAATTATTTCTACTTTAGCTCTACTCCTATTTTCATAAAATTCGACTATTTGTCTAGTTAGCCTACTCGGATTCATCCGTTTTATGTGTCCGTAAAACTTAAGTCTTCTTTTTCTCATATCGCTATGTATATCTGTGTATTGTTTGATTTCTTGGTTTTCTCAAAGTCGGTATTGTGCTATTTATTTGTTTGGGGCCTGGATTTTTCTTTCTTTCAATATCTTCGATGTCTGTCTTTCTATTCAAAATGAGCGTTTCTGCCCCATATAAACATTCTGGCTTAACAGTGTTGTAATGTCTCAGTTTTGTGTTTTTAGATAGGAATTTTTTGTTGTAAATATTTTGTATAAGTCTCAATGCCTTTTCCATTTTTTGACATCTAACCTTATTGGCCGCTTTTTCTAACCCATTTTCCATGATTAATTCACCGAAATATTTAAATTGAGAGACTCGTCTGATGTTACCATATTTTGTTTTTAGAAATGGATTTTAGTCTGTTGCAGGTCATGTATTGTGTCTTTTCAAAGGAAATTTGGAGTCCTACCTTTTCTGCTGTTTCTTTTAGGATTTCAATCTGTTTTTGTACCGTCAATATAGCTTGAGCCAAAATTGCTAGATCATCAGCAAACGTCAGACAATCAATATTGATGTTGGTTCTCCCCAGTTTAATGGGCTGGTCAATATTCAGGGCCGATTTTTTTTCACGCTACTGTATCATGTATTACTTTATCTCTAGAAGACAGTTAAATAATATGCTTTTTTTGAAATCGACACATGTACAGACGTGATTTTTATTGTACAGTTTTTGATGTATTAGGATCAACTTTAGATTTGGGATCTGTTCAGGGCAGGATTTGCCCTGTCGAAAGCCTGCTTGATATTCACCAGTTTTAGGTGCTAACTGTTACTGTGCTCTGTCTAGTAGACATTGAGATAGAATCTTGTAACAAACTGGGAGAAGAGATAACCCTCTGTAGTTGTTTACATCCGTTCTAACTCCTTTCTTGCGTAGTGGATGGATTAGAGCATATATCTATATCTATATCTATATATATCTATATCTATATATATATATATATATATATATATATATATATATATATATATATATATATATATATATATATATATATATATATATATATATATATATAATATTTTGACGCTTTATTGGTGGCATTTTTCCAAAGACACCAAAATAATGTTTTCAATACACCACCGAAAGAAATATAATGAAATCCCTTCGCAAAATATCACACTTCTTTTTTTAATGATTTGATGGCAAGACCTTTAAGCCATGCTGTTCTCTTTGTATTTTGGTTATGAAAACATGTGATAGCAAAACTCTCTAACTGTGGCTCATTTCACATACAACGTCAAAACGTCAAAATTTACATAAAGATCTTTTCATATAAAAATTTCCGACTTTCTACGTGGATTTTCCAAAAATTTTCTTTCATACAAACCTTGTCCTGACAATTATGAACACTACTAAAAGAAATCAGCCAAATTTGTCGGGCCGTTTTCAAGTGATGCTTCGTCATATATGTGCAAATTGATTTTTATGATCAGAAAAAAAAATATAAAGTATAATATGAAAATCGTAAGAACTTATGGAGCACCCTAACATGGATGTGGGCATTTTATATGATAGTTACTGAAGTCTATAATCAATGTGTATCTAAAGAAACTAATATTACAGGCAAGTAGTAGAACTAGATTCAATTTAAGCTGAAGCCTAGTGAAGATAGACCTGTCAATCCACGACCGCTCCAACTATGGTTTTTCGCGTTGGTAATAGTGATACAGCCGATAATTAAGAAGAATATGAACGAGCATAGGAAACCGCCTAATAACAATGTTCCCTTCCGCAAAATCGAGCCCAACGAAGACAAAATAAAATAATAAAAAACCGCTAATTTTGCATTAATGCGCCGGCAAAAAGCTGTTGGCTGCCGCGGCGGCAGCAAAGAAAAATAAATATACTGTTGGTTCACATCACGCGAGTTCAGGAATGTGCGGACTAAGTAAATCCTGATGAAGGTTGAGAGTTTTCTCAGTTACGCTAATGTCAATTTATTAGACATCGTCGGTTCAGGAGTTATTCTAGAGGGGTTTTTTCTAATTACTCTTTACTGATTATGTTTTATTAGATATTGTTTACAATTAAAATAATCGTTAAGCATTTATTAATCGAACGATGGATAACAGGGCATTCTGTATATTTTTAAAGATGCTGAAAAAATAAGTCTACATAACCCAGATTATTATTTTTTTTATCAAATTAAGAGAGAGACAGAAATGTACAGACCAGAGAAATTGTAGCTTTTGCTTCATCGCAATTCAAAAATTATCTCACTTGAAGGTAAGGTCTGCTGAGTTCTTTTTGGAATACTATTTTGCCCCGTTCTTTTCAATCTGTTATTTGTCTCTACCATTGTTCTACAATATTTTCAATTATTTGTATTTTTCAATTATAACGAATCAATTTATAAGGTGCAAAGTCAAGTATCATTAAACGCGTGTTGTTTTTTTTTTGCGAAACAAACAAGCAAAAAATTCGCTAATAACGAACTTCAAGTGAATTTCAATATAATAAATAGATATATTATAATTTCGAGAGTATCGAAACAAATAATTGTTAATTGTTTTCAACACGGTGGTTAGTCGACTGGCTGAAGAAAAATCAACAGGAAGAAAATGATAACAATTTTCAAGATAATCTTCTTTGTGGTGAAAATGATTTCAATCAGTTTCTCCATGTTGATGACAATCTTGATTCAGTAGTTTATTAATATTTCCAGGTAGTTAAATATTTCTCGTTGAATATGTCGTTGAATTGAAAGTATTTAGAAAAATATCTTCTTTTTGCTGTATGCACTTTTCCAAGCATTTCTCCAACTTTTTTAAGTCGTCAAAAAAGTAAGATTTCGAAAGATCCTCAAAATAGGTATCTGTTTGGGCGATGACCTCCTCTTCTAGGTTCGACTGTTGTTCGCTGAGTCATTTTTTTAAGTTCGGAAATAAAAAAAAGTTACTGGGGGGCAAATCCGGTGAATACGGTTGCTGTTTAAAATAATTCGAACTTTAATTCTATGATTTTGGCCATTGAAACTGTACAGGTGCATTTTATTGATGCAAGAGGATCTGAAAGATTTTTTATAAATGATGCTACTACCCACACTTCAAAGATGATGCTACTACCCACACTAAAATGACTCCAATAGCCCTTTTGAAGGAACATTTCCCAAATCGATTAATTTCACAAAACGACGATCTGAGATAATCTTCAGAATCCCTGAATTTCACTGCCACTAACTTCTTTCTTTCGGATAACTTTACACGAACTTACATTCGTAAGCCTCAGAGATTAGATCAGCTCAAAGAAGTTGCTTAACGAGAAATAGAGATATTAAGAAATACTAACTAAAATGATGAAACATGTAAAAATAGCATCAATTTGTAAAGGCGAAAACGACCACGATTTATCAGACATTATTCTCCGCAGGTAATTGATTAAAAACCTCAGAAACTGTACTTTTTTTCAATAGTTTTGATGGAATACCAATTTTTGCACTACCCTGTATAGTATACATTTACAGAAATCAATATGGGAGAGGTGAAAACTAAATTTAGCATTTAAATAAATTAAAAACAAAGCAATGTAAGCATTTTGTTTGATTAATTTTTTTAATTAATTTTCATTATAATTTTTCAGTATAATTTTTAGGGAAATCTATGTAGAAGTGATAAAAAACTTAAAAGAAACAAAGTATTCTTTATTTTTTCTGCATATTATTTTTTTTAAAATAATCCTCATTGAAAAAACCTTATACCAGTTCGTATTATCTTTGACTAACTGTTCTAAATTATTTAAAGAATTTTCTTAAGCGCTACATTTCTCACGTTCCACAAATCTATCTAATTATCAACCAAGCAAAATAATTTACTTCTATTTTCTCTCATTTTCCATACTTCACATTTATCGATATAAAAAATAATTCTCGGTAATCTACCTGTGTTTTATATTAACTAAAACGCCAATTTACGAAACAAAATTATTTACATCGCCCTGATAAAAAGTGCGAGCTTCACACTCACTTATGTGAGCTGCCTCACATTGATGTTGAAGTCTGATAATGCATCTTTCAACAATGATCTTTTTTACAGCTAATTTTAGTTTTAACGTTTGGGAAACTGAATTATTGCCATCTATAAAAATGACAAAAAGCCGCAAGTAGAAAAAATATTAAAGTTATCTTATCTTATCCATGTATTAACACCGTCAAAATGTCACTGTTTGCTGTGTTTTGGGTCTGGAAGATTTACTAGTTCACACTTTCCCAAAGATGAGGTTGTCAATTCGATTTTCAGTAACCAATGGTAAATGAATAACCAACATAGTGTGGCCGGAATTGTATATAGCTTCAACAGCTGAAGCTACCAAAGGGGCTGAAGCAATTGTTATGTTAAACCCAAAATGTCTTTAAGGTCCGATATGAGACTATTCGTGATACTATTTGTACTCTGTACTCTTACTGCCACTGTTAAGTTGATCAATGTATTTATTTGGTGATCGTTTTCTTTTTTGTTTACCATCGATTTTTGAAACTATGTCCTTAGGCCATGTCATAGAAATTTGTCTCCGTTTAGTTTTTACCTAGTGATTCTTTCTTTACATAAGAACAGGTATTTTTGATATTTTTTGTTTTAGATAGTGGCGAAAAACCCAAATAAAGAAAAACTATACAGCCAGCTTATTTCCCAGATTTGATGCCAACGGTTTATAATATTTTTTAGTCGATATAATACACTAATTTTTTTTTGAAACAGTTCAACAAATATATATTTTTCTTCGGCATAGTATCAAAAGATGGAATATCTTATTAAATTTTATATCTGATAAAGAAAGGGAGTCTTCAACTTCGATAACATTAAAAACATTGAACCCTACTAGACGGACAGGACGTTATGATGCTATTTTTGCTTTAAAAGTTCGGTTTGTTGAAGTCCAAAAAGCGCTAACGAAAACAATTATGTTAAATTGCAATTCAGATGAATGAAATGAAGCTATTTCACTCAAGAAGAAGATCGAGAACTACAATTTTATTATGTTTCTGGTTTTCCATTGCAAAATTCTACAAATTATCGCTGCAGCCTCTAAAGCACTTCAGCCTAAAGCCACTGAAACCCTAAAACGTTTGAAAATTTGTCTGCAAGAATTCGAAAGGTATAGACATGAATTTGAAAATTTAAAAAAGGAAGCAAATGGTGTAGCAGAAAAATGATCCATCAACCCTGAATTTTCTAAAACTCGTCAGAGGAAGGTGAAATGGCATTTTGATAAACTTTACGAAGATGAGTGTGTCCAAGATCCGGAAAGTTTGTTCAAAGTGAACATGTTTTATCGAGTATTGGACATCACTGTTAATCAACTGAAATCGCGTTTCCGTCTAATGAATGAAATTGTTTCCAATTTCAGTGTTTTGCAATCTGTCACTTAGCAAAATTTAAATGACACATGATGTATTTTGTTCAGACCATTTCATCAGTAGTTACCTCAATGGAACGTACTGAACGCGAAGCGTTTCTCGTGTTGGTTGGACGACATGAAAACTCGGGAAACCACTTGTGAATTATGAAATATAAAGGAGCAAAGTCCCCATAATATTTTTTCAACTTTTCTTCTGTTTACGCGATGGTTTTTCCACGGAAATAATACTGATAATCAAGTAATAAACACATGAAATTTGCTTTTTTCCATGATGGCAAATCTATCGAATTTATCTGCTCCCGAAGCTTGTGTAAAAAAAAATTAAATAACATAATAGTTTGAAATTTATATACATTACTATAGAGCCTTCATTTAACTTTACAAGCCTCGTGACTAGTGATTTATTTTAAACTTATTAACTTTAAATCGAAGAAAACATTTTTTTACTTTGCTATCTATCACTTTTATTTTTAAACAAAATTTGTGTTACTATAGTTTCGTAAAAGGATTTTACATTCTCAAACACTACTTTAAAACCAGTGACGGCTCGTGGGTTTTTAAAGTGGGAGGACTTAGAAGAAAATAGTGCTGCTGAAGATTTTTTTTTGCTTTCCCCTTCCTCCTTTTTAGTTTTCGTGCTATTGAAACCCTATACAGGAGGTGAACCAGGAAAACATTAAAATTTTGTATTGTTACTACTTACAAGGACATTGGAGGGTGGGTTGTTGTTTGTTGCGCAGATAAAGGAATGAATAAGTAGGTACTTACCATATCCCGAAGAGTAAACCATTCTAACAGTTTAGTGTAACAGCAAATCAATAGAGAAAATTCGAAAAAGTTCGGAAAAAACTTAGATTAGTTATTATTAACTGTTTTAAATCAGACAGCTTCATGTTTGCAATTAAAAGTTGATTATTTTTTTTTAAGTACTACTCAGTGTGTACACACGTAGCAATTCCCAAATCAAAACAAGTATTCGCAATGCGAGACTTGTCAAATCAGCGTTAAAACTAATTACTGATAGCGTCGGTCGCAAGGAACCTACGTCCAAATCGCATGCTTTAGAAAGCAGTTAAACCCCCGAATTCTGGCAACCAACAAAACATGTAATGCCAACGACAAGATAAATGGACGCGGCGTACGGTCGCTGAAGGTAAACGTCCGACCAATTTTAATATATTGCACAAATTTAAAAATAAAAGTCATTGATTATAAAGTAAAAAAATGTTTTATTCGATTTAAAAAATAAACTATCACAAAGTAACGGACAAATCAATTAAAACTATTAAAAAATGCTCTAGAATTTGTTGATATATGTAAAAAAGGTATATCTGACTCATTTGCCAGGGAAATTTTCAGTTTTCGGTCCACCTTCAGAGACGTAATAGAAAAGTCTTCGTGTATTAGAGATTTATTAACAATAAATAATCCTTTTATGTCGTGCAACTTTCCTGAAGTATGTACTTTATTAATGTTGTTTGTTACAATTCCTGTGACTACAGCTAGTGCTGAAAGATTATTTTAGAAACTAAAATTAATAAAAACCTACTTAAGAAACTCTATGAGACAAGACAGGCTACGTAACTTGGCTACGTATTCTGTCTACTGAAAATTCTGGGGCCCGATGTTTAAACTTTGATGATGTTTGTTGATACTTTTGCGGAATAGAAAGCTCGGAGAAAAGAATTTTATTAATACATATCTTGTTAATATTAAATTATTTCATTAAAATTATGTTATACCTATACTTTTGAAAATAAAATTTATTGAATATTTAACTAAAACGTGACGATTTTTTCTGGGAGGGCCCCACCCAATGAATTTGCCACGGGCCTCAGATGGTATAGTTACGCCAGCGCGACCGATTATTAAAAAAAAATCACTAACCCAGTGATATATAACTCAATCAGGGAAATAATGATTGCACGTCATCAATCGAGAGAAATCTATTGTCAATTTAAGTTCATAGGAAAGAAAAAATCAGTTACAGTGCAAACCACTCTCTTTAACAAAAACTAAACCAAACAACACACAACAAAATACCAAAAATGTAGTTTATAAAATTCCCTGCGAATGTGGCAAATTCTATATAGGTGAGACATCTAGAACCGTTAGATGTTAGACTAAAAGAGAAAACATAAAAACCTTCTTAGAAAGGGCGATTTTAATAAATCTAGAATTTGTCAACACGCATGGGAATCGGGTCATAAAATTAATTGGAATAATTCCGAAACGGCATTAAAAGAATCGGCAACAAAATACAGAAGATTAAAAGAAACCGCTATAATTAATTTAAATAAAAATAACTGTCCTATGCCTCCCTAATGCCTCATAACTGTCCTGCCTAAAATAACTATGCCCTCGGTAGATTTAAATTCATTATGGTTCTCGATTCTAAAGAATAAAATTGAAAACATTTAAGAATTTCAATAAACAATCACAATCACACGGTAAACCTCACCTATATATATATATATATATATATATATATATATATATATATATATATATATATATATATATATATATATATATATATATATAACACACGTGTGAATAACACGTGTTAATAACTGAAATTGGGCGGTGTCGATCATTTTTGAATTTGGATGGATCGATAATAGAAATATATATATATATATATATATATATATATATATATATATATATATATATATATATATATATATATCTTGAACAAATACTAAATTGTCCTGAGCCCTTAAACAAATTCGCAACACTAAACCCTAAACAAACAAACCCAGATTCATTACCACCGAATGAAGATGAAATCATTAGGTAAATCAAGCGGCTTAAAAATGACAAAGCTTCTGGTGAAGATGGAATCACTGCTGAACTTTTGAAATCCGCTGGTCCAGGTACAATCAAGGAAATAACCAAAATTCTACAAGAAGTTTGGCGAACCGAACGGATTCCGGAAGATTGGAAAGATGCTCTAATCCATCCACTACATAAGAAAGGAGATAGAACGGATGTAAACAACTATAGAGGGATATCTCTTCTCCCAGTTTGTTACAAGATTCTATCTCAATATCTACTAGACAGAGCACAGGGACAGTTAGAACCTAACATTGGTGAATATCAAGCAGGTTTTCGACCGGGCAGATCCTGCCCTGAACAGATGCTGAATCTAAATTTGATTCTAAGACATCAAAAAATGTACAATAAAAATATCGTCTGTACATTTGTGGATTTCAAAAAAGCATATGATTCTACTGACCGCGAATCTTTATTCCGAATCTTGAAAGAACAAGGACCAACGCTGGCAATTATTAAAGCACCGTCCGTTCGACATCTCCGAGCCCTTCGAAATTAAAACTGGAGTGAGACAAGGGGATGGACTCTCGCCAGTCTTATTTAACTGTGTTCTAGAAAAAGTAATACAGGAGTGGCGGTAAAAAAAGTCGGCACTGAATATTGACCAGCCCATTAAACTGGGGAGAACCAACATCAAAATTGATTGTCTGGCATTTGCGGATGATCTAGCAATTTTAGCTCAAGATCTCAAGAGCTCAAGAGCAACGGCACAGAAACAGATTGAAATCTTAAAAGAAACAGCAGAAAAGGTAGGACTCCAAATTTCCTTTGAACAGACAGAGTACATGACCTGCAACAGACTAAGAACATCATTTCTAAAAACAAAATATGGTAACATCAGACGAGTCTCTCAATTCAAATATTTGGGTGAAATAATCATGGAAAATGGGTTGGAAAAAGCAGCCAATAAGGGTAGATGTCAAAAAATGGAAACGGCATTATTAAAATATTTACAACAAAAAATGCATATCTAAAAACACAAAACTGAGACATTACAACACAGTTATTAAGCCAGATGATGTCTATATGGGGCAGAAACGCTCATTTTGAATAGAAAGAGAGACATCGAGGACATTGCAAAGAGGAAATAAATATACCTAAGATCAGCAAATATTACACAAAGTGAAATTCAGGATAGAGGATGATTCAGACACAAGGTTAACGTTTGGAAGGTTGGCCAGAGAGAAAAATGTAGGAAGACTGGAACAACTTGGTCCAACGAAAGGAAAAAAGCTCATAGCGAACGAATGAAATTAGTATGGGCGCAAAGGGAAGCTAACAACATCAAAAGCCTCTAATTGTACTTCGCGTGGTCCACCAGGGCCCATACGTGAATAATAATAATAATAATAACAATAATATATATATATATATATATATATATATATATATATATATATATATATATATATATATATATATATATATATATATATATATATATAATTGTCAAAGTAAGTATCATTGACATACACAAAAAATATATTTACTTTCTATCTTTTCATAATTTATAGAAATTAATATACTTTATTTTTAGATTCAGTTTGAAAACGGGAGGAGAATACTTCCCGAAACGTTAAAGTTAAAAGATTGTATATATTTTTAGAACATTATATTTTTAAAATTTTGTTCATTAGGCAAATTTATAACAAAAAAGAATCACTGAGAAATTTGTCTCCGTTTGATTTTTTGTTTTTACTCAGTGATTCGTTATTTACATAAGAACAAATGTTTTTGATGTTTTTTGAGTTTTAGATCGTGGCAAAAACCCCAAAAAAAGAAAAACAAATATAAACACCCCACAATCATTCAGACATTACTCTCTTTCTTTCTTCCTCTAATCCTATTAGAATAGGATAAAAATACAGTGAACCAAAGGATCACATTTGGTAAATTCGCTGTCAAGATAACATTTAGGTTTGTAATCATAAAATGAAAAGCCGCTATGTTCACAAGAAGAACTTTTTCGAAACAGATTTTTGGTTAAAACTTTTAAAGAAAAAGTTTTCGTATTACTTTTTCATTTACAGTTTCATCGATCATAGAAAAGCCAAAGTTTGGATATTTTGGTGTTGATGTGGCAACATTGTAACGTGAGTATGTCATAGATTTTGATGACCTACAACCATTATTTCCCTGAATGAACTATATAGTGGTTTTAGATGCTGCCTCGCCAAAGGGTGAATTGATCGATGCACCGTTGTTGATCGCGAAAATCGCAGTAAATTATCGCCAAATCGAATAAGTGAAGAAATAAAAAAGGAACCATTCAACAGAAAAAAGAAATAGAGCAATACAGGAAACGATGGAGGAAGAACTGCAAAGAGAAATCCGAGTCGTACAGCCTCACGCTTACACGAGCTAGGAAGGCTTAGGTTAAAGAAGAAAATAAGATATCGAGCTACTGTTTCTCTTAGTTTTATTAATTGTTTTGGTATGTCGGTACATCTCGTGTATTTAAGTAATCACTAAACAACCTGCCGAGCAGGAATGTTACATTATTTCTAATAATTACCAAAAAATAAAACACGCATCGAGGAAATTCATTTTAGTAGTAAAAATCAAAGAACAAATAAACGCTAAAGGTAATAACGAGACCCAATCATTCTATTAACGTGTAAAACAATAAAACCGAAGCGGTAAAAGTGGCTTCTGCAGAAACTGCGGCTTACTAATTTCCTGCGGTGACAAGGCAACTTTTAGTATTGGACTAATTCGTATCGACGAACAGGAAAAAAACGATCCCAATTGGAACCATTGTAATAATATCGGTGCATTTCGGTGAAAAAATAATTGTAGCTGATTATTAATACCGCAAAAACCTTACCGGAGCAAAAAAAAAATGAAACGTACCACTGTCATTCAATTATTTTTAGCCATTCGAAATAAAACGTTCTTGGTAGAAATTTTATTAAATTTATAAGGAAAAAAACTGGTTCGTAATTGTTTATTAATTTACAAATAAAAAACCTAAAGTGTTCTTTAAGTGGACTTGTTTTCTTTTTCTTGGTTTAAGTTATTTTTTAAACCTTTTCAATTATTTGGATTTGATGTGATTTAGATGGTTGTAATATAGGCAAAATGTCTCTCTACACACGACTTTATTAATCAATATATTTAGTAAGAAAAGACATAACTAGAAGTATTCCATAATGGAGCAATATCAGGAAAATATGATGGATTGGGTAACGCGTTTCAAAGCCAAATCATTTCTGGACCAAAGATACACCAGGTATGTAAATAAAGTAATGAAAATAATTTTTGATGATTTATTTATGAAAGTGACGGATGTTTCAAATTGAGCAGTTTTTGTAATTCTTGAATAAAACACACATGGCATTGTGAATTAGGACTAGTCTCATTTCAGAAGTGTAATGTATAACATTTATAAAAATGGAGTCGTACACATACAACAAGGCGTTAGAATGGTTAAATTACTTTATAAAAATGAGCGTCAGCAACAAATGTTTTTAGAAAATTACGTGATAGTTACTGTTTATACAATCGTCCATCTGAAAGAAGTATCAATCGAATTATTCAAAAATTCTAAGAAACTGATTCGCTGGTCATAGTGGTCGTTCACAAGAGCATATTGATTTGGTACGTTAAAGTGTCGCTGAAGACCCAGAAATTTCCATTAGTCGACGTTCTCAACAATTTGGACTCAGTGAATCCACAACATGTCCTATTTGACTAAATGATTTAGCTCTGAAGACATATAATATTGAAATAACACAGGAACTAAAGTCACACAGAACAAACAGATGAATTTTCTCAAAAAAAACATCTATTCAGATGAAGCACATTTTGAAATTGGTGACAGTGTTAATAAAAAAAACCTTTACACCCCAAAAAAGTCACTGTTTGGTGTGCATTATGATCAGGAGGTGTAATTGGGTCGAATTTCCTTCAGAATGTTGCTTGTGAAGTGGTAACTGTGAATAGTGTTCGATATCGTGAGATAACAACTGAATTTTTGTAGGCTGAATTGAATAGTATTGATCTGGAGGATGTGAGGTTCTAACAGGATAGCGCTACACCTCACTCTGCTGATGAAACAATTGATTTATTAAGGGAAAAATTTCTCGGACGAGTTATTGCAAAAAACGGTGAGGCTAATTGGCCACCAATATCATGTGATTTGACACCGCTGGATTATTTTCTTGGGGGTTGCGCGAAAAGCCAGATCTATAAGAACAATCTGATTACTGAACTAAAGGATGACATTATTGGAGTCATTGGGGAGATAGAGCCACGGTTATGTCAAATGTCATCTAAAATTTTGACAAAAAAGTGGACGTCTGTGGATCTGCAAGAGGTGGTCATTTGGCAGATATTGTTTTTAGTGTTTAAATGTACATACACTATGCTTCAATTATCAATAAAAAGTTTTTTGAAATCAACCCAAATTCGGTGTTTTATTCAAGACCGTTCAATTTAAAACACCTATAAGTTCTCAACTTTTGACTTCACAGAAAGGATAGTTAGGAGTCACACTTGTAGTGAAGTTACAGTAACCGGAGTGATATCACTTGTCTACTGCCTCATTAGACGCTGTCCAAAGAAGTCTAACACTATATATATATATATATATATATATATATATATATATATATATATATATATATATATATATATATATATATATATATATATATATATATATATATATATATATATATATTATTATATTTATTGATTGATTTGTCCGTTACTTTGTGATAGTTCATTTTTAAAATGGAATAAAACAATTTTATACTTTGTAATCTATCACTTTTATTTTTAAATTTGTGTGACTGTAGTTTCGTAAAACGATTTTAGATTCTTAAACACTTCTTTAGTCTATAGTCTATAAACTATAGTCACATAAATTTAAAAATAAAAGTGATAGATTACAAAGTATAAAATTGTTTAATTAGATATTATTATATGTTTTTTGTCCTATTAAACCGTTTAATATCATTATTATTTTTTTGGGATTTTCGGTCAATTGTATTAACAAAACTATTATTTTTCTACTATTTTATTAACTTTTCGGTTTATTTTAATAAACCATTTTCAGAACAATTACAATTCTACAATATATATTATTTTTATAGAGTACACATTTATATTTTTACATTATTTTTAATTTTTTTTCCATAAAATATGTTTTTTGTTGTAATTTTGAGTTGACATATTTTTGATTTTGATACTTTCATATTTTATTTATATTTTATGAATGTGTACTGCATAGTGAACAATTAAAGAGTTAAAATAATTATTATCTAAAACATAATTTAAACAATGCACAGTATACAGAAATTTAACTTTTCACATGGTCAATTAAATTTCACTTACTGCTACTACAGCATGTCAGTGACGCGAACTCACAAGATTTAACCCATGCAACAAGAGTCCAACACGCACCTGATACAGTCGAGTATATACAATGTATCAGTGTATATATGCGAATACATGTACACAGGCCGCTGCGCGTGGCCAGTCTGATGCAAGACGTCACTAACATGTCGGTGATGCGAACCCATAAGTTTTGCCCCTATCAAAAATCACCCAACGCGACTAAAGAAGTTTTTCACTTCAAGAACTCAATTATTCCACAAGATATAGCTGGTTACTAATCGATTTGTCCGTTACTTTGTGATGAAACAATTTTTTACTTTATTATCAATCATTTTTATGTTTATTTATTTTATAGCTTTATTTATTTATATAGCTGGTATGTGTTAAGATATAAATTTGTACTCTTTATAAAAATAATATATATTGCAGAATTGTAATTGTTCCTCCATCCTCAGAACAATGAGGATGGTGTAATAAAATAAACCGAAACGTTTATAATATTGTAAAAAAAAATAATTTTATTAAAACAATTGACAGCAAATCCCAAAAAAAAACAATATGTATATATATATATATATATATATATATATATATATATATATATATATATATATATATATATATATAAAAATATGAATGAAATATTATGATTAAAATTATTTTTTAAGAGGAAAACACTTTCCGGGCAATCAATCTAACAGAAAAAAACTCAAATATTCGTAAATAACACTGGTCGACAAAACTCAAACTTTTTTTGTTCCACAAAAACGTTTGACTGTCTAATTTAGATAGTGCCATGGCCACCTAATAAGAATATATTAGTAAAAAAAAATTAACACGTCAGGTATCTTTCTGTTTGCAAATGGCGGGTCGGGGTACTTTATGGTATGTTTCGATTTAGTTGTGATACCCTTTATAACAGTCAAACAAAAATAATACTCACTTACGTGACCTGTTGATTTTGCCTAAATCATTGGCATACCAAAGGGTATGTCTAGATCCATTAGCCCATGTTACATAGCAGATATGTGGGACCTAGAATTTATCTTGATGGCGTACAGGAAAACCAGAGTAATCCAAATAACGTTTAGTTACTAATGGTGTAAACTTTCGACGCTGAGAGGTAAAAATTAATTCTCTACAAATATAACAAAAACTATCCGGGTGATTTAAACACTGTCGTGGTATATTTACAGCCTGTTGACTCGGATAGCTATCTAACTGCGGAAATGGGGTTATTCAAACATAAATACGTATATGAGGTGAAATTGAATATGTAGCTGTCATAAAAAAATTAAGGGAGACTGGAAACAAATAACATTGTTTTTGTAAAGAGAGTAGATAAGCTCAATCAATATCATTACAAAAACAGTATTTATCAGTGTAAGTGGTGCAAAATAGAAATTTTCAGCGACAATTTTTTTACCTGATTTGCCTCGGAATCTCAAACCAGAATTCGCGACACGGTCCACGGCCCGGGTCCGTCACACGAAACCAGGAGGTAACAGCGACAACGGCGAAGAAAAAAAATTAAGAATGGAAAATCGTAGATCGTCACAGAGCGGTAGTAAAGCACGATCGTGGATGGTGTCTCGGCTCAAAACACATCGCGACGTGCCATCTCAACGCTATGTGAATTTAATTCCATCGAACAAATTAACCTTTTTTTCTTCGTCTTTTTCTTTATCGTTTTTGCGGTGAAAAGATACGATGGAATTTTATTAAATATTGATCTACTACTTATTATATCGTTTAGTATCATATATATATATATATATATATATATATATATATATATATATATATATATATATATATATATATATATATACATATATATATATATATATATATATATATATATATATATATATATATATATATATATATATATATATATATATATATATATATATATTTTTTTTTTAAGGTTGTTTTCTATGCCGCTTTTTGTATGAAGTGTAAGTGTCTCGCTTGCGTAATAGTACTTCTGGTTTGATTACAGTGTTGTAGTGTCTTATTTTTGAGTATGTGGATATCTGATTATAGATATTGTGTGTCTTGCCGTATGCCCTCTTCATATTCTGTAATCGAGTCTTCTGTGCTATCTTCTCTCCTCCTGTGGGTTCGAGGATGTCGCCCAGATATTTGATGTGAGTGACCCCATTTATTTTGCCGTATTTGATGTTAAAATTTTTGACATCTAATTTTAAGCAGAAGAATTCGGTTTTTTAAAGGAGATTTGTAGGCCGACTTTCTCTGCACATTCCTTGAGTACTTCGATCTGTTTGGTTGCCCTTTTTTTATTGTCTTCGAGTATGGCTAGGTCGTCTGCGAAGGCTAGGCATGATATTTTTTTTGGATCGTCCGGGTCGTATTGGTTTCCAGTGTCCTTGATTTTTCAGTTCTTTTTCCCGTTCCTTTATAACTTTGTCCAGAACTAGGTTGAAGAGGAGTGGGGATAACCCATCTCCTTGGCGTACTCCAGTTTTAATCAAGAAGGGTTCGGACATTTCTCCCATAAATTTCACTTTAGAGGTTGTGTCAGTCAGTGTCTGCTTGATCAGTGGTAGTGTTTTGGGGTCGAGTCCTTGTTCTTCTAGGATGTTGAACAGAGATTGTCGGTCGATGCAGTCGTATGCTTTCTTGAAGTCCGCGAATGTGCAGATGATTGAGACGTTCTTGATAGCTTTGTATTTCAGTTTTGTTTTTAAGTTAAATATTTGTTCAGTGCATGAGCGACCAGGGCGAAAGCCTGCTTGGTACTCGCCAATTTTGTGTTCTAATTGTTCTTGTGTTCTCTGGAGAAGGCACGCTGAGAGGATTTTGTAAGTGACTTGTAGTAAGGAGATTCCTCTGTAGTTGTTCACATTTGTTCTGTCTCCCTTCTTGTGCAGCGGGTGGATAAGACCACATTTCCATTCATCTGGTAATTTTTCTGTTTGCCAAATGTTCGTGATAATTTGCGTAAGTTCCTGCAGTGAATTTGGACCGAGATTTTTCAATAGTTCCGCGGTGATACCATCTTCACCGGATGACCTGTTATTCTTTAGTTTGCATATGTGCCTGTGGATTTCTTACTGTGTTTGTGCTGGTGATTCTGAGTGGGTATGAATACAATTTTCCTTGGGGAATCTTGTGTCGCGTTCAGGGCAATTGAGGAGATTAGAGAAATAGTGTGCCAGCTCCATACAATTCTCCTGATTGGTTAGCGCTAATCTCCCATTCCGCTTTCTGAAGCAAAGATTTTGTGGTGTGTATCCACGGATTTCTCTTGCAAAAGTCCTATAAAAGTCTCTCGTGTTAAAATTGAGGAAATTCTCCTCTATAGAGTCTACTTGTTCGTTCATGTACTTCCTCTTAGTTTGCCTGATAACCTTTGCTGTCTGTTTCCTAGTCACGTCAAAAACCTGTTGACTTTCTTGGGATTTTCTAGTGTTGTTCTCCTGAAATGCTCGTTTGCGTCGCTGCAATGCACTTTCGCATTCCGAGTCCCACCAAGGGTGTTTTGTGTTCTTTTTCAATGGGATCAGTTCCTGTGCTTTTGGTGTAATTTTTTCCATATGTCTGCCTGTTCCTTTTACCATTCCCCTGTTATGTTGGATTCCTTGATCTATTTTGTGTCGAATTTCTGTAGATGTGTTCGTTCGAAATTAGTTATAGAAATTAATTCGAATTGAGATGAGTTTGATGATGAAATTTCGACTCTATTCATTAATATATTCTCCTTTAAGAGCAATACAATCATTTCAACGTTTTTCTAACATTTCTACACCATTTTTTAAACGCCTTCAAACTATCCTTACCTATTGAGATAAAAAGTCGTCTAATGTCCGCTTGCCTTAACCGATTTTCCTCAATTTGGATTCATTTAAAAGGTAAATGCTGGGACAATCAGATAATCTGGGAGATAAATTATTTAGTTTATAAATGAAACCGCGAGGTGGCGTTACATTCAACAATAGTTTTTTTAAAGTTTTGTTCAATTTTTTCAAATGGAATGGTACAGCTTTTACTACATGGCAAGAAAGGTAATTTAAAGAGGAATCGTCCAGTGAAAACCCGAAATCGATATCTCTGACATGTCAAGAGATATTTCGATTTTTCTGAAAAAAATCAGTTTTAATTTTTACCGTAATATTAAGTTAAAAATTGGTCTTAACATTTAGGTCGCAATCGCAACCGCAACAATTTTATTTAAAAAATAAAATTATCTATTAAGTATCAATCATCATAAATGTTCTAATCCTGACCTTGATAATATTTTCTAATTTAATTACATAAGCGGAAAAAATGCCTTTCCCCAATTGTTGCATTTTCTCTTTTATGATGCTTAAATACTACTTGATGAACTTGACAGAATATTGAAATCAGTCATTAATAAATATACCTACTCTTTCTTTTAAACTAAATGAATGGATGAATGAAATTATGCGTTTTCGGGTTTCCAAATAAACGCATGCAATCCTTAGGTATATTACACAAAGAGTGTAAGAAGGGAACCATGGATACAAACAAAAACAGTCAAATTAACTTGTCAGTTTTGAAATGCATTACATTTTCAACATTGTATTTATTGATTATTAATAATTATTATAATAATATCTAACAATGCCTTTTTCGAATAACGAGGCCTATGACACGCTCCAAATTAATATGGCACGAAGAATTTGGACCAGTCCTAAGCCTGGGTAAAGGTTGAAGGAAGGCAAACATTAGGTTAATATTTTTTTAACTTAATGCAGGTAGTAGTGAAATAATAACTGATTTTTTCAGAAAAATCGAAATATCTCTTGATATGTCAGAGATATCGATTTCGGGTTTTTACTGGATGATTCCTCTTTAAATTACCTTTCTTGCTATGTAGTAAAAGCTGTACCATTCCATTTGAAAAAACTGAACAAAACTTCAAAAAAAACTATTTTTGAATGTAACGCCACCTCCCGGTTTCAGTTATAAACTAAATAATTTATCTCCCAGATTATCTGATTGTCTCAGCAATTGCCTTTTAAATGAATCCAAATTGAGCAAAATCGGTTAAGGCAAACGGACATTAGATGACTTTTTATCTCAATAGGTAGAACTCCCTCCCACCCCTCTATTCGTGAAATTACGACAAAATGTCATAAAACAAAGTTGTAGTAGACAGTTTGCTAATTATAACTGAGAATTTTTCTTACTCGGTTAACACTTGAAAATACACACAAAAAATGATTTTTTAAAATGTTTAGCTCATCACGCCCTCTTGCGGTCGTTTTAGAAGCTTAAAAATATCTCTGGAGAATTTCTCATGATCATTTTTAGTACAATTTTTTTTCCCCAAAGCTGTGGGATAAATAGTTCTCAAGATACGGCCGCGATCCATCCTTAATGGGACACTTGGTATATATATATATATATATATATATATATATATATATATATATATATATATATATATATATATATACAAAAATATATATGAGTATGATAGGTGCGAACTTTTACATAAATGATAAAAGAAACCACTGCCAATTTTTAGCCTTCTGAATGATATATTACCGAATTTAAATGAAGCATTATATCATCAGTCTAGAATCTTACAATACCTGGATCATCGATACACCACGATCAAAGATACACTAAGGGATTTCGAATGCTTTAATTTTCTCAATTTTCTCAATTTTCAGTTCAATCAGTATCATCAAATCAAGTATCAGGAAATATCAGTTCAATATGAAGAAATCGCCAACAATGTACTTCAAACGGCTGCTTCAATAGCACCAGAAAAAAAATGTCTCAAACAAACAAAAATCTCCAGTGGGACCATTGATTTAATGAAGAAACGGCGAGCAATGAGAAATGCAGGTAGTCCTTTTGGCAGGGTCGAGTACACTGAGCTCTGCAAAACTATAAGAAAACGTATCAGAGAGGACATTCGCCGATTCAATATGCAGCTAGTGCAAAAAACCCTGGAAGAAAACAAAGGAATTAACAAAGCTAAACAGAAGCTGAGAAACAAAAGAACGCAAATATATGCTTTAAAGCGTGAGGATGGCACAGTGTGTAGGGCGCGAACCCAAATGTTAGAGATTGTCAGAAAATTTTATTCCCAGTTATATGAAGATCAGAACCAATCAAAGACAACAATACCCACAATGCCAGATATCCTAGTGAAGGAAGTAGCAAATGTTATAGAATCGATGAAAAACGACAAGGCTCCAGGAAAAGACAGTGTAACTCTCGAAATGTTAAAAGCTGGTGGTCGGACGTTACATAAAACACTGGCAAAATTATACTCAAAATGCCTCAAAGAACAAAAAGTACCTGACTTATGGAAAAATGCAGAAGTCATCCTTTTACATAAAAAATGAGCACTGGAAGAATTAAAGAACTACCATCCAATAAGCCTCCTATCAGTAAAGTACAAAGTTTTCTCTAAGATAATTTCTAAAATAATATTAAAAAAACTGAATGACGCACAACCAAGAGAACAAGCAGGATTCAGAAGTGGGTTCAGTACAATGGATCACATCCAGGTTGTACAGCAGGTCATAGAAAGGCACAACGAATACACCATGCAAATGTGCTTGGCTTTTATCGACTGCGAAAAAGCATTTGATTCCATCTCAAAGCATGCGATAATGAATGCACTGCTTAGCCAAGGTGTAGAGAGAGCCTATATAAACCTATTAGAATCCATATATGATAGAGATACAACTACAATTCACCTTGATGATCTTGCAGTGGGAATTAATATAGAACGAGGTGTACGGCAGGGTGACGCAATATCGCCTATTCTTTTCTCGGCTGGCCTTGAAGAAGTATTCCGTAAACTGGATTGGGAACAGGATGGTGTAAAGATCAATGGTGCAAACTTAAACCATCTTAGATTTGCAGATGATATTATTCTCATTTCACAAGACCCAGAGAAACTGCAAAGACGCATACAAGAACTGCAAAGGGCTGGCGAACCATTTGGCTTGAAAATAAACCTGAAAAAGAGTCAGGTTATGTTCAATAACTTCGCTAAGGACGGAAGAATTTCAGTTTTAGGAATTTGGAGATTGTGTACAGCTTTATATATCTTGGGCAAAGGATTTCAATGGAGGGGAATCCGGCCCGAGAGGTGGAACGGCGTGTTAAATGTTGTAAAAGGCTGGCAGGCATTTTGCACGCTCAACATTGTGTTTAAAAGCAGACTCCCACTTTGCCTGAAAAGAAAAGGCTTCGATCAGTGCGTTCTACTCGTTATGACATACGGAAGTGAAACCTGGACACTCACATCGCAATCAATTCAAAAACTTCGGGTAGCACAGAGGGGCATGGATGGATGTATGCTTGGCATTACAAAACGAGACAGAAAGTCCTGCGCACGGATAAGGGAACAAACGAAAGTTGGTGACATCATTGGAAGAGTAAAGCAATTAAAATGGAGATGGGCAGGCCATATAGCGAGGCGATGGGATGACAGATGGACCAAGGCAATCCTGGAGTGGATACCGCTTGATCGCAAATGTCCGTGAAGAAGATCAAAAGCGCGATGGATTGATGACGTCGTTAAGTATATTGGACCAGAGTGGCAGAGGAAAGCCCAGGGCCGTGAAAGTTGGAAACATGCTGAAGAGGTCTTCATCCTGCAGTGGATCGACACGGGCTGATGATGATGGTGTGGTCCTTGTCGGGAGCTTGCCGACGTTTCGCCAAAATCTCATCTTCGGTACTTACTGTGACGAGGTTCGTGACGGTTTGGCCAGAACGTCGGCAAGCTCGCGACAGGAACCAACTCGACAACCGGATGTACTCCCCGAAAAAAACCCAATACATATATATATATATATATATATATATATATATATATATATATATATATATATATATATATATATATATATATATATATATATATATATATATATATATATATATATATATATATATATATATATATATATATATATATATATATATATATATATATATATATATATATATATATATATATACATAACTGACGGTGTCTCTAACATTTTAACATTTAAAATCCGTTAAAAAATAAATATATTAATTTTTTTTTCTTAAGAATAAACGAAAAATAATTTTACTGTAGTTTTCCTATAAAATGTTGATATTTTGAAATCTTAAAAAATAATAGTTCAAGTGAGCCTTTTGACGCTGTAGGTGTTTGTAACAAGGATTAAGTTACTGGTGAATTATTTTACAAAGAACGCAACATGTTTGCAGATAAAAAAAACAGACTGGGTGTTTTATAGAGGTCCCAGTTCAGTTATATTCCCTTTCTGGGCAACGCGGAGATAGCGATCTCTTCAACAGCATCAAAAATCGAGAATTCGCCCTAAAGAGCGGCGGGTACGCGCGCTCCTGCACTAGTTGCAGCCGGTCTAACGGTGCAAAATGAGTGGCCTAACGTATTATTACCGGCGATATCGTGTGTGATTTGGTCAGAGAAGGCTGACCATTAGAAAATGCGCCCCAGGACAGGAGCAATTTCGCTGCTTCTGATATCGTTAATCAGTTCGCCGTAACTGTACACCGAACGCGGAAAATTTCTCGTTATTGTATCCTTCGCTAATGGCGCTCGCTTAATTAAGCCGGATACTGTTAGATTCGTCCGTGGCTTCCTCTTTGAAAAACATCCATTGCAAAATATATTCCGTCAGTCACAGTCCCTCATCTCGCTTCTGCGTTTAAGGAACGTTGATTTAGTCGATGTCCGGCTCGATTTGCTTCACATCCACTCCACATTCATTCCATTTGATGAATATTTAGTAGAATGTCTAATATATAATTGATCTAATTAAATATCCTTATAAATTAAAATGTAATTGGCATCAGACGTTTAATTGTTTTAAAAATTATTTACTAAAATACATTGCTGTCTAAATTTCCACTTTAATATTATTTGACGCGTTTCGCTAGCACTGTAATTTCGTCAGAAATATAAGGGTGACGTCCATCGGTTGACCCAGTACAATTTCTCAATTTTTTTCCACTATTGACACCAATGTTTTTACTGACAAGTTGTTTATTCATTACGAACCAACCTTTCACAGCAGTACTATTTGCTAGCTCGCGTTCCCTGTATATAAGCTGAAGCAAACCAACAAATTTGTGAATTTTTTTTCCAGAATTTCCCATAAGTGAGAAAAGAGTATTTTTTTCATCGGTAGAGAATAGGTGGATATAACATTTGTACCATAGCTTTTTGTTTCTTTTATAGTCCTGAATGAATTTCCAACATATCTTGCATAAGACAAAAATGACCACGATGTAGCTAAGTTGGGACAGTTGAGGCACGTAGGTTGAGACACTGCATGTTCTCATATTTTCTCGAATCTTTTAGAATATTCCATGGAATTATATCGAATTTTTTAGAATTAGCACGAATTGTCTAGAATATACCATCGAATTATATCGAATTTTCTAGAATATTCTATAAAATCCTATCAGAAGAATTACATGGAACATTCTAGAATATTAATGACATTCCAAATCTTTGGAGAAAATTCCAAAATCCTAATCAAATCGAAGCATCGAGATCCACACTACTGGACACTTCCTCACGGACAGCTGGGGATAGCTGGGGGTCAGTTTCCTCGGTGGCTCAGACAATATATTTGACACCTACGGATTGGCATGAGGTTTCGAAAATAATAAAGGAATTAAAGAATAAAAACTCAGTCGGGGATGACAATCTTCCAACACAAATAATTAAAGAGATTGCAAACTATGTATCCAGACCGTTATCTTTTATTGTGAACCTCTGTTTTTCCAGTGATGCATCTCCTGATTTATTGAAAAATGCGCTTATAAAATCAATATACAAAAAGGGCAAATCAGATGAAGAAAAAAACTACAGACCTATAGCGTTACTAAACAACGTTAATAAAATATTAGAAAAGGCATTTTATAAAAGATTGATAGGATTTTTAGAAAAGTACTATATAATTAGTGATAACCAAAATGGCTTAAGAAAAGGAAAATCAACGACCAGGGCAATTTTTTAGGCAATCACGCATATATCCAATTCATTAAATGCTAAAAGAACCACGATGACAATGTGCATTGATTTGTACCATAGCTTTTTGTCTCTCTTATAGTCCTGAATGAATTTCCAACATATCTTGCATAAGACAAAAAATGACCACGCCATAGCTAAGTTGGGACAGTTGAGGCACGTAGGTTAAGACACTATGTGCTCTCATATTTTCTCGAATCTTTTAGAATATTCCATGGAATTATATCGAATTTTTTAGAATTAGCACGAATTCTCTAGAATATACCATCGAATTATATCGAATTTTCTAGAATATTCTATAAAATCCTATCAGAAGAATTACATGGAACATTCTAGAATATTAATGACATTCCAAATCTTTCGAGAAAATTCCAAAATCCTAATCAAATCGAAGCATCGAGATCCACACTACTGGACACTTCCTCACGGACAGCTGGGGATAGCTGGGGGTCAGTTTCCTCGGTGGCTCAGACAATATATTTGACACCTACGGATTGGCATGAGGTTTCGAAAATAATAAAGGAATTAAAGAATAAAAACTCAGTCGGGGATGACAATCTTCCAACACAAATAATTAAAGAGATTGCAAACTATATATCCAGACCGTCATTAAATGCTAAAAGAACCACGATGACAATGTGCATTGATTTGTCTAAAGCTTTGATAGTGTTAACCATGAAGTACTGTATATCAAATTGAGTAACTATGGCATAAGAAGCAATGCTTTAAAACTGATTAAATCCTATTTGAAAAATCGTACGCAATAGGTATTAATAAGGAATATTGATAGCAGGGCCTTTCTCTCAGGGTACATGTTACCAAGGGTTCGGTTTTGGGTCCATTGTTGTTTGTACTATATATTAATGATATCACTAATGTGTTGAGTGAACAAACAGTGATGTATGCAGATGATCTTAACCTTATATTTTGTGAGGGGAGCATTGAGGATGTACAGGCAAGTGTATATAAGGCGTGCGAGGTTTAAAAAGTTCTAAATTGTTTAATTTTTTGCTTTTTGGCGCTGTACTGTAAATCGTTTTACGAAACTATAGTCACGTAAATTTTAAAATAAAAGTGATATATAACAAAGTATAAAATTGTTTTATTCGATTTAAAAAATGAACTATCACAAAGTAACGGACAAATCAATCAATAATATTTTTATAATTTCCAAACCATTCACATTAGGTTAAGCTTATAAAATGCTATAATTTCCCACACCGTTAGAGGCAACAGGCCAACACCAGATATCTTGAGAATAATACCTGGTATAACCTATTCCGACTGTTCGCCGTTTATACTTGGTATATACTGGCATTGTAGAACCGGCCCTTAAACAGTCTGATCGATTAAGTTTTGAATTTCAGTGACTACTCCATTTTTTGAATGTGATATTATTTGGGGTATAAAGAGATTGTTGGACGAGATATGGTTTAGTAATTATTTCGCCACAGTAATGCTGTTAACAGGTACATTTTTAATAGTCTTTTCGTGGGAATTCACTGAAAATGAGAGATGTACTTGTTCAGGTCGGCGATACTTGGGGCTTTTCATTGTCCGGGCCAATTAATTTTTTGTTCCTTAAATCAATATTCAAATTCATATTTATTAAATCTATTACTCCTAAAACTCAATCGAAGTACTCATGAGAGTCGAAGAGAATAAATTTTATTTTGTAGTTACCAAATTCTGAAAACGAGATATCGGCTGGATATTTAGTTGTCAATCAGCTTTGGACAGCTTTGGACAGCGGTCTTGATCGTCTCAGTAATTTGGTAAATACAATTTGGAAAAAATTGTTCTGCGATATGATTTTGATTTCGACATAAGGAAGTGGTCTCGGATTTCGTTCAGGCCGAAATAACTACTCAAAGTGCAAATATTACTACGATTCAGAACAACTATTCAGAACGAAGAAAAGCAGAGACGCATTATTTTAATGGATGGTGTTGTACATGAAAGTGAAGTCATCAATATCAAGTGCACCATAATAATCATTGTCACGTCTTTCCTAAGGTTTATCTAGAGTTGAATCAGTTAGATCAGCAACACCTTTGAAAAAGTCCAACCGCGGGGCCAAGCCAACCTCCACTCTCACTTCACCAGAAAATGTTGCCGGGCTTAAAGAAAAAGGAAGACAGTGTAAAGAAGCGACGACAATCAACACAAGAAAAGCCAACAAAACAGCGAAGCCGAATCAGTGCGAAAGTCTACGTCGTCGTCGGATGTTGATTTTGGTATGATCTGCGTGAGACATTTGCCAGCCAAATGAACTCGCGATAATTCCGTTGAATGTAACAAGTCCCAGCCACCATTTCATATGAAGGGTGTGTATATGGCTCGCAGCTACTATACCTGCCAAAAGCCGACCTCGATGGTCTGGTGGGTTAGTCGCCTGTGTGGCAATCTAAATGTAGATAATTCGATTCCTGCGCTCGGATGGGTTTTTTCTTTAATTCTCTTGTCCGCCTTACTTACTTCCCTCCCCACACACTGCTATATACACACACATATACACACACACGCCCACACATATCCACACCTAAATATCTGTGATTGTTTCTAGGAAAGAGTGTAAAATCCGACTACGAATTACTCCTCAGTCACGCCAATTAAAGGCTGGGTAAGGCCGGATGCCTTCTGAGAAGTGTTCTACGTTGGTCACTCGCCAGTCTGTAGGCTTCCTGATAGACTTATGGGTAGGCACATAACCAAGCCTGAGGGGGTGCTGGCCTGGGTTTGTCGGTAGCTGATGACCATGGTTCGGAACCCACGTTAAGCTGTAGGCCCAGTCGCTAAATAGCCTTAGATACTGATGCGCCTCTAACCGTAAATCCTTTCCTTTATACCTGCCAAAATTCATGGCTTTTTAAATAAATAAATCGACTATAAATGTTGAAAACCTTGAGTTCTTATTTGACCTTTTGAACCCTTTTGCGTGTTTCTATAACGGGTCCAACCTACCGACGACAATATTAGTTTCGGCAAAATTCACGGGTTCAAAAAATTAACAATATTTTTTTTAATTTTTATAGCTGTGAAATGATTTTCTGCGGCAAAAGTTTAGTCAAGAACATTACCTTTCCAACGGTATTTGGATCTAACGATTCCTAAAAATTCAAATATGCACTCGTTTTCGATTTTTCATAAACCTTCTCACACTGATATCGCGATTCACATCGATTCACAATCCAACCACCCACATTAACGGGTAGCCGTAAAAATAAGATTAATAAATTTAATTAAGCAAATTGCTGTTAATGACGGCTATCTAGTTTTAATAGTTGATAAAATAGTCGAAAAATTAAGCTCTTTCGGGAACCTACCGTAGGATTAAAATTAAAGAATTTGAATTTAAAACCATGTATGTGATTCGTGCAATAAAATTTATATAAGTAATGTCTGAATGGTTGTGGCGTGTTCATATATTTTTTTCCTTTATTTGGGTTTTTCGCCACTATCTAAAACTCAAAAAATATCAAAAATACCTGTTCTTATTTAAATAAATTAAATGAATTTACAGATCTAGAAAGATCACAACTTACACCACATTATAGTAAACCACCTCATTTCTATGGTTTACCAAAAATATACAAAACTAATATACCACTTCGCCCTATAGTTAGTAGTATAGATTCCCCATGTTATAAACTAGCAAAATTTTTATTAAACATTTTAAATCCACTTTCGGGTAGAACAAATTCATATATTAAAAATACTTCAGATTTTTTAGATAAAATTTCGAACATTAAAATTACAAACCAAAATTTAATGGTTAGTTTTGACGTGGTGAGTTTATTTACTAATGTACCAGTTGATAAATCACTTTTAATAGTTAGAAAGAGATTAGAACATGACACAACATTAAAAGACCGCACTAAACTAAACATAAAACAATTTTGGAATTATCAACTCTGTGCTTAAAAACCACATATTTTCGATTTAGAAAATGATTATTATCAACAAAATTTCGGAATGGCAATGGGTTCTTCTCTTTCTCCTTTGATGAGTAATATCTTTATGGAGGAACTCGAGAATGACATATTAAATAAATCTCTTAAAAAGCCATTAATATGGTTTAGGTATGTTGATGATATTTTTGCTATATGGCAACATAGCATTGACGATCTAAATATTATTTTACAAGATATAAGTTCTCGAGAGCCTACAATTAAGTTTACTTTAGAGATGGAGAAGGAGAATAAATTGCCATTCCTCGACACTTTAATAATAAAACAAAACAACACATTAAAAACTAACAGTTTACAGAAAACCGACAAACACAGATAGGTATCTCAATTTCTTTTCAAATCACTCAAAATCGGTCAAAATAGGAGTAATTAAAAGTTTATATGACAGAGCAAAACTTGTTTGTACCGACAGTGATATACTATAAAAAGAAACAAATCACATAAAAGACATTTTAATAAAAAACAATTACCCAAAAAATTTTATAGACAAATCGCTTAAAAATTTTGATACTAGGCAAAACAGACAAGTTATTAATAACAATAATAATAACTCAAACAATTGACGGCGTCTGTTCACCTAGAGGGTGCGGCTGTACACCACGCTCCAGGAATTAACAATCCCTGGTTCTAAACTCCCAGGGGAAACACTGGACCAATAAGCTTATAAGCAACCATGACTCGTGCAAGTAATAACAATGATACCCCAGGTGGTTACCAATCCACCCGTCGACAGACGGCAACCGGGTTTTCGAATTCTGGGGAACCTGGACTTTCACAATCTCAAAAAAAGTCGGAGCTTTCCACCAAATTTCCACATAAAACACCTACATATATTGGCACCTTCAACATCAACACGCTGATCCAACCAGGAAAACTTCACAACCTAACTTCAGAACTTGACAGGCTAAAGATTGTGCTTGCCATACAAGAAACACGTATCGCGGATGAGGACGCGGTAGACTATGGGAACTATCGCATATTCAAAAGCAGGACAGACAAACGAGTCGCCAGGGGCACTCTGCTTCTGGGCATGGCCTTTGTGATACATAGGGTGATAGTTAACTCTATTAAGGAAATCAGGCCATAAACAATAGACTAATGACAATGCGCATACAATGCGCCAATAAAAAATACACCATCATCAACGTACATGCCCCTAGAAATGGAGACAACAAGAAAAACTCCAAGCCTACAGAGAAATTCTGGGCCACAGTAGAGAAGGTAAAGGTCCCAAAGGATGACGTCAAAATTTTACTGAGCGACTTTAATGCACAAATTGGTAGAGAAAAAATCTATCAGAAAACAGTAGGCAAATTCCCCGGTTATAAATTTACCAATAAGAACGTCACAAGACTCATCGAACTATGCCAACAGAATAACCTTAAGATTATGTCAACATCCTTATGAAAATCTCCACGAAAACAGAAGACATGGAGATCGCATGTCTTCTGTTTTCGCAGACTATTGAAAAACCTCGGACCAAATTCACTGCAGGAACTTACACAAATTATCATGAATATTTGGCAAACACTAACCAGCACACTAACTGACACAACCTCTAAAGTAAAATATATGGGAGGAATTTTCGAACCCTTCCTGATTAAAACTAGAGTACACCAAGAAGATGGGTTATCCCCACTCTTCTTTAACCTGATCCTGGACAAAGTCATAAGGAAATGGGAAAAAGAACTGAAAAATCAAGGACACTGGAAACCAATACGAGTCGGACAATCCAAAAACAACATAGAAATACACAGATCGAAGTTCTCAAGGAATGTGCAGAGAAAGTCGGCCTACAAATCTTCTTTCAAAAAACCGAATTCTTCTGTTCAAAATTAGATGTCCAAAATTTGAAGACCAAATTCGGCAAAATAAATAGGGTCACTCACTTCAAATACCTGGGGGAGATCCTCGAAGCCACAGGAGGAGAGAAGATAGCACAGAAGACTCGATTACCGAAAATGAAGAGGGCATACCGCAGGACACACAATATCTACAATAAGAAATGCCTATCCACACACGCAAAAATAAGACACTACAACACAGTAATCAAACCAGAGGTACTATACACAAGCGAGACACTTACACTTCAGACTAAATGCGGCATAGAAAACATACTAAAAGAAGAACACAAAATTATGAGGAAAATTCTCGGTCCAAAACTGACAGAGGAACGATACAGACTACATTCTCGAAAGACCACAGAGAGGATGTCCAACGTAGCGGCGGACATAAGAAAAAGAAGGTTGAAATTCTATGGACATATCAGTAGACTCCCACCGACAAGACTCACCAACAGAATTCTTACATACATACAAGGAGTCAAGTCAACAGTACCATGGATCACACAAGTCAGAGCTGATCTGGGAAAGGCACAAATGGGTCCAACAGAGATTGAGGATAGAAGAACGTATAGAAACAAAATATATATGTGGAACATTGCATCAGAGAGCGAAGTTTCGAGGAGATCGGGAACAAAGTGGACGGAGGAGAAAAAGAGAATCCACGGAGAAAGGATGAGAGAGGAGTGGAGGATCAGAAAGAACACTCGAAAATGAGTCAGAATGCTTTGCGTGATCCAACCGGGTCTATATGCACCTAATAATAATAATAGAATCGCCAAACGCGTTATGTTTAAGAGAAAAATATAAGTGGAAATTAGATAACTTTAATTTATTTATACAATTTCTTTATTTTACAACTATTTAAATTGTTGTTATTGTATAATCAAACTAAAAATAAAGAATAATAATACTATAATATTGACAAATCACTCTTCTCAATAAAAATGTGATTTAGAAGTGTGAGTTTTTTGGTAGTTCCAATCAATATAGGAATTTTTATCGCACCCGACTACCACCGCTTCGCATCGATGGCACGCGCTTGCAGACCAGCACTTAGCCGATTTCGAAGAAGTTAAAAAATAGCTCGATGGATGGTTTAGCTCAAAGGACAAACTGTTCTTGGCATCCATAAATTGCCTGAAAGATGGGCAAAATGTATAGAATCAAATGGCCAATACTTTGAATAAATATATTTTTAACTATCCATTGTAAATAACGTGTTTTCTTTAGCGAAAAAACCAGAGAGCAATTACCGACACACCTGGTACATACAAAGATTTAATAACAAATAAGAACTTTACTGGGTGATGTTTATTTTGTCACATAGTATATCTTATTCTCGACCAAAAGCCTTATCTGAACCTCGCAATTTGTTCTATACACCGCCATTGGCTCAATTCCATTCATGAATCTCTTAGCAGCTTCCTCTCCTGCGGAGGAACGTTAAAACGGTTTTCATAGATACTTCACATAGCGGAAAAAGGATGAACTGTGAAGGGATAGATAAGCACGTTAAAATACGACCTTGTATCGACAATAAATTAAAACAATCTATAAGAGAGTTTCAAATTTTCTTCATCATAAGCTTAGAGATTATTAGAGATTATTTTTATTTTTTAAATTATTTTAATATTTAACACACTTTAAATTAATTTTAAATTATAGTGTCTAGCAACACTTTCAGTGACTTTAAATTATCAAAAGTACGTACAGTTTTTAATCTACTAACACACAATATTTTCTTCTCAGTAGCCATTTATATTATTGATTGATTTGTCCGTTACTTTGTGATAGCTCAGTTTTTAAAAAGGACTAAAACAATTTCATACTTTGTTTTCTATCACTTATATTTTTAAATTTGTGTGACTATAGTTTCGTAAAACGATTTTACATTCTCAAACACTACTTACTACATTCTCAAACACTACTATAAAAATCTTAGTTTTAAAGTAGCCATTTATCATTAAAAAAAGCCATTGATTCGTTGCTTGTTCAATTAAAACAGTGAATAAACAGACCCTGAGAGATGTCATCGTCAAAATGATCATGTTTAAACCACACGAGCACTTCTTTGTTACGTTTGATGCGACTTATATGGTGAAAAAGATTCGAAAACTTAATCTGAAGTGGTGCAAAATGCGTATATCAAATTAAAGACGTTGATAAACCATGGATTCAAAACAATGTTTGCAAAATGTGTAGCGAATATTTAAGGTAACATACGAATGGTAAAAGAAGTCAATTAAAGTCTGGTGTGCCTGCGATTCGGAGGGAACCAAAAATCACTACGATGACGGTTACTTTTGCTTAGTTAAGATAGTGTTAACCGCAAAAAATTACCCAACCCGATTTGGTATCTGCTAAAAGACCTGTTTCCCATTCAGAAGACGTCCTTCCAACTTTTCGTGGCCTGTCTGATCTTTCAGATAAAAATGTAGTATATTCGAAGGTGGCCAAGTTTGTGCTAGCGAAGAAAGTGATAATTTTGAAGCTACTTTTTAGTCAAGACCGCATCCAGAATCAAAAAAAGGAATTAACTTTCTCAGGTACTAAAATAGCATGTTATGGAACTCGAGAAAAAGAACTGATTTTGTTTTTTTTCGTCAGAAAATGATGATGTTTTTTGTTATGATATCGGTGGTCTTTTGTCAAAAATTTTCTTGAACTACCAGACGAATGAATGGAGACTTTTTATAGAGAGATCAAAGCGGAGTTTGAAATGTGTTTTGCTTCATAACGGTAATAAGTATAGCGCGGCTCCCATAGCTCATTCCACTAGGATCATGAAACCATTGACAAAACTCAAGTACCATGATCATAAAATCTGGTTCTGAAAATAGAAAATGCGTTCATAAATAAAATAAATACTGAGTAAAATAATGCGTTACTCATATTTCATATTCAATACGACTCAAGATATTTCAAAACTAGATCAAATGTGTGAACTTTACCGTTATTGTATGATCGAGAAAGACGAAAATGGAATTCCAAAGGCGCTCGTTATTAAAGAGTCACTTTTAGGATTTCATGAAGTTAAAGACCAAACTGCCTTAGCAATGTCCAACCAAATTATTAAATCCATAAATGACAAAAATATATCTCTAAATAACTGTCGAGGACAAGGATATGATGTTGTTAATACAATGAAAGGTACTAATGGTGGAGTTCAAAAACTCATAAAAGATATCGAGCCAAATGCGGTGTACCTTCACTGTGCTGCTCATAACTTAAACCTGGTACTTAATGATGCAGTAAGAGAGGTTATTGATATGCAACATTTTTTTGAAACAGTTCAACAAATTTATACTTTTTTTGGGCATAGTATCAAAAGATGGAATATCTTATCAAGTTTTATATCTGATAAAGAAAGGGAATCTTCAACTTCGATAACAGTTGTGCAGGATGTTATGATGCTTTTTTTGCTTTAAAAGTTCGATTTATTGAAGTCAAAAAAGCGCTAACGAAAACAATTCTGTAGAATTGCAAATCAGATGAAAGAAACGAAGCTATTTCACTCAAGAAGAAGATCGAGAACTACAATTTTATTATGTTATTGAATTTTACTGAATTTTCTAAAACTCGTCAGAGGAAGGTGAAACGCCATGTTGACGAACTTTGCGAAAAAGGCCGTCTCCAAGATTCGGAAAGTTTGTTCAAATTGAGCAATTTTGAATGTTGGATAACATTATTAATCAACTGAAATTGCTTTTCCTTCTAATGAATGAAATTGTTTCCAATTTCAGTGTTTTGCAACTTTCCACTTTGCAAAATTTTAATGACACTGAACTATGAAAAAAAGCTCTAGACTTTGTTGATGTTGGGTAAGCCCCATCCAATGAATTTGCCACGGGCCTCAGATGGTATAGTTACGCCAATGCCTCTGACTGCTTCCTATTCCATTTTATGAACCATTTTGAGCCACCGAGCGGTATGTCACCAACCTCCTTACTTTATTTTCACTATAGTAAGTATGACAATGGATTAGGAACTAGCAGGGAGAAGCCAATTACGATCAAAGTGGATACAAGATGTTAAGAGAGTTCTCCGCAGGGTGGGATAAAGAAGTGTGAAGAATTTGGCGCTAAACACGAGATTTGTATATAGAAAAAGAATCCACGAATGAAAATATATGATCTAGAAAGCTTCTAGGAGGAGTACACCCTACATAGTTAAGCACCGTGTAAATATCAGGCAGTAACTGAACTAAAGAGGTTACTTAACAGTTTATTTTAAAATTGACATCTAAAAGATTATTCTTATAGATAAATTAAATTACTGCAAGGTTTGAATTAATTATCTCCTTGAAGAATTATTAAAATTATAAGTGGTCATATTCTGCCTCGTTTTCTTTTTCCCACCGTTTTCATCTTCGAAATGGCATCGTTCTACTCAGCATGTATTTTTTACGCTTGCCCAGCTACACAATTAACCGCAAACCAAACCGAACCATCGTTACTTATCTAGGGAATTTAATGATTGAAAGTGCGCAGCTTTAACAATTGTAGGTGTGCTCTCGGGGCCACGCTTGACCACGTCCGGATCACAAGAAGCGGTTGCGGAAGCGAACCACGAAGACAGAGAAATTATATATTGCGCTGTAATGATCTGTGGAGTGTAGGATATCCAGGCAGATGGTAATCAGATTCCAACTTTACAAACAAAACGATTAATAGGATTGAAGTAGCAGAGTTGTTGTTTGATTTAGATGTTAAGTTAGAAATATATATTTTTTAATTTTAACTCTTCAGGTCGAGATCGCCCATGTTTTGGTTTGTTGAGTTGCCTATATGTCTATCTTGACAGCTGTCAGCTTCATTCATCAAAATTTTGAAAATTTCTAGCAGAAACAATAATGGTTCTTCATACAATATTTTCAATACTGTTTCGTAAACACAACGTTTTTAAATCGTTTACCTTATTACATTTTATGCAATTGCATATAGCAACGTTATTGAACATAACATAATGAACATATGTTCAATAGTTTATCAACTGACGAAGTTTATTAGAATCATTTGTTTTATTCTAAAGATTAAATGAGCAGGAATATTTTTTCCTAAGAAATGGGTTGCAATGTTTTTTTACCATATGTATCTTTTCATTGCGGTTGAATACGTAAAATATTTGCGATTCAATAATTTGATTTAAAAAATTTAAAAATAATACAAACAAAAAAGTTATGGCGGCATTTACCAAGGAGACACCTCTGACTAAAATATTCAATTATTAACCCAAAAAACATTTTTTTATTCCAACTTATTGAATTATACAGTTTCGCGATTTTTACATAACCCGTTTCGAAAATATTGCGAAAAAACCATCTTCAGAGTTCCCCCTTTAAAGGGCTCTAGCACCTTTAAGAAGCAATTTTTGGGATGTATGTATAGGAACTTTTGCATATCTTCATTATTTTGCGTTTCCTGTTGCGAACCAAGATAAAAAGTGGATGCCTTATGTGTTTTGTGAAAGCTGTAGAATCGTTTTACTTCAATGGTCATCAGGAGATAATATACACCTTCAATCATGCAAATGACTGTTACTCTTGTGTTACGAAGACTAATAAGGCGAATATTGTATATGCCGAAATTCCGTCTGTTATTAAGCCAATTTAACATTCGAAGGATTTTCCATATCCAATTTGTCCCGATAATTCGAGTTAAAATATACTAAAAAATGACAATGAAAGTGATGTTAAAGTTAAACTAGTTTCTAGTGATTCTGATTCCCTTTAAGAAAACATTCAATTAACCAATTAACAAACATTCAATTAACCACATTCAAGTAACTAAGCCGGATTAAATGATCTTATAAGAGATTTATAACTATCAAGGTCTAAAGCAGAGCTTTTTGGTTCTCGCCTACAACAATAGCATTTATTAACACCAGAGACGAAAGTTACGTTGCCCAGAAACAGGAGTAAAATTTACTTAGAATTTTTCAAAATGGAAGAAGAATATTGTTATTGCACTGATATCCCGGGACTTTTTGAAGCAATGAAACAATACTATAATAAAACGGGAATAAGAAACCGTCTATACCAATAAGACGCGCAGTGAATTGTAAAGAGAGCTATGAAGCGATGTGTACTTGAATTAATTTAATAAAGTATGAAGAACACCAATGGAAAATGTACAGAGACCTCAAAGTCATCGGTTTGTTATTGCGATTACAGGGTAGTTACACAAAATATTTTGTTTCCCTTGTCTATGTGACAGCAGGGCCAGAGAACATCATAATGTAAGAAAAGAATAGTTATTCCGGACAAAATGAACATTAAATATGAGTCGTTGGTAGATCCGAGAGAAATTATTCTACCCCATTTACATATTAAATTGGTACTTATGAAAAAATTTGTGAAGACGCTAAACAAAACTAGTGATGATTTCCTGTATTTATAAAAAATCTTTCTAAGTATCACAGAAGCAAAACTGAAAGAGGGGATATTTGTTGGCCCACAGATCCGTAAAGTTGTAAAACAGCGTCGGTTCATGGGGGAAAAAATAAGTGGGGCACGCAGAACCAAATTTTGGAATGGGGATAGAGAAATGCGTCGATGCGCAATCAAAAATTTTACATTTCTTAGTATCATACACACACTTTGCTGTGTAGAAGTACGAGTGTAACTGTCAAACATCAAATTTTTCATTTTATTTTTGAATTTTTTAGGTAAGGCACGTGCCCACGAGCCCTTATGAATCAACATTGGAAGTCATTTAAATGGTTGTCGAACAATTTTTGGGAAATAAAAACAGTGATGATGATGAAGATATTGTTGCTGATTTATTGAAAAAATTTCAACAGATCGGAGTGAACATGTAATTAAAGATTAATTTCCTGCACTCGCATTTGAGTTTTCTCCCTGAAAACTTAGGAAGTATGAGTGACGAACAGAGGAAACGTTTTTACAAAGATTTGAAGATTTTCGAACAACGACATCAAGGATTTTGGAATGAAGGCTTGGGAGCGAATTACTGTTGGTCCATTATAAGAGAACTCGATACAAAAAAACTATAAAAAGAAGGCGAAAATTAGGAATGTTTCCATTTTTAAATAAATAAATATTTCTAAAAGCAGACGTGACAGAATCTTTTTGTTATAACTCTTACCTAAATAAACAATAATTAAAAACTTTTAGCTGGGGTATAAAAACCGTGTAAACTAGTATAAATTGTTAACTAAAAAGTCACGGTCATCAGCTACCGAAAACCCCGGTGGTCAGCACCCCCTTGGGCTATCAACCCTTGGTTTTGTGTTTAACCGAAAGTATCTCGAGAAGCCTACCGACTGGCGAGTGACCAACGTAGAAAACTTCTCAGAAGGCATCCGGCCTTACCCAGCCTCGAACTGGCGTGACTGAAGGGTGATTCCTTGTCAGATTTTACACTCTTATCTAGAAACATTCACAAGAATTTTAGAAAAACTTTTTAGCCTAGTACAGGATTCGAATCCGCTCCACATTAACTGCCGTATTGTAAGGCTGACGCCTTAGACACCACAGCTAATGTGCCTCCTGTTAACTAAAATAACAACTAATAACAAATAATTTGACAGACAAATGGTGTGAAATTTAATTCTACATTCAATGCAAGAATGCTAACGGATTTCGAACGACGCTTTGCTAGGTTATAGTTTTGACATGAGTTTATTTTAAAAAGCATTACACAACGAAGCTGATGTTTGTTCGCACTCTAACCTGCGAACCAGTTGTACGTATCGATATAATCTTAATTGATGCGCAGAACAGTTCAAATATTTGTGAAGCTATAATGGAGTGACATCGAAAAGTACTTTGATAGAACACACAGCAACTGGATAAAAAAAAACAAACAACCAAGCGAAACGGTAGATTGTTGGGATATTCCTGGCTACCTGCTGACACCCCCCGGCTGCAAAAAAAAACAACAAAGCAAACAAAGTCTGCAGGATAGCGTGGAAAAAAACGGAGGGATGTAGTCGTTTTAATCCTTTTCGGTCGCAGGCTTGCAACAAGCAGGGTAAACAGCTGTAAATAATTTAGTGGGTGGTGAGGGAGCGGACTAAGGGTGCTGATGCAAGCGGTATTGTGTGACTTTACATAAAATATGGCCGGGTAAAAGGTTTAGGTGATAGCTGATTGATCATATAGTAAGGCAGGAAATGTAAAATGTTACTGGAAATGTTTCTGCAAACAATAATAGTATACGAGGATTGTTCGATAAGTTCTCAAACTCGCACAGGCGGAAGTATATGCAAAAATCTATTTTTTTAAACAGCGGGCTTTAGCGATATTTACAAACCTGCCAAACTCAAACGCACAGAGGTACAAGAACTTGCATTTTTGTTGGGCGATAAAAAAGGTTTTGCTTAAAGACGGAAAAAGCAGGGCAAGAATACTTATGGCCAGGGCACAAGCGTTTAATAATATTTGAACTTTCCACAGTTCAAAGGCTCCGGAAAATCTTGACAACGACCGGAAGAATGCAGGTGGGATGCCTTACCAGTGCTGAACGTGGAGTCCATTTGACCGTGGCTGTTGTATGAAAACTTCTGGTTCAGATGTTGTATCCATGCATGATGTTCCCTATGGATGAATGACTGCCGAAGTATTCGTTAAATGGCTACATAATTTTTAATTACATGCGAATGGTGTTCAATTACACGCAAGTCACAAAAGTCTTGAATGTTTATCATATGCCAAAGATAATGATATAGCTATTCTGTGCCTCGATGTGTCTTTCCATGGACCGTTGAAAACATATTTTAACTAAGAAACATCGAAGTGGCTGAAAGCTCACTTAAGTCCTGTGGTGTCATCCAGATTGAACCCATCCAACGGGTTCAGAAGCACAGGTCTCTGGCCTGTTAATATTGATCCCTTTCCAGACCATTTATTTGAGCCAACAGAAACAACGAATATACCATTATTCAGCATACTCAAAACATTACTCCATAATGACCCGGCATAACTGCTTCCATAAAAACTCGAATGCCTGCAAAAACTTCAATAGCGACCAGCACCAGTCAAGAAATATCTAGCACTTCTCCAGATTCTTTGAGTGCTCTCTTAGAAACTTTTATGTCACTTACAAAAGGAAAGTTTGTCAACTCGGTATTGACTGCAACTCGGAATATGGAAGAAATTATAAATCGTCAGTCAAAAACTGAAAAATCCCACTGAAAAAAGAAAACGCAGCTCTTTTTGACGATGAAGATGACACATCCATGAAGTTTAGGCAATTACTAACCAAAAAGACGAAAAAGATTGCCCGTGCATATACTGCAATATCCTGTTTCACGGTTTATTGGACACACGCATCACGTGCGGAGTTGCAAAAGAAAACAAGAAATTTGTATGTGAACTGTGCGTTTAAAGCTGCACACACACCACTAATATAAATTTGTGTTGTGCGGGGTATATGTGTTGTATGTGGTGTGCCTGCGGGGTAATGTAGACGTTCTGACACACAAATATTACCGCCGGACAGCACGCACACGAACCATCTGTCCACCAGACAATTCAAACAAATTGTTCCGGCAAATTCAACACACACGCAAAATTTTATTGGTGTGGACCCAGCTTAATAATAATAAATAATTATGTGTTTTATATATCCATAAATATGTATATCGTTATGTCCATAACATCTATGCCATTCGGCCCATACAGCATGGACAAAATGGATTTTCGTCAAAAAAAATTGAAACGTTTACCTCTCATTGTTTTCTACAAAGTTAAATTCCAAGAAATATATAGTAATGCAGGAAATAATACCGTATATCGAAGAAGAAATGAGCGAATATAATCTGGTAAGCAAACTTGATGAAAAGAACATCACATAAGATATCAGGAATTGTTTTATGAAGTATAACAAAGATGGTTATTCCCCACATTTTGTCCTAAGATCTAAACTTATTCAAAGCAATACGATAATTAGCAAGTATCAAGTCCAACTGTTGGACTCTTCGCTCTCTGACGCGACGTCTTTAAAACTCAATAAATGGTGAATCTTGGTAGGAAACTTCCTGGGTCAGATAGAGATCCCAAAACAAAAGGGCCCCTTCAGAGAAAATTGAATAGAAACGGGTAAGAGTCGAAAGAGCCAGACCAAAAATCTGACTAAATAAGTCGCAACTATCAAGTCCAACTGTTGGACTCTTCGCTCTCTGACGCGACGTCTTTAAAACTCAATAAATGGTGAATCTTGGTAGGAAACTTCCTGGGTCAGATAGAGATCCCAAAACAAAAGGGCCCCTTCAGAGAAAATTGAATAGAAACGGGTAAGAGTCGAAAGAGCCAGACCAAAAATCTGACTAAATAAGTCGCAACTATCAAGTCCAACTGTTGGACTCTTCGCTCTCTGACGCGACGTCTTTAAAACTCTATAAATGGCGAATCTTGGTAGGAAACTTCCTGGGTCAGATAGAGATCCCAAAACAAAAGGGCCCCTTCAGAGAAAATTGAATAGAAACGGGTAAGAGTCGAAAGAGCCAGACCAAAAATCTGACTAAATAAGTCGCAACTATCAAGTCCAACTGTTGGACTCTTCGCTCTCTGACGCGACGTCTTTAAAACTCAATAAATGGTGAATCTTGGTAGGAAACTTCCTGGGTCAGATAGAGATCCCAAAACAAAAGGGCCCCTTCAGAGAAAATTGAATAGAAACGGGTAAGAGTCGAAAGAGCCAGACCAAAAATCTGACTAAATAAGTCGCAACTATCAAGTCCAACTGTTGGACTCTTCGCTCTCTGACGCGACGTCTTTAAAACTCTATAAATGGCGAATCTTGGTAGGAAACTTCCTGGGTCAGATAGAGATCCCAAAACAAAAGGGCCCCTTCAGAGAAAATTGAATAGAAACGGGTAAGAGTCGAAAGAGCCAGACCAAAAATCTGACTAAATAAGTCGCAACTATCAAGTCCAACTGTTGGACTCTTCGCTCTCTGACGCGACGTCTTTAAAACTCTATAAATGGCGAATCTTGGTAGGAAACTTCCTGGGTCAGATAGAGATCCCAAAACAAAAGGGCCCCTTCAGAGAAAATTGAATAGAAACGGGTAAGAGTCGAAAGAGCCAGACCAAAAATCTGACTAAATAAGTCGCAACTATCAAGTCCAACTGTTGGACTCTTCGCTCTCTGACGCGACGTCTTTAAAACTCTATAAATGGCGAATCTTGGTAGGAAACTTCCTGGGTCAGATAGAGATCCCAAAACAAAAGGGCCCCTTCAGAGAAAATTGAATAGAAACGGGTAAGAGTCGAAAGAGCCAGACCAAAAATCTGACTAAATAAGTCGAAGATCAGTTCTGATTATGCGATTCATGGTATTGTTGACTTGACCTCTTGTATGTATGTAAGAATTCTGTCTTGTCGGTGGGAGTCTATTGATACGCCCATAGAACCTTCAATCTTCTTTTTCTTATGTCCGCCGGTAGGTTTTACATTCTCTCTGTAGTTTATCTGCGATGTAGTAGTGCTAAAATAGTTTTGGGCCGAGAAATTTCCTCATAATTTTGGGTTCTTCTTTTAGTATGTTTTCTATGCCCCTTTTTGTGTGGAGTGTAACTGTCTCGCTTTGATGACTGTGTTATAGTGTCTTAACTTTGTGTATATAAATATTCATTTCTTATTGTAGATATTGTGTCTTGCCATATGCCCTCTTACCTATCTTCGGTAATCGAGTCATCTGCGTTATCTTCTCTCCTCCTGTAGATTCGAGGACCTCGCCCAGATATTTGAAGTGTACGACTTTGTTTATCTTGCCGCATATCGCGTTTGTGGTGGTAATTCTATATCTGTACAATTCTATATCTATACAACATACAATTTTCATTGGGTAATCTTGTATCACGTTCGGGGCCATTAAGGAGATGAGAGACATAATATGTCAGCTCCTGATAATTCTCCTGATGGGTTAGTTCTCTGAAACAAATATTTTATGGTGTGTATCCACGGATTTCTTTTGCAAAAGTCCTATGAAAGTCTCTCGTTTTCTAATTGCGGAAGTTCTCCTCTATAGAGTCTAGTTGTTTCTTCATGTACTTCCTCTTAGTTGGTCTGATAACGTCTGCGGCCTGTTTTCTAGTCTCGCTAAAACGTTGTTGACTTTTTAAGGATTTTTTAGTGTTGTACTAATGAAATGCATGTTTGCATCGTTCCAATGCACTTTCGCATTCCGAGTCACATGTTTGTTTTTTTTTTGGAGTTTCGGTTAATTGTATTAATACAATTATTGTTTACTATTTTATTAACGTTTCGATTCATTTTATGAACATTCGGCCGGCTCAATATAGTATTTAAGAGCAAACTCCCACTTTGTCTAAAGAGAAAGGTTTTTAATCAGTGCGTGCTGCCTGTTTGAGATATAGAAGTGAAACATGGATACTCACATCACAGTCAGTTCAGAAGCTTCGGGTTGCACAGAGAGGAATGGAAAGGTGTATGCTTGGCATTACAAAGCGGGACAGAAAGACCTGCATTTGGATCAGAGAACAAACGAAGGTATGTGACATCAGTGGAAAGGCGAAAGAATTGAAATTGAAATGCGACGACAGATGGACAGATGGACCAAAGCAATTTTGGAATGGATACCGCTTGATCATAAACGCCGCCAAGAAGGCCGAAAACACAATGGACGGATGACATCATCAAGTATATTGGACCCAAATAGCAGAGGAAAGCTCAGGACCGTGCGAATTGGAAGCATGCTGGGGAGGCATGAAGGGCCATGGACAGCGGGGTCTCCCCTCGCGCGATCAGTTCTTGCTATGCTCTGTTCCTGCAGTGAATCGACAATGGCTGAATGATGAAGATGATGATATATATTATATATATATATATATATATATATATATATATATATATATATATATATATATATACATGTTACATTTAATATTTTCACGGATGGTAGATAATGTTTTTAAATCATTCCGGGTGTCCATCCGTTGATTCTGTGAAGAGTCACGACATTTCGCCAAAATCTTATTTGGCATTTTCAAGTGTTGTCCGCTTCCAACTGAGTCAGTTGGACTTTTCAGTCCATCTTTCGCCGTATTTATCGCTTGCAAAACTACAGTTTTTTTAAATCCACAAAAAGTATAATTTCCAACAAACAAGATAATACGAAACTTCTGTCAAATATCCACGACAGCCATACCAACTTTAAATTTATCAGGTTCTTATACCCTCCTATTCGCCTGATTTGACTCCATCTATCAAGGAAAGCATAAACTAGATACGAAAAAAATGTTTGGTTCCTATTTTGACGAAAATTTATTATGGGATGTTAAATTATTAAAGTATGAAGTAAAGAGAATAGAAGAAAATAATTATGACGATAATGATGATGAAGATAATGAAGATGGAAGCCATAAATAATGGATCTCTGATTGGCAATAGTATAATTAAAGTTGAGAAAGATGTATCTAGGCAAAAATGGCCTAATGGTGGTCGATCCGACCTACCATCGTCCACCTCCTCTGCCGCCCTCCCGAAGACAAATTACCGCGAACGCAAATATAAATCCGGTCAGGTCGGTGCCGCTGTCCGAGTGCGTGTTCCCTAACGAATCCCCGAGCGCAGCTGGCGTCTCCGGCCCGCATGCTGAAGGTCAATTGTGCGAGATCCCATGCATACGTCGTCCTGCAGCGTAATCTGAATTATCGCCGCATCTCTGCGAGGGCGACGCGAAAGAGAGGGCAAGAGGGGCCATGGACAGCGGGGTCTCCCCTCGCGCGATCAGTTCTTGCTATGCTCTGTTCCCCAAAACGTGTTCTTCGGAATATTTCAGGCCTTGTTAGTCTTCCAAAGTATTCTGTTGTTTACTCTTGTCTATCCTTTTTATGTTAATAATAAAAAGTAAGGTAACCTCTGTCTCTGAGTTAGAGTCGATACAACTATTTGTCGTTTAAGTTGATATACCCGTCCTGGACATCTGGCAGAAGCTGCATATCATTTCGCTTGATAAGTTTAAAACCTTTGATACCAGACAAAACAGACAAGTTATTAATAACAATAATAATAACTCTCAAACAATTAACCTCACAATTCCTTACATCCGCGAAATTTCTAAGACAATTAAAAGAGTAGGAAATAAATATAACATAAGAACGACATTTATAACAAAAAATACTCTTAGATCTAATATTAACAAAAACCAAATCAAACAACACACAACAGAATACCAAAAATGTGGTTTATAAAATTCCCTGCGAATGTGGCAAATTCTATATAGGTGAGAGATCTAGACCGTTCGATGTTAGAATAAAAGAACTAAAAACCTTCTTAGAAAGGGCGATTTTAATAAATTTAGAATTTGTCAACACGCATGGGAATAGGGACATAAAATCAATTGGAATAACTCCAAAACGGTATTAAAAGAATCGGTAACAAAGTAAAATAGATTAAAAGAAACCGCTATAATTAATTTAAATAAAAATAACTGTATTGCTATGACTTCGGTAGATTTAAATTCAATATGATTCCCGATTCTAAAGAATACAATTAAAAACATTTAAGTATGTCAATACACAATCAGTGCAGTAAACAATCTCACAGCGAACCTCACTTATATATATTTTTTGGTAGTATGTCACTGTCATTAAAAACTATTATTGTCAATGTAAGTATCGTTGACATACACAAAAACTATATTTACTTCCTATTTTTGCATTATATATCGAAATGAATATAATTTATTTTTTAGATTCGTTCTGAAAATGGGGGGAGAAGACCTCCCGAAACGTTAACGTTAAAAGATTCTATTTATTTTAGAACATTTTTATAATTTTAAAGTTTTGTTCATTAGGCAAATTTATTACAGAAAAGAATCAATGAGAAATTTGTCTCCGTTTGGTTTTTTTGTTTTTTACCCAGAGATTCTTTGTTTACATAAGAACAGATTTTTTCGTTCTCGCACCAATATCGCTATTAATAATTTTATCTTTTTAGAGATAAATAATCATGCGCATCCCGAAATACCTTGCCTGCCGATGGTTGAGTTTTTGGTCACTTTGGACGGCCTTCATCAGCTACTGTCCATTCAGTTGGGTGCCGATTTGACTCCAGAGTGTAGTGCTGGATCCACGTTTCATCCATTATCTCATACCGCATTAAAAATTGCGCTTTAACAGCTCCAAACATTGCTCAACACATTGTTGTTTTTGGCCCGCTGTGAGCAAACGCGGTTCATTTCGATAGCATTGTATGCATTCCAACATGTTCATGCAAAATTGTGTAAACACTTCCTTTCGATATCTTCATGATATCATCTATCTCCTGCAGCCTTAATTTATGGTTTTGCGAAATAATTGTGAGATTTTTTCTGATGTTGTCTGGCGTCTGGTGTCCTTATTTGGACGTCTAGAGCGTTCAGCATCAACGGAGCTTTTTATCACGTTTGAATTTAGCAATTTCTCGGTCAAAGACCGGGTTATGTTTATCAAGCCATTATTTTGCTTCAACGGTATTTTTCGTCATCAGAAAGCAATGCTTAATAAGCACACAAAATAATTTTTTTAACAGGCTTTTATCACTTCACCTGTATCTATCTATGTAACCGAATCTTTGAACATCCTTTTCACCCACTTCAAAATGTCAGATTAAATTGAAATTTTGCACACTTATCAAGGACCGACGACAATACAATAATTTAATAAGTTCATCCCATTACCCTGAATAGGATCCTCAAGATCAAGGATTTGCTTTTGGAGAGGGAGCCTGATACACGGTTACAACGCTCAAGGAAAGCAAATTACCCACTCCCGCCACGGGTAGGTAGGTAGTGGCGAAAAATAGTTTAAAAAACTAAAACAACACACTTTTATAGCAGATCGAATTAAAAAATGAAAAATAAATTAAAGTTTAAAAAAACTAAAAGACACGCTTTAATAGCAAACCGAACTAAAAAGTAAAAAATAATTTTTGGTATAAGAATAATGCGATGAACGAGAAAATTAATGTGTCATTGTAAAAAAGCTACTCATTTCGCAAGTATAGTCACATATAACTCCGTCGACATTATTGTGGAAGCAGACGAAACGGTCAACTATCCAACAAAATTTTTGAACTCGCTCGATCTGTCAGAGAAGACCTTTCAAAGGTGAAGATGTCCTCATTCCTCGCATTCCTACGATTCCAACGGATATGACATTTCAATTTAAGATATTACATTTCCCAATTCGATTGGCTTTTGCAACCACCATCAACAAAGCTCAAGGTCAATCTTTAAAATTGTGCGCTTTAGATCTAGACACGGATTGCTCTCACATAAGACAATATTATGTTGCGTATTCTAGAGTGGTTAAACCAGACAATCTCTATATCTGCACAGACAATGGAACAACGAAAACTATTGTATACCCATAAGCACTGTGAAATTAAACATATTAGACACGTGTATTTTCTCTTTCTTTTCCTTTTAACCAGACTAAGCCACAGCAAGGCGTGGTTGGCATTTCTCTATGGCTAGAGAGAGCTAAAGCGTGTAATAAAGGTAATTGGCCGCTAGTCTAAGAAAAAAGGGCTGGAAATAAATGAGCAAAAAATAATGTATATGTATTTCAGAAGAAATGAAAGAATACTGAGAAATTTAGAGTGCGGAAACTATAAATTCAGTATTCTATAAACTATATAATTCAAACTATAAATTCAAAACTAATAAAAACAGTCAGGGTAACAATAAGAAATGTGGACTGATCCACCACAATAAATGGATTTGAACAGTTTATCATCAGCAAACGCCAGATAATCTATTTTGATGTTGGTTCTCCCCAGTTTAATGGGCTGGTCAATATTCAGATCTGACTTTTTTATACGCCACGTCCTGTATTACTTTTTCTACAACACAATTAAATAAGAGTGGCGAATAAGCAAAGAATAAGATGGTACGGACACGTAATGAGAAGAGACAGAGATACGCTAATAAGAGAGGTAACAATATGGAAATCAGCACAGAGCAGACGGAGAGGGAAACCCAGGGTCAGATGGAGACAGCAGGTGGAAGAAAATATAAAAACAGTAAGGGTAACAAAAAGAAATGTGGACTGATCCACCGCAATAAATGGATTTGAACAGTTTATCATCAGCAAACGCCAGATAATCTATTTTGATGTTGGTTCTCCCCAGTTTAATGGGCTGGTCAATATTCAGATCTGACTTTTTTATACGCCACGTCCTGTATTACTTTTTCTACAACACAATTAAATAAGAGTGGCGAGAGTCCGTCTCCTTGTCTCACTCCAGTTTTAATTTCGAATATAGAAACACTAAACACAGAGTGATGAAGAATGGCAAAAACTCACCAACAACTATGAGAAGGGTAGCAAGAAGAAATGTGGACTGATCCAGCACACTAAATGGATTTGAACAGTTTATATGGAACAGCTAGAATTTCAATATGAAATGTATTGACTTATAATAATAATAATAATTTTCAATAGAAACTCCAGAAAGTGGAGGTGTTACCTTTTGTTATATCCATAGAAGGCCTAGTAAGCAAAACCTTTTCCAAAAACCTGGAAATTCTTGGAGTTTCAAAATCGATTACCACAGTAGGACAACGAGCAGTTCTCTTACAAACTTGCCACATTGTTCGTAAGGTACTAAGCTGAATGGGAGGAGCTGAACTGTTTTCTCATCTTGGCATTGTAAATCCGACCAGTTTAGGCTGAGATGATCGATTAATCAGATTTGTGATAATAATAATGCATGACACTTATATTAACACAGTCCTACACAATACAACAAAGCATTAAAATTGTTAAATTATTTACGGTTTGTAAAATCGTCTGTCTGAAAGCAGTATCAATCGAATTGTTCAAGAAACTGGACGAGTTTTACAGCGATTTAATACCGTTAGACTATTTTCTTTGGGGTTACATGAAAAGCCAGGACTATAAGAATAATCCACAGCCTATTCGTGAATTAAACGATGAAATTATTCGAGTTGCGGTTATGGTACAATGCCTTCCAAAATTTTGATAAAATAACGGACGTGCGTGGAGGTGCAAGGGATGGTATTCTCTTTCGTGTTTAAATGTCATACACTATGCTTCAATTATCAAATAAATATTATCGAATACATTATTAAGATCAAGGCAAATTCTATGATTTATTCAAGAATTAAAAAACTGCTTAATTTGAAAGATCCTTTATTTGACAATATACAAATGAAAATCAATGTACTGGAGTTACACATAATAGGAAGAGCCTCTACCTGCGAGACCTACAACTGACCATACATGCCGCCCTCCCCTCCAACTCCCCCTTCGAACCCGAACCAGCTCTGCTATTCGTTGCGGCTTCTCCTCGTTATATTTTTGCGAAAGTCCGGCCTTAGCAATAAGGTCAATGTTAATTGTTCGTACGAACCTAACAACCAATCAACTCTACTTATACTACTATCTTCACGCATCAGAGATTGGAGTGGTCTTTTTTTTTCCATCATCTTCTTTTTTACATTTTCTTTCTTCTTTTGCAACATCCAAAAGCTATTTTGTTTATTTGTTTCTGTTTGGTGAATAATTTAAATAAATAATTTAGAGCATAGGTTTCTGATGGGGGTGCTGCCGTCCTCCAGTAGATGCTGGAGCCTTCCATGGGTAGACGGTAGCGTGTCCCGAGGCAAATGGGGAGCTATCTAAAATTTGTATCTTATATAAAAAACACAAAAAAAAAATTAGCATTAGGTATAACATCCTCTGGTCCAAGCTCAATATACAATTTTTACCGAACTGCCCAGTATCCAGCAAAGAGGACAACGTATTTTTTGTGGCTTTGCAGCCCAGAATTTTCGACTTGTTCTTTTTTTAAATGAAATAGTGAAGATGGAATTTTAAATTTTGGGGGGGGGGGGGGGGGATATATTGGTACAATACTTTGATCATAGGCATCACGTTTGGTCTGATATTTTTAGTTCCTTTAAAAGGATATTGGGTGCATAATCAGCTGTTTTATGTTTATATTTTAATAGACATTGGGCTGATAAGGCATTATAATCAGCTGATTTTCTTTTGGGTGTAATGAAATATATAAGATTCTGAAAATCACAGAATCTTTATTATTATTTAGAAAAATTACGGTAAAAATACGATATTGTCTAAATGGTGTATTCAAATATGTATTTTTTTTGTTTCTGGTTTTTGACCACGATCTAAAACTCAAAAAAAATCAAGAATATCTGTTCTCATGTAAATAAAAGAATCACTGGATAAAAAACAAAACGGAGAATAATTTTTCAGTGATTCTTTTTAACACGGTTTTATTCGCTTCACCTGTATCTATCTATGTAACGGAGTATTTGAACGTTCTTTTCATCCACTTCAAAACGTCACATTAAATTGAAACTTTGCACACTTATTAAGGACCGATGACAATACAATAATTTAATAAGTTCGTCCCATTATCCTAAACAGAATCGTCAGGACCAAGGATTTGCTTTCGGAGAGGGAGCCTGAGACACGGCTACAACGCCCAAGGAGAGCAGTCCCACTCCCGCCACGGGTAAAAAACCACGGTTTAAAAAAACTAAAAAATACGCTTTAATGGTAAACTGAACCAAAAAGTAAAAAATTATTTTTAATATGAGAATAAAATAATGAACGAGAAAATTAATGTGTCATTGAAAAAAAATAACATGGGGTGCTCCGTCAATAATCTATATGCCTGAGAGATAAGTAATTAGTAAGTTATAAGTCATTATAGCCATTATTCTTATAACTATATATAAGTCCGTTGAAAAGTAATTTAATGAAACAATGTCTTTCTTTCTATTCACAATGAGCCTTTCTGTACCTCTGGCTTAATAACTGTGTTTAATGTTTCAGTTTTGTGTTTTTAGATATGCATTTTTGTTGTAAATATTTTGTGTACGTCTCAATGTAGTTTCCATTTTTCGAAACCTACCCTTATTGGCCGCTTTTTCCAAACCGTTTTCCATGATTATTCCACCCAAATATTTAAATTGAGAGACTCGTCTGATGTTACCTTATTTTCTTTTTAGAAATGGTGTTCTTAGTCTGTTGTAGCTCATGTACTGGGTCTTTTCAAAGAAAATTTGAAGTCCTGCCTTTTCTGCTGTTTCTTTTAGGATTTCAATCTGTTCTTGTGTCGTGAATATATCTTGAGCTAAAATTTCTAGATCATCAGCAAACGCCAGACAATCTATTTTGATGTTGGTTCTCCCCAGTTTAATAGGCTGGTAAATATTCAGATCTGACTTTTTTACACGCCACGTCCGGTATTAGTTTTTCTACAACACAATTAAATAAAAGTGGCGAGAGTCCATTCCCTTGTCTCACTCCAGTTTTAATTTCGAAAGACTCTGACATGTCATCCATGAATTTAACTATCGACTTTGTGTTAGTTTGCTTTAATAATTGCCAGCGTTTTCAGATCTAGTGCTTGTTCTTTCAAAATTTGGAATAAAGAATCGCAGTTAATAGAATCATGTGCTTTTTTGATATCCACATATGTACAGACGAGATTTTTATTGTATAGTTTTTGATGTCTTAGGATCAACTTTAGATTCGGTATCTGTTCCGGGCAGGATCTGTTCGGTCGAAAACATATTTGATATTCATCAATTTTAGGCTCTAACTGTCCCTGTGCTCTGTGTAGTAGACATTGAGAAATAATTTTGTAACAAACTGGGAGAAGAGATATCCCTCTGTAGTTGTTTATATCCGTTCTTTTTTTTTTCCAATTTCCGGATTCCGTTGGGTTTGCCAAACTTCTTGTAGAATGGTTATTTCTTTGATTGTACCTGGACCAGCGGATTTTAAAAGTTCAGCAGTGATTCCATCTTCACCAAAAGCTTGCTATTTTTAAGTCGTTTGATTTGCCTAATTATTTCATCTTCATTTGGTGGTAATGAATCTGAGTTTGTTTGTTTAAGGTTTAGTGTTGGTAATCTGTTTAATCAGTTTAGTAGTTGTTCAAAATATTTGGCAAGTTATTTGCAATTGTCTTGGTTATTTAGAGCTAATTGTCCGTTTTCCTTTCGGAAGCAAATACTTTGGGTTTGATAGCATGTTTAAATGTTTTGTAAAAAGTTCAGTTATTATTTTTTATGTAATTTGTAATGTGTAATTTTTTGTCTAATTAGCTTCGATGTTTCTTTTCTTATTCCCAAAAAGATCTGTTCCACTCTTTGAATGCTTTATATCAGCTTAATAATGCTTGCTCGCAAACTTTAATATATAATATATAATAATTTTAATATACAGTATAATTAACTATTATGGAAGAGGGAGCGCTGTAATTTTTTTTGTAAACAGACGGTGATCTAGAAATGGTTGGTGACCTCCGATTTAGAGCTACCGTACGAATTGTCAAATTCTCTTGTCACATGTCACCTAAATGTCGACAAGCATCATGACCAGAATACTTTTAATTTTATTTCTTGTATTAATCTGTTCAGAAGCGAGAAATCACGTTATCCAAGGACGTTTATATTGTAAATTTGGCGATGAACGTTACGCCATGTTTTTGATCAATCAAAACATAGAACACGTAGATTTAAAACCACCTGGACTTTTCGAACTAGCCTTTCCCGAAGAAGGAACATACTTCATCAGTGTTCAACATAGATATTGTAAATTTAGGCAACTATTGCTGTCAATTCATCCAAATGGAACTCGGACTTTTATGTATCTGGATAATCCCAAAGATTTTATTGAACATTTGAGCCTACGAGGGATAGTTACAGTAGAAGATAATTGGTGGAAGTCCCCAAAAATGATCTGCTTTTATATTGTAAATTTGATGATAATCCTGATGATGTGGTGCTATAGCAGATACAGGATTATTTACCCAAATGACAAATATTCAAGAAACTTTAATAGAAACGAATAAAGATCATTTACTGACCTGTAAGTTGTTTAGTGTACAGTGTATTTTCTTTTAATAGAGTTTTCCGTTGGCCCGTGGACTCTTAGTTTCCAGAATCACGATGACAGAAAGTATGACGTTATGTAGAATTCTATTTGTAGATTATTATTTCGGATAACATCAGCACAATTATTTAATATTCTTAGATTGGCAATAATACTAGATTTATTATTTTCGGAGGAATAAACAATTAACTTAGGAGCCTTGAAACAATTTATTTTATATAAGTATTATTCAATGACATTAATCTCAAAAAGATTTACCACTAAACACCAAATCCCACCACCAGTCCTTATAAAAAATGATTAACGAAGTTAGAGATGCATTGAAATCTTGAAACAGCCTTATTTCTCCTTCTCTGAAAAGCAAATTACATGTTTCTAATCCAAAAGTGCCAATATTGTATGCTCTACCAAAAATTCATAAACTAGGAAAAACAATGAGACCAATTGTATCAGCCATTGATTCTCCAACATACAACTTGGCAAAGTGGTTAACAAAGGAATTTGAAATTCTACAAAACCAACTACCTTGTTGTTCTGTGATAAATTCAACCAAATTCATAGAAAAAGTCAAAAATACACATCTACAGGAATGTGAGGTTTTGGTTTCCTTTGACGTTTCATCGTTGTTTCCGAGTGTCCCGATTCCACATACCTTGAAATACCTAAGGGAGTTACTCGAGCTAAACGGTTTTAATAACAAGATTGTTTCTGAGTACATCTCCTTAACAAGATTATGTATGAACCAAAATTGTTTTTAGTTTAAAAACAGGTTTTATGAACAACAAGAAGGAACGGCAATGGGCAATCCTCTGTCACCGTTCTTAGCCAACTTATTTATGAGTAAATTTGAAACCGAGGCAAAAGATGAATTCAGTTACTTTCCGAAGGTATGGTTAAGATATGTGGATGACATTTTTGACATTTTCGATTCCAAAAATGAAAATTTAGATGATTTTATTAAGAACCTAAATAGTAAATCCCAAAATATAATATTCACGCATGAACTGGAAAACAGCGATAGTTTACCATTTCTGGATGTGTTAGTCAATAGAAATAATAAAAATAGGTTAGATTTTAATATTTTCAGAAAAACCACCATCACTTCGAGATACATTCCTAACGATTCAAATCATAGCTTCCAAAATAAGATGGCTAGTTTAAATTTTATGGTAAATAGATTAATTAATTTTGCTTTAAATGAAGATAATTATAGCAAAGAATTAAAATTAATTAGGGAGGTATCTGAAGTGGATGGTTATAATAAGAACATTGTAGATAAACTAATTAGAAAACATAAGTTCAGAAAATTATTGAAAGAATCTTCGACTTTTCAAAAGGATCAGAACACAAAGAAATTCATAGTAATACCATTTGATGCCCAATTAACAAGAGAACTAGACAACATTTTGAAAAAAGTGGACATTAAGGTTGTGTACAAACCATATAATAAATTAAGAGAAGTTCTGGGTAATCCAAAGGATAAATTAGAGCAATATGAAAAGTCGGGGATTTGCGAAATTAGCTGTCAAAACTGTGATTGAAGGTATATTGGGCAAACAAAAAGATCTATAATGACAAGATATAAAGAACATATTGCCCACATTAGATATGGGAGAAATAAAAAATCTTGTGTTGGCCAACATGCAATCGAACATGACCACAGTATAGATATTAGTAATTTAAGACTAATTATAAGTGTTAATAATAATAGGACTTTGGATGCATATGAAAGCATTCAAATAGAAAAATGTAAGAAAATCATGAACCGAGATAAAGGACCGATTCCTTTCAGTCAACTTTTTCAATTATTAATGTAAGGCTTAGTACACTTCACGATTCATGATTTTTACACGCCTCGTTAGGTATGGTTTTCATATAAACAGAACATAGTTTAGTTTTAGAATTAGATTAAATCATCTCCTGATGATGCTAACATGGTTAGCGAAACGTGCGTCGAGCAGTTTAAAAAAGCGTTTTGGTGTTTAGTGGTAAATCTCTTCAAGTTTAACAATTGGATGTTTGTTCGAAAGAATAAAATAGATTTTAAACGGCGTTTTGTAACTATGGATGAGACTATGCGGCGTTTTGTAACTATGGTATTTAGTGGTAAATCTCTTCAAGTTTAGTATATTTTCTAATTAATTTATCTACAGTGTTCTTCTATCTAATAAGTATCGAATTAGTTTTAATTCTTTGTTATAATTATCTTTGTTTAAAGGAACATTGATTAATCTATTTACCATAATATTTACACTAGCCATCTTATTTAGGAAGCTATGATTCGGATCGTTAAGAATGTATCTCGAAGTGTTGGCGTTTTTTTTTTTAAATATCAAAACCTACCTTATTTTTATTGTTTCTACTGACTAAAACATCCAGAAATGGAAAACTATCTTGGTCTTGGGATTTATTATTTACATACTTAATAAAATCATTTAAATTTTCATTTTTTGAATCGAAAATTGCAAAAATGTTATGCACATATCTTAACCATAGCTTCGGAAAGTAATTGAATTCATCTTTTGCTTCGGTTTCAAATTTACTCATAAAAAAGTTGGCTAAGAACGGTGGCAGAGGATTGCCCATTACCGTTCCTTGTTGTTGTTCGTAAAACCTGTTATTAAGCTAAAAACAATTTTGCTTCATACATAATCTTGGTAAGGAGATGTACTCAGGAATAATCTCGTTATTGAAACCATTTAACTCGAGTAACTTCCTTAGCTATGTCAAGGTATGTGGAATCGGGACACGCAGAAACGACGATCATATGTCAAAGGAAACCAAGACCTTACCCTCTTGCAGATGTGTATTTTTAACTTTTTAACAATTATGGCTCTCATATGAATAGAACATAGTTTAGTTTTAAAATTAGATTAAATCATCTCCTGATGATGCTAACATGATTAGCGAAACGTGCGTCGAGAACTTTAAAAATGTTATTCGGTGTTTAGTGGTAAATCTCTTTGAGTTTAAAGTATTGTTGAACAAGTCCAATCTTAAGCCCATTTGGACTTATGCAATTGAACTCTGGGGTACGGCCTGTGACTCCAACATTAACATTCTTCAAAGGTTACAGAACAAGGTATTACGAGTCATCGTAGACACAGCTTATTCACACAACGAGGTCATTCAGCATGATATCCATCTGGAGTCCATCAAGGAAACCATACATCGTGTTAGTGCAAATTCTGCTGTCATCAGACTTGAATCCAAGACTCAGATAAGTTAAACTTAAAACTGAATAGACACATGGATTTAGATAATAATTTTTGTAAGATCACTCACTGGAGTGATAATCTACATGTCACTGCTCTCTAGTCAAAACTAACCCTTATTGCCCTCTGTGCAGATTGCAAATCTCTCTAGGAGTTAAAAAAACATGTTTTTATTAAATAAATATTAGATTATAAAAATATATCGTCTCGTGTTACAGTAATTAATTTATCATGTTCGGATTTAAAATTACAAAATACTTCATATACATCTATTTTCAATAATGTTACCTCAAAAAAGTGTACATTTTTTGACCTGTGTAATTAACCGCATATAAGGCTTGTTCGGTGTAATATTTTTTAACTATAACGACCAAAAAAATCATCATTAATTCCGTTTCAATAATTTTAATGTAGCCGAACATTAATAACATATTTGTCTCTAAAAAAAACTTTATTTAAATTCGCCTTTGAAAAAACAAAAATAAGCATCTCCAATTGTTATGTTACAGACGAAATTGTTATGAAATTACGCTTAAATTTTTTCGCTTTGGACCCAGACTGTTGCCCTCGGGACAATCCTGACCTTACTTAAGCAGTTTCAAATTATTTTTGTTAATTTGACCAAGTTCGCCCTTGAAAATATCAGACAAACAAAATATATCCGAACCGGTTTTCTTCTATAGTTAACTAGTGGACTCGCACATTATTTTTAATCGAGTACTGTTTATTTAATATTATAAATAATGTTTAAATTATTTTATACAGTCAGTCACAAAACTCTATATATACCACGCAAAGTGTCGGTAATTACATTTCAGTTTTTCTAATAGATTTCACTAGCCATACGTATGTAATGTTATATTTTGATACATATGCCATTTTATTCTACTGACATTAACCTCAAAACCACACAAGTTACGTTCCGCCAAAATAACAGCGTTATAGATTTATAATTTTTTGAAAATGTCGAGTTTAGTGCCTGAAAACGTACATTTGCTTATTACTTTTCTTGTTTCATCAAAAGAAAAAAGCCGCTGAAGGTCATCGTTTGCTGATAGAGACTTACCGTGAATAAGCTCCAACCATAAGAACATGTGAAACGGGGTTTTAACAATTCAAATGTGGTGATTTCAACGTTCAATACAAATAACGTTCTGGTAAGCCGAAAACGTTTGAAGATGCGGAATTGCAGGAGTTATTGGATGAAGACCCAACACAAACTCAAAAATAACTGGCAGAGAAGTTGAATGTGAGCCGAGTCGCAATTTGTGAACGATTACAAGCGATGGGAAAGATCCAAAAGGTGGGAAGATGAGTGCCACATGAATTGAATGACAGGCAATTAGAAAATCGAAAAATCGTCAGGGAAATGCTGTTTCAAAGGTATGAAAGGAAATCATTTCTGCATCGAATAGTAACGGTTGATGAAAAATGGATTTATTTCGAAAATCCCAAGCGAATAAAATCATGGATATCACCTGGCGCAGGCGGCCTATCGACTGCAAGGCCAAATCGCTTTGGTCGCAAGACCATGCTCTGTGTCTGGTGGAACCAGGTTGGTGTCATATATTATGAACTGTTGAAACCTGGAGAAATAGTTAATACTGATCGCTACCGACAACAAATGATCAATTTGAACTGTGCATTGATCGAAAAATGTCCACAATACGCTCAAAGACATGATAAGGATTTTGCAGCATGACAACGTGACGTCTCATACATCAAAACCAGTCAAAGTGTTGAAATCACTTGGATGGGAAGTTTTATCGCACTCGCCGTACTCTCCAGACCTGGCTCCATCCGACTACCACCTTTTCGTATCGACGGGGTACGTACTTGCAGAGCAGCACTTCGCCGATTTCGAAGAAGTTAAAAATGGCTCGATGAATGGTTTACCTAAAGGAGAAACTGTTCTTTTGGAACGACATCCATAAATTGCCTGAGAGATGTTCAAAATGTATAGAATCAAATGGTCAATACTTTGAATAAATACATTTTAACTATCCATTGTAAATAACGTGTTTTCTTTAGCGAAAAAACCGGGAAGGAATTACCGACACACCTGGTATATATATATATATATATATATATATATATATATATATATATATATATATATATATATATATATATATATCTTATTTGATGCGTATAGATCCGGTTGGATCACGCAAAGCATCCTGACTTATTTTCGAGTGTTCTCTCTCATTCTTTCTCCGTGGATTCTCTTTCTCTCCTTCGTCCACTTTGTTCCTGATCTTCTCGAAACTTCGCTCTCTGTTGCAACGTTCCACATATGTATTTTGTGTCTGTACTTTCTTCTATCCTCAATCTCTGTTGGACCAATTTGTGCCTTTCCCAGATCAGCTCTGACTTGTGACAAGTTGACTTGACTCCTTGTATGTACATAAGAATTCTGTTGGTGAGTCTTGTCGGTGCGAGTCTACTGATATGTCCATGGAATTTCAACCTTCTAGAATGTAGTCTGTATCCTTCCTCTGTCAGTTTTGGGCCGAGAATTTTCCTCATAATTTTGCGTTCTTCTTTTAGTATGTTTTCTGTGCCGCTTTTTGTATGGAGTGTAAGAGTCTCGCTTGCGCATAGTACCTCTGGTTTGATTACTGTGTTGTAGTGTCTTATTTTTGCGTATGCGGATAGGCATTTCTTATTGTAGATATTGTGTGTCTTGCCGTATGACATCTTCATCTTCTGCAATCGAGTCTTCTGTGCTATCTTCTCTCCTGTGGGTTCGGGGATCTCGCCCACGTATTTGAAGTGAGTGACCCTAATTATTCTGCCGTATTTGGTGTTCAAATTTTGGACATTTAATTTTGAGCAGAAGAATTCGGTTTTTTGAAAGGATATTTGTAGGCCAACTTTCTCTGCACATTCCTTGAGGACTTCGATCTGTTTGGTTGCCCATTTTTCATTGTCTGCGAGTATGGCTAGGTCGTCCGCGAACGCTGGGCATGATATTTCTATGTTGTTTTTAGTTCGTCCGAGTCGTATTGGTTTCCAGTGTCCTTGATTTTTTAGTTCCTTTTCTCATTCCCTTATGACTTTGTCCAGGACCAGGTTGAAGAGGAGTGGGGATAACCCATCTCCTTGGCATACTCCGGTTTTAATCAGGAAGGGTTCGGAAATTTCTCCCATAAATTTCACTTTAGAGATTGTGTCCGGTCAGTGCCTGCTTGATCAATCGTAGTGTTTTGGAGTCGAGTTCTTCTAGGATGTTGAACAGAGATTTTCGGTCAATGCAGTCGTATGCTTTCTTGAAGTCAACGAACGTGCAGATGATTGGGACGTTCCTGATAGCTTTGTATTTCAGTATTGTTTTTAAGTTAAAGATTTGTTCAGTGCATGAGCGACCAGGGCGAAAGCCTGTCTGGTTCTCGCCAATTTTGTGTTTTAGTTGTTCTTGTGTTCTCTGGAGAAGGAATGCTGAGAAGATTTTGTAAGTGACTTGTAGTAAGGAGATTCCTCTGTAGTTGTTCACATCTGTTCTGTCTCTTTTCTTGAGCAGCGGGTGTATAAGAGCACATTTCCATTCATCTGGTAATTTTTCTGTTTGCCAGATGTTCGTGATAATTTGCGTGAGTCCCCGCAGTGAGTTTGGGGAATCTTGTGTCATGTTCGGGGAATTGAGGAGATCAGAGAAATAGTATGCCAGCTCCTGACAATTCTCCTGATTGTTTAGCGCTAATCTCCCATTCCGCTTTCTAAAGCAAAGATTTTGTGGTGTGTACCCACGGATTTCTCTTGCGAAAATTCTATATATTTATATATATATATATATATATATATATATATATATATATATATATATATATATATATATATATATATATATATATATATATAGTATCTTTGCCTATTTTCTATTATCGATCCATCCAAATTCAAAAATTATCGACACCGCCCAATTTCAGTTATTAATCTGAAGCTCGACGTGATATATCTAGCTCTCATCGTATAACATATTACATATAATATGGATAATAATTTATAAAAACTGTATTCTCTCAATCCAAGAAGAAAATGTTCTTGGATTAAATAACCGTGTTCTTAGTTCCAATTGGTAGCACTGTTTATTATAATAGAATATATTAATTATAACAAAACATATTTTTTATTTTCACTGAACAGTTTTTTATTGATTAAATTAATTATTTTTGTTGCAGTTAAGAAAAAAAAACAACTCTTCGAAATATTTTGCTATCTTCTAATTAAAACATTAATCTTGAAATAAAATAATTATAGATCTGGCCTGAAATACTCATATCGCCAATTAACAAATCTCGAAGAGATACTATAACTTTTTTTGATTGAAGATTGAATAATTAAAGAAAAATGTTTACCTTATCCAAGGCAAATTTGATTTTCCTTATACAATATATTTTTGATATTAAGTAAATAATTAATAATCAGCGAAACAAGGTTTTTGTTATTTTCATTTAAAAACTGCCTCTAAAATAAATATCATATTTATTAATATTGGTAGATATCCTATTTGTAAATATTCCAAACTTTGGGATATATGTGTATATAAGATCTCCCAATGTTGGTATCTCCGTGAACGTAATATTGAGGGTTTTATCGATATAGCGTATTTTTTAAACAACCTATATAAATTTGAAAAGAGAAAAACAAGATTGACGCTAAAAAAACAGTTCCTAACTTACCTTTCCTATCAAAAAATAAGGCGAATTGACTCTGTAATGTTATATCTTTTGTCTGAAACCGAAAATAATATGTGGACGAGGACAATCACTAAAAAAAAAACCACCCGATTTCCTCACTCCTGAAATACGACTTATAAAATCCGACAATTAACATTTAGCATCTCGTAAAAAGCCAACCAGAACATTAAAGAATAAGACAAGGTGTCTGAACCGTTGATTCGAAAACGTAATAGCATGTTGGCAATGAAATTAAAAAATAAAATTGAAAAAAAATTCAGTTTTGCTCTCGTTATACCATGACCTACCTTAAGCGGTAACTTCTTAAAATGTTGCTGAGTTACGGTTTTTATCGCTCAACAATTTCGGGATGTGTATTTTCTGTATTTGTTTTCGCTTTATTTTTTCTTTTTCATTAACGGTTGTACGAGCTTGATTTAATACACATTGAGTTGAATCTTTGATGATGCATGTTTACAGTGGCGGAGAGATATATTAAAATATTTTATATTTATTGAATTGTTCTTTCTGTCATTGTATGTCTTTCTGTCATGTATGTCATGTTCTGGATGTCAAGGTGCATCTACCCATGGCAGCGGGAAGACCTGTCCCAAGGTCAAGGGTGCTAAGAATCACCGGGTTAGATCAGACTGCCATTGAATTTTGGACATTGCAAACTCTAAACATTCGGACAATGAAAACGGACAAACAACTGCAAGAACTGTTGATCGAGCTTGACAGCATACATTGGAACATCGTAGGGTTATGCGAAAAACGAAAAACGGGCAAAGAGCTAATTAAACTGGAAATAACTGGTCACGTACTTTACACTCGGGGTACGGAAAATCGACGATGTGGTGGAATTGGATTTCTCATTAACCGAAAGTTGAACCATACTGTCATAAAATTTGAATATATTTATGACCAACTAGCCGAACGCATCATTCAGCTGAATAAAAAGTTTAAGGTTCAAAGCGCTCAAGCTAATACACCAACTATAAGCTATGGTGATGAGGAAATGGAGATATTTTATGATGATGTAGCCCAGCTCTTATACAACGAGAAGTGCAGGTACAAAATACTGATGAAATGGAACTGGCCCTTATAAAAGTGGTGAGCATGATAACAGAGATGACAAATTGATTGATTTTGTGGAAGGACAAGAACTCTATATTATGAACTCATGTTATAAGAAAAAAATCAGGATATGAAAAAGTCCATCACGTCTCACAAGTGAAATTGACTATATCATGTCAATCAATATAACAATATTTTGCAATTGTACTGTTCTTAACAGTTTTGATATTGAAAGTGACCATAGAATGATATGAACGAAGGATCAGTTAGGATAAACTGTCGAAGAGAACCTACAAGAATGGCAAGATAGAAGAAGGGCAAAGTGAAATCTGGGAAGAAATTCTTGGACTCTGGGAATCTGGAATTCTTTCAAAATGAACCAAACCCAACAAAAGTTGTTTGCGCAAGAAACACTTCGAAGCAAATGGTGGCCTGTTTTTTTGGGATAAATGGGCATGTGGCTACAGTGCCACTAGAGAATCGTACAACGGTCAATTCTGAATGGTGCACAACCATTTGTTTGCCAGAAGTCCTGGAACAAATAAGAAAAAACAACCAGGATCATTCTTCACCATGAAAACGCGAGCTCTAACACATCGGACCGAACTCAATATTTGACCGGACAAAACATCATATTGAAGGATCATCCGCCGTACCATCCTGATTTGGCACCCAATCTTTCTATCATGTTCTGGATACATAAATACATATCCTCATATTGGCTACCGCTGTATATTAAGAGATATACTGTTTATATGATAGTAGATGAAGAATGAAAGAGTTAGAAGCTCTAACATCATTTAAGATTTCTCACTAAAAGTTGAGGTTTTAATGTCTGGATTCATTTTAGAAAAATCTTTAAAGTATTTGAACTAAATAAAGCTAAAATTCAGCTTCTGCGTCTAATTCAGACTTAAGTAGCATATACGAAACGCGCCAGTGTTTCAGACGGTGCAGATTAACTAACAATGACGCTGCTATATTACGATATTTGCATTTTTTCTCTTATATTTTCTTTTTTTTGCCGGCTGATTAAGTGGAATCGAAAGAAGCGACTGTATAAGACGAGATGATATCCCGCAGCTTCCCAGAGCTATCGTTTAATCATAGGTCCTTTTGCTCATGGCTGTTCCGAGGAATAACCGGTAGCCGCTGATTTTTTTCGAATCCATTTGAAGATTTAAACAAAAAAAAATGATTCGCATTGATACGGAAAACGATAATTATATTAGACAAGGAATGCGAAGAAGTTTATTCTGTTCCTTATAAGTTACAGGAACTCAGTAGAAAGGTGAACGCAAAAAAGCTCCCTTCCTTTTATTCGTTGTCTTTTATACTTAACTGAAAAGGGACATTAAAATTCCAGATATTTACCACTAAACGTTAAATCACTGATTAACAAAAAGCGCATCCAGAAGTTAAACAAAATAAAATATTGCGCAGTGGGCTCATGGAGAATATTAATCTTAACCTTATCAAATGTTTGAGTAGGGTCTATAATAAATTAAAAAAAATACATAAATGTACGAAATTTCAATATTTATTAGTGTTTTATTATAAATATAAATCAGACTATTTTTTTTTGCATTTATTGTAAGAGATTGTTATTTCGACTAAAACATATAAATAATCACAAAAAAAAGACTCATGCACTTTGATAACAAATAAACTATAAAAAAACATAATTATAACTTTTTAATGTTTCAAATGTTTATTATAGATTTTCCTAGAGCGAAATCTATATCTCAAGAGCAGCTGGAACTAATACTAATGGTCAAATACAGTGTTTCCAAGTATACAGGTAAAATTATTTCTTTTTCATTTCTTGTTTTTTAACGTCTAGTTTAAATATGCTAAATATCGGCTGGAAAAAACCGGGCTATTCAATTATAATATGATCTTATCTATTATAGTGCAATTCAAGATATATCCTTGACCGTATGGCTACAATAAACTGTTAACAACCCCTGCAAAGTTGCAAAAAAATAAACAGGGCCGAGCCTAATAAAATAACAGGCAAAAAGATAAAATAAATTTCATATCTGATTTAGTAGTTTCGAAATATTTTAGTTTAGCTCGCATTCTTTTCTTAAACAGTGCAGTTCTATAATTTCGATCGTATTTTTATTATCCCAAATGTGCTAGAAATGTGGCGTTCTTGGCAAGATAATGATCATTGTGCCTCCGGTAGTGCTAATCTTAAAAGAAAACATTTATCGTTCGATGCTAAGCAAACGTTAAAAATGTATATGTTTTTTTATTGCATAGGGGGCTTAGTGTTAATGCAGCCGCAGCAGAAACGTCTTCATTAACGAAAACTCCTTTGTCTATAGTAAAAAATATTGTGACGAAGCCAATTAAAGCCAAAAAGGAAGTGATTCTAGTAAAAGCAAATGTGTTAACGAAAGCGACAAAGATTTAATTCGAAGCAAAATATATGCAATGTATGAAGAGTAAACTGTCCCTGCATTGCATTCATTGCAATTCAACAGCGACTAAGAAAAGATGAAACGAACATTCTTTGCACCAGAACTAGCCTCCGGAGAATATTATCTCTAATGGATTTTACATATCGGACCATCAATAAAAGACAAATATTAATGGAATCATGATTGCGACGATGGCGGTTTGACCACTTAAACTCTATAAAAAATACAGATTAGAAAATTGTCCCATTATCTATCTTGATGAAACATGGTTCGATACACATGAGGTGCCAGCAAAAGGATGGGTAGATACATCAAGAAAATGCCAAACCAAAGCGCCAGCAAACAAGGGAAAAATAATTACAATTTTGCAGGCTGGTTCTTAGGATGGATGGGTTCCAAATTGTTTACGGTTGTCCTCCAAAAATATTAAACATTCATCTTTGGACCACCATGACGATAACACAGCAGAACTTTTTGAAGATTGGTTTATAAATAGCTTTTTGCCCAATGTGCCTAAGGAAAGCGTAATTGTAATGGACAAGGATAGTTATCATATCCGCCAAAACAATTAAATTCCTAATGCAAATAACACTAAATTGGAAATTCAAAACAATATCAATTCTTCTATTGGAACCTTTGGTGTGCCTTGGTTTGCCAAAAAACCAAGACACTTTTTTGAACTGCTCGACGCACGTTTCGCTAACCATGTTAGTATCATCAGGAGATGATTTAATCTAATTCTAAAACTAAACTATGTTCCATTTATATGAAAACCATACCTAACGAAGCGTGTAAAAATCATGAACCGTGAAGTGTACTAAGACTTACATTAATAATTGAAAAAGTTGACTGAAAGGAATCGGTCCTTTATCTCGGTTCATGATTTTCTTACATTTTTCTATTTGAATGCTTTCATATGCATCCGAAGCCCTATTATTATTAACACTTTTAATTAGTCTTAAATTACTAATATCTATACTGTGGTCATGTTCGATTGCATGTTGGGCAACACAATATTTTTCATTTCTCCCATATCTAATGTGAGCAATATGTTCTTTATATCCTGTCAATATGGATCTTTTTGTTTGCCCAATATACCTTCGATCACAGTCTTGACAACTAATTTCGTAAATCCCCGACTTTTCATGCTGCTCTACTTTATCCTTTGGATTACCCAGAACTTCTCTTAATTTATTATATGGTTTGTACACAACCTTAATGTCCACTTTTTTCAAAATTTTGTCTAGTCCTCTTGTCAACTGAGCATCAAATGGTATTACCATGAATTTCTTTGTATTCTGATCCTTTTGAAAAGTCGAAGATTCTTTCAATAATTTTCTGAATTTATGTTTTCTAATTAGTTTATCTACAATGTTCTTATTATAACCATTTACTTCAGATACCTCCCTAATTAATTTTAATTCTTTGTTATAATTATCTTTATTTAAAGGAAAATTAATTAATCTATTTACCATAAAATTTAAACTAGCCATCTTATTTTGGAAGCTATGATTTGAATCCTTAGGAATGTATCTCGAAGTGGTGGTGGTTTTTTTGAAAATATCAAAATCTAACCTATTTTTATTATTTCTACTGACTAACACATCCAGAAATGGTAAACTATCGTTGTTTTCGAGTTCATGCGTGAATATTATATTTTCGGATTTACTATTTAGGTTCTTAATAAAATCATCTAAATTTTCATTTTTGGAATCGAAAATGTCAAAAATGTCATCCACATATCTTAACCATACCTTCGGAAAGTATCTGAATTCATCTTTTGCCTCGGTTTCAAATTTACTCATAAATAAGTTGGCTAAGAACGGTGACCCTCTTGTTGTTCATAAAACCTGTTATTAAACTGAAAACAATTTTGCTTCATACATAATCTTATTAAGGAGATGTACTCAGAAACAATCTTGTTATTAAAACCGTTTAGCTCGAGTAACTCCCTTAGGTATTTCAAGGTATGTGGAATCGGGACACTCGGAAACAACGATGAAACGTCAAAGGAAACCAAAACCTCACCTTCCTGTAGATGTGTATTTTTTACTTTTTCTATGAATTTGGTTGAATTTATCACAGAACAGGAAGGTAGTTGGTTTGGTAGATTTTCAAATTCCTTTGTTAACCACTTTGCCAAGTTGTATGTTGAAGAATCAATGGCTGATACAATTGGTCCCATTGATTTTCCTGGTTTATGAATATTTGGTAGAGCATACAATCTTGGCACTTTTGGATTAGAAACATGTAATTTGCTTTAACAATAGTTTTGATTGATTGCGCGGTTGGCTCTTGGTGAAACATAGTAACAATGATAATAATTAAAACACTTGGTATTTGTTGGAGAGTTATGTATAAAGTTTATACATAACTCTCTTTGAGAATGGTCGCGAGGCCGAAACATGTTAGAGAATATCTTGAATATATTGTGAAACAAATACCAAGTGTTTTAATTATTATCAATGTAATTTGCTTTTCAGAAAAGGAGAAATAAGGCTGTTAGAAGATTTCAATGTATCTCTAACTTCGTTAATCATTTTTGAAAGAAAATGTAAGAAAATCATGAACCGAGATAAAGGACCGATTCCTTTCAGTCAACTTTTTCAATTATTAATGTAAGGCTAAGTACACTTCACGGTTCATGATTTTTACACGCTTCGTTAGGTATGGTTTTCATATAAATAGAACATAGTTTAGTTATAGAATTGGATTAAATCATATCCTGATGATGCTGAAAAGTGTTTCGGTGTTTAGTGGTAAATCTCTTCAAGTTTAGGTCAGGTAATATATATATATATATATATATATATATATATATATATATATATATATATATATATATATATATAACTTCAAAAATACATATAAAAAAATGTGATCTAGAAGACATTTAATATAAAAAAAATTGTATAAACGGAATATGTATGTCATTCTATTGCTGCCGATATGGGACATACGGTTTTACGCCTTCCCCCGTATTACTGCCTTTTTAAATCCAACTGAGCATATGTGGCAACAGGTAAAATCAAATGTTAGATCAAACAACATTTATCGGACTCTACTTATTACTCTATTACTTAAGGATTTTTTTATTCCCAATATTTCAAGTAGGTCTAATTTTTTACTTTTCGTTTCTGAGTGTAATAATTTAACATTGTTTACATCTATAAAATGATTGTTTTCAATACAATGTGTAGACAATCCGATGCTTTTTATATTATCTAAGATATTTTTCCTGCGCTCTTTTATTCTACAACGTATACTTTTTGTTTTGGAACAGTTTGGACAGTTGAAGAAGAGCAACATAATAGTGGTAACTTTCTAGACTTAACTATTACTAGAAAAGACGTTAAACATGATTTTGCAATTTTTTATAAACCGTTAGATACAGATTTAGTTATACGCAATAAATCTTGTCATTCTAATTCATAAATGATGGCAGCTTTTAACTCTATTATACATAGATTATTAAATATCCCCATGTCAATACATAATTATAACAAAGAATTGAATGTCATCAAACAGATCGCAGTAAATAAAATATCCGGTCAATGTCAAAAAATCAGCTTTCAAAACAATTACAAATACGGGAAAAATTACCAAATTAGTGTCGAGATATTTATCCAAAACAAACAACATAAATATTGCTTTTAAAACAAACAATAGCCTAGGACGTTTGAATAAAAACAATAAAAATTAAACATATAAACCGTATAAATCAGGAGTTTATTTAATTGAGTTCTTGTTTTGTAGTATTATTAGGTCGATGGACACTGTAGGTTGTAAACACTTTTCTCACTGTTAGTTTATTATTATTCACGTATGGGCCATGGTGGACCACGCGAAGTACAATTAGAGGCGTTTGTTGTTGTTAGCCTTCCTTTGCGTCCATACTAATTTCATTCCTTCCCTATGAGCTTTTTTCCTTTCGTCAGACCAAGTTGGTCCCAGTCTTCCTACATTTTTCTCTCAGGTCAACCTTTCAAACGTTAACCTTGTGTCTGAAACAACCTCTATCCTGAATTTCACTTTGTGTAATATTTGCTGATCTTAGGTCCTCCTTAATTGCAGTAATCCATTTAATTATTTCTACTTTAGCTCTACTCCTATTTTCATAAAACGCGACTATTTCTCTAGTTAACCTACTCGAATGCATCCGTTTTATATGTCCGGAAAACTTAAGTCTTCTTTTTCTCATATCGCTATGTATATCTGTGTATTGTTTGATTTCTTGGTTTTCTCGAAGTCGGTATATTGTGCTATTTATTTGTTTGGTGCCTAAGATTTTTCTTTCCTTTTTTTTCAATGTTCTCGATATCGCTATTCAAAATGACCGTTTCTGCCCCATATAGACATTCTGGCTTAATAACTGTGTTGTAATGTCCCAGTTTTGTGTTTTTAGATATGAATTTTTTGTTGTAAATATTTTGTGTAAGTCTCAATGTCGTTTCCATTTTTTGACATCTACCCTTATTAACCGCTTTATCCAACCAATTTTCCATTATTATTTCACCCAAATATTTGAATTGTGAGACTCGTCTGATCTAACCATATTTTGTTTTTAGGAATGGTGTTCTTAGTCTGTTGCAAGTCATGTATTATGTCTTTTCAAAGGAATTTTGGAGTCCTACCTTTTCGGCTGTTTCTTTTAGGATTTCAATCTGTTTTTGTGACGTTAATATATCTTGAGCCAAAATTGCTAGATCATCAGCAAAAGCCAGACAATCAATTTTGATGTTGCTTCTCCCCAGTTTAATGGGCTGGTCAATATTCAGGTCCGACTTTTTTTCACGTCATTCCTGTATTACTTTTTCTAGAAACACAGTTAAATAAGAGTGGCGAAAGTCCATCCCCTTGTCTTACGCCAGTTTTAGTTTCGAAGGGCTCTGAGATGTCACCCATGAATTTAACTTCTGAACTTGTGTTAGTCAATGTTGCTTTAATAAATGCCAGCGTTTTCAGTTCTAGTCCTTGTTCTTTCAAGATTTAAAATAAACATTCGCGGTCAATAGAATCATATGCTTTTTCGAAATCCACAAATGTACAGACGAGATTTTCATTATACAGTTTTTGATGTCTTAGGATCAACTTTAGATTGAGGATTTGTTCAGGGCAGGATCTGCCCGGTCGAAAACCTGCTTGATATTCACTAATTTTAGGTTCTAACTGTTCCTGTGCTCTGTCTGGGACACATTGAGATAGAATCTTATAACAAACTGGGAGAAGAGATATCCCTCTGTAGTTATTTACATCCGTTGTATCTCCTTTCTTGTGTAGTGGATGGATTAGATAGAGCATCTTTCCAATCTTCCGGTATCCGTTCGGTTCGCCAAACTTCTTGTAGAATTTTGGTTATTTCCTTGATTGTACCTGGACCAGCGGACTTCAAAAGTTCAGCAGTGATTCCATCTTCACCAGAAGCTTTGTTATTTTTAAGTCGCTTGATTTGCCTAATTATTTCATCTTCTTTCGGTGGTATGAATCTGGGTTTGTTTGTTTAGGGTTTAGTGTTGGTAATTTGTTTAAGGGCTCAGGACAGTTTAGTAGTTGTTCAAAATATTTCGCAAGTTCTTTGCAATTATCTTGGTTATTTAGAGCTAATTGTCCGTTTTCCTTTTGGAAGCAAAGACTTTGGGGTTGATAGCCTGTTAATTTAGTTTTAAATGTTTTGTAAAAGTGTCGGCTGTTATTTTTTGGAAATCTTTTTCTATTTCATTAAGTTGATTGTTTTCATATTTTCTATTAGTTTGTCTAATTAGCTTCGATGTTTCTTTTCTTACTTCCAAAAGGATGTTATAATTTATTTCTGTTTTTTTGTACTGTTCCAATCTTTGAATGCTTTATTTCGGCTTAATACTGCTTGCTCGCAAACTTCATCCCACCACGGATGTTTTCTACGTTTTTATAAAGGGACCAACTTTAAGGCTGTTTTAATCATTTTTTGTTTCAATTCTTGCTAGTTCTGTGCTGGTTGTTTATCAAACTTTTCTGTTAGGGTCGGTTTTACTTTCGTAGGGTCGAACTTTGGTATTAGCAGTCTCTTTTGGATAAGTTTTCGAGGTTTTAAGCTAAGTTTGATTCTAGTCAAATAGTGATCCGTGTCTATGATAGCTCCTTTCCGGACTTGAACATTCAAAATCTCTTTATAATTGAGGTACAAAATGGCAACATTTAAAATTCACCCATGTACGTATTTGGGCCCCTTCAGGTCTTTTGTTTTTATATTTTCTCCTAAAAATTACATTATTTTTAGATTAAACTGCGAACATAGTTCAACCAATCCTCTACCATTATGGCTAGTCCATTTATGAGCGGGAAAACTGCGGACTGTTTTTCTGCACTTTCTTTCTTTCCCTAGTTGGGTGTTGAAATCACCCAATAGGATTTTTACATGGTTAGAAGGAATTTTATAGTTTTAACTGTTAGTTTAGTATAGTTTGTATTTGAAAAAGACGCTGTGTGTCGAAATAATTGTCATACATACAATTTTAAATATAGTGGACATTTTTAGATATTAATTTTTGCTTATTTACCCAAAATATTCACGTTGAAGTAAAATATGTTATCGTAAGTAAAAATTGTAGTCTAATGAAATAAAAGTACGGTATACATTTTTATTTTTTATGTATCAAAAGTTCCCTATTTTGAAATATAATCGATGTCACATTATGAGAAAACTGTCGGTGATACAAAAAAAACTGACAGCAAATACGGTGTCAGCACACAAAATTACATAAGATTTAAATTTGTTGGTTTAAAAGGTTTTTAGAAATATTTTTTTGATGACCTATGTTATTAAACAAATCAATAATTTATTGAAAATTGAATTAGAAACAAAATTATTTAAATATTCTTTGATTTTGGACATACTGAGCGTTTACAACTCCATGCCAATCATTATATCTTTAACAAATTCTTCGAATTTAATAAAAACAATGATGATTAAGCCGTAGTACGATCAAAGAAAAGCTACCAACAAGCAGGTTCGTTTTTTGTCCGTATAGAATTTCGATTAAACCTCGGCAGCTGGAAACTTCATAGCTGCAACTAACAAACATAATTCTCTAAGATTGATGGATAAGCCGGATTTGCAATTGATTAATGCGATGTAATTTGCACTACCGCGTCATGAGAGGTGAGTGTTCGGAGCGGTTCTACTGGAACATTTTAAGGGCCGCTTCACAATAGAACACTGCTGCTTAATGCCAACAGGATAAACTAGCGAAAACCGGCAAGAATATTAATTGTACTTTATTTGAAAACTTAGTTTTTTGTTCGATGTCGTGATGTATCAACTATCAGCTTAAAATGATGGAATATGTTTTGGAAATATTGAGAGAGAGAGAGAGAGAGAGAATTTAGAAATAAGGCCGACCCGACATCTAAGGTCATTTCGCGGTCGTTCTCGTTAAATATATGTTAGGGAACATACAAGAACCATATAAACAGGATAGTCACTTAGGACTAATGATTAGAATAGTACGAGTGTGTACAGAACATACACTGACGGACAAAACATATCAGATAATTGTATAAATAAAACGGGAGTGTGTGTATAAAAACGAAACATGGGTTAGGAAGTGGGAGTAGTATAAACAGAGGTTGTATATGAAAAGACGAAGCAGAAACAGTAACGTGCAGAAACGAATAGTAAACAAAATAGTAATGATCAGCCTAGAACATTGCGGTATGCTATGTACAAAGAAAGTTTGTCAGGAGTCCAAAACTGTTTACCGACAGAATTTGCTCTAGACTCCCACCAAGACAATCGGAGGCTCTGAGGGCATTTAGTTCATCGCACTCTAAGAGACCGTCAAGTGACCGATCAAGTGACCGTGAGAAAAAAGACAGTGACCTATTTTTAGCCGAAGCCATTTTACGCAATCAGATCTGTTGGAGAGAGTGGGAAATTAACCAGAAAAGATCTCACGTTTTACAGTCCACAATTTGTTACCATTTGTGGCTACCAAATCCCAATTAGATTGAATTTGGTTATGACCTTTGTCAAAATGTCCCTGTAGATATCTTTATAGCATATTCTGGGAATTGGAGTACCAGACGAGGAGCCCCGGACTGCAAGAACATCAGCGCGCTCATTTTCCTTGATGCCCACGTGGCTAGGGATCCAGAGGAAATCAACAGTTTTAATATACTGGCTCCGCATGCGGAACGTATCAGATATTAAGCTGATAAGAACAGATACTACACTTTGATCTTAGCCAAAAGGCCGAGAAGCGATAGGAAATATTGAAAAGAAAGTGGTCTTAGAATTTTTCCTCTTAAAAAAATATATATAATTAATATGATATTATGATTTTTTTTAACAACCATGATATGTAAAAAAAATAAATCACAAGGTGATAAATTAGGGCTATACGGTTGAGGAGACATCAAGTCGATATTTTTCCGAAAATCGATAGATGGTGCATCTATGTTGGAGCTCCCGCTTCCATATTAGTTAATTATTATCAAATATAAGGGTTGCTATTTATGTGTCCGGAATAATAAATACAAACAAATATTTATCATTGAAAATAGTTTTATTGTTCTTCAAAATATTCTCCGCGATGATCGATACACTTTTGCATACGTTTGAACCAATTTTTGCAGAACTTTTTTTCATTCCGATTCCGAAAATATTTGACCTTGCAGTTTATTCTTCACGGAAGGGAATAAAAAGAAATCATTAGGTGCCGAATCAGGCCTGTACGGCGGGTGATATAAAGCGCGGCTAAATATTAAGTTTGGTGTGGTTGTTATTTTTGAAAAGACTTCTGGCAAATAAATGGTTGTATACAATTCAGAATTGACATTTCTATGATTTTTTTAGTGGCACTGTAGCCATATGTCCATTTATCCCAAAAAAACAGACGACCGTTTGCTTCAAAGTGCTTCTTACGCGAACCCCTTTTGACGAACCCCTTACGCGACCCTGATAGTCGACTGCTGTACTTTCGGGTTCATACGCATAGATACAAGATTCGTCACCTGTGTAGAGGTTATATACGATTTTTACACGCACCACAATTCTATTTTTTTGAGTATTTCTTTATATCAATCGACATGAGCTTTTTTATGCGATTGTCAAATTAAGCGGAACCCAATACGCACAAATCTTTTTCACGGCTAAATGTTCATGTAAAATATTGTGTATGTTTGTCATATTAATACCCAGGGATGCGTTAATTTCAGGGTATGTCAAATGACGATCTTGCTATATCAGTTCGCGCACAGCATCAATGTTTTCTGGCACAACAACCGACTTAGCCGAGCTTCTTTTAATTCATCCGTGAGAGAAGGACGGTCACGTTTGAATTCACAAAACCAGTGATATGCAGTGGTTTTAGATGATGCTTCAACGCCAAATGTCGAAGTGAGTTGATCGATACAGTGTTGTTGAGATAATCCACGTCGAAATTTATAGTAAATCACCACACGAAAATTATCACGAGTTAATTTCAAGTTTTGATTGAGATGAAATTTTCAAGTCACTAAACAACACACATCTAGAAAGCTACTAAGAGAATAAAAAGGCCGATACTGTAAAACGCGCCAATCAGGAATGCAGATGGTAGTTGGGCTAGAAATAATTTGCAAAAGGCGAACAAGTTTGCAAAACACACCCAGGAAAGGACCTATCAAACTAGGAAACAACTTCCCCTTAACAATAAATAAGTGCATCCAAGCGAAGATAACCGACACTCGACATCGACCGAGGGACGCGATGGAATTATTCGTAGCGAAGATAAATTTTGGCAGCAACGATGGGTCAAAGAAACTATGTTGAAATAGGACAACACAACCTCCATCATAATTATTCGGCCACCATAGACTGTAAAACACAACGCAGCGGACAGAGATATCGACGTGCTAATTCTTCAAGAACCCTATACTTGGGTGAGAGACAGCAATCGCACGGTTCCTGGTCTGGGTGGGCTTGGTCTGATAGCCGACCAGAGAATCAACTTCAAAGCATGCATAATAATAGTTGGGCTCAAATTACCACGACTTGTCGATCAGTATATCGCTACTGCCAATGTCTCTCTGAAAAAAAGCAAAATTGTGGTTTGAAGTGCTTACTGGCCGTCATCAAGTGATTTCGACGTACAACCACAATTAAATAAAAGCAGATCCATCTCAAACCAATGTAAAAATAGCCCTATCATTGGGGGAATTGACTCCAATGCACATCACCCCATGTTGCGTCGGACACGAATGACCGAGGAGAGACGTTGGCAGAATTTTTGACGACAGAAGGATTGCATGTCCATATCTGGAAAGCGATAACGACCTTTTGCATTTCCTTGGGGACAAGGCAACATTGACGTAACCCTGGGAAAACGAAAAAGCGATCATAACTAAGCGATCATAGATTAATTATAATTGGAAACTATCTCATGATATAGATACGATAATCTATAAATTAAGCATGTCTCGTATTAATTCTGAGAAAGCTTTTGACATGGTCATTAATGATCTCGCCAAGATCGAGAGAATAGTGTGGGAACCGACGAGGACATACATAGACAGACGAATACATGAGTTGGAACAATTGCTAAGATCTATTACCGAAGAAACCGTTCTCAAAAAGAAGATATTCTTCTCTAAGTCTCTGTGGTGGAATCATAATATCGAAAGAATTAAAAGCGACTATTATAAACGAAGAAGAGCATTTCAGAAGCCTAAGAACGGGAAAGGAAAAGGAGGAAATACCTGGATAATAATAATAATAATAATTTATTGAATCCTCAGGACAATACAAATATGCATGGATCAAATCAAAACAAGAGCATGTACATTGCCACACTTCTATGCATACAAAGAATATATAACATTTGAACCTACATATAAATATTATATTCTTAATAAGGTATATAATTTAATAAAGTATTTATTCAATCCCCACAACAATAAAAATATCCATGATTAAGTCGGATTGACAGAATTGACAGAATGTTTAGTGACACGACCTCAGAAATAACACATGAAATGATAATCTTGCACAAATAAACATTGTATACATAAATAAGCATTGAATCTAATTATTGATACGACATATATTCTTCTAAACTATAAAAACTTTGACTTATAAGAAATTCGCTGACTAATTTTTTAAATTCGTTGTCATTCTGAACATGCTTAAATCGTTGTGGAAACTTATTATACAGCTTCACACCCCTATAGTAAACATTATGTTCTATCTTACATGAATGTATTGGTAAAACAAGTTCATCAGAGTCTCGTGTGTCATAGTGATGAAAATCACTATTTTTTACGAATGCTACAAAATTTCGCCTAACAAAGATGATAATCATCAAAATATATGTAGCAAATCAACTGAGAAAAATGATTAAGAAGGCCCAACAAGACTCACGGAATGACTTTGTAAACGACCAACTGAAGGAAGACCCGCGAAGTATTTCATAAAAGTTGGCTTCCAATCGGATAAAGCGTACTGGTAAAATCAAACAAGCGACTTTGGAGTAACCGCTGAAGTAATTATCAACGAATTTATACTTGGAGATAACGTGATGGAGGATTCTTTCCCGAACATGTGCTCAGGAGGATGACTACAGAGGATTGTGAGACGCCAAATAGTGAGATTTCTCACATAAGTCGAGAAGAGGTCGAGAAGGTTTTACCTTGCATAAATATAAGATAGGCGCCTGGTCCGGACGGAATCCCTGGCATCGTGTTGGCGGCTGCTATTTCAGATCTGCTCTGTAGGATATATAGCGATTGTCTTCTCCTTTCATACTTCCCCAGAAGATGGAAGGAGGAACTGTTCTTATTGATTTCCAAACAGGGTCATAACCCTGAATTTTTGAAGACATTAAGACCCATAACCTTGCTACCCATCATGAGTAAGATATTTGAACACAACTTTTCGAGCACACGAATGAGCAGGTGTTTCATCAATCTAATTAAAATGGATTTGTCAGGGGTAAAAGCACGAGCCAGGCGTTTGTCAAGTTGATTTATTTAAAGGCAGCGCGTATCGCTACATTGCGAAAATTTTCCTGGATATAAAGAGGGCGTTTAATAACGTCTGGTGGCCAGCTGTGTTACATGCACTGAAAACCAAAAATCCTCCGAATTACTTGTTCAAGATATGTATCTCGTACTTTAGTAACAGAACTGTGAGACATGACGTAGGTCCTGATGCGGTCAGTAAGACTCTCCAAAGGGGATGCCCCCAGGGCTCTAAGCTGGGCCCAACTGTGTAGAACTTAGTCGTAGATGTTTTATTAACCGAGTTAGATGCTCATGAAGAATTTGAGATTATCGCTTACGCGGACGAAACAGCAGACCGCCACTAGAAATTAAGTTGTATCAGGCTCTAGAAGTAATAAACAACTGGGTTATCAACAACAAGCTAGAGATCGCGGCCGATAAATCCACGTACCTGGTCTTTGGTAGAAAGCTGACAAGGAATCCCACGATTAGAATAGGCACAAACATCATTAGAAGATCTAGACAGACGTGGTATCTGGGTGTAATGGTGGACAATAAGCTATCGTTGACCTTGCACATTAAGATTATATGCGACAAGGGCAATACATTATTTCAGGCATTAAATAAAGCCCTTGGTAGAATATATGCTCTTCCTTAATCCTTAAGAACGTTCCGGTTCTGAACTATGGGTCGGAGATCTTTTTAGATAGGCTCGCTCAGATTAGGAATGTAAGGAGATTGGAGTCTCTAAGGGGTGATGCCTCTCGCACGATTATTGGGGCATACACGACAACTCCACGGCAGCGGCTTCGGTGTTGGCCAAGATTCCACCGATTGAAGATTTGATATACGAGCACCTGGATGCCAAGGCCCATCGAAGAAGAACAGCTATTGACAGATATGGACAGAACATTCCAGTAGATCTCAAGCTATCAAGAAAGATCATAAAGGACATGCTTCGAAAAATAACAATACTTAGATGGCAAGAAGCATGGAGGTCAGGATTGACCGGGAGGATTACTTTCAAATTCGTCCCGGACATCAACATCATGCAGGAGCTCCGTCCTGTTTTCGACAGGAGATTAAATCAGGCATTGACGGGACATGGTCAATTCGACATACACTACGTGAGGAATGGGAAAAGATAAGACCCAGGATGTTCATATTGTATCGGTGAGATTGATGAACCGCTCCACAGGATTTATGACTGCGTGAGATTTCATGATGAGAGGCAAAACATAGTAAAATACGTTGGCCCAGATTGGCCACTAGACCCAAAATCGTTGCTGTTGAGTCTATCGAGCGGCGATATGCTCAATCTGCTTGAGGATTTCGTACTGGATGGGCTGGAGACCTAGCCGTTAACAGAGTGAGTTTTGAGTTTAATTTTTTTCGAATAAAAATTTTTCTGTTCAAGTCTCTAGTTAAGATAATGTTGTACTCTAATTTAAGGTCAATATGGTAGTCAAATAAGCTGGGTCGGGCGGCTTATGTCTATGGTATCGGTGGCCCAACCAATTGCAGAAATAAACTATGGCATTGAGCGAAGCTCAAATTGGGAGCAAATTAATTCCGGATTATTATCACTAAGCAAAGACAGGAGGGTGATAGGTACCTCCTGGACCTTGGTCCGAACTTAGAGGGAACCACCTCTCACCGCTTCACGGTAGAGTTGTGCATATTGAATGCGAGAGGTTATTTCCGTATAAGTAGATACAGTCTTGTGTGCTTTGTAAATATATTTAAATAAAGAACAAACATTACTTAGCAGTGGAATAAGAAACAGGGATTACGTCGTTCAAGATGTTCATTCAGTTAAGACAAAAGTGTATGAATATTAATTAAGAATTGAAAAAGATAACATCAAGAGGGGCATCGTCTTTTCCTTTCAGGAACTGGCGATGGAGAGAGATTTTGTGGGCCTTCTCTTCTTCTTGTTAACAAGAAATAAACATCAAATGAACCTCTCCAACGGAAACGGCAAATTAAATTAAAACAAACATATACACAAAGAGAGCTCCTGGCTTTGATTCAATCACTGGAGAAGTATTAAAACAACTTCCAAAGAAAGTCATAATAAAACTTACACACCTCTTTAATGGCGCATTCAGATTAAGGTATGTTCCTGGGATGTGTTCCAGGAAAACCGCCTCACAAAGTGCCATCATACAATCTTTCAACTACCTATATTCTCAAAATTATTTGAAAGCACATTCTTGAAAAGGGTGAAACCCTTTATTGAAGTTAAATATAGACCAGGTACATAGAATAATTAATGTAATTGACAAAGCGCTAGAAAACAAAGAAGTTTGCTCAGCTATCTTCCTTGATGTTGAACATGCTTTTAATAAAGTATTAACAAACTTTTAACAAAATTATTAGAGTCTTATATATCAGACAGATTCTTCAGAGTAAAGCTGGAAGAAGCATACACAGAGTTGAAAGAAATTGAAGCAGAAGTGCCACAAAGAAGAACATATTCTAATTAATATAAATAATGCCCAGATCCCCTATGCAAACTCTGCAAAATATCTAGACATCGCATTAGATGCAAAACTTTGCTGGAAGGTTCATGTCAAAAAGAAAAGTGGAGAGCTTGATATAAGTCACAAGAAAATATATTGGCTACTTGATAGACACTCCAGTCTATCTACCCCTAACAAAATACTATTGTATAAACAAATCCTTAAACCGGTGTGGGCCTATGGCATACAGCTCTCGGGCTGTACCACCAACAGTAATATTCTAATAATCCAGAGATTCCAGAACAAAGTACTGAGGAACATCGTCAATGCGCCCTGGTACATCAGAAATAGTGATCTCCATCGAGACCTTCAGGTGGACACTGTTGACCAGAGTGTTACCAAATTCGCACAGAGTCACGAATAACGGCTCCATCAACACGTGAACGTTGAGACAATCCAGCTCCTCGATAACACCAATATAAAAAGAAGACTTAAGAGAGAGAAGCCTTTCGAGTTAACTAAGTGATTGTGCTAGTGCAAAGCAGAGAATAGTGTGGTTGTGCATTACACATTTGTTTAGTGTAAATCGCCACGCTCAGTGTAAATTAGCTACTGCAGTGAATCCACGTTCAGCCAAATACGATGAAGGAAATGCAATTAAAAACGTCTACACTATTGCCCACGATCTAGGGTAGAAAGCTGGTACTGACTTTTAAAGCCAGAACTCTTAGTATCCATTCCTAAATTTTATTTTTAGTTCTTGATTAGAGATTCTCTTCTAAATTTGATGATTTTGCTGTATCAGCATTTATGAAATGATCTAAAACCTTAATCTTAAAACTTAAATCTTTAAACCGTAAATCTTTCTGTTTTGCAGAAACTGTTGATAATGTTGGAAAGTGGCTGTATTTACCTCTACCCAGATTTCGTGAAAAACAGAAAAAGTTTTCCCAGAAAAGCAGCAATGACGTTTTTTGTTTTAATTACATTCAATTTATTACCTTGCAATTGTAAATTAACTTCATTAAATATTTGAAACAGGTCTGTCAAATAAGCGATGTAATTTTTGAATATAATCAGGTTTTCGCGCCTTTTTTCGTCTCTGTTTTCAAGGCCATCCAGTACTGAGTCAAGTAGATTGAAAAAACGATTCAGACAAATATCTTTTGAGAGCCAACGAACTTCTGTAGGTAGCAGCAAGCTATTGCAATCTTCATCATTTTTACTAAAAAGTTGGCCAAATAATTTGTCGTTTTTCAAAAAAATACCTTCAGTACGATTCAGACGCCTGGTTGCCTAATTCGTACCACTTATAGCCTAAGTCGTACTTAAGATTTCAGTGTAGACATTATAAACTATATAGAAAAATACTTAATAACAAGAGATAATATCTATCTATATAAATAAAAATGAATATTGTTAAGCGCAAAACTCGAGAATGGCTCGACCAATTCGGTTTTTTTTTCGTATGTTCCTTAAGGCACAGGGAAAGTTTTAATATAAAAAAAATGCGTTGACAATAGTAAAAACAACACTTACGCACCAGTACAGGGAATATACGTTTACAGTACACAGAAGAAATTTACAACGAGGCGTTGATAATAATTGAAGACATGTTCTGCTGTTGAACCAACAACAAAAATATGTCTTTAATTCATTTATAAGAGTCTTTGGAGGCATTAGACAGAACTATGAAAGATCTGCGAAACAATCAAAACCGATTTGGTGACCGTGATTCCACGGTCAACGCCAACGGATGAACTCAATGCATGTTTACAATCCTCCATTTTGTGGAAATACGTCAAGATACTAAATTTAATTAAGAATATGCGTGTCGAATTGCAAAATGTTCGATCTGGAGAAATATTTTCTAAACAACTCATTGACCTTGGTAATGGCAAAATCCCTGTTGGTGATTCGACTGGCTGCATTATATTTCCTGTCGATTTTTGTCAGTTTACTGAAACAACAACCGAGCTCATATAAAAGGTGTTCCAAAGAGTCGCTCAAAATTACAAAGATCATTTTTGGTTGAGCGAACGTGCTATATTAGCTGCCAAAACGGATGTAAATGAAATAAACTTCAAAATTCAAAATTAAATTGCCGGTGAATTAAAGACATACAAATCAGTTGATTGCGCAACTAATCAAGCTGATGCCGTCAACTATCCACCAGAATTTTCAAACTCATTGGATTTGCCAGGATTGCCACCCCATAATCTTCAATTGAAAGTAGAATCGGTAGTCATAATGTTACGAAATATTAACCCATCGCGTCTTTGTAACGGCACACGGCTATCAGCCAAAAATTTACTTAACAATGTAATCGAAGCAACAATTCTAAAAGGAAAATATAAGGGAGAAGAAGTGTTGATACCCCGCATCCCAATGATACCAACTGACGTACCATTTGAATTTAAACGGCTGCAATTTCCAGTGCGGCTTGCTTTCGCAATGACCATAAATAAATCACAGGATCAGTCTTTAAGTATTTGCAGCGTTGATCTTGACCCATGCTTCTCTCAAGGACAGTTGTATGTTGCCTGCTCTCGCGTTGGGAAACCGTCAGCTTTATTTGTTTAGGCGCCAAGTAACCAAACAAAAAATATTGTATACCATAAAGCATTAGAATGAATATCAAGTTTATAAATTATTGTAATCTACGAAATAGAAAAACTTATTTTTGTAAATAATCGTCGTTTATTGTTGAGACATAAATAACGTGATCAGTCGGGAATACTTCCGAAGTCTGTCCGGGCAGCTAGTTCAGAAATAAAAACTACAAACTACTTAGTCTAAGATGAACTTACAATCAATATTTTTTGGAATCATCACTGCCGCAAAGTCGAACTTAATTACCAAGTAAATTATACATAGAAAACCAAAATTTTAATTTCATAAGAAATAAAATTACACCTACAAAAACTATTGAGATTAAACACAGACATCACAGATATACTTATTTATCTCACTTTCCGCGTCTGCATATAGGTCATGAACCCAACCTTTAGATTTCATATTTCGCGATCTTCCTTACATAGTTGACATAACCATGATTCTTTGTCTTTGGTTTTTTATTCCTCTTACATGTTTCATCTTTCTTCCTTCTTTTTATAGTTTTGTTTATTCCTTTTTCTATTTTAACTGTTTTTTTAAATTCAGTACAGGCTTCTTTTTCTTATTTATATATTTCCTTGACTTCTTCGTTTTTGTAGGGACTTGCAGTTAATTGCATTGTTGGCTTAGCACATTTCCTCATTTTTTAAATAACTGTTGATATGCAAGGAATATGAGATAAAGTTTTCAAGACTTTATTATTTGATTAATGTTAGTGATTTTATCACCTGCTGTTGTATTATTACCGTGCTGTATTATTACAAATTGAATGATGGGTGGTGGTGGATCTCTAGGTACTAAGGTTGATGTTGTTACTTTTGGTGACGTTGCAACTATTGGTGGCAATGGAACAATTGTTAGAGTTACGACTGTGGGTGGCGATGTATCTCTGGCGAATGACAATGTGATGACTGATGTGGTTTTCCCAGTTATACCAGCAGGTTCTTTGTTTGATGAATAAGATATTTGTACAGAAACTATAAAATCCTCTTGAATGACGTTTCTGTCACATGGCCACAAATCTGTTGTTTTAAAACAATTTACCGCTACATCCAAACGCTTGTAGGCGATGTGTTGTGTGAGCAGTAAGAGATAGCAGAATTATACCATATACGCGAGCCATCTGGATCGCTCCTAAATTTTAAGTATGTTTCCTATGACCATCCAGTAAAAGTAAAATTTGTTTTGGGTCACTTTTTCTAATATTGTGCCCTTAATGAAATGTTGCAATCATTCAGCAAAAAATTCTGATTTTATCAATCCTTTTTTCGAGAACTCAAATGTATTGGGCAGAGCTTCTTTTTTAAGGCATCATTGAGTCTGCTGAGCTTAAATATCAACATGGGTGGTATGAATTCGCCTGCTGAATTCATCGTACCTATGCCTTTTTCCGCTTGTGATTGCACCCACTTGGTGTTTGGCCTTTTGAGCAATAACTTTAAAAAGTTTGTGAACGGTGGATAATACAGTTTCATCCATATTATATATTTGGTCCGAGGGGACCTGTTCTTAAGCGGTTCCACTTAACGCAATCTGGTCTGTTTGAAAATAAAGGAACGGCATATGTGAAAAATTCTTTCTTAGTTGCCCAGAGTTTGTTTCCAAGTTGTCCATTCGTCCGGTTTGTTTGAATTTTACTTTTGATACCGAGTAGGAGTCCCCTGTAAAATTCTTTTAGAGAAAACGTATTAAGGATAGGGGTATTGACGGAGGCGCTTCTGTTGGCGCTAATAGATCAGCCTGTTCATTGCTTTCGAGACCAACGTGACTGGAGATCCAAAGAAAAACCGATTTTATGTGAGGAGATGATAAGTGCATCAAGCAAATTGAATCAGCATCCAGAGGACCATGAAAACTCTCCTACTCCAAACAATAAAGCGTATTTAAGAAGTCACTGCAAATTAGCCAACGCGTGTATGATATTGTCGCTATGAATCTGAGAGCCTCCCCCCTGCCAGTTTAGTAGTCAGAACAGAACAGCGGTCGTGCAATTTAAAGGAAACTTTAAGTTCGTGGTGTATTATAGCACCAACAGAAGATCTAGAGTCATCTGTGTATATAGTCTTGAAGTTAGGGTACTCTGAATTTCCCTCGAAACAGTGCTTTCAGAGTAGCATGCTCACAGTAATGTTTATTGAATCTCAACAGGGAGCTGTCAAGGGTGATATGTTTAAGTTGCCAAGCAAGGAAGGAATGAAGGGCAGTATTGGAGAGTTGCGATATCTTAAAGTTGCATTCCTAAGCGATGCGACATTGCTTACTTACTTATCTTACATAATCCTTCCTTTTAATACCCGGAGGTGTCGAGGTGAAATTACATTTCATGTGTTAATGAAGTGTCTCCATAATTTACGGTCCATGGCCAGGTTAACTGCTTCCAGCCATATTTTGTTTCTTCTTTGAATTGTTTCTGTGATGTCCTTATTCCACGGTCTTCCCCTTTTGTTCTTTCCCATCGCTCTAGCTTCCCAAACTTCCTTGGTTTGTCTGTCTTGAGTCTTTCTGTTTAGATGACCGAACTATCTCAGTTTTTGCTCTTCTATTTTTGAAATGAGTGCTGGTATTTCCAAGTTTTCCCCGACTATGTCGTTTCTGATGTTGTCTATTTTTTTATTCCCTGTACCTTACGAAGATATCTCATTTCTGCCGCTTGAACTCTACTTTTTGCCGTTCATTCACGACCCAATTTTCGCATCCAATTATCGTTTTATATATTGTATCAAAATAATAAACAAATATCAAAAAAAAATTAAATTATTTTTTTGATATTTGTGTATTGTTTAAGAATTCTCTGCTAAGCGATTGTTCAGAACGTCGTCCTGGTTTCCCCTATTATTAATAATAGTACCTAAGTAGTTTTACTTTTCAGTATGTTTGATTTCCATGCTGTTTAAGGTTATTGTTCTCTCCTTGCAATGTTCTTATGATCTGTGGCTTATTTACATTGATGTGTAATACAAACTTTTCAGCTGCTTCGTTCAATACTCCTATGTTGAATTTTAATTTATCCTCAAATTCTGCCATGAGAACTATATCGTCAGCAAATATACACATTTCTAATAACTGGTTTCATCTTTGTCCCTCCCACGTAGTATTTTTTAAATTTATTTTTAAAATTAAAGAATAAATAGGAATAAAAAGGAAAAGGGAATAAGAAGGAAAATTTGATTCCTTTTTAAAAAATGAACTATCACAAAGTAACGGACAAATCAATCAATAATTTGGTTTGGTACATGCTTTTAGTTGCTGATATAAGATCCTTGTTTATATTTTTCTTCTCTAATCTGTTCCAGATGGTTTCCCGTTTTATTATTATTATTATTATTATTCACGTATGGGCCCTGGTGGACCACGCGAAGTACAATTAGAGGCGTTTGTTGTTGTTAGCCTTCCTTTGCGCCCATACTAATTTCATTCTTTCGATATGAGCTTCTTTCCTTTCGTCAGACCAAGTTGTTCCAGTCTTCCTACATTTTTCTCTCTGGCCAACCTTCCAAACGTTAACCTTGTGTCTGAAATAGCCTCTATCCTGAATTTCACTTTGTGTTATATTTGCTGATCTTAGGTCCTCTTTAATTGCAGGAATCCATTTAATTAGTTCTACTTTAGCTCTACTCCTATTTTCATAAAATTCAACTATTTTTCTAGTTAACCTACTCGGATTCATCCGGTTTATGTGTCCGTAAAACTTAAGTCTTCTTTTTCTCATATCGCTATGTATATCTGTGTATTGCTTGATTTCTTGGTTTCTCGTTTTATTGAATGATTTTTTTTTCTGCGACATTGCATAGGTTAAAAACATCTAGCCCGATTCTAGCTTTCTAAATGAGTCTCGTATGAGTCTCTCGCAACTAACCATTAATTTTCTTCATCGATTAAACTTGATTAGATCGGCAAATCTTTAATGGATTTTTCGAAAAACACAACTCTAAATTATGTCAATCGGTTCGGAATTTCTTCCTGCGGATATTACTTGCATTAAAAATAATTCATTCCATATATACTGTTCTTTTTTTTATTGTTTGTCTGTTTAATACGTTTTTAATAATTCTATTGTCGCTCTTATAATGACTGTTTATAAGGAGAACCTTTCTCTTTACGTAGCACTTTTATCGTTTATAAAATCAATCAAACACTATCTGGAAATTGCAACGGTAAAAGCTAATTATTTACGTTATTCTAGTTAATTCCATGATGTATGTGTAGCTTCAGGGACTTCTCTCTTAATTTCAAATCAATATCTTACGCAATCTGTTCGAAAGAAAAGGTGATTGATACGAAATGCGTTATTTATTTATAGCTAGTATTACCTTTTATTTAAAATAGGCTCTTAGTGAGTCATTGCAACGTTGGAAGCGGTTCACTGTATCCTCGGAAGCGTACCGAAATAGTTTCTTTTCATATAGTGTTTCGATTTTGGGTATAGTCAGATATCGCACGAAGCTAAATGGGGAGAATAGGGAGGATAATCAAAATAATAATTGTCTGACAGGCTAGCCCAACGAAATTCTGGCAGATATTTTTCGGTTTGTTTGTCCGATGTAGATTTTGTTACAGCCTGAGCATAGGATGCGGTAAACTCCTTAATTTTCTAGTCTGACCTTGTCTTTCGGGTTTCTCAAGGATGCGCCTATTGTTCCGTGAGGTTTGTATGCTGTCCTTATTTTGTGTTTTCTTAAAAGTCTTCCGATACGGTCCGTTGTTCGTTTGATGTATGGCAGTATTACGTTGAATGTCTCTTCGGCTTGTACTGTCGTTTTTTGTGTTTGGTGTTGTTGTATTGCACGGTTGATTGTTTTTTTTTTGAGTAGCCGTTTTGTTTTAGAGTGTTCGTTATGTTGTTGAGTTCTGCCTGTTGTACATCGGTGTCCGTAAGGCGGATGGATGTTGAGATTAGGGTGTTTGCTACTGCCTGGATTTGACTGGGGTAGTAGTGTGACTGTGCGTTGAGATATCTGTTTGTGTGTTGGTTTTCTGTATACCGTATGTCGTATGCGCCCTTCTGTTGTTTTTGTGACTAGAACGTCCAGGAACAGTAGCTTGTTTTGTTCTTCAATTTCGAGTATGAACTGTATTCTTGGATGTTGGGAGTTCAGATTTTCTAGGAAGTTGTATAGCTCCGTTTTCCGAAAAGTCATATGACAAATATGTCATCGACGTATCTTAACCAGAGCTTTGGTTTGAGACGGGCCTTTTCAATAGCCTGCCTTTCAAAATAGACCATGAATAGGTTTGCCACAGCAGGAGAGAGGGATGACCCCATTGCTGCGCCTTCAGTCTGTCGGAGAATTTGTTGTCGAATAGGAAATACGAGTTTTTTAGACAATGTCTTGCGAGATCCAGAACGTGACCTAAGAAGTTCTCTCTTGCGATGATATCGTCTTTGCCAACCGATGTACTGTTGAGGATATGCGTGAACTCTTTTGAGTTTTTGACGTAGGAATCAGCTCTTTCTACAGCAGGTTGCATGATGTTGGCGAGATATTTTTCCAGTTTTTGTCCCGGGGAGTTGAATGCACTGTTGATAGGTCGTAGAGGTGCGTCTTCCTTATGTATTTTTGGTAGACCGTAGAGTTTGGGGCATCTGCTAGACTTTTCTCTTGGGATGAGTTTTTTCTGGGTTTCCAGATCTATGGACGAATTCTTGATTTTGGTTTTCGTTGTTTTTTCCAAATATGTTGTGGGATTCCTGACCATTTGTTTATAAGAAGTATCACTCAGTAAATCTCTTATTTTCTTTATATAGTCTAGTGCTCAAAACAACAGTGGCATTGCCTTTGTCTACTGGTAGCACGGTGATATTTTTATGTTTGTTTAAGTTTTTTAGGGCCTGGAGTTCGACTGGATATATATATATATATATATATATATATATATATATATATATATATATATATATATATATATATATTGACAAAGGTAAACTTTCTTTGTTTTTCATATTTTTCTCCACAAACCCCCTTCATTATTTTTCGAACATACCAGGTATTTACCCGAGGTTAAACGGGCCACGATCTCGCACCGTCTGACTGCTGCGGCCGTTTCCCGCAGGATGGCATAACTGCATGTGATTGCAGCCACCATTTGACATGGCTGATTTATATGGTCATAGCTTTACTCGTTCCTTCATCTGCTCTTCAGGTGTCCAGCTTGACTGAACCCAACTGATGACAGCTCAAGGCCAGGAACCGGTCTTGACAGACACTTACTGGCGCTTTGAATGGCCGACGAAGGAATGGCAAAGCACCGTCGTAGAGCACGGGAGAACTTTCTCCGATGAGAATGACTTGATTTTTAATATTTGATGAGATGACTTTTAATATTTTTCGGACATTCAGATATGCAATTTATGATTTGAACAAAATTTCAGTCACGGCTCTTTTCGCAGATACGGATTCGCCAATTAGGCGAGAGTTTATTGCTATAAACCTGTGTTTTCAAATGTCCCCAGAGAAAATTATCTAAAGAAGTTAAATCGTATGATCTCGGCGGCCAAGCGATGGGGCCATTTCGTGAAATTATCAAGTTGTCGAACTTGGCTCGCAATCAGCCCATGTTTACTCTGGAAATATGCGGTCGTGTGCAATCCTGTTGAAGATAAAGGTCATCCGCATCGATTGTATCAAATTCCGGTAAAGAAAAAACTTGCTTGAACCACATTATCGTGGAGAGTAAATTCGATTTCAAATTTTCAAAAAATACGACCAATAGCCTGTTCAGAAGGACCACAATTACGAATATCACGATTGCTCTGAATTGCTCGTTGAGTAGCACGATCTGGATAATTTCCAAAAGTTCTTCAAACGAAAAACGAACCATGATTTAATGTCAAATCTTTTGGAAAACAGCTGACAACAAAAATCAGTAAACAAATATACCCATAAACTGTCAGCTCTGTTATCACTAATGGTAAACCCTTTATATAAGGGTGTCAATCTGCTTGTTCGGGAAATTTTCATATTCTTGACGATATTCCACCAAAATTTCACTTGGCATTTTCAAATCTTATCTTTGCTGTCTGGGTGAACAACTTCGAGCTAATTAGTTTTTACGAAAAGACAGAGATCAACTTTTTTTATCTTTCAAAACTGAAATGCTTATTTTCAATGCAAATCTTTCATGGTTAACATAATCCACCAACCGAAAAGTCTATTTATCTTATCGTCGAAACATTTGAAGTGAACGAACTCATTTGTAAATAAGTTGATAGCTGTGATTATCGGAGAGCCCGATCATTGAAAAGCATCATTGCAGTAAGACAGAGTGTAAGAGAAGATTCAAATTTATCTATTCCACGTTGATCTTAAGAATTCAACCTTTCTCAGACGAATACGTGCAGAATTTTGCATTATGATCTTCGTTGTAAGGCTTATAAAGTTTAATTAATATCTAAAAGCAGTCGATCTGTGTGACTGGTTTAAAAAATGTTTTTTTTTTGCATAAATTGCATCCAATTATAGTGTAGAGTATGTGGGTTAAGTGATTTTCCGATATTCAGAGTTGTTTGGAAGTTACAGCGCAGAACAGGCCAGGTGTTTGGATGGTGCGATTTAATGACGGTGATAGCAAAACATTTAGTGGGATTTTAAAAACTGAACCATATAGCGAGACCATAAAAAATCATTTAGTAGTAAAAAAAGAATGTGTAGGACATGTCGAGAAGAGAATGCGAATCTGACTTATAAGCTCATTAACGAGCTCACTAAATTTGACGGTTTAGCAATTCGCCGACACGCAAACTCGATGGAAGAAATGAATGACGAGATTTGGGCAACTTTCTACCACAAATGTTCCACAAACGCAAATCCTCAACATCATCAAAATTGTCCAGGCGACGACAGCTGGTGCCAATGGCGCAAGCCTAAAGCTAGAGGAGGACTTAGGAGGAACTCTGACTGCAGACGTTCAAAAAGTCTATACCAGTCTATGAAATCTTGAATCACTTCACTGAATATCATGAACAAGGAGCACACGTATTGAAAGAGAGATAACCGATGGCAGGGAGTAACAATCGGCTTTGCAGCATTTTTTTAGGAAACTGAAGGTTCACTTTATAGACCAGGCATAGCAGATCAAGACCGAGTCGAGATTTTATTGCTCATAATCGTATTTGCACCTTGAAACGCGTTTTTCTCTATACTGTATTTTTCAAAGTGGGGACCGCGATATCTCGAAATCTATCAAACGAATTCCTTTGTAGGATTCCACTCGTAAGAGTTTATAAGCCATTCAGCGTATGTAATTAATGTAAGGCTTAGTACACTTCACGGTTCATGATTTTTACACGCTTCGTTAGGTATTGTTTTCATATAAATAGAATATAGCTTAGTTTTAGAATTAGATTAACTCATCTCCTGATAATGCTAACATGGTTAGCGAAATGTGCGTCGAGCAATTCAAAAAAGCGTTTTGGTGTTTAGTGGTAAATCTCTTCAAGTTTAGTATTTCACACCAAAGGTTCCAACAGAAGAATTGATCTACGATGGCTACACGGTCAGCGGAACTAAATCTTTATCGTAAGTAAGCTACTAAAATTAGACTTATTGGAGCAGATATTTGGTTTCTTAAGTCATGCCAGACTAATAAAATATTTCTCAATTTTATTAAAGTTAATATTTCAAAATCTTCCAAAATATGTGACAAAATAACTAATTTTGCAAAACAGAAATGACTTGACTTAGAAATCAAACATTTGTACAGTAAAAGGAGTATGCTTGAAATTAAAGCGTACAATCTTTACAAGAAATTAACATTTAAATTAAGTAATGTAGAACATGAATGTTGGTGCAATTTTCAAGAGAATATGTTCACAGCAGTAAATACTAAATTTATTAAAAAAATGTCATCTTTAAATAAAAAAATTAAAAAATTCAAAATTGAGCAGTCGAAAGAACATATTCCAGAAAAGCGCATCAATACAGTAGAAAATCTATCAACTCAGACGTTCGACAATCCAGAACTAGATCTTTTAAATAAAGGCCTCAATTTTGCTTTGCCGGCATCGCGCAGTGCTTTGGAGGATAAGGTAGTCGGTATTGAAACTGTTATTAAACACTTACCGGAGTCTTCCAAGGCTTTCGTCAGAGAGTCATGTAAAAGCAAAATTGCAAAAAATATTTCAAATAAAAATCAAAAATATGCCAAATATTTCTAAGATTGTCAAGCGTCTGCGAGAGAAGGATTGTTTTTATTTAAAAGCTGATAAAAAAAATAAAAATTAATTCAAGACGGTAAGTCCAAGACAAAGTTGATATACATTGAAATCTTGTAACAGCCTTATTTCTCTTTCTCTAAAAAGCAAATTACATGTTTCTAATCCATAAGTGCCAACATTATATGCTCTACCAAAAATTCATAAACCAGGAAAATCAATGAGACCAATTGTATCAGCCACTGATTCTCCAACATACAACTTGGCAAAGTGGTTAACAAAGGAATTTGAAAATCTACCAAACCAACTACCTTCCTGTTCTGTGATAAATTCAACCAAATTCATAGAAAAAGTCAAAAATACACATCTACAGGAAGGTGAGGTTTTGGTTTCCTTTAACGTTTCAACGTTGTTTCCGAGTGGCCCGATTCCACATACCTTGAAATACCTGAGGGAGTTACTGGAGTTCAACGGTTTTAATAACAAGAGTATTTCTGAATACATCTCCTTAACAAGATTATGTATAAAGCAAAATTGTTTCCAGCTTAATAACAGGTTTTATGAACAACACGAAGGAACGCCAATGGGAAATCCTCTGGCACCGTTCTTAGCCAAGTTATTTATGAGTAAATTTGAAACCGAGGCAAAAGATGAATTCAGTTACTTTCCGAAGGTACGGTTAAGATATGTGGATGACATTTTTGCCATCTTCGATTCGAAAAATGAAAATTTATATGATTTTATTAAGAACCTAAATAGTAAATCCCAAAATATAATATTCACGCATGAACTCGAAAACAGCGATAGTTTACCATTTCTGGATATGTTAGTCAGTAGAAATAATAAAAATAGGTTAGATTTTGATATTTTCAGAAAAACCGCCACCACTTCGAGATACATTCCTAATGATTCAAATCATAGCTTCCAAAATAAGATGGCTAGTTTGAATTTTATGGTAAATAGATTAATTAATTTGTCCTTTAAATAAAGATAATTATAACAAAGAATTAAAATTAATTAGGGAGGTATCTGAAGTGAATGGTTATAATAAGAACACTGTAGACAAACTAATTAGAAAACATAAGTTCAGAAAATTATTGAAAGAATCTTCTACTTTTCAAAAGGATCAGAACACAAAGAAATTCATGGTAATACCATTTGATGCCCAATTAACAAGAGGACTAGACAAAATTTTGAAAAAGGTGGACATTAAGGTTGTGTACAAACCATATAATAAATTAAGAGAAGTTCTGGGTAATCCAAAGGGTAAAGTAGAGCAACATGAAAAGTCGGGGATTTACGAAATTAGCTGTCAAGACTGTGATCGAAGGTATACTGGGTAAACAAAAAGATCCATATTGACAAGATATAAAGAACATATTGCCCACATTAGATGTGGGAGAAATGAAAAATCTTGTGTTGCCCAACATGCAATCGAACATGACCACAGTATAGATATTAGTAATTTAAGACTAATTAAAAGTGTTAATAATAATAGGACTTTGGATGCATATGAAAGTATTCAATTAGAAAAATGTAAGAAAATCATGAACCGAGATAAAGGACCGATTCCTTTCAGTCAACTTTTTCAATTATTAATGTAAGGCATAGTACACGTCACGGTTCATGATTTTTACACGCTTCGTTAGGTATGGTTTTCATATAAATAGAACATAGTTTAGTTTTAGAAATCATCTCCTGATGATGCTAACATGGTTAGCGAAACGTGCGTCGAGCAGTTCAAAAAAGCGTTTTGGTGTTTAGTGGTAAATCTCTTCAAGTTTATTATCAAAAAGATTCTTCATAAATTTTCGGACTAACGCTTAATGTTATCATTGGGCCTCATTTTAAAAAATGATACTCTTAGGGAACCGCTTTTTGAAATGCACTGACAAATCAATAATATTCAATTTAAGCTCATATACGTGTATATGTTTTGCGTAACGTCATTAATGAAGTTAGATAGCCATCATAGTCAACAAATTTAAATTTATTGATATTCGCTACGGCTGTAAATATGCCAGGAAAGTGTTTAAATCATCCGGATTTTATTGTTTGTGGACGTATTATTTCACCTCAAAGGATTGCAGAACGTAGCAGAACGTAGCAGAACAGCATAGCTAAAGTGTCTTGTAAATGAAATGCCAATTGCCAATTATTATTATTATCATTAACTCTGCTACTATCAAAACAAAATAAAAATCCATACTTTCATAAAATAATTATCAACAGAAAAGTGACCATCATAACACTATTGCAAGACAGGTTTGTATTTAGTACATCCAATCTAATTTTAATCGCGTAATTGCTTTGATTTACTAGTTCTACCTCTTCAATTTCTAATGCCCTCTCATGTGATTACCATATCAAAATCGATTCAACAACCTGCGCCAGATAAATCAGTCCTAACGCTTTATTTTCCTGGTATGTTTTATTGAGATTTCGCTAATTATCCATCTTGAAACCTAACTGATTCAAGGCCGGTTTTTTGTGGTTCTGGTTAAGTTCCGGGTAAGATAACCGCGACTACAAATAGCTCGCTCTTTGAGGAAATATAATTTGCAAATAGCGTTTAAAACCGCCCAGTCAAGCAGTAAATTAATTTTTAATGCGAAAGATAAAACATCAGCAAATACAAAATCTGTAGTTTATATGTTAAGTTGCACGAGTACAGTAGGTGCTATGTTGGAAGAACCGGCAGAAATTTTCAGACCAGATATAAAGATACATATTAAAGAAACAACACTCTAATTTTGCGAACCATTTCATAAACCCCGGACATATATTTCCCGAGATTACAAATTTGAAAATTTTACATACAGCGCCCAAAAGCAAAAAATTAAACATTTTAGAAGCTATTGAAATTTATAAATATAAAAAAGATCCATCTAGACACCTATTAAACGATCACACGGATCTCCAAAATTCCCCACTATTTAAAATAATGTAAAAAATTAACCCCAATAAAAGTATAAAATTAAGTACATCGTATAGATAAACAGCTGTAAAATCTTAGTTTTAAAGTAATGTTTGAGAATGTAAAATCGTTTTACGAAACTATAGTCACACAAATTTTGTTTAAAAATAAAAGTGATAGATAGCAAAGTAAAAAATTGTATTATTCCTTTTTTATAAATGAACTATCACAAAGTAACGGACAAATCAATCAATAATATTCAATTTAACCTCATATACGTGTTTATGTTTTGAGTAACGTCATTAATGAAGTTAGATAGCTATCATAGTCAACAAATTTAAATTTATTGATATTCGCGACGGCTGTAAATATGCCACGAAAGTGTATAAATCAACCGGATTTTATTGTTTGTAGACAATTCACTTCTACTTCTCAGCGTAGAAATTTCATACCATTAGTAACCAAACATTATTTGGGTTTTCTGTGTACCATAAAGATAAATCCTGGGTGCCCCAGTCTGTGTAAGATGTGTACGATTTCTGCTGGGTTGGGTTAAGGGGTCTAGAATCTATGCCCTTTGTTGTGCCAATGATTTGGACGGAACTAACCGATCACGTAAGGGCTTGTTATTTTATTTGACTGCTATAAAGGATGTCACATCAAAGTCGAAACACACCATAAAGTACTCAGACCTGTGATCTTAAAAAATACGAAACCCACATAGTGCTGAATTGCATGTGTCAACAGCTCCAAATCTATTAGAAACTCAAGAAGCTGCTGCTAGTCAAGACTATAATTTAAAGTCAGAGTGCGATCAAACTTATGAACCAAGTACTTTACACCCACACTTATCGACACAAGGTAACCTAATTGAATAATCTTAAAAAACCTGCCTGGAAAAGTTTTGTTAATATCGCAAAAAACTGTTTGGGTAACCACAGGGCAGAAAATTACCATTTTAATGTTTCTTTGCTTTGTTTGTATGCTTTGTAGAATCTACCAACTCTCATGATCTCGGACTAGTTACGGAACGGGACTTGCCACATAACGAGATTTATCACAAAAATATTGTTTCGGTAACTAAGGAAACATCATCAGGAAAAAAGAGGGAGAATATTTTTTCACGGACCACCATATAACTGGTTTACAGTTAATATTAATTGATCAACCAACATGAAGGAAAATTGATTCAACTTTCTCTTTTTGATTAAATAACTGGGTTTTTTTATTGAATAAATGAGTCAATTCGTGGATAGCCTCAAAAGATGAAAAGTTCTTCCGACGTGGTGTCCGAATGGTGAAAATTACCCCAGGAGGTAAACAATCCACTGCTAACGTTACTGGTACAACCGGACTTGAATTCTGGGGCATCCGGGCTTAAGCGCCACATTTTTCGGAGGGAATCGCAGACCTCTGGCCAGCGTCTCAAACCGCAAAAAAAATTTTTCTTTGGATGGGTAAATATCAACTCACTCCTGCGCCCAGGAAAACTACACGAATTGGGGCAAACATTAAATCAGCAAAAAATCCAAATTTTGGCTCTGCCAGAAACCAGGTTGACAGATGATAACACCTTGGATTTCGACAACTACAGACTTTTTAAAAGTAAAATGGTAAAATACTCAAAAATACACCACATCTCGGTGTTGCTTTCGCTATCTCAAGAACCATTCCTGTTCGTATAACTAATGTCCAATCAGTACATAATCGACTTATGACACTATCCCTCAAGTGTGTTAACAAAAACTATACATTAATCAATGCATACCTCCCAGTAAACGAAGAAAATAAATCTAATCCTGAAAAAGAAAATAAGTTCTGAAAAATTCTGAAAAAGATTATTTCTAAAATTCCTTCTAACCATGTAACAATCCTATTGGATGATTTCAACGCCCAACTAGGAAAAGGAAGAAAGTACAGAAAACAGTCGGCAGTTTTCCCGCTCATAAATGGACCAACAATAATGGCAGAAGATTGGTTGAATCATGTTCGCAGTTTAATCTAAAAATAATGTCAACCCATTTTAAGAAGAAAATAACAAAATAAAAAACTTGGAGATGCCCAAACACGTACACGGGTGAATTTAAAATTGTTCATGTTGCCATTTTGTACCCCAATTATAAAGAGATTTTGAATATTCAAGTCAGGAAAGGAGTTAACATAGACACGGATCAAAACTTGACTAGAACTTAGCTTAAAATCTCGAAATCTTATTCAAAAGAGACTACTAATTCCAAAGTTCGACCCTATGATAATAAAACCAACCCTAACAAAAGAGTTTGATAAACAACCAGCACAGAACTGGCAAGAACTGAAACAAACAATTATTGAAACAGCCTTAAAGCTGGTCTCTTTACAAAAACATAGAAAACATCCGTGGTGGGATGAAGTTTGCGAGCAAACAGTATTAACCTGAAATAAAGCATTCAAAGAGTGGAACAGTCAAAAAAATAAATACAATTTAACATCTTTAGAAGTAAGAAATGAAACATCAGAGCTAATAATACAAACTAAAAGAAAATATGAAAACAATCAACTTAATGAAATAGAAAACGATTTCCAAAAAAATAACACCCGGAATTTTTACAAAACATTTAAAACTAAATTAGCAGGCTATCAACCCCAAAGTATTTGCTTCCGAAAGGAAAACGGACAATTAGCTCTAAATAACCAAGACAATTACAAAGAACTTGCCAAGTAGTTTGAACAACTACTAAACTGTCCTGAGCTCTTAAACAGATTACCAACACTAAATCCTAAACAAACAAACCCAGATTCATTACCACCAAATAAAGATTAAATAATTAGGCAAATCAAATGACGTAAAAAACAAACAAAGCTTCTGGTGAAGGTGGAATCACTCCTGAACTTTTGAAATCCGCTTGTCCCGATACAAACAAGAAAAATAACCAAAATTCTACAAGAAGTTTGGCAAACCGAACGGATTTCGGAAGATTGGAAAGATGCTCTAATCCATCCACTACATAAGAAAGGAGATAGAACGATTGTAAACAACTACAGAGGGATATCTCTTCTCCCAATTTGTTACAAAATTCTATCTCAATGTGTACTAGACAGAGCACAGGGACAGCTAGAACCTAAAATTGGTGAATATCAAGCAGGTTTTCGACCGGGCAGATCGTGCCTGGGACAGATCCTGAATTTAAGGTTGATTCTAAGACATCAAAAACTGTACAATAAAAATCTCGTCTGTACATTTGTGGATTTCAAAAAATCATTGATTGATTGCGAATCTTTATTCTAAATCTTGAAAGAACAAGGACTAGATCTGAAAATGCTGGCAATTATTAAAGCAACACTAACTAACACAAGGTATACAGTTAAATTCATGGGTGACATCTCAAGGCCTTTCGAAATTAAAAGTGGAGTGAGACAAGGGTATGGACTCTGGCCACTCTGTGTTTTAGAAAAAGTAAAACAAGAGTGGCGTGTAAAAAAATCGGTCCTGAATATTGATCAGCACATTAAACTCGGGAGAACCAACATCAAAATAGATTGTGTTGGTGATACTGCTGATGTTCTAGCAATTTTAGCTGAAGATATTTCAACGGCACAAAAACAGATTGAAATCTTGAATTTGAAGACACAATGCATGATCGGCAACAGACTAAGAACACCATTTCTAAAATCAAAATATAGCAACATCAGACGAGTCTCTCAATTTAAACATTTAGGTAAAATAATCATGGAAAACGGGTTACAAAAAGCCTCCAATAAGGGTAGATGTCAAAAAGTGGAAACTGTATTGAGACTTACAACAAAAATTGCATATCTAAAAACACAAAACTGAGACATTACAACACATTTCTTAAGCAGGCTAGAGCTAAAATAGAAACAATTAAATGGATTGCAGCAATTAAAGTGGACCTAAGATCAGCAAATATTACACAAAGTGAAATTCAGGATAGGGGCTGTTTCAGACAGAAGTTTGACGTTTGGGAGGATGGCCAGAGAGGAAAATGTAGGAAGAACTTGGTCTGACGAAAGGAAACGGCCCATGGTGAAAGCATGAAATCAGTATGGGCGCAGAAGAAGGCTAACTACAACAAACGTCTCTAACAGTACTTCGCGTGGTACACGCCCTTTCGTGAATAATAATATAATAAATATATTGTTTCAGTAGATGGTGCTAGTAGGTTTCTTTAAATTATAAAAAACTGTATTTTTCCCTCATACAGTGTATGAAACGATGACAATCTTGTATTTGCTACAGTTGAACTAGTGCTACATTCGGCATACAGTCCAGAACTAGAACCATTCGATTTTAGATTTGTAAAACCTAAGTTGGAGTATTTAACAAAAAAAATACACAACACCTACGCTCAAGATATTCTGTGAGTTAACTGAGAGGTGAAAAGTCTGAACTTTAAGAAACCGACGATATCAGGATATCGACGAGGTGAAATAATTTCGCCGTCATTAGCTTCTAATACATTTTTATATATTTAAATGCCGATGGACAACGGTGTCCGTAACGGGTCCTTTTTTCAGACGGAGAGTGGTGGCGGTTTTTTTCTCGTAAAATAGAGCATCTCCATATTAATAATCAACCAATTACCGCATCTCGTCTTGCTCCTTTCTCGATCAGATCTCTTTCTAGATTCTCGTTAAATCGTACAAAAAGTGACGACACTTGATAATATTTAATTACTCCGTTAGTTTTACGATAAGGTCCGATCATACGTCATATTCTGTTTCGAAACACCCTTTTTTGCACTTTTTGTGGCGGAAATTTACCATTAACCAGCAAATCAATTTTTTAAAACTTCACAACGCGTTTCGCTAGCCAAGTTAGTGTCACCAGGACAGGAGAAACGCGCGTCAAGAAGTTTATTAAAATTATTTGGTGTAGTAGTGTTAAAATAACGTTTGGTAGTGGTAAATCTCTTCGAGTTTAGTGTTTCATTCTGATGGTTCTAACAGAAGAATTAAACTTTGTGTTTGCAGAAATAGATGGCATTAGATGCATTTTATATATGTAAGCGTGTTCGATATGAAAGAAGATGTTGTTGTTTGTTTAAATTTCTTCAGATTTATTGATTAAACGTAGAAGAACTTTTTATATAGGATGCAAATTATTTATCTATTCAATCATTTTTATTTTGTGTCCTTCAAAGTAATCCCTCACTGCAATACTCGGTGTAACTATTAAATAACGAGACTGACGCTATAAAACACTTTATTTTTATTTCATGCATATCTACTTATTATCACCTTCAAGATACACCTCTCCTCTATCCCTACAATGCTCCATGCGAATCTTCCATTGTACGAAACAGTGGTGGAAGTCTTTTTCTGTCAGGACCTTCAGAACGCGTGCCGCTTTCTCAGTCACAGCTTCAACGGAGTCAGATAGTGTTTCTTTAATGCAGATTTCACCTTAGGAAACAGACAGAAGTCGCTCGGCGCATGATCCCCGGCGAATAAGGCGGATGGACTAACATTGGGAGGCAGTTGTTGACTAGAAACTCTTGACAGACAATGCGGAATGAGCCAGTACAAACATTTTTGCAAGCTTCTTGTTGTTTAAACGTGGGAATTTTAGGCACCATTTTGGCACAAACTTTTTCCATGTTAAAATTGTGCGGCACAGTTTAAACGAGGCCGTACGAGCTCCCAAGACGAACGTCGCAGTGGTGGACCAAATAAAGGGACCACGCCAGAAATGGCAAAGAAAATCCACAAAATGATATTGGATGACCGTCGGCTGAAAGTGCGCGAGCTAGCAAACACTGAACATTTGAACATGAAAAAGCTGTGAGAAAACAGCGTCGTGAGAATATTTCAACCGAGTGTTTGAAGTTTCACAGGAATAAAGCTGAGTTTTTGCGTCGATTCATAATCATGGATAAAACATGGATCCATTACTTTACACCTGAGACGAAGGAACAGTCAAAACAATGGACTGAAAGGGGAGAATCAGCTCCAAAGAGGGCGAGGACAGTTCCATTTGCAGGCCAGGTCACGGAGTCAGTTTTTTGAGATCATTTTCATTAATTACCTTCAGAAAGGAAAAAAAAATCAATGGCGAGTTTTATGGGAACTTATTATAGCGTTTAAGTGATAAAATCAAGAAAAAACGGCTGAGCAAGAGAAAACGGCAAAATCAATGAATTAAAGTTCGAATGGCTTCCTCACTTACGCTATTCGCCAGATTTACCTCGCTTGGATTATTTTCTGTTTCCAAACTTGAAAAAATGGCTCGGTGGTAAAAGATTTGCCTGAACAATGAGTGGCAGTGGAGTAAGCATGATTAACGGCTATTTTGAGCAGTTTAACGATTCTCACTCTAAACAGGGAATTAAAGCCATTAAACATCGCTGTGAAAAGTGCATCAAGCTAAAAGAAGACTATGTAGAGAAATAAAGATATTTTTTTTCCCAAATTCACTGTGTTTTCTTTGTTAGGTCGGGTACTTCTGGAATTACCCCCGTATGTGTAGATAAATGTGTAATTTGATAACACTTCTACACGTTCACAACTTAAACCGCACCTTACACCTTATAACGTTTAACTCGAGTTCGACTGATGATGGCTGAAGGCCAGAAACCGGTCTCGGAAGATGCTTGTTGACGTTTTATGGCGACTGAAGGAGCCAGTACAATCATTTTTGCAAGCTTCTTGTTGTTCAAACGCGGAAATTTTAGGCACCATTTTGGCACAAACTTTTTCCATGTTAAAATTGTGCGGCACAAAGATATTTTTTCCCAAATTTACTGTGTTTTCTTTGATAGGTCGGGTACTTCTGGAATTACCCTCGTATGTGTAGATAAATGTGTAATTTGATAACACTTGTACACGTTCACAACTTAAACCGCACCTTACACCTTATAACGTTTAACTCGAGTTCGACTGATGATGGCTGAAGGCCAGAAACCGGTCTCGGAAGATGCTTGTTGACGTTTTATGGCGACTGAAGGAGCCAGTACAAACATTTTTGCAAGCTTCTTGTTGTTCAAACGTGGAAATTTTAGGCACCATTTTGGCACAAACTTTTTCCATGTTAAAATTGTGCGGCACAAAGATATTTTTTCCCAAATTTACTGTGTTTACTTTGATAGGTCGGGTACTTCTGGAATTACCCTCGTATGTGTAGATAAATGTGTAATTTGATAACACTTGTACACGTTCACAACTTAAACCGCACCTTACACCTTATAACGTTTAACTCGAGTTCGACTGATGATGGCTGAAGGCCAGAAACCGGTCTCGGAAGATGCTTGTTGACGTTTTATGGCGACTGAAGGAGCCAGTACAATCATTTTTGCAAGCTTCTTGTTGTTCAAACGCGGAAATTTTAGGCACCATTTTGGCACAAACTTTTTCCATGTTAAAATTGTGCGGCACAAAGATATTTTTTCCCAAATTTACTGTGTTTTCTTTGATAGGTCGGGTACTTCTGGAATTACCCTCGTATGTGTAGATAAATGTGTAATTTGATAACACTTGTACACGTTCACAACTTAAACCGCACCTTACACCTTATAACGTTTAACTCGAGTTCGACTGATGATGGCTGAAGGCCAGAAACCGGTCTCGGAAGATGCTTGTTGACGTTTTATGGCGACTGAAGGAGCCAGTACAATCATTTTTGCAAGCTTCTTGTTGTTCAAACGCGGAAATTTTAGGCACCATTTTGGCACAAACTTTTTCCATGTTAAAATTGTGCGGCACAAAGATATTTTTTCCCAAATTTACTGTGTTTTCTTTGATAGGTCGGGTACTTCTGGAATTACCCTCGTATGTGTAGATAAATGTGTAATTTGATAACACTTGTACACGTTCACAACTTAAACCGCACCTTACACCTTATAACGTTTAACTCGAGTTCGACTGATGATGGCTGAAGGCCAGAAACCGGTCTCGGAAGATGCTTGTTGACGTTTTATGGCGACTGAAGGAGCCAGTACAAACATTTTTGCAAGCTTCTTGTTGTTCAAACGTGGAAATTTTAGGCACCATTTTGGCACAAACTTTTTCCATGTTAAAATTGTGCGGCACAAAGATATTTTTTCCCAAATTTACTGTGTTTTCTTTGATAGGTCGGGTACTTCTGGAATTACCCTCGTATGTGTAGATAAATGTGGAATTTGTTAACACTGGTGCACGTTTACAACTTAAACCGCACCTTACACCTTATAACGTTTAACTCGAGTTCGACTGATGATGGCTGAAGGCCAGAAACCGGTCTCGGGAGATGCTTGTTGACGTTTTATGGCGACTGAAGGATTGAGTAAATTTTATGTGAAGCAGAAGAAAAATGTACCTCGTTTTTTTTGAATATTTTTAATAAACTTCACAAACTCGTTTTGTAATTTTTCATGCAAGAACAATACCAATGAAAAGGTGTAGAATGTGGATGTACATTTAAGCAAAGGTTCTTTCAAATTGAGGGTCTTTTTTAAGATGACATTGTGAATTTGCCTAGGTCTTGTCTCATAATAGAAGTGTGATCTATGACCTTTATAAAAATTAGTCGTACACAATACAACAACACGTTAAAACTGTTGAATTGTTTTATGAAAATGGACGTTCAGTGAAAAATGTTTTTAGAAAGTTACGCGATATTTACGGTTTTCACAATCGTCCATTTAAAAGTCCAATTGAATTGTTCGGTCGAAAAATTTCAAGAAACTGGTTCGGTGGAAGATAGAAGAAGAGCAATATATAGTCGTACTGATCGTTCATAAGAGCAAATTGATTTGGCAGGTAAAAGTGTTGCTGAAGACGCAGATATTACCATTAGTCGACGTTCGCAATAATTTGGATTCATTGGATTCATCAATAATAAGTTTTTTTGAAATCAACGCAAATAACATATAGGAAAAATTCTTTAAAATAAAGAGCATATCAGGCAAAAAATCAATGCATACACCTAGCAATAGCACACATCGATGCAAATTAAAATGTTGTATGATTAATCCGGCAACAGTGTCTGGGTGCAGGGGGTGGGGGGGTTGGTTTAGTGGGAGGATGGATGATCGGGAGTGCATCAAAACAGCCGGCACCCCGATTGGCCGCGCCACTACCGGACAAACACATTCGGCCCCTGGTCTTTGTCTTTTGAAATTTTTATTTCCGAATCGATCCAGATGCAATGCATTGCCGACCGGCGTTGATTTCGCCTGGATATACGGCCAGGTATTTTTAGGAGTGATGCTTTTTCGCCGATGCACCGTTCACCATCCTTGCTGGGAGTTTCCAATTAGTAAATAGTCTGGTTACAATATTATTTTAATTTTTTTATACAGCGTTCGTATATAGTGGGAAACAAAACAAAGTGCGATGGCCAGAATACAAGTTTGAATTCAATAAAAAATTTACACACTGTAAAAAACACATTTTTATTTTTCAAATCTCAAAAAATCGGTTATAAAAATTTGCATTATTACAAAAGTTTAAAATATCTATCTTAACAAGCGGAACGATACAAACTTTCGACCGGATATCGACGGCAGGTATTCCAACTCTGAAAAACAAAACCGCTGAACAAAAAAAATGCCTTCAACATCAAACTGCCTTCCACATAATATGGTAAATTGAGATACATTCTGAAGAACAACAAAAAGTCTTGAAACATTAGGACCCAGATAGTCAACTGGTGCATATTCCCCGTCTTTATCAGTGGATCACAAGTTTGGAGTTTTATAGAGGCAAATTCGGGAAAAACTGCAAAAGCACCATATAGGCAGACAAATAGATTCTACATATAAAACTGATGGACAGGACGATAAATGAATGGATCAAAGGCATAACAAAAACACCAAATTTAGTACAAGAAATAATATTAGACAGAAAGATGAAATAATATAACATTGTGACCTATTATTTTCTCTTTTGAAACAAAATAAAAAATATATAGATCACAGCGACGGCAGCTGTTCGCCGGGAGCACCGGGAAGAAGGTCCAGGACAGAATGAAGCCACGACAAAAGTTGAGCGCCACCCGGTTACTTCATATATCAGAAAAGACCCAAGAACCGGGAAGGGGTCTATCTTAAATAAAACGGTTTACTAGAATTTTATACATATATATTATAAAAGCACACTAAAAAAAAACGACACAAAGCACACAACAAAATGGAATACCTAAAACTATCAAACAAAAGACATGGCAAGGTTTAGGGAAGGTGGTTCTCCAAACCTTAACGTGAAAGAAATCAAAAATCAAATACACAGCTCCAAATTACACCAGCTGGTCCTCCAGCTGGTATTTCCTCCATTCTGACAATAGCAAAAAGATGGATATACAACGCTAGGGTAACCAAGAATGGTCAGACGGCAAATAGATACAAAATATAAGCTGATAACGTGACCATCATCAGCATAAGAAACCATGGTAACAATGTATTTGTGAAAAATAACTGGTAATTGCAATCCCCAACGGTACATGGAAATATAACAAAAAAAATGTTTATCTGGCCCTAGTTTCTGATGTTCTCTATCCTTGCCCATCCGGCACTGGGTGTCCAAAAACACTGTCGGGCTCTGTGATAGGTGGTCGTTCAACGGCCTGATATCTGCTGATCGGACTCTCCGCCGCCGGGTCGCAAAACCCTCCATAAGAATATCAGAAAAATCAACCCAAGCGTGACTTGGCCAGCAAACCCACGCACCTCGGTCGGAAGGGCAAGGCACGAAAACGTTCGCTCACCTGGAGATTTGGAGTCAGACCATCCTGCCCCGTCCAAAATGATACCGGAGTTCTCTTAGTCAAGAATTTGTCCGAAACAAACCTACCAGTGACGATCAACAATTTACGAATGCTACCTGTAGCGATCAAGAATTTGTGAACGCTACAACGTATAGCTAAATAATGAATGAAAGAATAAATTATGCTTTATTGTCTAACAGGCTACTGCCCAATTAAAAGACAATTCAAAACACAAATAGATTTTTAATAAAAATAATTCGAACTTAACCTAACAAAGGTACAAAAATATTTATATAGAAATTAAAAAAAAATATTTCCAAAGCACCTCACGAGCTTTCAGCACCCTCTCAAAATCTGATTTATAATGAGTAAGAGGAACTGAAAAATATTCATCAAGGACACAGAAACGTTCTCGCTAATAACATATCTGTTATGGTCTAGGCATGCACAAAAGAGCGGTACATTAGAGGCCAAGTTGATGCTAGAGGTAGGTATGGAGAAAGTATCTCGAATTCGGCTGTTAATTCGAGGGACATACAACCGAATCTCACTGAGGAGTTGATCACAAACAATCAAGCCACGCCAGAGCTATAGCAGGAAACCTGAGCAACATACACTCTACTATCCTTCAAGGACTGACCAGAGAATCTCTCCAATAACAGAATGTGGTTATAATCTCTGCAGGAGTAGACACTATCCAGCTTAAAAGACAGATACTTCAGAAAACGCCGTTGAACCTACTCAAAACGAGAAATCTGTAAGGGGGCATACATAAGTATATATTTTTTTTCTTTATTTGGGTTTTTCGACACGATCTAAAAGTCAAAAAATATGAAAAATATCTGGGTAAAATTGGATAAAAACAAAAAACCAAATGGAGAAAATTTCTCAGTGATTCTTTTTTGTAATAAATTTGCCTAACGAACAAAATTTTAAAAATATAAAAATGTTCTAAAAGGATATACAAACTTTTAACGTTAACGTTTCAGGAAGTATTCTCCTCCCGTTTTCAAAACGAACCTAAAAATAAAGTATATTAATTTCTATAAATTATGAAAAGATAGAAAGTAAATATATTTTTTTGTGTATGTCAATGATACTCACATTGACAATTAGTTTTGAATGACAATATCATACTACCAAAAAAATATATATAGGTGAGGTTTACCATTGTATTCTTTAGAATCGGCATTTTAGAATTTTGAAAACGGGAGGAGAATACTTCCCGAAACGTTAACGTTAAAAGTTTCTATATTCTTTTAGAACATTGTTATATTTCTAAAATTTTCTTCGTTAGGCAAATTTATTACAAAAAAAGAATCACGGAGAAATTTGTCTCTGGTTTTTTTTACCCAGTGATCCTTTATTTACATAAGAACAGATATTTTGATATTTTTTGAGTTTTAGATCGTGGTGAAAACCCCAAATAAAGAAAAATATACATGAACACTGAGATATGTTTTTTATTTAGATATTTAGAAAGTAAATATATTAAACTGCATCATTCTTATAACAAATATACGAAAAAGTCACTAAAGTAGATTTTAATCACATTTATAATAGCGTCTATTCCAGTTACATATATCACTTCAATATCCAAAAAAATACTCACATTAAGAAATTTAAAAATTTAGTTATTGAAAAACATGGAACAAATACAAAACACATTAATACACATACAGACAAAAATTTTATTAATAAAACTGTAATTAACCTTTCAAGTAAAATATCTGATTATGAGTAGTATGTACTTTCTAAATTTTAGTGTTACATCGAAAGATGTTCCTAAATTACACATTATTTCGGCAGTCTAGTCTGTTGCTCAAAAATTACCTTTGGAAAGTGCAAATGAATACAGGATCAGATTAAAACTTATCTTAGAAAAACAATTTAAAATTAAATCAAATTTATACCATGAGGAAAGGTTAACTATAGATAAATTAAAAAAAGACACATCTATTAAAATATTGCCATCAAACAAAGATAACGTCACAGTTATTCTGGACACTACAGAATATAATAACAAAATTCAAACTTTAATTGATGAGGGAAATTACAGTAAAATACCTACAGATCCAACATTAAATATAGATAGACAAATTTACAATACATTATATAAACACAAACGTGAATTTACAGATCTAGAAAGATCACAACTTACACCACATTATAATAAACCACCTCATTTCTATGGTCTACCAAACATACACAAAACTAATATACCACTTCGTCCTATAGTTAGTAGTATAGATTCCTCATGCAAAATTTTTATTAAATATTTCAAATCCACTTTCGGGTAGAACAAATTCATATATTAAAAATACTTCAGATTTTTTAGATAAAATTTCGAACATTAAAATTACAAACCAAAATGTAATGGTAAGTTTTGACGTGGTGAGTTTATTTACTAATGTACCAATTGATAAATCACTTTTAATAGTTAGAAAAAGATTAGAACCTAACACAACATTAAAAGGCACTAAACTAAACATAAATACAACTTTGGAATTATTAACTCTGTGCTTAAAAACCACATATTTTCAATTAGAAAATTATTATAATCAATAAAATTTCGGAATGGCAATGAATTCTTCTCTTTCTCCTTTGATGAGTAATATCTTTATGGAGGAACTCGAGAATGGCATATTAAATTAATCTCTTAAAAACCAGTAATATGGCTTAGATATGTTGATGATATTTTAGCTATATGGCAACATATCATTTACGATCTAAATATTATTTTACAAGATATAAGTTCTCGAGAGCCTACAATTAAGTTTACTTTAGAGATGGAGAAGGAGAATAAATTGCCATTCCTCGACACTTTAATATTAAAACACAACAACACATTAAAAACTATAGTTTACAGAAAACCGACAAACAGATAGGTATCTCAATTTCCTTTCCAATCACTCAAAATCGATCAAAATATAAGTAATTAAAAGTTTATATAACAGAGCAAAACTTGTTTGTACCGACAGTGATACACTACAAAAAGAAACATATCACATAAAAGACATTTTAATAAAAAACAATTACACAAAAATTTTTATAGATAAATGGTTTAAAACTTTTGATACCAGACAAAACAGACAATTTATTAATAACAATAATTATTAATAACTTAACCTCGCAATTTCTTATATCTGCGGTTTTTCTGACACAATTAAAAGATTAGGAAATAAATACAACCTAAGAACGACATTTAACATAAAAAATACCCTTAGATGTCTATTAACAAAAACTAAACCAAACAACACACAACAAAATTCCAAAAATGTGATTTATAAAATTCCCTGCGAATGTGGCAAATTCTATATACCTGAGACATTTAGACCTTTAGATGTTGGAATAAAAGAGCATACAAACTTTCTTAGAAAGGGCGATTTTAATAAATCTAGAATTTATCATCACACATGGGAATCGGGTCATAAAATCAATTGGAATAATTTCGAAACGGTATTAAAAGAATCGGTAACAAAATACAGAAGATTAAAAGAAACCGCTATAATTAATTTAAATAAAAATAAATGTATTGCTATGCCTTTGGTAGATTTAAATTCTATATGGTTCCCGATTCTAAAGAATACAATTAAAAACATTTAAGAATTTCAATAAACAATTACAATCACACGGTAAACCTCAACTATATATATATATATATATATATATATATATATATATATATATATATATATATATATATTTCTTGGTAGTATGTCACTGTCATTCAAAACTAATTGTCAATGTGAGTATCATTGAAATACACAAAAAATATATTTACTTTCTATCTTTTCATAATTTATAGAAATTAATATACTTTATTTTTAGGTTCGTTTTGAAAACGGGAGGAGAATACTTCCCGAAACGTCAACGTATATTCTTTCAGAACATTTTTATATTTTTAAAATTTTGTTCGTTAAGCAAATTTATTACAAAAAACAATCACTGAGAAATTTGTCTCCGTTTGGTTTTTTTTACCAAGTGATTCTTTATATACATAAGAACAGATATTTTGATATTTTTTGAGTTTTAGATCGTGGCGAAAAACCCAAATAAAGAAAAAAATATATGAACACGCCACAATTATTCAGACATTACATACATAAGTCTAGATCGTACTAAAGCATAAGAGTTAGAAAACAGCTGATATTATCCAAAGCTTTTGTTGATCTAATTGAGAGGCCAAGACAATCTAATTGAAAATGACAATTTTTCTATCGATATACACTCTCAGGTCTTTTACAACTGCACAGTCTTCCTATATATATATATATATATATATATATATATATATATATATATATATATATATATATATATATATATATATATATATATATATATATATATCTTGAAAACTATTTATCCCACAGCTTTGGGGAAAAAAATTGTATTAAAAATGATCATGAGAAATTCACCAAAAATATTTTTAAGCTTCTAAAACGACCGCAAGAGTGCTAAACATTTTTAAAAATCTTTTTTTTTGTGTATTTTCAAGTGTTAACCGAGGAAGAAAAATTCTCAGTTATAATTAGCAAACTGTCTCCTACAACTTTGTTTTATGACATTTTGTCGTAACTTCGCGAATAAAGAAGTGGGGGGGAGTTTTACCTATTTAGATAAAAAGTTGTCTAATGTCCGTTTGCCTAAACCGATTTTCCTCAATTTGGATTGATTTAAAAGTCAATTGCTAGAACAATCAGATAATCTGGGAGATAAATTATTTAGTTTATAAATGAAACCGCGAGGTGGCGTTACATTCAACAATAGTTTTTTGAAGTTTTGTTCAGTTTCTTCAAATGGAATGGTACAGCTTTTACTACAAGGCAAGAAAGGTAATTTAAAGAGGAATCGTTCAGTGAAAACCCGAAATCGATATCTCTGACATGTCAAGAGATATTTCGATTTTTCTGAAAAAAATCAGTTGGTTTTAATTTTTACCGTAATATTAAGTTAAAAATTGGTCTTAATATTTAGGTCGCAATCGCAACCGCAACAATTTTATTTAAAAAATAAAATTATCTATTCAGTATCAATCATCATAAATGTTCTAATCCTGACCTTGATAATATTTCCTAATTTAATTACATAAGCGGAAAAAATCTTAAATCAGATGGCCAGTTAATCTGGTCTGGCCCCGATCGTCTCTCCGAACTGCTTTCCTTGCGTTCGCCTAGAGCTCGGCTGATGACGGCTGAAAGGCTAGAAACCGGTCCCGAGAGACACGTGACGTCGCATGGTTGACAGTTCGGCGAAGGCGATCGGTGGCACCACGTGGAGAAAGGGTGAAAGATTTCTGTAATATTTCCCTCCACGGTTCCGTTACGCTACCTTGTGGGCATATATATATATATATATATATATATATATATATATATATATATATATATATATATATATATATATATATATATATATATATATATATATATATATAACATGGTATAACTTCAACATGGTATTTCAGTATGTTGAAATATGACAGTACAACCTCAAACACGGCCCTCATTCCCCGGAGGCCAAGGGGCAACTACCTACGGCAGCGGGAAGACCTGCCCCAAGGCAGAGGGTGCTAAGAATCACCGGGTTAGATCAGGCTGCCATTGGACTTTTGACATTGCAACGTTAAATATACGGACTATGAAAACAGAGGCCCGATTGCAAGAACTGTTAATCGAACTTGTCAACATACATTGGGATATTATTGGGCTCTGTGAAACACGAAGGAAGGGTGAAGAGTTAATCAAACTGGAACCAACTGGACACGTACTCTACACTCGAGGTACGGAAAATGGCCGATGTGGCGGAATAGGATTCCTCATCAATCGAAAGCTGAAGGACAGTGTGGTAAAATTTGAAAGTACATCCGACCGATTAGCCCAATGCGTCATTCAGCTGAATAAAAAGTTTAGGCTTCAAATCGTCCAAGCTTATGCACCAACTATAAGCCATAAAGATGAGGAAATTGAGGAATTTTATGATGATGTGGCCCAGCTTTTATACAAGGAGAAATGTAGGTACAAAATCCTGATGGGTGATTTTAATGCCAGAATTGGAACAACAAGAACAGACGAAAATGCAACTGGCCCATATGGAACTGGTGAGCGAGACAATAGAGGTGACAGATTAGTTGATTTTGCTGAAGGACAAGAACTATATATTATGAATTCATTCTATAAGAAAAATATCAGCAGAAAATGGACATGGAAAAGTCCATCTGGGCTCACAAGCGAAATTGACTACATCATGACCAACGATAAAACAATATTTACCAATTGTACTGTCTTTAACAATTTTAATGTTGGAAGTGGCCACCGAATGGTACGAGCAAGGGTTCGGATTGACTGTCGAAAAGAGCGCGAAAAAATGGTAAGATCAAAGAAGGGCAAGGTGGATTCTGGAAAACTGCTGGAGAGAGGAAGCGATTTTGAGATTGCTTTGTCAAACCGGTTTGCTGCGTTACAAGATCCAGAGGAGGTGGAAATATCAGTTCAATATGAAGAAATCGCCAACAATGTACTTCAAACGGCTGCTTCAATAGCACCAGAGGAAAAATGTCTCAAACAAACAAAAATCTCCAGTGAGACCATTGATTTAATGAAGAAACGGCGAGCAATGAGAAATGCAGGTAGTCCTTTTGGCAGGGTCGAGTACACTGAGCTCTGCAAAACTATAAGAAAACGTATCAGAGAGGACACGCACCGATTCAATATGCAGCTAGTGCAAAAAACCCTGGAAGAAAACAAAGGAATTAACAAAGCTAAACAGAAGCTGAGAAACAAAAGAACGCAAATATATGCTTTAAAGCGTGAGGATGGCACAGTGTGCAGGACGCATACCCAAATGTTAGAGATTGTCAGAAGGTTTTATTCCCAGTTATATGAAGATCAGAGTCAGGGACAGCAATACCCACGGAAGAACAATATATAATACCAGATATCCTAGTGGAGGAAGTAACAAATGCTATAGAATTGATGAAGAACGGCAAGGCTCCAGGAAAGGATAGTGTAACTGTCGAAATGCTAAAAGCTGGTGGTCGGACGTTACATAAAACACTGGCAAAATTATACTCAAAATGCCTCAAAGAACAAAAAGTACCTGACTTATGGAAAAATGCAGAAGTGATCCTTTTACATAAGAAAGGAGCACAGGAAGATTTAAAGAACTACCGTCCAATAAGCCTCCTATCAGTGATGTACAAAGTTTTCACTAAGATAATTTCTAAAAGAATATTAAAAAAACTGAATGACGCACAACCAAGAGAACAAGCAGGATTCAGAAGTGGATTCAGTACAATGGATCACATCCAGGTTGTACAGCAGATCATAGAAAGGCACAACGAATACACCATGCCACTGTGCTTGGCTTTTATCGACTACGAAAAAGCATTTGATTCCATCTCAAAGCATGCGATAATGGATGCACTGCTTAGCCAAGGTGTAGAGAGAGCCTGTGTAAACCTATTAGAATCGATATATGATGGAGCTACAGCCACAATTCACCTTGATGATCTTGAAGTGGGAATTAATATAGAACGAGGTGTACGGCAGGGTGACGCAATATCGCCTATTCTTTTCTCGGCTGGCCTTGAAGAAGTATACCGTAAACTGGATTGGGAACAGGATGGTGTAAAGGTCAATGGTGCAAACTTAAACCATCTTAGATTTGCAGATGATATTATTCTCATTTTACAAGACCCAGAGGAGCTGCAAAGACGCATACAAGAACTGCAAAGGGCTGGCGAACCATTTGGCTTGAAAATAAACCTGAAAAAGAGTCAGGTTATGTTCAATAACTTCGCTCAGGACAGAAGAATTTCAGTTCTAGGAAGGGATTTAGAGATTGTGGACAGCTTTGTATATCTTGGGCAGAGGATTTCCATGGAGGGGAATACCGCCCGGGAGGTGGAACGGCGTGTTAAATGTGGCTGGCAGGCATTTGGTAGGCTCAACATAGTGTTTAAGAGCAGACTCCCACTTTGCCTGAAAAGAAAAGTATTCGATCAGTGCGTTCTACCCGTTATGACATACAGAAGTGAAACCTGGACACTCACATCGCAATCAATTCAAAAACTTCGGGTGGCACAGAGGGGAATGGAAAGATGTATGCTTGGCATTACAAGACGAGATAGAAAGTCCTGCGCATGGATCATGGAACAAACAAAAGTCTGTGACATCATTGGAAGAGTAAAACAGTTGAAATGGAGATGGGCAGGCCATATAGCGAGGCGATGGGACGACAGATGGACCAAGGCAATCCTGGAGTGGATACCGCTTGATCGCAAACGTCCGCGAAGAAGACCGAAAGCACGATGGATTGATGACATCGTTAAGTATATTGGACCCGAGTGGTAGAGAAAAGCCCAGGACCGTGAAGGTTGGAAGCATGCTGAAGAGGCCTTCATCCTGCAGTGGATCGATACGGGCTGATGATAATGATGATGATATATATATATATATATATATATATATATATATATATATATATATATATATATATATATATATATATATATATATATATATATATATATACCAGGTGTCCCATTAAGGATGGATCGCGGCCGTATCTATGACAAATGTACTTGTAAGTCTCAACTCAAATTATATAATAAACAATAAAAATAAAAACACAACACCGCAACCCCAACTCTAACCAGAGGAAATAATACTTGGCACTATTCAGATTGGTTTTCTGTTGAGACCATGGGAATACAAAAGACGAGGAAGAACACAAATGAAATGGATGGACAAGCTGAAGAGGATAGGTGGATTTACCAGATATGTAAATATAAAACAGGAATTTTTGTATAGAAAATGCACATTTATTGCATGGAAATGATAAAAAAAAAATTATTCCAAGTATTTCCCATCGCTAGTTATACATTTTTGACTGTTGTTGCTCTTTTGAGGCAAACCAGTCATCCAGCCATTTTCGTAAGAAGTCAAGCACTGCTCAGAAAGTGCGTGTCCGATCGATGTAAATAAGTAATAATCGGACGGAGCCAAGTCTGGCAAGTAGGCCGCACGCGAGAGTACTTTCCTTGACCAGTTTTGCCGTGTGTGATGGTGTATTATCATGAAGAAAAATCATTTTAATATTCTGCCTTTTTTGATATTCTGGTCGTTTTTCACGCAAAGCTTTTTTCAAATCGCTCATTTGTTGTCGGTAGCGTTCGGTATTAATTGTTTTACCAGGTTTTAGCAACTCATAATAAATCACACTCTCCTGACCCCACCAAACACAGAGCAATGTCTTTCGCCCATAACGATTTAGCCTTGCAGTCGATGTCGATGGTTCGTCTACAGTTACTCGTAATCTTTTACGCTTAAGATTTTCAAAATCTTTCATTGCTAGTCGCAATTCGATGGAGAAATGCCTTTCTTTTGTACCAGGCGAGCAGAACTTCGCAACTGGTTCTTCGGTCTTTCATTCAGTGCATGTGGAACCCAATTTCGCATCTTCTGGATTTTTCCCATATCTTTCAAACATATAGAGACGGCTTCTTGTGTCACATTTTGTTTGCAGGAATGTTCAACGCTATTACAAACTATAGTGTTGCTTGAAATTTGTGTTGTTTTGAGTTGAAGATCTTTGTTATATATCAACAAGAAAATTGCGCTAATGATGCAGTTTAATGGCAACTACATTGTCAGCTACGGCCATCAATGGTAAATTGATAAACATATTAACGAACAGTAAGCTGGGGAAATTGAAAGAAGCCTACATCCAAATTTGTATAGAATAAGACTATTCTGAACGTGCAAAAAAGTTTCAAAATATTCTCTTAAAATTTCAATGGCGAAACCCTGTGGGACTCACCCTGTATAAGGAAATATATATTACGTAGTGACAGAAAGCGTCCTAACAGTAGGAAATTGATACTAATTTGAAACATAATAAGTTTCTATACCAGTCCAGTTGCAACAAAAAAAAAACCATCAGCCCCTGGCGCGATATAATAACTGTAACATCGTCGAAGAATTATCTACCACAAAATAGACTTGGGCTTGATTAGGACTGTCCCTCATTCTCGGGCAATAAACGCCAGCTGATTTGACGAGACTGGCCGTTCAGCTACAGAAACGGCCAAGAATGGTTTCTGTTTCTTCGTCGCTCGCAGCTTCGCGGAAAAATCTCCCACTTGCTTATTGTAGTCGGTTTCCGAGTTATTTATCTCGGAAGCTCATTAATTTTCTATGCCTCGTCTTGCAGGTGTTTTTGCTTCTTTTTTTTTCCTGCTCAATTTTCCACCAGTAGGTTTCTTTTGGCGGGAGGCTGTTCTTGTCAAGTCATTTATTAGATGTGCATGATAAAATCATAATAACGCCAGTTTTTTATCTGTCATTTTGTACGGTTTATAGTTTTTTAAATTCTTAAACGAAAAAACCATAGCGGTTAGGTTAGGAAACATTTTTATTTGTGTGAATTAAATGTGTTCAGTTTTCAATTAATTTTATCTCAAGTCTGATCTGGGGAAAAACTAACAAAAATCAGTATTATTTATAAAACTTTATTATTAGGACCACAACTTGTTTTTACTACTTCTGGCATTTATTTAAGACAAAATATTACAAACTTAGTAATCTCCCTAATTTTCTATACGCTTTCAAAACTGTTGAATACCAGATTGAAAAACACTTGATGGTTTCAACGTGATGATGTTGTTAAGGCTTTTTTCGGCTTTCTCTGGAGATTAAAATCCGAAGAGGCCAACTATGGAGAAAATGCCGTGTGCAATAACATTTATCAGCCTAAATTGATGGCCATTTCCACAGTACTTGTTGCTGTGCTTGACTATGCGTTGTTTTACTCAAGCAAAATTACTTCCTTTTTTCTCATCATATAGTATAAGTCCTTTTTTGGTCTAGAGCGTCATTAATACGAATCTGTTAAGCTACGGTTTTCAAAGAAAGTGGTGCGATTATTTAGCGGCCGTAATAAATAGTGATGTGGCGAACGTAATAAAATGACCGTAAGAACGGTGACAAGAGATGTTATTTAAAAAAAAACGGTCAATGGAAAATGAGAGTATTGCGGTGGAGAATGGACGATCTAGACATAGTATTATTACTGAATTTGGAAGATATTTAGTCATCGGAAGACAACATCTATCATTTGGAGGAGATTGAGATGATTAGAAGTGGCGCTAGAGAGGATGAATTTGTTATTTTTTGTTTTAAGTGGGCTTTTTTTAGTCTTTGCCCACACAGTATATCAAGCGCCATTATAATAACTTCATTATAATAACATTTCACTAACTTTGAGCCTAGAAAAGAGAAAAAAGTCGCTGGGGTCCAGATCTGGTGAATAAGGTAGGTCTTCAATTAACTCGAGTCCCCTTTCGTGAATTTTTGTCATGGCGACCACTGAAGTATTAGATGGTGCGTTATCTTGATAGAACAAAACTTTAATTTCTCCAAATGCGATCGTTTTTTCGCAATTCTTCAGCCTTCAGCTGGACAATAATGATGCGTAGTATGTCCTTGTTATTGTTTTTCCCTTTTCAAAAAGTCGATTAATATAATTCCATAACTATCCCAAAAAAAAACAGTCGCCATCACTTTCCCGTGTCTTGGTTTCAGAAGTGTAGTGATGTAAACCAGGTGTAGTGGTGTATCCACAGCCTCTGCTATTTTTCTAGGCTTAATTCGACGGTCGCTTAGCACTATTTGCTAAGCATTTTCAATGCTATCGGTAGTGGTTGCAGTTTTTGACCGTCCCGAACGTCCATCGTCAATCAAGCTGGTATAGTGCGTTTCAAGATAGTTCGTTGCCCTTCGGCAAAATGTTATAAGGCGCCTGAGACGGAGTGCTTTAACTGAATAATTTTGGGAAAAATAATGACTATGACATGGTATAATTAAAACATTGTTTATTGGGTTTTTTTAGTCTTTGCTCCTCACATTATATCAAACGTCATTATAATAACTTCATTATAATAACATTTCACTAACTTTGAGCCTAGAAAAGAGAAAAAAGTCGCTGGGGTCCAGATCTGGTGAATAAGGTAGGTCTTCAATTAACTCGAGTCCCCTTTCGTGAATTTTTGTCATGGCGACCACTGAAGTATTAGATGGTGCGTTATCTTGATAGAACAAAACTTTAATTTCTCTAAATGCGATCGTTTTTTCGCAATTCTTCAGCCTTCAGGTGGGCAATAATGATGCGTAGTATGTCCTTGTTATTGTTTTTCCCTTTTCAAAAAGTCGATTAATATAATTCCATAACTATCCCAAAAAAACAGTCGCCATCACTTTCTTGTGTCTTGGTTTCAGAAGTGTAGTGATGTAAACCAGGTGTAGTGGTGTATCCACAGCCTCTGCTATTTTTCTAGGCTTAATTCGACGGTCGCTTAGCACTATTTGCTAAGCTTTTTCAATGCTATCGGTAGTGGTTGCAGTTTTTGACCGTCCCGAACGTTCATCGTCAATCAAGCTGGTATAGTGCGTTTCAAGATATTTCGTTGCCCTTCGGCAAAATGTTATAAGGCGCCTGAGACGGAGTGATTTAACTGAATAATTTTGGGAAAAATAATGACTATGACATGGTATAATTAAAACATTGTTTATTGGTTTGTGTATTTTGAATTTATTAGTACAATAAAAATAAATAAATAAATGCATTTTTCTATTAGTGCAATAAAAATTATAACTTAAATTTAATTATACATTTAATTCGGTTTCGTTCTCACTGTCACTTTGATCTACATTAATAATAAGTGGTTCTATATTATTAGTAAATCATACATAGGAATCTTCTATTTAAATAACATAGTTAATCGAATTATTCCCACTTTCTTTAGGAATACTATCTACAACCTTCCTAATTAATGTTGCAGCACTTGCACTTAGAGTAAGAGAAATGTTTTCTGCTCTAACACTACAGTAATACCGGGGAGGACGTAAAACCGTATGTCCCATATCGGCAGCAATGGTATCACATACATTCCTTTTTAATATTAAATGTCTTTAATATTCCTAGATCAGATTTTTTATATGTATTTTCGAGTATACAGGGTGCGGAAAAAGTTCCCGTACTTTTTAAAAAAAATTCTACTGGCTGTAACTACCAGACAATGCAACAAAATCACCAAAATTTAGAAACAAAAATCTTTATTAGACTCGTAAAAACAACAATAAACAAAAAAAATTATAATAATTACTCAAACTTGCCCCCTTGGGCGTCAATACATTTACGAAGTCGCTTGCGAATGTTTCCGATGATGCTCGCACACTGATCCACTGTAATTTCGCCCGTGGTCAACCGTGACGAAGCGTGTAGCCGTAGTCCACCGGGTTAAGATCCGGAGAGTTAGGCGGTCAAAAGTCTTTGCCCCAAAAGCCGGGAAACAGCTCTTCGCAGACGGCAATTGTCGAATTGGCGGAATGCGCCGGCGCCCAGTCTTGCTGAAGCGTGAATCCAGCTAGGCCGAAGTGCTGCGCCGTCCCCGGCTCCAGTACGTCGCGAAGGACACGCTGCTGGTAGCTGGCAGCATTGATCTTGACGTTCCGCTCGATGAAGACCAGTGGCGCCTTTCCGGTAGATCCCAGCCCAGACCATGACGGAGGCCGATGGTTTTTGCAGCCGCGGTCTTCTGCTGACCTTTCCTGAGCAGTTGACGGTGATTCTGACGGTTGTGGAACGGCTCGACGGTAAAGATCTTCTCGTCGGTGAAGAGCACTTTCGACAGGCGAAGCTGCTTTCCGAGCAGACGAAGCATCCGACGAGATTTCTCGAGTCGTTTCGCCTTCATCGCGTCGTTGAGGAAATGGATGCGAGCGAGCTTGCAGCTGCGCAGTCCTAGCTTCCTCCTGACGATGCGACGGATGCTTTTCTCATCAACGCCGAGCTCTTTCGCCATCTTCCGCATCGAACGCTCCGGATTTCGTTGAATTCGGCAACGGACCTTCTGGATGTTCTCCGGAGTGGTCGCGGTGGTTGGACGACTGCTTCGAGGACGGTCCGCAGTCCCGCCGGTCTCCTCATAACGCTTCACGGCATCGTAGACGGTTTGCTTCTTGTAACCAGTTGTGCGTACGATGTCTGCCGCCTTCATTCCTCGTTTGCGCAATTTGACCACAGTGACACGCTGATTTTTACGAGACATAACTTCAACGTAACTGAAAGTAAATAAATAATTACGACACATTCTGGACCAAAAGTACGGGAACTTTTTCCGCACCCTGTATATCGCTTTTTTAACATATAATTTTGAATTTCCAATTTACTGTTATTTGCATTAGGAACTTTTTTTGGCGTTATGATAACTAGTATTGTCCACTACAATTACGCTTTCCTTAGGCATATTGGGCAAAAGGTTATTTCTAAACCAATCTTCAAAAAGTTCTGGTGTCGTCATGGTAGTCCAAAGATGAATGTTGAATATTTTTAGAGGAAAACCGTAAACAATTTGAAACCCATTCATCCTCGGAACCAGCAAGTACAACTGTAATTATTTTTCCCTTGTTCGCTAGAGTTTTGGTTTGGCATTTTCCTGATGTATCTATCCATTTTTTTGCTGGCGTCTTATGTGTATCGAACCATGTTTCATCAAGATAAATAATGGGATGATTTTCTAATCTATTTTACAGAGCTCCGATATGCAAAACCCATTTGAGATAATTTTTGAGGAGGCTAGTTCTGTTGCAAATAATGTTGGTTTCATCTTTTCTTAGGCGCTGTTGCAATGAATGCAATGCAGGCACAGTTTGTTCTTCATATATAGCATACATTTTGCTTTGAATTAAGTTTTTGTTGTTTTCGTCAACACATTTGCTTTTACCAGAATCACAACGGAGTTTATGTTAATGTGAAGACGTTTCTGCTGCGGCTGCATTTACATTAAGCCCCTTATTCAATAAATTAACTCTACCGGAGGCACAATGATCATTATCTTGTCAAGAACGCCACATTTTTAGTACGTTTAAAAACTACTAAACCAAGTATAAAATTAATTTTACCTTTTTATCTATAATTTTATTAGGCTCGGCCCTGTTTACGTTTCTTGCAACTTTGCCGGGTTTCGTTACGGCAGAGGTTGTCAAGAGTTTATTGCAGCCAATCGGTCAACGATATATCTCGAAACGCACTATACTACCTCCGTAGGAGTCCCCCATCCGTAGGACAGCATTCATCTCGGATTTAATTAAGCGAGATTAGTCCGAGAATTTTTCAGACGACCCTCGTATATACCGTTGCGACTCATAGCCCACCCTGTTTTTATCGCTTAAAATCGTAGTTCATATCCTACTCGAACGAAAAGCAACAAAAATCCAATTTGCAATAATTAATATTAGATTTTTTTCAATTTAAGCAGCGTAACAACCGTTTGCATTCGTATAAGAAAAAAACCATAATTAGCTGTAAGCGTTTCTAAATATGATTACTAAATAGGAATTTTTTCGTTTATTTTCCAAATTGTTTCCGCAAATCGAAGAGACGGGCACCGTTGGTATTTTTTAGTATTTTTTCGACAATTACGTACTTTCAAAAGTAATTATTCTTATAATTTTCAAAACATATTAATCAGCTAACGCGAACGTAAGAATAAATTAATACTGTAACATTGAGGAAAAGACAAATCAGACGTTTTATTTCACTTCTGTCGATTTATTTTTGATTTGTTCTTATTTCGCTCGATGTTATTGCGCATCTGAATGGATAGTTTTCATATAATCTCTCTGTGCGCTTCCGTCTCGTTCCTCAGGATGTAAACAATGTGCGAAACGAGCCGGGTGGATATATCATATATTTTATCTTTAATAGCTCCTTTTCTTTCCTTTCTATTAGGTAATCCGGTTTCTTATTTGATTCTTCTTCTTTTTCCTGTGACGCCAGAGTCCGTTAGTGAGTCTTTACTTCCTTCAACTTTCGCCTTCAACTCGATCATCTCATATTGCATTGTCCTGTAATGGTATGTTTGATCTACCTCTTTCCTGTTACACCCTATCCACCCCTCTATGAGTTTTCCTTGGTATTCTCCTCTAGTCTCAGGGGCAGGTTGTTTACATTGTCCAGATCTATGTACAATTGCTTCAGTTCGAAGTTAAATCTGATCCACCAAATTCAACTGTCATTCACAGCATTAAAAATTCTTTCGAGTGCTCCTCTTTCAAATACTGCAAGAATCTCGTCTGTTTCCTCTGTGAGGGTCCACTTCTGGCAGCCATAAGTGACTGCTGGCTGAATGCTATGTTTTATAGATCCTAAGTTTCGTGTTCCTTTGTATAAGTTTAGATCTTAGGACAGAATGCAGGGAACGTTGTTACCTATAATAATACGAAATCTCCTGTGATGTCGTTTTCGTCAAGCGGACAGTTTTTTTTGGTTTTGTGGGCATTTGGGTCGTGGATCGGTCCAAAAGGCACTACTAAAGGGCACTGTGTAGTTCTCTGAAATCAAAAAAAACCCTAAATTGGGAAGAGGATCTTACCTAAAGCAAACAATTCAGTTTAATTATTATCCTTGTTTATATTTTTTTTCTCTAATCTGTTCCAGATGGTTTCCCGTTTTATTATTATTATTATTATTCACGTATGGGCCCTGGTGGACCACGCGAAGGACAATTAGAGGCGTTTGTTGTTGTTAGCCTTCCGTTGCTCCCATACTAATTTCATTCTTTCGCTATGACCTTTTTTCCTTTCGTCAGACCAAGTTGTTCCAGTCTTCCTACATTTTTCTCTCTGACCAACCCTCCAAACGTTAACCTTGTGTCTGAAACAGGCCCTATCCTGAATTTCACTTTGTGTAATATTTGCTGATCTTAGGTCCTCTTTAATTGCAGCAATCCATTTAATTATTTCTACTTTAGCTCTACTCCTATTTTCATAAAATTCGACTATTTGTCTAGTTAGCTTACTCGGATTCATCCGTTTTATGTGTCCGTAAAACTTAAGTCTTCTTTTTGTCATATCGCTATATATATCTGTGTATTGTTTGATTTCTTGGTTTTCTCGAAGTCGGTATGTTGTGCTGTTTATTTGTTTGGGGCCTAGGATTTTTCTTATGATTTTTCTTTCCTTCTTTTCAATGTTCTCAATGTCTCTCTTTCTATTTTTTTTTGGTAGTATGCCACTGTCAATAAAAACTATTATTGTCAAGGTAATTATAATTAACATATACATAAAATATATTCAGTATACATAGAAGTTAATATAATTTATTTTTAGATTCGTTTTGAAAAGGGGAAAAGAAGACCCCAGAAATAATTTTTCAGATTAAAACTCCATATTTTATTTCCGTTCAGTTTCTTTCCTTTAACTAATTTTTCTGTTTCACCTCCTGTATAGGCACACGTGTTAATAGCACGAAAAGTGAAAAGGAGGAAGCGGAAAGCAAAAAAAAAAATCTTCAGCAGCACTATTTTCTTCTACGCGCTCCCACTTTAAAAATCCACCAGCCGTCACTGGTTTGGACGTTTGCTTCCTACGTGATGGCGATTAGATAGAAAAGAATTTGAAGCAATTTTCCAACTTAGCGACTTTTCTCGCTTTGTAATTCCTTGGGTTCATCCAGAACTTTTCCTTTTGCTAAAGCCCACTTCTTCCAATGCAAGAATTCTTCCTTTTTCTTACTCATTAAATTTCGCACCACAACCCATACTTAGAATAACACTCACTATTCACACGGGCTTAGCCCATTCGAGCTACCACTTATTTGGATCGATGCAGCACCAAGCTTCAGAACAACACTTACATTCTGACGAATATGTGAAAATTTACCTTGACGAATCATTGACATCAAAAAACAAAGACACAAAGATGGGAAAAATAGCTAACGATAGCCAGTACTTGTATTTTTAAGTTAATTTATTTTGTTATGGAAATAAACGCTCTAATTTTACGAAAAAATCAACATTATTAAGTTACATGGTTAAATAAAGACTCTGCACCACAGGCGTAGCCGGGGGGGGGGGGGTTCACCCCCCCCTCGAAATAAGCCAAATATTACCTAATATTATACCGAAAAAATACGAGGAGTGAAGAGAGTTAAATTATTATATTTGAATTGAATATATATCCGAACTAGTGGACGTTGCGCACAGTAACGCCATCTCTTGTCGAGTAGTCGAACTATTTTGTTTCGTATGGAAACTTTGCGTTGTATCTCGATTATTCGCCACGCCCCTCGGTCGGAATAACCGGAGCTTTGTGGAAGTTTGTGGTAGTTTCTGGACGGCTACTACTGGGCTGCTATATAAGCGGCGCGTGACCGCGCTTACGGCAGTATTGTTCTATGCGAACTCGAAGCGAATATAAGTGAAAAGTGGTGAACGAATAGTGAAGAGAATTAAGCGTACCGTGTAAGTGAGTAATTTTAGTGCAGTGTTATTCGGTGACCTTGTTAAGGATAGATACGTGAATCATTATTACTGTCGAAAAATGGAGGGGAAAAAAAGGAAGGGTGATAAACTTAAAGGTATGGACTACTGGAAGAAGTGGTGTAGTCAAGGGGTTTCTAATAAAAGAACAAATTTGGATTTAGCTATCAAAGCTTCAGCTACCTTGCATACTGATAAGAAGACTGTGATGACAAGCGGGCCCTCGACCTCGACCTCAATCACAATACCGAATGTCGAAATCGATGCCATGTCGCTGGTGCCCTGTTCGATACCTTCAACTGCCGAATCTACATCTAGTCTGCAACAGGCCAGCTTGCCTGTTACCTCATCTTTTACAACTGTAGCTAAGTTGGATGCTGGTTTTTACGCGAATCAAGAAAAAATCTTGGATGAATATTTTAAAGTCCAAATTTTAAAAAGGCCATGGAACCCACCCAGAGATTATAAGTTTCCTATTTCCACAAAACGAAACTTGCGCTTTCAATTGAAATGGTTGGGGAGATTCCCCTGGTTGTCATATTCGGAATATAAAAATGGAGCATACTGCAGAGTTTGCGTGGTAATGGGACGTTCGCTTGATGAAGGTAAAGGCGGTCATCAAAGGATCGGCCAGTTGGTAACCGAACCTTTTTGTAAGTGGAAAAATGCCCTAGAAAAATTTGAAGCTCATGCGAAATCGGGATACCACAAGCGAAATTCAGAACTGGCAGATAACTTTCTAAAAGTAATGTTTTCGCAGGCTTTTTCGGTCACTGAACAGCTGTCTTCTGAAAGAAAGAGACAACAAGAGGAGAATCGAAAGAAACTAATCCCTATCGTAAAAGTAATAATTTTTTGCGGCAAACAAGATATCTCCTTGAGAGGTGAAATCGATTCGGGGCGTATACAAATTACACCAGAATCACCAGAACCTGAACAACCACTACAGAATGATGGTAATTTTAGAGTCCTGTTGCGGTTTGCGGCTGAGTCTGGAGATAAAGATCTGGCTGAGCATTTGAATACTTTACAGAAGAATGCCCTGTACACAAGCCCTCAGATCTAAAACGAAATAATTGACATTTGTGGTGAATTAATTCAACATAAAATAATTGAAGAAGTAAAGAAAACCAAACTATTTGCGATTCTGGCTGACGAAACCACCGACATCGGACGTGTAGAACAAGTCTCGTTATGTCTTCGATATGTTGATTTTACAGATAATAAACACCATATACTTAAAGAGATGTTCCTTGAGTACATTCCAACAGTTTGTACATTCCAACAACAGATATGTTCCTTGAGTACAAAGGTTTTACTGGAAGAAAATGGTGGTATACTGCGAATGCCACGCATCGTCGGAAGACAATTAAATAGACCGAACACCGACCAACATTTCTTGATCATACAATTCAATAATTGGTTGAAGGGTTTACCAAACATCGTAAAGTAGTATCAGCATTATCTGGTGTGATACCTTTAAATTTTACTGCCAGTTCTGAAACTGAAGAAGCAATTTGCATGTACTCGTCACTGCTTCCCAAAAGCAACATATCAGTGGTTAAAGCAGAACTTGAAGTATGGAAAACAGTGATGACAAGTATCTCACCTACCCCGAAATCTAGTTTGGAATGCCTAGATATGTGCGATAAAAACCTTTATCCTAATATTTACACATTACTACAAATCTTGGCTACCATTCCTGTATCCACTGCTACCCCAGAAAGGTCTTTCTCGAGCCTAAGGAGACTGAAAAACTATTTACGAAACACTACAAGTGAAAACAGACTTAATGGTTTGGCTCCCATGGACATTCACTATGGAACAGAAATTCATGCAGATGAAGTAGTGGATATATTTAAAAGAAAAAGCGGAAGATTTCTTCTATAATGGTTTTATTTACTTCAAACTAACCCCCCCCCCCCCCCCAAACAAAATGCTGGCTACGCCCGCCCTAAACCAACAATACAAAGTCGATCCATGCCTTACATAGTTACAATTTGTTATAGTGTAAATGGTATTTCTTGATTTTTCCGGTTCTTACATAATAATGTACAAAATTAATACAATTAAAATATGTTTATCATAGTGTAGTCATTTGTTTTTGTTCTTCCGTGTATATTCCTTTCCAATCAAATCAACAATTCGCAATTTTTGCCACATCGTATCAGTAAACGGTGAAGTTTAGCTAATCTAAATGATAAATTCTGATGCCTATATCGGTATAATTCTACATTTATCTTAGTGAAATGCCCACCAAACGGAACTGGTCTCGAACTAACTAACGATTCCGAACCTTATTAAGAAAACGCAGATAAAGACGTTAAGACCGATTTGTTTCCGTTCCAGTGAAAACAATCAACAGAAAATGTCTTTATATAGTAAGTGGACGAGGCGTGGTCTCTGTCTTCTGCATCGCAGTTTGTTTTAACGTTTTTAATTATAGATTGGACACGATTTCGTTTTAACAATAGAATATAATTGATATCGAGGCTAACATTAATACAATTCGATATTGTTTGTGTAGTTTTGTTGCTTATCTTTTAATCTTGATGATGCTTTTCATCGTAATGAGGTCGGGTTTTACGAAAAGTCGTATTTTTAATATGTATCAATAATTTTGATGTTCTGATTTATAACTATAGAAAGTCAAAATCAAAATTCAATGGCCTCCTCTTTCCAAGTATCTATTTCTCCTTTATATCAGGGGATAATTGAAATTGTTTGTATCTGATAGGTATATTGCTAGGACGTCAAGGGGTCTTTACAAAGTATTGCTGTAGCCTCATAGAACTTCTTTTGAGCCTGGTACTTCAAACATAAAATATGCCCCCCCTTGATAACCCAAATGCTTTTTCGGCTTCTCTATATTAAGCTTGAATTAATGACAAAAATTGTCCAAGTCATGGATAAGAAGATAATGCAAAACTAAAAGAAGACATATTTATTGGCCTTCAAATAAGGAAGTTTCTAGATGATTTTCGTTTTCAAGAAAAATTAAATGAAAAGGAATTGGCAGCTTGGAAGTGTTTTCTACTTATAGTGAAAGGATTTCTGGGCAACAAGAAAGATGAAAAATATAAAAACCTCATAGATGAACTCTTGAAAGCCTATGAAATACTAGGGTGTTGCATGTTCTTAAAAATGCATTTTTTAAACTCCCATTTGGATTGTTTTCTGGAAAATGTGGATGCAGTATGTTAATATATTAATATATTTTAATATATGTTAATATATTTATGTACGTCAACGATACTTACTTATGTTACTTATTGTTGTCAATGTAAGTATCGTGGACGTACACAAAAAATATATATTTACTTTCACTCGTTATTATATTAATATAATTTATTTTTTAGTTTAGTTTTGAAAACAGGGGGGGAGTACCTTCCGAAACGTTAACGTTTAAAGTTTGAAAATTTTGTTCGTTAGGCAAATTTATTACAAAAAAGAATCACTGAGAAATTTGTCTCCGTTTGGTTTTTTGTTTTTACCCAGTGATTCTTGCTTTACATAAGAACAGGTATTTTTGATATTTTTTGAGTTTTAGATAGTGGCGAAAAACCCAAATAAAGGAAAAAAATATACGAGTCCTTTACTGTTGGTGATTCAACATGAGAACACGACTGGCCTCGACAATTCGTACATGCCAGAGAACAAAACAGTCCAACTTTTTTGCAAACCACATTTAGCACTGCATACCTTTTTACAGTTGCAAAAAATTGTGTTTAGCAGTTTTTCCGGCGCAGGTGGGAGTAAAGTCTGAATTGGTTCTAATGTATTGTCGACCAACTTCCAACGCCGGTCTTTTGGGTCTAGCTGATAACCAAGTCACACTTGAACTTGGTAATATACCCCAAAAAGATATTGATGAGCAGCAACTGAGGTTGGAGGAAGACAAGAGATTGCACATGTTCTTTATTTCGAGTGTATAACATGCATATCGATAGTTATCTAAGCAGGTAGTTTTCTTAGGATCTCCATACATAAAAAGAAGAAAGCGAATTCCGTTGGTGATAATTTCTTGTGGAGTTGAATTACTTTTTTTAAAAACTTCAGCACATTGAACTAAATCTTGTTTTTCAAATATTTTAAAGACTGTTGTTTTACCCCTCCTGTAAAATGCAGATGTATCACAGCCAGTTATTGCCTGTAAATTATATCGCCGATATAGGTAAATATCACCGATAGAAACATATTTTTACTTATATTACAGCTACAGAGATGTATATACGTGACGTACTTATGCATATTATGACACTTACAACTTTTTAAATCGTTATATCTCAGGAACGGTAGCTCTTAGGAAAAAAAATACTGATACCTTTTTTATAGATAATTTTATGATCTCCAATTTTTGTCTAAAAAACTCGCTAGTACACTACCTCAGAGGTGGCGTTGAAACGTGTGCCTATTATGACGTTTACAAGTTTTTAAATCGTTATATCTCAGGAACGGTAGTTCTTAGGAAAACAATTATCGATACATTTTTTATAGACAATTTTATGGTCTACAATTTTTGTCTAAGGTAATTTTACGATAAAACTTACCGTATTGATGAAAATCGCGAAAAACGAGTTTCGAGTCGAGTCAATTTTTTTCCACGTACCGGAACGATGGAGAATTTTGAAATGTTATTTTTAGTTATGTTTTGAACAATTTTACATTCTTCCAGCTTGATGATGACAATTTATGTACCTTCACTCTTATTTTTCTATCTAATTTGACCGGACTATAGGAAGCTTGAAAAAAAAAAACAAAGTTGGTATCGCAGCACAGAAAATATTTTAAATGGAGAGCTAATATTTATTTACATACGTGTCTAAAATTTCAAATCTTTACGTTAAGTAGTTCTCCCTAAACGTCTAATGTACCAGTCACCGTGAATCACCATGTATATACTAGTTCAAGAAGCTACAAACGATTTAATTTTTTAGGCTTTCACCTTTTTATCATAATCGTCTTATGATTTGTTTGTTTTCAGTTATAACAAGAGTGGTACGTGTATTACTACAAACATTTATATTATTTGTAGTTTCTGGGTTAGAATATTTATTTTTCATTTCAATTTTATTCCTATTTTTCGTATTATTATTAATATTTATTGCCTTGAACAATATCTATTGTATTTCCTGCATCATTACTGACACTAAAAAAAAATTAACCATACTACATTAGCATCGTTTGTAGTCAAAAATAAACAAAAAAAAATCGAGTATTCTTTAATGTCGGTTGCAGCGTGACGAAGCCCAGAATTTATCCAGTAACAATACAACAAAACTTAGCTTAAAACTTTCAACCGAACGAAGGTATATAAATGTTTAAGTATGCATTTCTGTTTTGCTAAAGGAATATTTCGCTTTCTAACGAATTTGGCTGGTGGTGGTTAGATATGAGAAAATTGTTGACGCACCGAAAAAGAGATTCCACAAATTTCCTAACTGGGCCCCGGTTGTGCAGGAAGCGATCTTTTTTTGTGTTTATAATTTTAGATCATCTGAGCCTCGGCATCCGGCCGTAGACCAAGACAAAGCACATTAAAAAGCGCCTGATGACAAATGTATAGACCCAGCTTAGTACATGTATATATTATTCTTTGATTGAATAAGGAAAGTGACGAGAGAGAGGAAATTTTGAAAACATTCGAATTTCCTCGTAATCAACGGTCAAGAATGAATGCTGGGAAAATGGAAGGCCATATGTACCGTGTGGACGTTAATAATTTATATATTTTTCTTAAAAAAAAAACATTTAATTTAGGAGAAAGGTAAGAAATGGTTTATTTTAAGTATGCACCAGGCTAGCTGCACATTTTTCGCATCTCTCTGGCAATTTGTGAATGCCTGCCCATAAAACCGTACATCTTTTGAGGTGGTTCAATCATCAAGCCAGTTTTCGGCATCTCCGAAATTGTTGAAATATTTCAAGTCTGGTGAATTTGGCGGGTGAGGCAAGAGTTCTCTGATCGATTTCGCTATATGCGATGGGGAATTGTCGTACTGCACAATCACTTTTCCGTGTCTTGTAGCCCGTTCTGATCGTTTTTCGATCAATGCTTGGTTCAAATTGATAATTTTTTGACGGTAGCGAACGGTATTAACTATTTCACCTGGTTTGAAATGCTCATGGTACACGACCCGAAATGCACAGCACGGTCTTGTTTCCAAAACGATTCGGTTTTGCAGTCGATATTGATGATCGTCCTGGGTTAACCCAAGATTTTTTTGCGTTTCTAGTTCTTGAAATATATCCATTTTCGAACCGATGCAAAAAGATCTTTCTTTCATGTCGAGAAAGCACACTGCTTTTTGCTTTTCTATTTGTCTGTCCCTGAAGAGGTAATGACCGTTTTGATCGCTCTAGAACAGGAGTCTCCAAACTTTTCAGCCTTAGGGCCATACGGATTACTCCTGTAAGTTCCAAGGGCCGAAACCGTTTTAATCAGTCGCAAAAAGAATATTTAGTCCAGAAGGATACCGTCCTTATAAATTCCGAATCTGTCGTACCGTGCTTCCTGGCGATTACGAGCGCAAAATGATTTTGTGCGAAGGGTTTACTAGGCAATACTATGAAAATCGTCATTTTCTAATAATGTTCTCTAGACAGACGAAAGTTATTTTTGTAACAATAGCATCTTCAATAGAAAAAATCGTCATTATTGGCCAACACAAAATGAAAATCGTGTTCGAACATCGCATCAACACCGTTTTGAATTCAACATGCGGTGCGGTATTTTGGGAACCCAAGTTATTGGATCCATAATTTATGAATGAATATTTGAGAGACCGCTTTCAAAATATTTTAATTGCTTCTCATAGTCCCATAGAGAGGCACTCGCGATCTCCAGATCTTACACCGATGGACTTTTTTTTTTGGGGATTTCTTAATTATGAAGTTTACTGGAAGACTTTTAAAAATAATGATGAGCTGAAAGCTGACGTTCGAGCTACAATAAGCGAAATAACTAAAAATAATTTTGTATTTTTTAGAAAACTTTTATAACACTTGTAAAACTTTTATAACTTGTTGTTGGCTTCTATTTCTGTAATAAATTTAATATTATTGTCAATAATTTAAAGTAAAGAAAATGTTTTAAAAACCAACGAGACTTTAATTACAACCATAATTTTTTTTAAATAGGTTTTTTGCATTGATGATGAGTTTGTTAGTCGAAAACGTGTAATAAATATTGTGACATGTCGTTGACGACAAAAATGACGTTTGTAGGTCTTAAAACGTTGGCTATATAGACTGAATGAATTTACTATCGAGAATATCTCCATAAATATAGATTTTATGAAGAAAATGAAAAGAACATTTTTTGTAGAGAATATAATTTCCTACAAAATTGCTTCTATATATTTTTCTCAAATCTGTGTACTCTAAGAGATACTGACAAAAAACTACGATTTTGTTAAAAAATGAACTTTTATTAATAGTCTTGAGGCACGTGTTATTTTTGTAAAAAAAAATTCCCCCGTATTTTTTCATTAAAAGGAAGGTTTTTTGGGGCGTAAAAAAATAATTTTTAACGATTACCCTACTCTCATCTCATCTCATTTGGTATTTTCAAGTGTTGTCCGCTTCGACTGAAGAGTCCAACTGACTATTAGATGTATATATATATACCAGGTGTCCAATTAAGGATGGACCGCGGCAGTATCTTGAAAACTATTTATCCCACAACTTTGGGGGAAAAAAATTGTATTAAAAATGATCATGAGAAATTCACCAAAAATATTTTTAAGCTTCTAAAACGACCGCAAGAGGGCGTGACGAGCTAAACATTTTTAAAAATCTTTTTTTTGTGTGTATTTTCAAGTGTTAACCGAGTAAGAAAAATTCTCAGTTATAATTAGCAAACTGTCTCCTACAACTTTGTTTTATGACATTTTGTCGTAACTTCGCGAATAAAGAAGTGGGGGGAGTTTTACCTATTTAGATAAAAAGTCGTCTAATGTTCGTTTGCCTAAACCGATGTTCCTCAATTTGGATTCATTTAAAAGGCAATTGCTGGGACAATCAGATAATCTGGGAGATAAATTATTTAGTTTATAAATGAAACCGCGAGGTGGCGTTACATTCAACAATAGTTTTTTTGAAGTTTTGTTCAGTTTTTTCAAATGGAATGGTACAGCTTTTATTACATGGCTAGAAAGGTAATTTAAAGAGGAATGATCCAGTGAAAACCCGAAATCGATATCTCTGACATGTCAAGAGATATTTTGATTTTTCTGAAAAAATCAGTTATTATTTCACTACTACCTGCATTAAGTTAAAAAAATATTAGCCTAATGTTTGCCTTCCTTCACACTTTACCCAGGCTTAGGACTAGTCCAAATTCTTCGTGCCATATTAATTTGGAGCGTGTTTAAAGGCCAACGGGCCAACAACGAAGATAATAATAATAACAACAGTCAAATAAAATTAACAGCACAATAGTCTAATAATTAACAGAATCTGAACTTTAACGCCTTTCTAAATGTTCAAAATGCCTTCCACCTGGTATATATATATATATATATATATATATATATATATATATATATATATATATATATATATATATATATATATATATAAATTGAATTAAATAAATATTTTCTCAAAAAATTGGGCAACTCTTTGATATTCAATCTGAATATTTCAATGAATCATAAGTTTGGATTCAATAAGCAAAAATTTGAAATGATTCCTTCAGAGCAAATGATAAAAATAAAAACTAAGAAATGTTACATTGAAATATTCAGCGATATTTCCCCCATCTGAACCAAAAAAACATATCACGTGTGCGTATGGTAGCGCATTGATTGGGCAATGTTCGATCCTCGCGGAGATCAAAGGTGGAGAGCTAATAGATTTTATTTTTCCTTTTATTTTAGTTTTTTTTATGTAAACGTATTTGACGATATCGATTTTTCGACGGCGACCAATGAAATGAATATTCCAATCGGTGCCAGCCCAAACTGAACTCATGTGTAAACCTGATAAATACTGTACAGCATTTTAGAGCAAACTTTTAAGCTAAATTTGTCGATGACATTCTCCGTTGGGAGAGCAAAACTTTTTTTTTGAGATATGAAAAAAACTTATTTTTAAATATATTATTCTCCCAAAGGGTCTTTTAAACTGAACGGTTTTTATAATTCTTGATTGAAACATAATATCGAGAGAGGGATATTTCAGGGAGATTCCTTTTCCCTTGTTTGGTTTTGTCTAGCGTTGAATCTGATGTCCACATTACTTAACAATACCAATATTGGCTATATTGACATGAGAAATTCCAGAAAATTATCTCATTTGCTATACATGGATGACTTAAAACTCTATGGAGAAACAAGAGAAAAACTAAATTCATTAATAAAAACAGTCGAAATATTTAGTAGGGATAACAAAGGATAACAAAAGGGAACAATATTCAACAATCTGCGGTATACAAGAACTAGCATCAGAAGACTCATACAAATATTTAGGAATGCTTCAAAATCATAAATTTGATCATAGCCTATTAAAAAAGAATTTTTCCATTTTGTACCAAAAACGTCTAACAAAACTCCTAAACACCAAACTGAACGGTGGAAAATCGTTAAAGCGATCAATGGCTGGGCGGTGCCAACTCTGGCATATTCTTTTGGCATTGTTAAATATTCTGAAACAGATCTTGATGAACTGGATAGATTGACACGATCTACAAAAAGGCTATATATTCCAAGAAAGTTGGGAGGCAGAAGGGGTGTGAATGTCAAGAATCTTTGTCTCAACCAGGAGAATAGGATGAGAGAGCGCTCCATTAGTTCACATAGCTCACTAATGAAACTGGTTGTTAAGAAGGACCAGGGTTTCACCCCGCTGAATCTAAATATACAAGTTCGTGTTGATACTAGAACGGCACTGAAGGATATCGTTCAAGAATGGAAACAACAGACATTACCTGAGGATGACTCAATTGACAAACTTTTGTCTCTAAAGTGGCTTACCGACAGCTATTCAAAATAAGGTAGTAAGGGCAAGAAATTATGAAAGACATATACTACACATGGATGTTGTCGACAAGTGCAGGAAGTGCGGTGGTGTGGGAGAAACAATAAAACATCTTATTGGAGGGTGTCCGGTCCTAGCCCCTAATGCTTATGTAGGCAGGCATAATCAGCTAGCGAAAATTATACACCAACAAATCGCTTTAAAATAGTCGCTATTTGATAAGATACCTACACCATATTACAAGTACACGCCGTCCCCCGTACTTGTGTCAGCCGATACCATTCTTTACTGGGATAGACCAATTACAACAGATCGGACGGTTGTCTATAATAGGCCGGATATTGTTCTAATTAGCAAAAAGCATAGGAGATCTTTCATAATTGACATAGCGATACCACTCTCTCCCAACATCAGAAAAACTGAAATGGAAAAGTATGAAAATCTTGCATTTGACCTGAAAAATCAATAGAAACTCCAGAAAGGGGAGCTGCTACCTTTTGCTATATCCGCCGAAGGTCTAATAAGCAAAACCTTTTCCAAAAACCTGGAAATTCTTGGTGTTTTAAAATTGATCACCACAGTACGATAACGAGCAGTTATCTTACAAACTTGCCACATTGTTTGTAAGGTACTAAGAATGGGAGGAGCTGAACTGCTTTCTCAAGTTGGCATTGTAAACCCGAGCCTAGGCTGAGATGATCGAGTAATCATGTTTGTGATAATAATTTATCAATATTTTATTTTTTCCAAAATTATTCAGAAGTTCAACCATTCCAACTATAGCGAATATTTTTATTGAAATGTATTGGGGCAATTAACATTTTGCCGAAAGACAACGAAATATTTTGAACCGGACTATATCAAACTGAATTTACTAGAATGTTTGGAAATAAACCGTCACAAATACACATATGTCCTCCTTAACGACCAAATAGACTTCAATCACTGTCCGCTATTAGAAATTAGACAACTATGTTTTATTTATACAATTTACTATGAATTTCCATCAAGAAATTACGCCAACCTCAAGCGATTATTACGCGAAGCACGGGAGAAAATATCCTTGTTTTTTTCCCTAATCTATCCTAATTCAAACAATCTAATATGGTATGATTTACTATCCAGACAAAAAAAAACAATTATTCTCCAATTGTAAGATAATAACCGAAAATTCAAATGATACTGTCAATCGATCTTCTCATTGTTGCTTTCATTAAACCCAACCCTGTCAACATCCCTCTCGACAACAATGACAATATCGAAAAAATAAAGAAAACGAAAAAGAAACCGAACACAAAAAAATCGACGCTCTTTTCCCTTGTTCCTCTCCTACCTTTATCATGCACCTGACGTTGTATCCGTCATTAGATCTGCGCTGCTTTTTATTTTTAATGCTGCCGCCTGCCGCCGTCCCTGGACGAATCCCCCTGCTCCCGGGGGTGCAGCGACAGGCACATTCATCATCATCAGCGTTGCATTGAGACAAGGCCCCCCCCGTTTGGCCCCCCATCTTCCCCGCTCAGATCCGCGACGCGATAACAACAACGGGGCCTTGTTCGGCGTTGCCACGTTGGGAAATACGCGAACGGAAAACGACATCCTTTTGCCAAGAGGTTATTTGAAAGAACCTGGTCATTGGATTTTCCAAAAAAAGTGTTTCTTACAGAAATAAAAACTAAGGGGCTCAGACGTTGAACAACATAAAACAGTCAAGTTTTCGATTATTTATATTTGTTGTAGACAAGTTGAATAATATTTGCTTTAATTCTTCGACTGGAACCTTCGGTGTGGAACAGTAAACTCAAAGAGATTTACCACTAAACACCAAGTCACTTTTTTTAGTGTTTTCGACGCACGTTTCGCTAACCATGTTAACATCATCAGATTAAATCGTCTCCTTTTAATATTTGGTTTGGAAAAATCATAATTTCCAATTTGAGGAGTGCAATAACTCACCATGTCAAAACTCACACCACATTTTCTCGGTATATTCAAATATTTGAATCGGGTGTATTCGAGTTGATTCCGCAGAGATTTGAATATAGAACTAACAGGAAAGAACCTTGCCCGTCTTTATGCACTCATTGTTTTGGAATTTTGGTAGTTGGCGTCAACCACTAACTTTTTTCTGCCGACGGAATGCGAAGGGTGGTGGTGTAATGGTTGTGTACAACGGTGGACTAGATATTTCTATTAAAGATATGGAAATCGTGAAAAAATACAGTTGTGACTCTATATTTAAAGTGGTGGTGTTACTATTAATTATTTACAGACTAATTATTGTCTTATAAACTTATACAGAGCACCTAATAGTGATTTGAATATATTCTATGAGAAGTTGAGTGGACCTTTATATGACATTTTTCTTCTAAAAAACTCAAAAATAATTCTTTGTGGGGATCTTAACATAAACTACTTGGAATCTTCAGGGCCTGTAGACAGATTGAGGGATATTTTGCTTTGTTATGACTTAAATAACGTTGTTGATGGAGCAACTCGAGTAACGAAACATTCAAGCACAATGATTGATTCTATTTGTACAAACTTTAAAGATTATTCGAGCTGTTGCGTCTGGCCCAATTGCTTATCGGATCACTATGCTCAGATATTATACATATCATATAAAAAGACCGAATACCAGACCGTTAAATATAAAAGATATTTTACAGAAGTGAATTTTAAAGCATTTGAATCACGTCTGAGTATGGAGACTTGGGGTGATGTTTTTCAGGATTCAAGTGTGGATCAGGGTTTTGAGGTGTCTTTGAACTGTCTGCAATATTACATTTATGTTTCATTTCCCCTTCAAAGGGTCAAATTCTTTAATAAGAGTGGATTGAAGCCTTGGATCACTAGGGGTATAAGAACATCTGTTGCGAAACTGAAAGAATTATAAAAAAAAAAATTCAAACTAATGCTGAATATAATAAAAGTTATTATAAGAGATATCAAAAGATATACAGAAATGTAATAAGGGCAGCAAAACAGACGTTTAACGCAGGATTGTATTTTGAGTCAGACAATAAATCGAAAACAGCCTGGAGAATCATAAATAATACTACAAATAATTGTAAGAAGAATAACAACAGTATAGGTAGTATCAGGAATGATGAAATAATCATGATTGAAGATACAAAAGCAATCACTAATTGTTTTAATAAGTATTTTATTAATGTGCCTCGCGAATCTTATTCAGGTACTTCGGGTGAACCAACGGTACACCATAATTATAAAGTTCGAAATTCATTGATTTTGATGTCAGTTAATCAATACGAAATAATGGACACTATGGACACATTTAATAGTTCAACCATTAACATATTTAATTAATTAGTCATTTGAAAGCGGTAAATTTCCGAATGCTCTAAAGACAGCAAAAATAATTCCGATGTTCAAGAAGGGTGATCCCCTGTGCCTTAGCAACTATAGACCAATTGCCATTCTGCCCGTGTTATCTAAGGTAATGGAGACAATGGTGTATGATCAAATAATGTCATTTATTAATAAATTTAATATCCTGAGTTCAACGCAACCTTTTACCTATATATATATATATATATATATATATATATATATATATATATATATATATATATATATATATATATATATATATATATATATATATATATATATATATATATAATATATATATATATATATATATATATATATATATATATATATATATATATATATATATATATATATATATATATATATATATATAGCACCAGAGGAAAAATGTCTCAAACAAACAAAAATCTCCAGTGAGACCATTGATTTAATGAAGAAACGGCGAGCAATGAGAAATGCAGGTAGTCCTTTTGGCAGGGTCGAGTACACTGAGCTCTGCAAAACTATAAGAAAACATATCAAAGAGGACACGCGCCGATTCAATATGCAGCTAGTGCAAAAAACCCTGGAAGAAAATAAAGGAATTAACAAAGCTAAACAGAAGCTGAGAAACAAAAGAACGCAAATATATGCTTTAAAGCGTGAGGATGGCACAGTGTGCAGGACGCGTACCCAAATGTTAGAGATTGTCAGAAGGTTTTATTCCCAGTTATATGAAGATCAGAGCCAGTCAGGGACAGGGACCCACGGAAGAACAATATATAATACCAGATATCCTAGTGGAGGAAGTAACAAATGCTATAGAATTGATGAAGAACGGCAAGGCTCCAGGAAAGGATAGTGTAACTGTCGAAATGCTAAAAGCTGGTGGTCGGACGTTACATAAAACACTGGCAAAATTATACTCAAAATGCCTCAAAGAACAAAAAGTACCTGACTTATGGAAAAATGCAGAAGTGATCCTTTTACATAAAAAAGGAGCACAGGAAGATTTAAAGAACTACCGTCCAATAAGCCTCCTATCAGTGATGTACAAAGTTTTCACTAAGATAACTTCTAAAAGAATATTAAAAAAACTGAATGATGCACAACCAAGAGAACAAGCAGGATTCAGAAGTGGATTCAGTACAATGGATCACATCCAGGTTGTACAGCAGGTCATAGAAAGGCACAACGAATACACCATGCCACTGTGCTTGGCTTTTATCGACTACGAAAAAGCATTTGATTCCATCTCAAAGCATGCGATAATGGATGCACTGCTTAGCCAAGGTGTAGAGAGAGCCTATGTAAACCTATTAGAATCGATATATGATGGAGCTACAGCCACAATTCACCTTGATGATCTTGAAGTGGGAATTAATATAGAACGAGGTGTACGGCAGGGTGACGCAATATCGCCTATTCTTTTCTCGGCTGGCCTTGAAGAAGTATTCCGTAAACTGGATTGGGAACAGGATGGGGTAAAGATCAATGGTGCAAACTTAAATCATCTTAGATTTGCAGATGATATTATTCTCATTTCACAAGACCCAGAGGAGCTGCAAAGACGCATACAAGAACTGCAAAGGGCTGGCGAACCATTTGGCTTGAAAATAAACCTGAAACCTCAGGTTATGTTCAATAACTTCGCTCAGGACAGAAGAATTTCAGTTTTAGGAAGGGATTTAGAGATTGTGGACAGCTTTGTATATCTTGGGCAGAGGATTTCCATGGAGGGGAATACCGCCCGGGAGGTGGAACGGCGTGTTAAATGTGGCTGGCAGGCATTTGGTAGGCTCAACATAGTGTTTAAGAGCAGACTCCCACTTTGCCTGAAAAGAAAAGTATTCGATCAGTGCGTTCTACCCGTTATGACATACGGAAGTGAAACCTGGACACTCATATCGCAATCAATTCAAAAACTTCGGGTGGCACAGAGGGGAATGGAAAGATGTATGCTTGGCATTACAAGACGAGACAGAAAGTCCTGCGCATGGATCAGGGAACAAACAAAAGTCTGTGACATCATTGGAAGAGTAAAACAGTTAAAATGGAGATGGTCAGGCCATATAGCGAGGCGATGGGACGAGAGATGGACCAAGGCAATCTTGGAGTGGATACCGCTTGATCGCAAACGTCCGCGAAGAAGAGCGAAAGCACGATGGACTGATGACATCGTTAAGTATATTGGACCCGAGTGGCAGAGGAAAGCCCAGGACCGTGAAGGTTGGAAGCATGCTGAAGAGGCCTTCATCCTGCAGTGGATCGATACGGGCTGATGATGATGATGATGATGATGATGATATATATATATATATATATATATATATATATATATATATATATATATATATATATATATATATATATATATATATATATATGAAAATATAAATAATCATTTAACGTGTATTGGTATTTTTTATGGTCCTTAGTAAGGCCTTTGACTTGGTCGATCATACACTGTTACTTTATAAATTATATAACAATGGTATAAGAGGTAAAATTCATCAATGGATACGGTCATACATCACCGATCGTTTCCAGATAGTTGAAATAAATATTTTACAATCTAATAGATTGAGAATTGCTTGCGAAGTACCTCAGGGATCTGTTCTGGGCCCTCTTTTATTTCTACTTTTTATTAATGATTTGCCGACTATCTACGATAATAAGAACATAATTATGTTTGCGGATGATTGTAGCTAAGCCGGCTGATAATGCACAGGGACTTATGCAGTCTGCTCAGACCATGTTAAACAAATTTTATAACTGGTATAAGGCAAACAAGCTGTATCTAAATATGGAGAAAACAAATTTTGTTTGCTTCTCCACTCAAGCTTATATGGAGGACAAATCTTATCTCTTGGAAATTAACGGAAGGTCAATACGGCAGGTATCAGGTGTCAAGTTCTTGGGTATTCATCTGAACGGCAAGCTGTCATGGGACTCACATGTGAATGAACTTTGCAAAAAATTGGCCACCGCATCATATGCTCTATATAGACTGAAACAGGTGGGTACTGCTGATATAGTGTTATCATAACATTATACTGAATTTTATTGCCGTGTAAAGTATGGACTGATTTTCTGGGGCAATTCACCTCATTTATTGCGAGTTTTCAGATTCCAAAAGCGCCCAATAAGAACAATCGCTGGAGCTCGAAAGACAGCTGCTTGCACAACATAGCATGCAAATTTGCACAACATAGGAGTATTTTACCAACCATTTTACCATTTTACCAACGAAGGAGTATTTTTGGAGGAGTATTTTACCAAGTGTTGATAATGTTCTAGGCTTTGAAGAATTGTTTTTTTTTGTTGTTGTTTTATTATTGTTATTATTTTGAATATCTGTATTACCGTTCAATGCTATGTATTGTTTATTTGACCTAATCTATACATTTTGTTAATGTCTTTTGGATTTAATAAACATTATTATTGTTATTATTATAACTTAGAAGTTTAATAGTAGATTTGAGCAATTTTAGTGTGTTTTAATCAATAATAAGCGCCGAATAAGTGTACTAGAATATTCTTTTTGTGTGTACTAGTGTAAAAACATATTAATACTTATTATATTGACAATAAAAGCAATAATTATCGGAAGTAAGGTAAACATATAAAATATGGTTAGTTGTGCGTCTTGTGGTTGCTGCCTAATACGAAAAAAACGAAAAAATCAAAATTCAGGAGTAACATTACATAAGTGCTTTTAATTCTAAATTTGTCAATTATTTAGAAGTAAAAACGTATTTTGTTTGAATGAAATTTTAAGGTTAGGAAGCCAACATATCGCCTGGTAGGCATAGGTGTAGTCAAATTGATTTAGGTAAAATAATATAATTATGTTATTCAAGATAGTGATTATCTTTTTTTAGAACTTAATTTTTTAACGTATGTTCTAAAATGTTAGTTTTCTGAGATACTGGGCCTTAAAAGTTCAGATTATTTTTTAGTTTTCATTTGATATAGAATATAACTAATAATACAGAGTGTTACCTTTTTTTTTACAAATTATTGTACTTAGAAATGTAAATGTTACTTTCATTTTGATTTGGACTTCATGTTATTAAACCAGTTTGTTACACGTTGTTTTACTATGACAAATCTAGGAGACATTTTGGTAATATTGTTGGTGACCTTTAAATAATTCAACATAAAAAAAAATAAGTTTCTGATTTTAAATAAATCACTGGCCACGAGAGTCAGCGGAATAAATGGAGACTCTCTATTACTACAAATGAACCTTGAAATTTCCTCAAAGCGTAAATGCGTGTATTCATTCAAAGATAATGGTACTAGTTATCAGAAGATTCGTTCAGTTATCTATTCTAAAGAACAGAGTGTGAATTTCTGTTCGATGTGGCAACATGGTATAAAACTGCGAGATGCACTGACGGCGTTGGCCCAGCCACCCGCCGCAATCCTCTACGTCACGTCATCCATCGCTCACTGGATGCTGCACGGCCTGTCTGATGGAAAAATTGATGAAACCCTTGGATGCTGGCTGCACTCTAGACCAGTGGCGCCACGTAATTTTATTCCTACTATTAATGATTCGCTCGGATGAAACCCCGTACCAGTATTTGAAGCGAAACCTCAAAAAAGACAATTTTTCATCGTCAAATAGAATAAGTAATTCAGCTTTGTAGGTATTTTTTCTGTCGTGTATCTAATTGAGACGGTGACCGATTCAACCACAGGCCGTAATTATCCGCAGTTCTTGGAATCTGTACAAAAACGAATTCTTGACAGCAGATCTCGCCCGTTAAAACAAGTCAACCATACACCGTAATTAATATACACCATCTTTTTAAGTGTTAAAAAATGCGGCCAGTTATTTTTCCAATTTAACGCTCTGTGGCCTATGCGGAAACTGAATAATATCTATTTTCGTTTCTTTTTTTTCTCCCTAAAAATTAATGTACCGTTAGAATTGTTATCATTGTCACAAACGACATACATATAGCTCTTTCATGGAAATAATGGTTGCACGTCATCAGTCTAGAGAAATCTATTGCCAATTTTAATCCATAAGAAAGAAAACATTATTTAAAGTTCGAAGCACTTTATTCCCTGTGAATTCGCTGTCAAGATGACAGAAGTGAGTTTTGAGTTGTGTCTTCAATCGTATTGAATTATATTTACTGTATTCTTTGTTGTTTTAGCTATTTACTAGTTTAGTTTCTGTTTTTGTGAGTTCCCTAGTAAAAAATCTGCGATTATAATTGTAAAAAATGACAAAATCGTTAAGCGGTCGGTGTAAGCAACTTGTCTCGTCACTTAGCAGTTATTTTGAACAGGGAACGAGATAATGGGGCTCCTCTTTTGCCATTAAACGCTGTGAGAGAGGTATTAAATACACTAAATATTAGTATTGGTACAGTTAGTGCAATTTCGAAAAAGTTGAAGAATAATGAAATCTTAAAATCACAGAAGAAAAAACGTCTACGTCCAAAACGAGTTACTAATCTAGGTCATGTAGGGTCAAATCGCAATCAAATCTATGAAATTTATGAAAAAAATTAGTAGTCTTCTCTTCTACAACAAAAGGAGATTATCATGGAGAATTGAATCAAGATTACTTTCTGTTTTGGTTGAGTTATTGTCATGGATAATGCACCAGTACACTGATGGATAAACCTCCAACTAGTGCATGGATAAAACTGAAAATTGCAGAATGTCATAATCTTCCTTTTGAAAAGTTGAAAAGTGAACTGCTAAAAATCGTCATTCGGTAAGAAGTAATTAAAGGGACAGGTGTGTGTTTCATAATGTTCTTTTTAGGAACAAGCCTAAAAAAGAATATGTGGCAGATCAATGGCACAAAGTGTTACGTCTTCCTCCTTATCATTGCATATTCAATCCTATAGAATCGATATGGGGAGTGACCAAAAATGATTACAATCGTCATATGGGTCGAGATGGAAGAACGATTGATAACTGTTTGGATTTGTGGAAAGAAGCTTTATCAACAGTTACATCTGAATCTGATGAACAGCATCAGACATACAGAAGAAGAGATGGAAATATGGTCGAATGAGTATTTGATAAACTAGAAGTTCCCTAATAATTTACTTGAACAGCGATTCGGATGTGGAAATTTGTTTTAGTGATAGTGAATAATTAAACTGTGTGTGAACTAAATTAAAAGCCGCTATGTCCACAAGCGGAAGTTTCGAAACAAATTTTTGATTAAAACTTTTACGGAACAAACTTTTCATTTGCAATTTTATCGATCGTACAAAAGCCAAAGTCCGGGTATTTTGGTGTTGGTGTGGCAACGTTGTAACGTGAGTGCGTCATATATTTTGATGACGTACAACCATTATTTCCCTGAATGAGCTATAGTAAACGTTCTTCCATGCCCAAAATACCCCCTTTACATGTCGTTATATTACAAAATAAAAATCATTGTTTTTTCTATCATCGGCATCTTCTTTTTAACTTATCAGGCGCTAACCTAATTCTCACCATCATCTGATTGGTGTAATTTATCATAACGGAAAAAAAAACACAGCAGTGGTAATAGAACATCGAATTTCTGATGAGTTTTGCGTCAATAAACGAACCAGACAAGGATGCGTCCTATTGCCAATTCTATTCAACATTTATGGTGAATATGTCATGCATAGAGCTCTCGGGCAGCTCTTGAACACATGCTGTCAGTATTGCCAACATCAAAATAACTAACTTAAGATATGTCGATGACATTACACTTCTTGCGAGGTCAGCCGAGGAGCTGACCTTAATTATCAATTAAAATAATTGATGAAAACCCTGTTACAGTCTAGAACTAAACGAGGAGAAAACGAATCAAAAGATCGGCATGATTTTTGTAACATTGATGATAATGATTTTTTTCTCAGAAATAGCCAGAAATCTCACTTTTTCACAGAAATGGCCTAGCTCGCCTCATTTTCAAGTACCTGCTTCTCCTTTATAGCATGGAGTCATTGAAATTGTTTGTACCTGACTTTGGACTGGACAATGTAGGAATTACTACAAGAGTATAGAGGGGTATTTCCACAGTATTCTATGAACTTTTAACTCCAGTTTTCTATAGTTTAGTCAGTATAGTCAAGTGTTTAGGTCGATTTTTATATAAAATGGCAAGTTGTAGTTGTCTATTTTGTCAAAATCCAAAATCCGCTTTTGTTATAGACGCGTACGATATTTTTTAAATTCACAAGCTAGATCTATATCTGAGGATGTCAAAATGATTAAGATAAAAGTTGCGCTCCTCATGTTGTGTGAGTTGCCACATAAATTTAGTGCATTGAAATGCATCGCATGAAAAATTCAAGAGACTTTTACAAGGTATTTTTATTGTGTCTATGGCATAGTAGGGCAACAAAAGAACTTTACAGTAAGAAAAACTGCCCTCATAGAACTTCTTTTGAACCTGGTACTTGAAACATAAAACATGTCCCCCTTGTTAACCCAAAAAAGGTGCTTCTTCCGCCTCTCCATATTAAGCTTGGAGTAATGAAAAACTTTGTCCAATCCATGGACAAAGAGGGTAATGGTTTCAAGTACCTAAAAGAAATATTTCCTCAATTAAGTAATGCAAAACCAAAAGAAGGCATATTTATTGGACCTCAAATAAGGAAGTTTCTAGGTGATAACTAAAGACCGGATTTTATGCATTTTACATATATATGCAAATTCTGTATATCTTGTAATTTTAAAGGAAAAATGCATATTTTAGGAACTATTGCATATCTAAGCATGTTTTGGGATTTCTCTATTCTTTTCTTACGTTTTATGGTCGCACGGCGCCGTGTCTGGGCGGTCCCGGTCTGCAGATTGGGTTTTCCCTAATGGGGCAATAAAATAAAATAAGTACAAAGACTTCTATTTTTATTTATTTTCTCATATTTGTTACTGTTTGCAAAGTTTACAGACTGGTGCCAGTCTAAATTCGTTGCTCGAAGTACCGACGCCTAGTGACAACTTATATTTATTCTGTAAACTTTGCTGTTTGTCAGTATTATTCAGGTTGTCGTTTGTTGTAGTCGCAGTTATTATTGTGCAGTTAGTAAGTGCAAACAAAGTGAAAGCAGTGATTATGTCCAAAATACTATGTACTTCTTGGATTAAGCCTTACCCAGAACTTGCTTTGGACGGCGACCAGGTTTTTTGCAAATCTTGTTCAAAAATTGTTTCCTGCTCAAAGAAATTTCAAATAGACCAACATATTAAGACGCCGTCTCACGTAGCTAAGGTTATTTGAGATTTTTAGATTTTTTCATTTGAGATTTTTAAAAACGGAAACCATGACCAGTCAGAATTTAACGTAGATCTATGTAAAACGTTCTTGGCTGCTAATATTCCTTTAAACAAGTTAACCAACCCGCAAGTTAAGGCCTTTCTGCAAAAATATACAAAATTTAATGCTCCAGATGAAACAACATTAAGAAAAAACGTCGTTGGAAAGGTATTTGGTACCGTGATAGATGAAATAAAAAAAGAAATTGGAGGTAACTATATGTATATTGTTGTCGACGAAACAACTGATTCGTGTGGTTGTTACATAGTTAATTTAATGATCGGAAAACTCACAGAAGAAGAACCTGGAAAACCTTACCTTATAGCCGTAAAAAAGGTGGAAAAAACAAACAATCTTACAGTTACACGTTTTATTCAAGAAACCTTAACACATTTCTTTTTGCCGAACTCAGTTCCTACAGATAAAATTCTTGTCCTGTTGTCCGATGCTGCGCCGTATATGATAGGCAGGAAAGACTTTAAAAATATTTTATGAAAATTTGATTCATGTAACTTGTCTAGCTCACGGATTAAATAGGGTTACGGAAACTATTAGAGTTTCTTTTCCGTTAGTCAATGACCTAATAGCAAATATCAAAAAGATATTCATAAAGGCCCCATTGAGAGTGCAGTTTTACAAAGAGAATTTGCCCGGAGTACCATTATCACCTGAGCCTGTCGTGACCAGATGGGGCACCTGGATTCGTGAATTGAAGGAAATTGAAGGACTTAATCCCACAAATGTCTGGTGATGATTCACAGTGCATCCAAAAATCGAAAGAAATATTTCAAAGTAATGTAGTGGAACAACAGTTAATGCATATTAAGTGTAACTATGTATTTATAGCAGACAGTATTTTGCAACTAGAGGAATCGTATACAAGTTTACCAGAGTCGATGGATATAATAGAGACATGTGTACAAAATTGCAAAAATATACGAGGTGAGGTAGGGAAAACAGTAGTGGTAAAATTAGAAAATTTGATTTGAAATTGAAAAAACACAGGTTTCAAGATTTTAAGGCAGGTCGTAGACATAATGTCAGGGAAAACTGTAAATAATTTAGCTATTGAGCCTGCCTTAGTTCCGAAATTAAAATTTTGCCCTATAACATCAGTAGATGTAGAAAGATCGTTTTCTTTGTATACACATTTCCTTAGACTGTGATAGACGCCACAATTTTCTAGTTCAGAACCTTGAAACACACATTATAACTAGTGCGTTTTATAATTTTTCGAGTTAATATTAATATTTAGTATAAGTTTCATATAAAACATTGTATTAGGTGTTAAGTGAATTAATAAAGTATATTATATTATAACTTGAATTTATCTTTATTCAATACTCAATCACCTAATTAAATGAAAATGTAATTTAGGAAATCAAAATTTAGTTGCATATTCACTGCATATTTACGGATTTTTTGCATATATCCTGCAAAAATTTAAAAAAATATGTGCATATATATGCGCACATTCTTAAGGTTTTTGGTTGCATATAATCCGGTCTTTAGTGATAACGTTTTCAAGAAAAATTAAATGAAGCTTGGAAGTGTTTTGTAAATGTAGTGAAACGATTTCTGGGCAACAAGAAAGATGAAAACTATAAAAACCTCATGGATGAACTCTTGAAAGCCTGTGAAATATTATGGTGATGTATGGCCTTAAAAATGCATTTTTTACTCTCCCAATTGAATTTTTTGCGGAAAATGTGGGTACCGCAAGCGACAAACAAGGAGATGGGTTTCACCAGGACATCAAGACAATGAAAACAAGATACCAGGGACGCGGGAACCTATGTATGTTGGGCGATTACTGGTGGTTTTTAAAAAGAAATGCTACTACAGAACACAAGAGGAAACAGTGAAAGTTTTTGTCGCTATATGACATCTCATGTCATCATAGTCATATAGCATAATATATGTATAGCATATATATAGCATAATATATATAGCATAATAATTAACACATTTTAGGTGATTAAATTAAATAAATATTAGATTGTAAAAATTTGTCGTCTTCTTTTCTCCACCACCGACACCCCGTAATTAGCTTATCATTTTCCAATTTAGGACAACAAAATACTTCATATACATCTATTTTCCTCAAATGTTACCTCCAAAAAGTTTAAATTTGTTGATCTGTGTAATCATTAATATCCAACGAAGGCAGTAGAACTCACGAGATCAGAAGATGCGAAATAGCAAGAAATACAATGCGAAATTTACAGAAGATCTAGAGGGATAAAGATATCATATAGAATACAAAGAAACCGATAATAAAAACGTTAGTTTTTCCGGGATTGCTATATCCTGCTAAAATAAGAACCACTAAAAAACAACTTTGGTGCTGGAAAACTTTGGGGTCTTCACATTCTGTTTACCGCCAGACGAACAAACGTATTCGAAATTATTTATGGATTACTGGTGATGCAGGGATGGATGAAGGGTTCTAGATCACGCGATTGATCTTCAAAAAGATGAACAGGCCAAATTAAAGACCTAACTGATACATCTCTTCAGTATGCCATCAAGGAAGCCAAAAATAGAGAACTCTGGAAAAATAGAAAATGAGTTTCTCTAAGTTACAATAAGTCATATTCAGAGTTATGTTCTTTCCACCCGTCCCTGATATAGTTTAGTATATTGCTTATAATAGTGCATATTTTCTTATTCATTTATTTCTGTTGAAGATACAAGTTTACGTGAACTTCATTATAATAATAAAAATAAATAACAGTTTTGCAAGATTTTATAAATGTGTCCCTGTAAACTTAAGCCAAACTTAGAAGATTGATGAGTGAGACAGTCTAACCTTAATGTACTCCTATTGTGGTGGTTCAATGCCTATACTAACTGGCGTCAGCTACCACTGGATGACCATGGAAGAAATCAAGGCATACAAAAGAAAAGCTAGTGTTTTGGTAGCATTTCCGGCGGTGTAAGAAATAAAGACTTTGGTTTTAACAATTCTACAGATGCATTATAAGAGATTTAATTGTTAAACTACACGCTACTTGTACATAAAGAGGAGTGTTGAGTTCTTCAGTGTTTCTCTTGGATTACAGGGTATTTGAGAATGTGGGAGACTCGTATAAGCAATGGAAAGCCCATCCAGTTAACCCTTGAACCACACTAGGTCTTCTTTTGTTTTTCCGGATAACTATTCTCTTTATAAGTACAGGCGCTAATTATTTGACATTTTTAAAATTGATATTCGATGAACCATACAAGTCCTTTATTGATTTTTTGTGATATTGTGCTATTATCAAGAAGTAACGTAGGTCAGGTCTCATTTCAAAAGTGTAATGTATGACATTTATAAAAGACGTGATATTTACGATTTACACAATCGTCCATCTGAAAGCACTATAAATCGAATTGTTCAAAATTTTCAAGAAACTGGTTCTCTGGTCGTAGTGAAGCATATTGATTTGGTGTGTGTGTTGCTGAAGACTCAGCGAATCCACAACATGACGTATTTTACTTCTTTCTCTTCTCCAAAACTAGCGCCCCATCAGCCTTCTCGCATCGCTATCCAAACTTCTCGAAAAATCTATCGTCGAGCGTTTTCTAGACCACTCGACGGATCAAAATATCCTCCCCGACGCCCAATTCGGTTTTCGAGCATACCACTCTCTGAACTCCAAATCCTCAGGCTCGTGGAGAACATCTACACCTCTTTCCGCTGCCGCGAGTCAACCGACATGGTCCTGTTTGACATTGAAAAAGCCTTCTATCGCGTCTGGCACCAAGGTCTCATTGCCAAACTCTTTATCCACCAAAAAACTCCCTCTATCTCACCAAAACTATCACTTCATACCTCCGTAACAGAAATTTTGTCGTACAGTCTAGCTCCCAAACCTCTAATCCCAGATCTATGCTGGCTGGGCTTCCACAGGGATCCCCCTTTCGCCAATGCTCTACAATCTATGCACTGCCATCCCCTTCTCCAAATACACCAGCCTTTACAGATATACCGATGATACTGCGATTACCGATTCCGACCCCAAGGCGTACCACATACAAGACCGTCTCCAAGATCACATCGACTCCTTTCAGACGTAGGTTTCCAAATGGAAAATCCACTTCAACCATAATAAAACCCAAACGTTTTTCTTTCACTCAAAAATTCTCTCCATTCAAAACACCCCCATCACCTGGCAAAACAACGCCCAATATCTCGGAGTCACTTTACATCTAAAATTGTCGTGGACGAATCATGTCCAGGATACCAAATCCTACATCATCCTCAATCTCGTCACCATCCTCAACCCCATACTCCGCAATAAAGTCGCCATATTTAAACAAATCATACGCTGCCCTCCATTTCTACACCAACAAAACTCTTAAAAAAGATCTACAGTCAAAACGCTTCACCTACAGCTTAAAAAAAATCAGAAGCTTTTCTGATCCCCAAATCCCCCGCCCCATCACCACGCAAATTCTGTGCTTTATTCAAGAATTATAAAAACCGTTCAATTTCAAAGACCATTTAGTAGTATATTAGAGAGTACTTCAATAAATCCGTTAAACCAAAGTTAGAAAAAAAAGCAGAAAGACATTTTAAGCAAATCTAAAACACAATAGAAAAAAGGATGTCGTGCAAAAACTAACCGACCAAAAAGAATCCACTACTCTACCGTTACGTTGTTATATACTTTTATTTTCTTGTTTTACCGCAAAGTACAAGTTTAAAACTTCAGTATTTTAGTTTGCTATTTGTTTCACGACCGACCTTATGAATGAAACGGTTTCTGTTTGCTCGTTTTACCTCTGTTACCCGCTCGGAAAATAAAAGAACATATTTGAGCTTCATTAAAACCATATACATTCTTCGCTCTTGAAGGAGCATTTTCAGGTGGTCGGGATTTATCGAAAACATTTTGATTTTCAGCTGAAAAAAACGAATCTGTACGAGGGTAGAAAGTTTCCAGCATAACATAGAAAAAAATTATTTTTTTGTCCAATTAATTCCCAGCATATTCTCCTTGTAATTCTATTCAGTTTTCCCAGCGACGCTCCTATCTCTTTAATCCGTCCAAATAGTAATAGGTATATAATTTGGCTCCCGCCGTCTTTTTTTCAAAATTCAAGGCATTATTGTAAAAAACTTATACATTAATGATTGAAGTATTGTCCATCGTTGGACACTACTTCCTCCCATCTTTCAGGTAGCATTCAAATCCCACGTTGAACAAATTGGTCATCTTTTGAAGCAACCCACGAATCGATACACTTTTTTACTTCTACATAAGACCGGAAGTGCTAGTCAGGCTGTGTGGCATCGATCGAAACAGGTAATAGTCAGAGGAAGCAACGTCTGGAAAATAGGGCGGGTGGGGTAAAACCCATTTCAACGTTTCCAATTATGTTTCGACCACTTTCGCAACACATTCGGTTGATCACCGCTCTTGAAGCGTTGAAACCACTCACGTTTTGCTTTCACTCATAACGGCTGACTCATAAGTGTCTGAGAGCAATTCAAATTAAAGAAATAAGGTGGTAATGGACAATAAGGTGGTAATGGCATCAATTCATAGCGCAAATTGACCAGTGTCGCTGTTGCAACGGCGGACGTCTGGTGAACAAAGTGATGACGGAACAAAAATTCATTTTTGGTCCGTAGTGAGCAAATTCTGTCCGCAGTGAGCATCCATCACGCTGATAGTATTCTCATGACGAAATGGTCCAATAAAATCATGGATTTGATTGACCGTTTCTTCGATAGTAATTCCAATGGGCGCGTCCTGAGTGCGGAGTGTCACTAATGATGATTCGATCACTTTGAAACTCAATAATGAAGTTATGAACCATGAAATATGAAGAATCAGCTTGCCCGTAATATTTTTCAACTTTGTGGGATGATACTGTCACGCAAAAAGTAGTATTTATTCAACATTCGAAAACAGAAGTTTTTGCATCTGCTTTCAATAAATAACAAAATTATATTGATTTATTATATATTCACCAATATTATGTATGACCTCCTCCCATCTTCCTAGTAGCTTATCAAATCCTTCCTTGTAAAATGTGGTTGGTGTGGACTGGAAGAAATGGTCTACAGCCTGACTGACTTGCTCTTCAGAATTGAATGTTGTTCCTTTCAGAAAGTTTTGTAAAGAACAGAAAAGGTGGTAGCCTATCGGGAAAAGGTCCGGGGAGTAAGGTGGATATGGTAACAGGAATGCTTTCTTGAGTCATCCTTAGTGAATGTGGTCGCGCATTGTCGTATAAAGAAATGAAAATTTTATGACTGATTAGTGCAGGATGTTTTTCATGGAGTTTCTCTTTCACTTTTTGCAGCTGCTGATCTGGTAAGGGTGGTTGATACCTATTAAGCCACTCTTTTGCGGACGATATTGTCATAGGCAACCCATTTTTCATTGTCTGTTATAATTCTGTCTAAAACAGGCTCGATTTTTACACGTGAGGTAGCGATTGACATGCGATCTTTTTTATTCCGTTCACTGAGATTGTGAGGTACCCATAATCCTAAATTGCGGACTTTTCCTAATATCCAGGTGGGGCAAACAATTAATTGTGATTTATTCAACCTTTCTGCTACACCTATTGTTGATTGACGTTGAGTTTGCTCCAATATTGTCTTTAAAACGTTATAAAAGTCGGAAGGACGTTCCGCCCTCGGTTTGTCTTTTAAAGTCGTAGAACGAAATTAGAGATACCAATTTCTAACTCCTCGATCGGTTATTAGTACATTTACATTTCTGAAAATCGTTACGTTTTCTTCTACCCTGGGAGCAGACTCTAATAAATAACTTCTATTTTGATTTACATTTCTGAAAATTGTTACGATTTCTTCTTCCCTGGAGAAAAATAAATATCATCTAATATCTCTCTGTGGTTGAACAGATACACTTCACTGTTGAAAGAGTTGTAATATAGTTCCTTTAGATGACTGACTCATTCTGAACTGAAGCTGACTACCATGTTTTAAGATTCAGAGCATGGGTGCGATACAAACTAATCGATGACAAGAAAGTTCGCTGCAACGTAGCTGTTTAAAATCTCGTCCGACACCAAGCAACACGCGGCCACAAGTAACGATTCTTGTACAAAATAGTCACGGGAGATGAGAAACGGCGTCTGCACGTCAATATGAAGCAAAAAGAGTGGGTGGCCGTAGGAGACACATCAAAGCCAGGAATTAAGCAATATCTCCATTCCAAAAAGTCTAGAAAGAAATCCAGTGGCGCTATATCTGGAGATTTCACCAAGGAGCGTCTAGTCCAGTTTATGATTATTTCTTGAAGGAATACCTCAAGAATAAAGTATACAAATACCGACCTCGTCCAATTCAACAACTCAAAGCAACAATCTGAAAAAATTGAGAGCATTCCCCAACAAATGCTGCGGAACGGAACCGCGATGAACATCATCTATCTGATGTTATTTTTAAAAAGTTTTTTTTTATTTATTAGCAATCAAAACAAACTTAGTTCTATAAGGTATTGTGTTGGCTTGAGAGCAAGTTATGCCCTTGTTTGACGTGATGAGGTCTTCTCCAAAGACAAGTCCTCTACAACCATTTATTAGGTCGACTGGCCAGTTCCTCTTAAGTCTTCTTGCATTTTGGGATTCCAGAAGTGGTTGGAGCAAAACATTGACGTGGTTTTTCAATCTGTTGTGATGTTTCGTGCGTTGTTCCGAGATTACATCCTGAACATATGAGATTTTCAGGTCTTCATGGAGTGTTCGGTTTGACGCATACCAGGGTGCATCTGTTATCATACGCAGTATTTTGGATTGGCATCTCTGAATTATGGCTATATTTGATTTGCTTGCGCATCCCCAGAACTCAATACTATACGTCCAGATCGGGTTTATGATTGTTTTGTAAAGTAGAAGCTTATTTTCCAATGCCAGCTTGGATTTCTTAACGATTAGTCAATATAACTCTTTCACTCGCAAATCAATTTATTTATGTTTTTTGAGTATATCTTCTTTCCACGTGAGCCTTGAATGTAGATGAACTCCTAAGTATTTCGTACATGTGGCTTGCGCCCTTAGAATATTGTTTAGAATGACTGGTAGACAGTGATCTTTTCTTAGTGTATAAGTCATTTGGACTGATGTTGCTTCGTTTATTTTAAATTTCCACTTGAGTAGCCACGTTTGGATATCATGCAAGTGCCTTTGCAAGATCGTAGATGTGGTAACTGGATTTTCATGGCTTGCGAGTATAATCGTATCATTGGCGAAGGTTCCCATAATAGTTTTAGTATTTGTTGGTAGATCTGCTGTGTACAATACTTACAGTAGAGGTCCAAGAACGCTGCCTTGTGGTACACCTGATTTAATTGGAAAGTTGTTGAATATACATTCATTCACTCTTCTTTGGAATTATCTTTCAATGAGGTAAGAGCACAGCAGTTTAAAGTAGGCTACGGGGAGGTGTTTTTTGATTTTGTAGATTAAACCCTTATGCCAGACCTTATCAAAGGCCTGGCTAACATCTAAGAAAGCAGACGTTCAATATTTTCTGCTATCCAAGGCTAAGTTTATGCTGAGAGCTGTTCTATGCACTTGCAGTGAATGTTCTCTCCGGAAATCAAATTGATGGTGAGGTATCCATTCTTCTGTGGGTGGGTCAGAGTCTATTCATTGTAGCAGTATTGTAGCAGCCATGTCCAATATTTTAGACATGGTTGGTAAAAGGCTTATTGGTCTGTATGAAGTAAATCTATTGGGGTCTTTGCCTTGTTTCGGTATCAAAATTATTTCCGCGTTTTTAAACAATTTTGGCCAGTAGTTTAGACGTAGAATAGCATTAAAGATGTGTATAATAAGCGCAACACCTTTTCTGGGTAGTTCCTTGATCATTTGTGGAGTTACTCGAACACAAAGTTAGCAACATAACTACCCAGAAAAAGTGTTGCCCTTATTACACACATCTTTAATGCTATTCTATTTTTAAAAAGTGGACTTGTTTCTTAAATGCTATTTGATGTTGAATAAGTTGATGTCAATAAAATTATGAAAAATACAATACTGTTTTTATTTTCACAGTTTTTCCAAAAATGCGGGATTGATGGTGGCAGCCTGTATTTCGAAGCGGATGTTCATATTTGATGGTTGAAGTGTCACTACTAGCTGCATGTCGTCCAATTTCTAAACATTGTAGGATCTTGACCTTCCCATCACTTTATATAACATTTTGTAGGTTTTTAACTTCGGTAGGCGACATATATATATATATATATATATATATATATATATATATATATATATATATATATATATATATATATATATATATATCATCATCATCATCATCATCATCATCATCATCATCATCAGCCCGTATCGATCCACTGCAGGATGAAGGCCTCTTCAGCATGCTTCCAACCTTCACGGTCCTGGGCTTTCCTCTGCCACTCGGGTCCAATATACTTAACGAACGATGTCATCAGTCCATCGTGCTTTCGGTCTTCTTCGCGGACGTTTGCGATCAAGCGGTATCCACTCCAGGATTGCCTTGGTCCATCTGTCGTCCCATCGCCTCGCTATATGGCCTGCCCATCTCCATTTCAACTGTTTTACTCTTCCAATGATGTCACAGACTTTTGTTTGTTCCCTGATCCATGCGCAGGACCTTCTGTCTCGTCTTGTAATGCCAAGCATACATCTTTCCATTCCCCTCTGTGCCACCCGAAGTTTTTGAATTGACTGCGATGTGAGTGTCCAGGTTTCACTTCCATATGTCATAACGGGTAGAACGCACTGATCGAATACTTTTCTTTTCAGGCAAAGTGGGAGTCTGCTCTTAAACACTATGTTGAGCCTATCAAATGCCTGCCAGCCACATTTAACACGCCGTTCCACCTCCCGGCGGGTTTTCCCCTCCATGGAAATCCTCTGCCCAAGATATACAAAGCTGTCCACAATCTCTAAATCCCTTCCTAAAACTGAAATTCTTCTGTCCTGAGCGAAGGTATTGAACATAACCTGACTCTTTTTCAGGTTTATTTTCAAGCCAAATGGTTCGCCAGCCCTTTGCAGTTCCTGTATGCATCTTTGCAGCTCCTCTGGGTCTTGTGAAATGAGAATAATATCATCTGCAAATCTAAGATGGTTTAAGTTTGCACCATTGATCTTTACCCCATCCTGCTCCCAATCCAGTTTACGGAATACTTCTTCAAGGCCAGCCGAGAAAAGAATAGGCGATATTGCGTCACCCTGCCGTACACCTCGTTCTATATTAATTCCCACTTCAAGATCATCAAAAGCCAAGCACAGCGGCATGGTGTATTCGTTGTGCCTTTCTATGACCTGCTGTACAACCTGGATGTGATCCATTGTACTGAATCCACTTCTGAATCCTGCTTGTTCTCTTGGTTGTGCGTCATTCAGTTTTTTTAATATTCTTTTAGAAATTATCTTAGTGAAAACTTTGTACATCACTGATAGGAGGCTTATTGGACGGTAGTTCTTTAAATCTTCCTGTGCTCCTTTTTTATGTAAAAGGATCACTTCTGCATTTTTCCATAAGTCAGGTACTTTTTGTTCTTTGAGGCATTTTGAGTATAATTTATATATATAAAATTATATATATAATATATAAAATTATATATATTATATATATATATATATATATATATATATATATATATATATATATATATATATATATATATATATATATAGTGGAGGTGGAGGTGTCACGGAGAAAGCGAGAGCAAATATCGCGATAAATAAACGTGACACAAAAACATAAAAATATGCAAACCGACGCACGTCTATAAGCATACTCAATTCTCGGCCATGCGCATAAGACTCAAAGTAGTAGTGAGAGAAAAAGACGCATATATGTCTGCACCGTAATGATTTCGCCGATCTCCAGACCTTGCTAGCAATATAGAAGTATTATATATATATATATATATATATATATATATATATATATATATATATATATATATATATATATATATATATATATATATATATATATATGGTAGGCGATATGTTACAATATACGTAAAAAATAGTGATTGTCATTATTATGATACACAAAAAAAATCATTGAAGGTATAGAGTGCTTTCATTTCAAAAGTAGCCACCTTCATTATTTCTTTTACCAATGAAAATTAGCTCTAGACAAACCACCATAGACATCGAGAGTAAAGGTCAAAACTAATGTCCGCTATATATTATATGTTTCACCTCCTTACCTCCATCCACCTATACTTAAAATTTTTAAGTGACAACCCCTATCTTGTAATATACGATTTAAAAATTTCCTTTATTAAGTGCTTAAAATGTCCAGCACTGCTAAACAATGGTATTTGGTCTCCAACGTTTTGAAAGAAGCTGTTATTACTATTAATCTGCATGTGTGCGTAATTCTATTTCTTAGGTCCTGAATCTTTTGCGGCAGAGTTTTGTATATGTGATTATTTCTTCAGGGTATACCACAAGAATAAAGTGTACGAACACCGTCCACTTACGGAGGACAATACGCGTCCTCCGCAAACATATGATCTCGAATGGAAGGTTTTACCGCATCCGCCGTAAACTCCAGATCTTAGGCCAACCGATTATCACGTCTTCCGTTAGCTGCTATCCCACCACATGAGGAGCGTAACTTTCGTCAACGATGGGGATCTCAAAAACTTACTTCTTAACAACTTAGTCGAGAGGTAATTGGCCATTGATTAATTTGTTGTTTTCGACAAAACTTTTTAATAAAAAAAAACGGGGGGGCACTTATGAAACAACCCAATACATAAATATCCAGGACTAAATGTTTTTTGCGGCATATAGAAATGAAAAATCTATAAAAATAAATAATATATTACAACAGATGGTATACCTAAAACATAACATAAAACGTTATAGAATCTCTGCTAAATCTACCTTGTGTCAGACGTGTAAAATTAAAAAATAACAATAAATATGTTAATCAATAAATAATTTGTTTATATGAAAATAATGAGCCTGTTTCAATTATTGTAACATAATTGTATAAAACATAAATTACAAACTGTTCCTGTTTAAGAACTGCCATTAATATTATTAATCTCCTACTTTTAATTAACAAGCCACAATCTAAAAATTGATTTATCAGGTTTAGTAATGTCGTTTCCTGTTCAAGACGCTTTCAATGATCTTTCACCGCAATATCTTCATACTACACAGAACTTACTATAGTGTTATTTAAAAAAATATTAATAAAACACGGTAGGTTAAAATTGAAAAGGTTCGGGAAATTGAAGGGTCGATTTTATACAAATTCAAGTTAAAGCTGAAGAATCAGTGTAGAGTTTATCCGAATTTAAAGGAAGGGTGTCACAGTAATGAATATTTTTAAGGTGTTATTATAGTCTATCTTTATAATACTGAAACTTATGGTGTAATAGGAAAATAGTATAAGGGTAGGTTGAAAGTCCGTAGTGTGATGCGTAGATGGCACTGTTACAAACGATTATTCACGAGGGTAGTCTAAAAAGTTTCCAGTCTCAACATGAAGATGGCGTTACTAGTCAAAAATATACTGGTGATATAATTGCGCATGCGTCGAAAGACAACCTACCAAATGTCAGCCATATTAAATGCTCAGTTTTGGTTTAAGGGTCACTTATGTCAGTCGATGTTAGTGTACAAACGGAAAAAATCGAACATCGAGGCGTCATTAAATTCTTGCATTTAAAAGGCAATAGCATCCAGCTCGGCTTTCAAATGCAAGAATTTTATGACGGTTCGTTATTCGATTTTTGGAGAAACAATAACATGGACTGACATAAACGATTTAAAATAACAACTGACTATCTAATATGGCTGAAAATTCCTAAATTATCTTACAACTGATCAAAAGTATCTATTCACACTCAGTTTGTGTCGAGACACAGCCCCGCAAACACGGAAGTTTTGTTGTTACGTTCAAGCTTGTAAATTTTATTTTTCGGTTAAAAAGTTTTTCTTCTACGAAGGAGAAAATATGCCAAGGCCAACAGTAGAAGAAGCACACTTACGTAATTGTATGCTATTTTTGTTGGATCAAGGATGAATGCAAACAAAGCAATGAAAAAAATTACAGATATTTACGGGGACGTTCTGAAACTAAACAAGTGTCATAGATGGTTTAAAAAGTTTAAAAATGGAAATATGAATCTCAAAGATGCCGCACGAAAAGGACGACTCCAAAAATTAGATGATGATATCCTGAAGGCGATGGTTGATTCAGATCCTCATCAAACAATTGAGGAGTTATCACTGAAGATTGGCTATCTATGGTCTACAGTTCAGGATCATCTTCGTCGCATAGGAAAATTGTACAGGCAAGGAATTTAGGTTCCTTATGAATTGACGGAGACGGCGCTCGATCAACGGCGAACCATCTGCGCGTCTCTTTTGTCTCGGTATGAAGCCCGATCCGTTTTTGCGACGAATTGTAAATGGAGATGAGAAGTGGGTGCTATACAATAACCCTATACGAAAAAGACAATGGCTTTCTTCCGGAGAAGGACCTGTTCCGATACTTCGACCATCATTAACAGTAAAGAAGATCCTTGTTTGTGTGTGGTCGTATTTTTCTGGAATCATATACTATGAATTGCTTGAACCTGGTCAGACAATTATAGCGACAGTGTATTGTTAACAACTCAAGCGAATGAAGAAAGAGCTCATAAAAAAATCTGTCTTGGTCAATAACAAAAATAGGATCCTTCAACACAATGCCTCACGCTGCAAAAATAACACAAGAAAAAATAAAGGAGCTTAGATTAGAACTTTTACCTCATCCTTCCTATTCACCAGATCTCGCGCCGTCGGATTACCACATTTTCAGATCGTTAGAGCATATATTAAGGGGAAAAATTTTTTCAATGACAAATCGAAGGACTTTCTACCTTTACACTGGCAAAAAGTGTTAGAAAATAATGGAATTTATTTTGACTAGTATTTAAAATTCCTTTAATAAATATTTTTCGCCAGCCAAAAAAAATTTGATTTCTTTTCGGTCCCCCTAATACTACCAGAATATATATCCCAGATATTACTGTTCCCAGATTGACTGTTCATTCCTTTCCTCTTTAACTAACAACTTGAACATTTTTTGCTCTTTAGATTAGTAATCAACATTCATAATTAGATAAGGGATGGTGTAAAGGAATTGATGTTTCAGTTAATCAGGTGACGATCGAAATAACTTGATGTTGAATATGCCCTAGATGTCTACATTGAAGAACTTAATATTTATCATTGTTTTCAAACTTTGAATCTGTTATGTTAAACATTGTGATCTAGACGTTAGTAATGATGAGAGATTAAAGTGTTTCGATAACATTCTAGCTTCTTCAGAACTGGTTATTTTCAATGTTAAAATAGATATAAATACAAAAAGTTTCTACATTAAAATATATATATATATTTAAGAAATCCACACATGCTGTTTGTTGTCTGTACGAATTCAGTAAAGGGGATGTGTTCAGTATATGTGTACACGTATATATTTTAAATTCACTATTAAAACGATGGTTCTCATTTAACATGTGCAAAGCGCAGTTAGAATTATGTTTATGACAGAAAACTTCTTTCGTGCTCTTTAAAGATCTGCCCGTTTGTCCTATGCAAGTTTTTGGACACGACCCACATTATAGTTGTTATATCTTCGATTTATCTTTCTTGTTTGTTTTGTAATTTTTTATATATTTTTCAAAGCTGTTATTGGTATTAATCGCTACTTTTGCATTGTTTTTGTATAAGAATTTTGAATAAAATATGTCACGGACTGTCTTTCTCATTCGTTTGTGACTATATTTCAGAGGCAGCCTTTTTGTAGAGTTTTCTTTTTAGAATATTGTCTATTCTTCTCTATGAGTACCAGTTGTTTAGCGTAATTTGTTTGATCGTGTTTAGTTTCTTATTAAAACCATCATTCGATAAAGGAATATTGATCAGTCTGTACAAGGCTATGATTTATATGTTGTAGTAGGTATAATGATGTATTATGTATTGTTGTATCTATTTGAAAGGGTTTGGAAAATAACTTGAAACTATTTGTTTGAGATCCGTGAAATGGTCAGATCCAGGAAGTTTAAACTGTTTTCTTCTAATTCGACTGTAAATTTTATGTTTTTGTGGACTGAATTAATATATTGCTATTGGCCACCATTTTCTCCCATCTTTGCAAAAAGTGGTCATCTTTTGAAACGATCCACGAATCGATCCAATTTTCGACTTCTTCATAAGAAGGAAGGGGGGGGGGGGGGGGTAGGACTTCCCATTTCAACATTTCCAAGTATGTTTTTTGACCACTTTCGCAACACGGGGCCGAGCACTATCATGCTGCAAAATCAGTTTATCGTCTTTCGCTGTATTGCAGCTATTTGTCTTTCAATGCTCGGCACAAACGCATTAATTGCATTCGACAACGATCCCGTTGTTTCAGACAGTTTTAACAGTTCACAGTACACTACACTGAGCTGGCCCCACCAAATACAGAGCATGACCTTGGAACCATGATTTTCGGCGCTTAGGGTTATCGAAATAAATCCATTTTTCGTCACCAGTCACAATGCGATGCGGAAATTCCTTCCGTTTTTTGACCTTCAAGCAACTGTTGTTGCATGCCGTCTTTGATGTATTTATTACGACGACTACTTGCAGCTAACGCCATCTATATGAAGAGAGCAAAGTTGTATACCTTTTAGTATACCGGTTAGTGTTAGGATTGTACTGTATTTTATTTTTTTCTACTGGAACCTTCGGTGTGAAACTTTACTCAGGAGAAATTTAAAGAAATGATTCAGTGTTTAGTGGTAAATCTCTTTGAGTTGCACTGTGTTGTTAATTCAACGAATTCTGAAGACTGGCGCTTTCATAACTGCCCATAATTCTGGCTTGGATAATTTCAAAACTGATAGAAAAAAATGAAGGAGGAAGACAGTATAACCTGAAACTGTGTGGACAAGTGCCAAGAATGGCACAAGAAGAGATTGGCTACTGTTTGAGGGTGAGAAAAAAAACAAACCTGGATAATTACTTGAAATCTACTCAGTAAGACAACAATCACAATAACATCCAACAGACTATTTGCAGTTCTTAAACAAATAACTCGATTATACAATATCAACGTCTAAATTGTTTATATCACTAAAATGTTATCTGCAATCGCTATTCTTAATCTAAGCCTGTTTAATGAATTAGTTAATATTAAACTCTACAAAAATGTATCTGACATATTACAGATTTTTTCACCTATATTTACCTTTGCTAAGATTTACTTACAATATGGCACTCCAAAAGTTAGAAATTTGTTCTTTTTTTTGTTGGTATTTGGTAAAATATTATGTCGTCGTAAATAAGCATGGAATCAATTACTAAAAAATTAAAACTTGAAACAACGTTTTGTACTTGTGACCTAGTAAAATGGATAAAAGTGCACAAAATATACGGTAATAATAATCACAGAATAAAAAATAAAAGTATCACAATTATAAGTACAATAACTAATATTATTATGGCTGTCCACTGTCCTTTTTCTGAAAAAACAACAAAATAATTAACACAGTAATTTTTTTACATAAGCGATCTAAAAAGAAACTGAATTTTTGCTCTAACTCTACTGGTGGCACCACCTAAAAACTGATATTTTAAAAGTTATATCAGATATTATCAATGAACAAAAAAAAACCAGATAATTGTAGAGCGGTAACAGAGTCGACAGACGATGGGTAACAATAAACAGTGATGATTAGGTGTTAAAGTTAAGATACGTAGATAAATCATGCGAATACGGAGGATGTTGAAGCACACATACTTGTTTTTTCGCCAAAAATTCACGAACAACGACGGTTATGTGACATGATGCATTATCACGCAACAAAAATCAAATTTGCCGCGCTCGATCATCTCTTTGATCGTATTTAATTCCCCCGATATCCATCTCAAAGTCGAATTCGCATCATTTCACGTACTTTTTCCACCAACTTATCGCGATTTTTGTTTTCTAGCCGACCTGGCTTTGTGTCGTCTTCCAAAGCATCACGACCGTTCTGGAATCGCTTATACCAGTCGAAGACACGTGTACGAGATAAACAATCAACATCATAAACTTTTTTCGTCAATTCAAATGTTTTTGTAAACATTTTACCGAGCTTGAAACAAAATTTAATATCAGCTGTTTGTTCCATCGTGTTTTTGTAACAAAATGTAGTCACTTTAAGCGCTATAACTTGATACATTCGCTGATCGATTCTAATTATGGCCTCGTTTTATAGAGAACATATACAGATTTCAGATTATACATTGCTTCATTAGATGGCGTTAGTAGTTTTCTTTCAATTTAAAAAGTTCCGTTATTTATCCGACACAGTGTAATACACTGTGTTATTCTGCTATCAAACCTTTTTTCGATATAAAGTTATTCAGGATTAATATAAATTGTCGTAAAACATGCGTAGGAAGCATTGTTGGAACTCATGGTAGAAAGTCCCCCCTTCTTCAGACTTGGTACCATTCTATTACCATCTTTTCCAATGCATACAGCTCGCTTTCCTTGACAGACATTGATTAATCTTAATTATGAAAGTTAAGAAATGGATTGCATTCAAAAATTAGTAAGTCTTTCGCCGAGGAAAATTGAAAAAATCCTTACAGAATGAAATGAAAAATGTTGGATATTATGTTTAGCATCTAATTGAGCGCCATAACAGTAAAATTTTAACAACACCCCATAAAATGTAAGTTTTGTTTTCCAACATTCATTTGAAATCAATAAAGTTCTACTAAAACACTTACAGAATTAATCTAAATATTAGCAAATAAGTAATATTTGGGTATTTTGTCACACCATTCACTTTTAAAACACAAAAATATTGTCATGGAACAATGCATTCACCACCATTCATCTGAGATTGCCATAAAAAAGCAATATTTATCCAACCTGACTACTTTTTGGTCCCAAAACTTAAAAGTCCAATGACATACATGAGACAGACACTACTAAATAAGAAATTATATTTTTACTACAAATTCAATTGTTTCTTTTTAGACCTAAGCAAACCATTATAATACCAACCATTTGATATTCGAAGGACTTTAGCAACTTTCTTCATTGTTGTATCCAACTTGGACTCAGAATTCTCTAATTCAGTCCCAAACTCATCAAGCATACTAAATTTATATAACATTAAAACAGATATAATATAATTCATGATCTACTCACCCCTGTTGTTCATCTAGTTCAATTCCAATATGCTTAGAAACAGTTTTTAATGTCCCCAAACTTCCTGCCATTGCTTCCAGCTGTTCATCTTGATTTTGCACCTCATACATTTGCTGTTTTTGCAAAAACTGATGCTGTGGACTCTCCACTTCATTTTCAAGTTTAGAATATTTCGTTCCTCCGTGCATACTTGTTAACCTCACAGGGCTACTGCTCTCCAAAAGTGGCTAAAACACCATCTCTTTAAAACAAAACCTTAGATATATAAGAATGTATTAACTTGTCTAGCCATAAGATCTCTGTCTCTTCCTCTGTTCATGTTGATTTTTTCTTTCATAGACAATATTTCATTTTTGGTGGAATCAATAAAGTTTTTTCTTTTAGTAAGTTCCTTATTGTCAATTTTAAACTTTGAAGGGTTCTTCTCCACAATTTCAATTGTATCTTCTAAATCTTCCAAATCCCACTCAATGCTTCTTAATGAATTTTTCAATTCTGTGTTGGTCCATTCGATTTCGTCTTTTGTTATTAGGTCCGAATCATTCTGAAATTCGGACCAACGTCTGTATAAACCACGGGTTTTTTTCAGAGCTCTGAATACTTCACTAGAAATTAATGAAGTACAATCAATCTGGGAAATGATCTAAAATTAACTGCGAAATAAAAATTAAGGCACAATCGTTTTAAAGTCACTACTACATTGTAGAATTTAATACTATGTGATATTAACAAAAAAAATACACACTTTTTAAAGCCAAACAAAAAGAAAAACCACTGGAATTCTGCATGCAAAGGTGCCTAAGCGAAGTCCTTACTCTTTGACGACAAAAAATGGATCTTCTAAAGTCATTGGTGACAAAATTAATCAATTTTATGTATATAAAAAAGAATTAAATGTTTTTCTAACTTTTTAAATAGTGGTACATTACAAAACACATTGTATGTTATTTTGACTTTAAAAAAACTCACTCCCAAAAACAAATGACAATTGTCAAAACTGACAAGATGATTGAATATCTGGTTGTCTGCTTTTATAAGTTTTGTTTTTGGGCATAAATATATAGGCTAATTTTTACAAATATGAAAGCATGAGACCGTTTATTGTTCAAATCAATTGAATTTTAAGCAATAAAACTTAAATAAATAATATTTTAGTTGGAGATATATAAATTAATCACGTTGATAGGGGGCGCAAGCAGTCTTCCTTTTCCTTTTACTAAATTGACGTTCTTTTGCAAATGGCTGTCGGTGTGTGAAACACTTTTAGGCCGATAAACAGCAGTTTATTCTGAATTAAACGGTTTTATCGTTATTAATAAATAGGTAAGGATATTTTACCAATATATTAGGAACATGATATTTAATTTAGCTGATTTCTATCCAAACAAGGAACTTTATGCTCTAACAGCACATACACGTGTTATATGTATTGATACGTTAAAATCTATCCGATTTTTAAATAGAAATAATAAGTGATGATATATGTATTATTTTCTGACACCTCTTGGCAGAATTGTCCTTGTTGATATCTTTGATTAATGTTCTGATGACTAGTTTGAATATGCTAAGTGTTCATTTGTTAGTTTATTCATATTAATTTAGTGTTTGTTCCTTTTTAGGCAAGCCGCAATGTCAGAAAATTGGGGAGATGATGCACCTGTCTCGGTGCCACAAAAAATCGCAGAAATTCCAGAAATTAAACTTTTTGGTAAATGGAATTGTGATGATGTGCAAGTGTCAGATATGTCTCTTCAGGTGTGTAGTTACGCAGTGTTGTAACATTGGCTTGTTTACAGTAAGCTTTAACTTTTAGGATTATATAGCAGTGAAGGAAAAGAATGCTAAATATTTACCTCATTCTGCAGGGCGTTATGCAGCAAAAAGATTCCGTAAAGCACAGTGTCCCATTGTTGAAAGATTAACCAACTCTTTGATGATGCATGGGCGCAACAATGGAAAGAAATTGATGGCTGTACGAATTGTAAAACATGCCTTTGAAATTATTCATTTACTCACTGGTGAAAATCCGCTTCAGGTTAGTTATATTTTTTGTATATAGCTTATTTTATATTTGTAATATTCATGATGAGTACAGACTTATAACATTTTCTGACACCTCTGCAGAAATTAACATTGGTGATTAGTTGATCTGAGATTTCTTCAATATGATATGTGGTTTTTAAGGTTAAAGACAGTATATTAATCTTGTGGTTTATTGTTTTTAGATTTTGGTTACTGCTATTATAAATTCTGGTCCACGTGAAGATTCTACCCGTATTGGTAGGGCTGGTACTGTAAGAAGACAGGCTGTTGATGTATCCCCTCTGAGAAGAGTAAACCAAGCCATCTGGTTGTTGTGTACGGGGGCACGTGAAGCAGCTTTCAGGAATATTAAAACTATTGCTGAATGTTTAGCTGATGAATTAATTAATGCTGCTAAGGTAAGTTTGGATTTTTTCTCTTCTTATGTTTGTTTGTATTTATGATGATTTATTTTTATTATTCTGACACCTCTTGTCAGAATCAACTGTGTTGACATTTTTTAAATACATTCTGATGGTGCTGATGCTTATGCAGCAGTAGTGGCGATAGTTGGGGGATGTTTCAATTTTTTATGATATTTTAGGGTTCATCAAACTCTTATGCCATCAAAAAGAAGGATGAGTTGGAACGTGTAGCCAAATCTAACCGTTAAGTTGTATATGTTAAGTATAATCTGTATGTGTTTACAGAAGAATTAAAATTTTATAAATAATACAGTATATTTCTTTGAAAAAACATTGTTCCACCAGACATATCTTGCTCACCCTTAATTCTGAGTATTTTCTCTTTGTTAAAGACACTAATGGCTGGATCATTTTTACTTTAAATTTTACCTGAGGTTTGCATAAAAATATATAATTTCAAAATTAAATTGCCCCTTCTTGTCAATATTGATCTAGCATCATTTATAACATATTGTAGACAGTTAAATAAAACCAAATAATTTATAGTTAGTATTTTTTACGGGGTGCATAACTTAACTAGATACATCAAATATGGTACCATCTATTTGCTTGTATCTAAAGTTTTTAATAGGAATTTCTGCAGCGGCATCTGTTTGGTAGAATCTAAATTATAAAATTCCTAATTTGACGGCAGTTTACTCGAAAATATTTAAACATTATCTAATTCTCATGTAGCACCATATATTTATTGGAATATGAACAACAAACATTTTTCTACTGTATCATTCTCTCTTTACCGATAGTCAAACAAAAAAGATTCTAATATAGCGCCATCTATTAACCCGCACTTGAACAAAAGCTTTAATACGAGTCTGGCGCCATCTTTGAGCACATTTACAAACTAAAATCGATAAAATAGTTTTTTTACTGTGTTTAGCAAATGGAAATTTAGAAGTCCTAATTCAAAAGTTAGTGTAGTAAATTCTGTACTTTTGAAAAATGTGATTTTTTTAAAATAGTGGTAACGACAAAAGAATTTACCATTGTGTCGATATTTGTGATGCTGTTTAAGACGGATTGGGGAGCTGAGTTTTTTAGTTATTACTTATTTAATAGTAGTTTTAACATTAGTTTAACATTGCTTAAATATATCTACGTATCCTTTCCATATATCCTCCATTTAATAATAATAATATTAATAATACTAATAAAATCGTCGCAAAATGAAGAATCAATCTCGCAACGTAACTTTTCTACCATACGAAAGAGGTTTTATAGCAATTAGACCTGTTTTGCTGGCTCAAATCCATTGAATAGACCAAAAATTCCAGTACTGTGTAATATTGCAAAGTCATATATTACCCTTATGCAGATTGTATATCACATCTATCTGAGATGATAAATCTAAGCGATATACATCTTGCATTATATTGTGCAGCATTGACTGCCATTGAAATTTCAGGCCAAAAGACTTAAACGCACAATGCAACCGGGCGTAGTATCCAGAAAAATACACCTGTCTGGAAAACGCGCCTTGAAAACAATATCAATGATTTCCGGAGGAAAGTTGACATTATCTCAGAGTATCATTTCGGTAATTAGTCAAATAAAGTTGCGAGGAAAACAAAAATAATTGTCAATAAATCTGGTATTGACTTCGACGATCCTAACCTGACAGAAAAATTGTTAGATCTAAAAGATCGGTTTAGGCAAAAAACTAAATCGAAAGGGGCCAGGCTAGCAAGATATAATGATCTATAAAAGCGACAACATCAAAATTCAGTATTTGCAAACAGCCAAAAGAAATTTTATAGAGAACTCAAAGCAGAAGGTAATAGCAAGTCAGAACTTAAGAACATGGATGTGTCTTCCTTTGCGGATTATTGGAGATCGGTTTGGAAAAAATCAGACGGCTACGAAAAATTGGCTCCTTGGTTTAAAACGATTCAAGAGCAGACCAATGCTCTCCCAGATATGGAGTGGAACGATTTCACAGGGATTGATATTTGCACTGCTGTCAGGGAGACTCACAAATAACATAAAATTTCTGGGACTAGAAGAAAATCTGTGTAAAATAATACAGGGGGCGGTAATTCTTAATACCACTCGCATCGCCCGAAAATTTTTAAAAGAATGAAGTTGTTTTGGCTACGGTCCGCACTTTATTTAAAATCCAGCTTGACTGGGAAAAAGGATGAAATGAAAGAAACAATTTATTGAATCCTCAAGATACTACAAATATGCATGAATCATAAATATGCATTGAATCTAATTATTGATTCGACATATATTCTTCTAAACTATAAAAACTTTGACTTATAAGAAATTCGCGGACTAATTTTTTAAATTCGTTGCCATTCTGAACATGCTTAAATCGTTGTGGCAACTTATTATACAGCTTCACACCCCTATAGTAAATATTATGTTCAACTATCTTACATGAACGTATTGGTAAAACAAGTTCATTAGAGCCTCGTGTGTGATAGTGATGAAAATCACTATTTTTCACGAATGATAATCTCCAAAATTTATAGTGATGGTAGAGTCAAAATCCTGCATTGTTTAAAAATTCGTCGACATATTACCAGTAGTGACACCCCACCCAATCATTCGAATTATCTTTTTTTGTATTTTGAAAACACGCATCAGATGTGGCGACCCACCCCAAAATATCAAACCATACCTAGCGCGACTGTAAAACTCTGCATAGTAATATGAATGCACAATATCCGTGGTACCAACCCGTTTCAACCTATAAACAGCATATGAGACAGCAGCTAATTTCTTGCATAGTTCAGCTATGTGTTCATCCCAGCAAAGTCTGTTATCGAGATGACCACCTAGAAATTTAGTACAGGATGTTTGTTGTATAGACTTACCGTTAATTTTTAATAAATATGACTCCGTTATAGTGTGTGTTCGAGGAGTAATAGCAATAAAACTGGTTTTGTCCACGTTAAGGGATAACTTATTATCGTCAGTAAACATTACCATATTTCCACTACTGCTAACATCTGGCAGATCATTAAACAAAACAAACCCTTGGGGAACTCCAGAAATAATTCTTAATCGTTCAGATGTTGCTTCATCAATCTGCGCAACTTGGTGTCGGTCAAGCAAGCAAGACTGCAACCACTCTCACACCCGACCCCTCAAGCCATAGTGATGAAGTTTGTCAAGCAGTATTGCCTGATCCACCAGATTGAAAGCCTTAGTTACATCCATAAACAGACCAACACATTTGCAATTATCGCTTATGTTTTCATATAGCTTGTTTAAAAATTTACAGATTGCTGAATGTGTAGATTGCTGGATGTATAGATTTCAGAGAGAAACCCGTGCTGTGATGATTTCAATATACACAAGTATACACAAGTATTCATAATACAAAAGAAAGGACATGATCTGCTCATACACTATACGCTCCAACAGTTTAGATAACGTGGGTAGAATAGCTATTGGTCTATAGTTGGAGAGGGAGAGCAGGTCACCTCTCTTGAAGACAGGAATTACTTTTAATGTTTTTAATGCCTTTGGAAAAATTCTAGTTTCCAGGGACCAATTCGCTAGATATGTTAACGGTATTAATAATGAGTTGATAGATTTCTTCAGTACAACTGAAGGAATATTATCTAGCCACACAGAATTTGTATTTTTCAGTTTCCTTACTGTTTTAATTATGTCATATTGGTTAACTGGTCGTAATATCATAGAGTTTGAATTGGAGTCACTTGTCTAACCCTTGTAGCAGCCATTGAACTCACTAGCACGTTCTTAGGAAGATTAACAAAGTATTTATTAAACAACTAGCAATTTCATACTTGTCTTTCAAACTAATTCCATCTTCATCCCATATGGCCTTTATGTTAGTTCTTGCATTGCGGTTTTTTTGAATGTTATTGTTTATTATTTTCCAAGCAGTTTTTGACTTGTTCTCCGATTCAAAATATTGTTTCACATTGTAAAGCAGTTTAGTCATTAAATGGGATATTTTTATTTTTTGAAGTTAGCTGAACATTTTAAGACGTCCCCTCGTATCAAATTTTCAGGAAATTCAATTTTAATGACGACACTTTTTGATATGCTATTTTTTATCGACTAAGCGAGATCATCATCATAATCACCTTCAGTTCAACAAGGGTTGTTGAGCTAAAGCTAAACAATGCTCTGACTTTTGTTCCATCTAGACTTATAAGCTGCTGCTATAATTGTTGCATCGCACTTGACATTGCTCTCCCATCTAAGCCTAGGTAATCCCAGTGTTCTTCTACCATCTGGCTTCGTAGACTGTATTCTGCTAGACATTCCGTTCGTACATGTACACGAAAGTAAAAACAATATGGGAACAAAGGGAAATTAAAAGACGTTAGATTCATAAAAACATGAATGTTTATTTTTTAAATTTCCAAATTATGAGTAATCGTGGGTTGAACTTAGATAGTAAGCGTAACATCCGTTTTGACCAAAAATCTAGGTTGGCCAGTATCTATACACCGCCCTAATGTCATTTTTTCTACCAGTCTTATGTGATTTTTAACCATCTTTTGTTTTTTTCTTCTATTATTAAACCCTGTTGAGTGAAATTTTCTCTGCGTTTCAGGCGGTACTGTAAAATGATTCAATCTCAATTTAGACAAAGATCATTCATAGTGTATAATGAAGTGTTTTTTGCACATGGAAGAAGCATACTCATCGAAACCAAATGGTATTAAAATGGAATTGTTTCTGTATGCTTCATCCACATAACGGAAAGTTATAAAATAAGTGACAATATATTTTCTTGAGTCCGCCTTTAACTGGAAGTAAGTGGTCCTAGCAAAGAGTTTTTGGTAACATGGATTTTGGGTTTATTCTAGTTTTTTTAACACAAAAAATTTTCTCGGGGAAACGTTTTGAAATCAAATACGATTAGGCCTTTTCAAAACACGTTCAACAGTCCGGAAACTCTGTAATCATACTAAGATTAAGGGAAGCAACGTTCGAGAGTAATTTTTGTGTTAAAATGTGGTTACATTACTCTATTTTTTTTCTATAGGGGATGTGGCCTATTCTAAATTTGATTATTTGATTTATATTTCAATTGGTACATTATAACATCCTAGAGTCAAGTTTCTGAAGAACATTTCGTAGTTGTTTTTGGGGTGAAATTTGGTTCAGAAACCTCACCTTGTATCTACTATCCCACAGTAAACCACAGAAAATTCAGTTCCCCAAATATATTGCAAAACTATTGCACGATGTGATCCCGATTGGATTTTCTCCCAACGATAAAGTATCATATATTACCCTGTTTGTTTTGTGTTACAGCGATTAAAGAAAGGTACTGCCAGGGGAATTTCTGTGGTTCCTGACTCACTGTAACAACTACGATACATATAACCTACACGTACAGCACGATACAAAAAAAATCACATTTAACATTTCATTTACGGAATTACATCTTTTATTAATTTTTTTTTGAAGGAGAAAGGGAAAGAAATTGCTGAAATCTTACTTTATATCTCTTGGTAATGCTACAAAAATCAAAATATTGGTCTTAAAATAGTTCTTTTCAATCAAAATCTATCGGGAACCAAATGGGATGATTTCATCACTTATATTAATTGTTTCATTGTCACTTTCAACTCTTGATTCAGCTTTTATTATTTGTACATACCGTACATTTTTAAGAGGATTTTTCAAGAAAAAAGTTTATATAAATAAGCCCCAAACCATACATATATATTAAACATCAAGAAGGTTAAAAAATAATTTGGAGTTTAGTGGTAAATCACTTCGAGTTTACTGTTTCACACTGAAGGTTCCAAAAGAAGAATTCAGCAGATATGTTGACAAAAGTTATAGAAAAAAACTCGTTATTTCTTTTAAAAATTATAAATAATTATAATGGTAGTTGTTGGTAAGAAAAGATTATGTCTCTCTTCCTATTACATCTTCCTGTGTTCTTCCTTACATCCGACGTTTCTCTTCAATGTTCTGTTTCGCACTTATTAAATTATTTTGAGATTTTTCCAATTTCTCAGCGCATTGCAACATTTAGTTCGTACAGTAAGATGAGCTGAAAGAAGTGTTGCTAAGTAGGGAGTAACATTTTTGTAGTTCTATCAAAACTGTGTCTGTGTCAAAACTGTATTACTCCCGTAATACAGGGTGTTTGGTGTATCGTTTGCCAAATTAAAATGGTCGATAGAAGGGATCTTTTGCTATCTCCTCATCCTCCAGACAGCATACAGACGTGGAAGATCTTGACTTTTTAAAAAGTATTCTGTAGACAGATCAGTCCAAATTTTGTTCCTGTCTTTGTGAACACTTTAAAGTGAGTTTCACGCCTCAAACAATCAAACTAAAACAACATGAGGGTAGTCAAATTCTTCTAGTACATTCAGAGAAAAAAAAAACTGTTTGCTATGTGCAGTTCGCACTATCATTACACTTAATTAGGAAACTGGACCGTTTCTTAACAGGCAAAAAAATGGTCGACAATGCCAAGACCATATTTCATGCCAAAACATAATTTAGTTTCTTAAATTAGATTAAATCATCTCCTGATGATGCTAACATGGTTAGTGAAACGTGCGCCGAGAACTTTAATAAAAGTGATTCGGTGTTTAGTGGTAAATCTCTTTGAGTTTAGCTTTGGTGTTAGTTTAGGTCGATGCCTCATCTAACAAGCCTCATCTAACAAAAAAAAGTTATAACTATCACTGACTGGCCCGGATTTTTCAGCTTTCGGATGGTTTAAAGTATTCTCAGAAGGCCGAGACTAGATTGAAGATCGCGTGTAAGGTCTTCAGCTGCAAGAAATGAACAATATTGATCTACAGCTGACGCGAGAGTTAAAAATGACAATGTTATTTAACTTAAAGATAGCTAAGGTACTCCAGCGAAAAAACCTAATATTAAAATCCAGCTCATACACTCAAAAGGTACAAAAAAACTCTAAAACATAAACGAAAAATATAAATTGCAAATAAATACTCAAGATTCGATAAACTGCCTTACATACTAAATGATTATTTTAGAAGTTACGAGCTAGAAATCGACATTCATTGCGTTCACTTTGAATACATAAAAAGTTATATGTAGGAAAGAGTTAAGAGAACTTTATTCGGGATCATCTACCATTATATTACAAGAGAACACCTTAACTGACAAAAAAAGACTCACACTTTTGATTATTTTTTTTAAATTTCAGAATGAGTATCGAGATGTCTGATCAGTTTCTCTTAGCTCTTCTTAATCAACACAATTTAATGCACATTTATCAACGATTATTTGGCTTGTTCATTACTTATAAATAATTTATGATTACGTTTAGTGATTTCTTACGATTAATGAGCTAAACAGGTGAAAAAACGTTATTTTTCTCAAGTTTTTTAAATCATTTTGAAGATGTCAGTCGTCAGGTAAATGGTGATGAAAAGGTTGGTCCTTATTGCGGTGTTGGACGGCCCTAGTGGCGCAATGGTAGCCGTCAAAACACTAAAAAAATACAAATATATACACATCAAAGGAATTTCAAAAATTTTAAATGTATTTAAGTTTTATTACTCTTTTTTAGGGATTCTTATTTATTTAAAATACAAGACAAAATACTGGAAAAAGGAAAAAGGTTACCGTGTGTGGCGGTTAATAATTCTTTTTTTTTTTAACACGTTTGATGATGCAAAAAAGTCTTTCTTTCAAGACGAGAAAGGAAAAGTTCGCGCACCGTTTTCGCTTTTCCATCTGTCTGTCGTCCAGCTGATGTACCCATTTTCCTGCCTTCTGGATCTTTCCAATAGCCTGCAGACGATCACAAATGGTTTGGCGACCAGCATTTAACCTCTCTGCCACTTGGTGCCGAATTTGCATATTGTTTTCTTCTAACAATTCGACATCTTCAAATTTTTTCCGTTTAACTGGACTTTCTTTGTCTTTCAAGTCAAAATCATCATTTTTGAATCGTTTAAACTAACGCCCACAAGTGCCACTGTCACCAAGTATACGATGGCTTTCACTCGCGTTTTTCTTTTGGTTAAACAAGAGTAGTAAAAGCGCCGCAAATACTCTTTATTTGGCGGCTCGAAACTCGACATGTTTACCGAACGAAAAAAAATATAACTTGAAATCGTCCAAAGATTAATGGCGCTTTGAAAGGTTCTGTCGCAGTAACAAACTGATGTAAGAGATTAGACTATAAAACGACCCTTATTTCCAGTGCCATCTCTTAACAAAATTAAGAATTATTAACTGCCAAAACCTGGTACGTATGAGGAATAATCTAAATTTACCTGAATGTCCAACAGTAAGGACCTCGATGGGCAAAGAGCCTCGTCGCCGAACCAGCAGCGCGTCAGGACTCTCGGCAGTGGAACGTCGATGTAGTTGGGCACAGAAACGAGCCAGAACATCCGTTCCACCAGCGCCCCCTACGTCCGTTGTTCCCGGGTCAGTTCCGCCACTGCTGCGCCTGCGCAGCATTTTTTTGCTACGACCACGACATGCCTGATAAAGAAATAAACGGCATAAGTAGGGATTTGAAACGTTTTGCTTTAAACTTACCTTGCCGTTTAGGCTAGTATGTCGAGTAAACTCGTATCGACTAGTAAATCCACTAGGTGGCAGATCTACCGGAGCAGAGCCCCGTCTCTGGTACTGCCAGAAGGTACGATTGGTTTCCACGGGAGTGATATTTATTATGTGTCCAGAAGGTTCATTGCCGTTGTCCTCCTCGAAGCTTCCTGTTGTTAAGTTAACAAATTAAGATTATGTCAGCTACCGAACGCAATATATTTGAGAGAAGCTTTCCATTCAAGTTGATGCTCATGGGGAATCCTTTCTATACAGGGTGGTTCGTAATTGTATGTCGCAAAACCTATTAGGTTAATAAGCATTGAAAATGATAATAATTTTCTTAATAAGCTTTTGGTCGTTAATTACAGAGGTATTGTAAAGTTCTAAAATAAAATTTGAAATATCTTAATAACTTTGAAATCAATTTGCAGGTGTAGTACGTTATAAAGTATAATACTCACCCATCTACAGTAATATATATATATATATATATATATATATATATATATATATATATATATATATATATATATATATATATATATCATCATCATCATCAGCCCGTATCGATCCACTGCAGGATGAAGGCCTCTTCAGCATGCTTCCAACCTTCACGGTCCTGGGCTTTCCTCTGCCACTCGGGTCCAATATACTTAACGATGTCATCAGTCCATCGTGCTTTCGGTCTTCTTCGCGGACGTTTGCGATCAAGCGGTATCCACTCCAGGATTGCCTTGGTCCATCTGTCGTCCCATCGCCTCGCTATATGGCCTGCCCATCTCCATTTCAACTGTTTTACTCTTCCAATGATGTCACAGACTTTTGTTTGTTCCCTGATCCATGCGCAGGACTTTCTGTCTCGTCTTGTAATGCCAAGCATACATCTTTCCATTCCCCTCTGTGCCACCCGAAGTTTTTGAATTGATTGCGATGTGAGTGTCCAGGTTTCACTTCCGTATGTCATAACGGGTAGAACGCACTGATCGAATACTTTTCTTTTCAGGCAAAGTGGGAGTCTGCTCTTAAACACTATGTTGAGCCTACCAAATGCCTGCCAGCCACATTTAACACGCCGTTCCACCTCCCGGGCGGTATTCCCCTCCATGGAAATCCTCTGCCCAAGATATACAAAGCTGTCCACAATCTCTAAATCCCTTCCTAAAACTGAAATTCTTCTGTCCTGAGCGAAGTTATTGAACATAACCTGAGGTTTCAGGTTTATTTTCAAGCCAAATGGTTCGCCAGCCCTTTGCAGTTCTTGTATGCGTCTTTGCAGCTCCTCTGGGTCTTGTGAAATGAGAATAATATCATCTGCAAATCTAAGATGGTTTAAGTTTGCACCATTGATCTTTACTCCATCCTGTTCCCAATCCAGTTTACGAAATACTTCTTCAAGGCCAGCCGAGAAAAGAATAGGCGATATTGCGTCACCCTGCCGTACACCTCGTTCTATATTAATTCCCACTTCAAGATCATCAAGGTGAATTGTGGCTGTAGCTCCATCATATATCGATTCTAATAGGTTTACATAGGCTCTCTCTACACCTTGGCTAAGCAGTGCATCCATTATCGCATGCTTTGAGATGGAATCAAATGCTTTTTCGTAGTCGATAAAAGCCAAGCACAGTGGCATGGTGTATTCGTTGTGCCTTTCTATGACCTGCTGTACAACCTGGATGTGATCCATTGTACTGAATCCACTTCTGAATCCTGCTTGTTCTCTTGGTTGTGCGTCATTCAGTTTTTTTAATATTCTTTTAGAAATTATCTTAGTGAAAACTTTGTACATCACTGATAGGAGGCTTATTGGACGGTAGTTCTTTAAATCTTCCTGTGCTCCTTTTTTATGTAAAAGGATCACTTCTGCATTTTTCCATAAGTCAGGTACTTTTTGTTCTTTGAGGCATTTTGAGTATAATTTTGCCAGTGTTTTATGTAACGTCCGACCACCAGCTTTTAGCATTTCGACAGTTACACTATCCTTTCCTGGAGCCTTGCCGTTCTTCATCAATTCTATAGCATTTGTTACTTCCTCCACTAGGATATCTGGTATTATATATTGTTCTTCCGTGGGTATTGCTGTCCCTGACTGGCTCTGATCTTCATATAACTGGGAATAAAACCTTCTGACAATCTCTAACATTTGGGTACGCGTCCTGCACACTGTGCCATCCTCACGCTTTAAAGCATATATTTGCGTTCTTTTGTTTCTCAGCTTCTGTTTAGCTTTGTTAATTCCTTTGTTTTCTTCCAGGGTTTTTTGCACTAGCTGCATATTGAATCGGCGCGTGTCCTCTCTGATACGTTTTCTTATAGTTTTGCAGAGCTCAGTGTACTCGACCCTGCCAAAAGGACTACCTGCATTTCTCATTGCTCGCCGTTTCTTCATTAAATCAATGGTCTCACTGGAGATTTTTGTTTGTTTGAGACATTTTTCCTCTGGTGCTATTGAAGCAGCCGTTTGAAGTACATTGTTGGCGATTTCTTCATATTGAACTGATATTTCCACCTCCTCTGGATCTTGTAACGCAGCAAACCGGTTTGACAAAGCAATCTCAAAATCGCTTCCTCTCTCCAGCAGTTTTCCAGAATCCACCTTGCCCTTCTTTGATCTTACCATTTTTTCGCGCTCTTTTCGACAGTCAATCCGAACCCTTGCTCGTACAATTCGGTGGTCACTTCCAACATTAAAATTGTTAAGGACAGTACAATTGGTAAATATTGTTTTATCGTTGGTCATGATGTAGACAATTTCGCTTGTGAGCCCAGATGGACTTTTCCATGTCCATTTTCTGCTGATATTTTTCTTATAGAATGAATTCATAATTTATAGTTCTTGTCCTTCAGCAAAATCAACTAATCTATCACCTCTATTGTCTCGCTCACCAGTTCCATATGGCCCAGTTGCATTTTCGTCTGTTCTTGTTGTTCCAATTCTGGCATTAAAATCACCCATCAGGATTTTGTACCTACATTTCTCCTTGTATAAAAGCTGGGCCACATCATCATAAAATTCCTCAATTTCCTCATCTTTATGGCTTATAGTTGGTGCATAAGCTTGGACGATTTGAAGCCTAAACTTTTTATTCAGCTGAATGACGCATTGGGCTAATCGGTCGGATGTACTTTCAAATTTTACCACACTGTCCTTCAGCTTTCGATTGATGAGGAATCCTATTCCGCCACATCGGCCATTTTCCGTACCTCGAGTGTAGAGTACGTGTCCAGTTGGTTCCAGTTTGATTAACTCTTCACCCTTCCTTCGTGTTTCACAGAGCCCAATAATATCCCAATGTATGTTGTCAAGTTCGATTAACAGTTCTTGCAATCGGGCCTCTGTTTTCATAGTCCGTATATACGTACTATACGTATATACGGTACTATACGTATACGGACTATATATATATATATATATATATATATATATATATATATATATATATATATATATATATATATATATATATATATATATATATATATATATATATATATATATATATATATATATATATATATATATATATATATATATATATATATATATATATATTACTGTAGATGGGTAATTAGACAAACTAAAAGAAAATATGAAAACAATCAACTTAATGAAATAGAAAAAGATTTCCAAAAAAATAACACCCGAACAAAACATTTAAAACTAAATTAACAGGCTATCAACCGCAGAGCCTATGCTTTCAAAAGGAAAACGTACAACTAGCTCTAAATAACCAAGACAATTGCAAAGAACTTGCGAAATATTTTGAACAAATACTAAACTGTCCTGAGCCCTTAAACAAATTACCAACACTGAACCCCAAACAAACAAACCCAGATTTATTACCACCGAATGAAGAGGAAATACTTAGGCAAATCAAGCGGCTTAAAAATAACAAAGCTTCTGGTGAAGATGGAATCACTGCTGAACTTTTGAAATCCGCTGGTCCAGGTACAATCAAGGAAATAACCTAAATTCTACAAGAAGTTTGGCGAACTGAACGGATTCCGGAAGACTGGAAAGATGCTCTAATCCATCCACTACATAAGAAAGGAGATAGAACGGATGTAAACAACTATAGAGGAATATCTCTTCTCCCAGTTTGTTACAAGATTCTATCTCAATGTCTACTAGACAGAGCACAGGGACAGTTAGAACCGAACATTGGTGAATATCAGGCAGGTTTTCGACCGGGCAGATCCTGCCCTGAACAGATCCTGAATCTAAAGTTGATTCTAAGACATCAAAAACTGTACAATAAAAATCTCGTCTGTACATTTGTGGATTTCAAAAGAGCATATGATTCTATTGACCGCGAATCTTTATTCCGAATCTTGAAAGAACAAGGACTAGATCTGAAAACGCTGGCAATTATTAAAGCAACGTTAACTAACACGAGGTCAAAAGTTAAATTCATGGGTGACATCTCAGAACCCTTCGAAATTAAAACTGGTGTGAGACAAGGGGAGATGGACTCTCGCCACTCTTATTTAACTGTCTTCTAGAAAAAGTAATACAGGAGTGGCGAGAAAAAAAGTCGGCACTGAATATTGACCAGCCCATTAAACTGGGGAGAACCAACATCAGGATTGATTGTCTGGCATTTGCTGATGATCTAGCAATTTTAGCTCAAGATGTATTGACGGCTCAAAAACAGATTGAAATCCTAAAAGAAACAGCAGAAAAGGTAGGACTCCAAATATCCTTTGAAAAGACACAATACATGACCTGCAACAGACTAAGAACACCATTTCTAAAAACAAAATATGGTAACATCAGACGAGTCTCTCAATTCAAATATTTGGGTGAAATAATCATGGAAAATGGGTGGGAAAAAGCGGCCAATAAGGGTAGATGTCAAAAAGTGGAAACGGCATTGAGACTTACACAAAATATTTACAACAAAAAATGCCTATCTAAAAACACAAAACTGAGACATTACAACACGGTTATTAAGCCAGAATGTCTATATGCTGCAGAAACGCTCATTTTGAATAGAAAGAGGGACATCGAGGACATTGAAAAGAAGGAAAGAAAAATTATAAGAAAAATCCTAGGCCCCAAACAAATAAATAGCACAACATACCGACTTCGAGAAAACCAAGAAATCAAACAATACACAGATATACATAGCGATATGAGAAAAAGAAGACTTAAGTTTTACGGACACATCAAACGGATGAATCCGAGTAGGCTAACTAGACAAATAGTCGAATTTTATGAAAATAGGAGTAGAGCTAAAGTAGAAATAATTAAATGGATTGCGGCAATTAAAGAGGACCTAAGATCAGCAAATATTACACAGAGTGAAGTTCAGGATAGAGGTTGTTTCGGACACAAACGTTTTGTGTCCGGCCAACCTTCCACACGTTTGGAAGGTTGGCCAGAGAGAAAAATGTAGGAAGACTGGAACAACTTGGTCTGACGAAAGGAAAAAAACTCATAGCGAAAGAATGAAATTAGTATGGGCTCAAAGGAAGGCTAACAACAACAAACGCCTCTAATTGTACTTCGCGTGGTCCACCAGGGCCCATGCGTGAATAATAAATAATATATATATGATGATGATGATGAGATATATGAGATATGATGATGATGATGATGATGATGATATATATATATATATATATATATATATATATATATATATATATATATATATATATATATATATATATATATATATATATATATATATCATCATCATCATCATCATCATCATCAGCCCGTGTCGATCCACTGCAAGATGGAGGCCTCTTCAGCATGTTTCCAACTTTCACGGTCCTGGGCTTTCCTCTGCCACTCTGGTCCAATATACTTAACGATGTCATCAATCCATCGTGCTTTCGGCCTTCTTCGCGGACGTTTGCGATCAAGCGGTATCCACTACAAGATTACCTTGATCCATCTGTCATCCCATCGCCTGGCTATATGGCTTGCCCCTCTCCATTTCAATCGCTTTACTCTTCCAATGATGTCACAGACTTTCGTTTGTTCCCTAATCCATGCGCAGGTCTTTCTGTCTCGTTTTGTAATACCAAGCATACATCTTTCCATTCCCCTCTGTACTATCCGAAGTTTTTGAATTGATTGGGATGTGAGTGTCCAGGTTTCATTTCCGTATGTCATAACGGGTAGAACGCACTGATCGAAAACTTTTCTTTTCAGGCAAAGTGGGAGTCTGCTCTTAAACACAATGTTGAGCCTGCCAGCTACATTTAACCCGCCGTTCCACTTCGTGGGGCGGTATTGACCTCCATTGATCATTTGGTTGGTTGCTTGACTGGAAGGAAGCCCCACCCATCCCTTACATTGATAGGTCGGGTACTTCTGGGACTACCCTCGTAAATCGATATTTGCATTGGCTGCATGACATGTGGAGTTGTCCTGTTGGAACCACCGATTTTGATAATAAATTTAGAAAATTTACAGGCGTTGCTCTGATGTTAAACGTCCTATGATGATTTGCTCGACATTTTATGTACCATGATGATTTGACAGTGACCCCTATCGGAAGTTCGAACTTGAAACCGTTTTAAAAATATTAAGAAATTTAAAATTTTATTTTAGATCTTTACAGGTCTATACCACTTTATTTTGATCCTACAAACCAAAAGTCAAAGAAGATTTCCATCAGTTTCAATTCTTATTATCGTTTTGGGATAAACAATTATGCACCACCCTTTATCGAAGGGTTGGTTCGTGAAGAATTTTTTGATGAAAAAAAAAACATCAAATTGATTTCTGATCTACTATATAGTCCTTATTCAGGATCTTGTTTGAGTTTTTGTCTCTGAATATTGTGGTGTGAATTAACATTTAAAAATATTTTTTGCGAGTGTGTATTAAAAAAAGCTGTTACTCACGAATGTGACTTGTGATTTCGATAGGAACCGAACCCCTACGCAAAGCCTGTATATCAGATGCAGTCACCCCACTGCCTGCAGTGGGTACATTGTCATCTGGTTTCGACAGAGGCAGGGAAACAGGAGCTGATCCTCTTCTCCTTGCTAAAGCCTGAAAAAATTACAATGTCATATAGTTAAGACATTTTTGTGTGAATCACTTTATCAGTTATACCGTAGCTTGTAATCTTCTAGGATCAAGGTTTTCTTTTTCGCAGAACGGTCCACTGCTTTCCGACAGTTTCACTCTCTTTTCCTTTTCCTTCTCCCCGTTCGCTGTATCTGTTTCTCGCTTATTATTACTACTAAAAAAAAACGGAAAACAGTAAAACATCGAAAACATAGTGCTTAACAATTTTACCCGAACGTTTTTGATTCCCCTGGTAACAGTAAATCTGGTGGTCTACTATTGTTAGGACTGAGGACTGCTATCGCGGGAATGGTGTAGTTTTGAGGTTGGGGAACTTGAGGAGGCTGGTGCTGGGTACTGTCACTAGCTGATATGTTCTCGTGAGAGCTTATGGAAGAAGTTCTACTATCACCTGGATATTAATAAGTGAATGAATTAATAAGTAAAATACGGTTCTTCTAATTATTATAATTGATATTATAATTTATTCAGAAAATATAAAAAATACAGTAATATTAAAGAATTGAATATATTCAATTCCGAGTGGTTTTAGTTGAAGTTCGCATATCAGCCTAATGCGTGCCGATACACAAGCTTGCAAATTAGTGAAGTTAGTAAAACGTTTTTATGGCATGAATACATACGTTAGAAAGAGGATAAAGCAGAGATTTTTTTAAAGTATTCGAAGACCATGATCGCTTTTAGTTTTTTATTTAATATGCAATTCAAAATTGTGCTTTAAATTTATTTTTATTTCTTCCAAAAACTTTGCGAGTCTATAAGAAAAATCTAAATGTCGCTCGCATCTAATTTTGATTTTCATAGAACCCTACAACATTAAGTATTAAAATAAAAAGAAATAATTTGGAGGCTATACCAATAATTTTCTTTTTAATTCAAGTTTCAATGTTGACTTTTGGATTTTTTCAAGTAAATAATTAAATAATTAACATAAAAAAAACCTGTGGGCCCAATAATGCTTTATGAAGGCTGAGGAGATAGCAAACGACCCCCCCCAATCGGTCATTTGTACAAAACACCCTGTATAACAGTACAATCAGGTAATCAGAATATCGTCGTTTACGGTTCTCGAAGTGCATACATGCAAACTAAACTAAAACGATTTGAATATATTCAATTTATTGTTTTTTTTTTTCACAAGTGTTTTTATTTTCAGTTTTATATTTTCTCAATAAATTATAATATTATAATTATAACATAAATTATAATAATTAGAATTATTTCAGGCTTTTTCAATTAAAAAACAAATGTGTATGACAAACAAATGATATATATTTTTTATTTTATTAATTATTGAACTCTAGGGACTGAAAAATAATAATTATCAGTAATTAATAACAGAATAATTTTAATACAATTATTGGAAAAAAAAATATAGTAATGGTGAGGATTTGAACCCCAAAGTCAGTTAAGTCAGCAAGCCATAAAAAGTTTAATTTGATGCCTTGGATACCCGTGAGATGGCGCCACCGCTTGGCACATTTCCCATAATTCCTTGTAATGTTGGAATACCTTCTTATATATTATCTTACCTAGATCTAGACTCAATTCAGAAGTGTAACGAATAACATTTATACAGATGGGGTCGTACACAATATAAAAACGCGTTAAAATTGTTGAATTATTTTATGAAAATGGGCGTCCAATGAAAAATGTTTTTAGTTTTAAATCACGTGATATTTACGGTTTATACAATCCTCCATCTGAAAGGTCTCTCAATCGAATGGTTCAAAAAGTTCAAGAAACTGGTTCGGTGGAAGATTAAAGAATAGTAATATATAGTGGGAGAGGCTGTTCACAACAGCATATTGATTTAGCACGTGAAAGTATTACTGAATATCTAGAAATTTCCATTAGTTAACATTCATAACAATTTGGACTCTATGAATCGACCAAATAGCGTATTTTACGAAAGGATTTAGCTCTGAAGGTTCAAATAACATTTATCAACTGATTCAAAATGCAAACAGATAATTTTTCTCAAAAAAAATCTACATCCTAAACGAGTCGTTGGGTGTGCGTTATGGTCAGGAAGTGTAATTGAATCGTATTTCAGAATGCTGTTACTGAAATACGTTTTGAAAAAATGGAAGATCAATATAGAAAGATAGAAAAAAAAACGCTCAATTAGTGTCGCGAAGATCTGGTAATACGGATAGACCGAATCGAACATATAAAAGAATTCACATATCTTGGCTCCCACGTAAACTATACCAATGAGAGAAATGATGAGAAAATTGAGCTTTTTTTGTAAAACAATATATTGCTTAAAATCAAATGCGATGCTTTTGTTAAAGTCATCATGGTAATTAGCATTAATAGATCATATGAAGAATATTTCACACTGTAAATGTATCGTTGGTTTCATTACCTTCGTGAGAAGTTTCTGGGCAAGTGCTCATCTCAACTGTCGCGCTCATATACCTCACCCGCATGTACGGTTGAGGAGGAGGAAATGTCTGCTGCCTGGTGAGGCATTTGGTAGTGGATCCGATAGTGGCTTGAGCTGCCCTCTCTGCCGCGCTCTGTAGCACTGACGTCAACCGACTTATTGCTGCGCTACTAGACATGGAGGCTATCGATGGTTCCGGCAAAAGATTCTCAGCACTCAGAGGACGCTCGGGATTTTCTTCTGAAATACAACACGACATAGGGTAGTCAGATTAATTGTAATGTTGATGCTAGTTTTGCAAATCAAACAGCAAATTTGCCAAAAACATTAATACATTGCTCACGATGTTTTTATTTACTAGAAATACATGGAAAACAACATTAAATTGATGCTTAATCCGCCGAATAATCCTGATTTATCACCTTGTGATTTATTTTTGCTCTCAAATAAATTACTGCCATCGTCATATTGTTGAAGATGACAGTAAGATGGTATGTGACTATATTGTGATTATATTTCTGACAAGTAGTTTCCTTTTTAGTAACGTTCCGTGAATTTCAAGCAAAATTCATTTTTTTTTGACACACATCTTAAAAGGTTATAAAGAAGGTTAAAAAAGTGATTTGGTGTTTAGTGGCAAATCTCTTCAAGTTTAGTGTTTCACACCAAAGGTTCCAAGGTAAATCTCTTCAAGTTTAGTTTAGTGTTTCACACCAAAGGTTCCAATAGAAGAATTGACACATCTTAAAGTTGAATGTCAATCTGTCTCTCTATAATTCATCGTCGAACAGCTTCAGCATTTATCTCACTCTATAATATCTGTCCATCTCACTTACACTGGTGAAGTCCAGTTTTGAGCACACAAAAATATTTTTTATCATGGTATGAATTTTTTGAAATGTGGTCCTTAAAAAAAAAAAGAAGAAATAATTTGTGGAAAGAAAAATGCCAATTGTACCAATTGTACCATTTTGAAATCTTGACTAAATGGGCCATCCATTTCCTCAGTACTGGACATACAGTACTAGACTGGACTGGACAACAGATGAACAACTACAAAAAAAGACTATTTTTGGAGATGTGTCATATAAGACAAAATAAAACCACGATGAACTTCAATCATTAGTGGTCTTAGTAGTATTTATTGTCATCTTTTCAAATAATACCAAATAACACTGGGGAACAATTTGAAAAATAATTTCTGTTGAGTTCGATATTTAAGCTGTTTTCTACGTAAATTGACATGCTAATTCCAAAACTTTAGTTTTTTTTCTATCGCGTCAAATTTTTTCTCTACAGTTGTTGCGCATCCGATTAAGCTTGGCGAATCACAGAAGTCACTACTGCTCTCTTACCGGCGAACCTTCTTCGACCTAGGAGTAGGGGCGTGAGCGACGTTGCGTCATCTAAAACTAGTTCGGTCAGTTACGCATGAGATGCTAAAGTACGCGGGTCTGTGTCGCTCTGATATAGTGAAGTTAAAGTATACATACACAACTACAGATTTTCGTTATGTTTGCCTCTGGTAGTTCTCGTCGTAAGTGCTTAAACAGCCCTGATTTATTTTGTTATATATGTGGCAGTTTTACCATCCCCATTCAACGGACTAATATTAGTACATTTGTCAGGCAAGCCTATTTTGCTTATTTTAAAGTGAAAATAGGTGACCAAGATAAATCATGGGCCCCTCATAAAGTGTGCAAGCAGTATGTAGAGAGTTTACGAATGTGGACGAAGAGAACACGTAATAAACTTTCGTTTGGTATACCAATGGTTTGGCGAGAGCCCAAAGATCACTTAAGAGATACTACTGCTACTTTTGCATAGTGAAAACATCAGAATTCAACAAGAAAAACAAACATAAAATTGAGTACCCTAGTTTACCGTCAGCTATAGGCCCTGTGCCCCATTCATCTGAAATTCCAGTGCCAGTTTTTCAAGAATTACCTTCTTTAGAAATACAAGAATGTGAATGAAGTGAAGATCGAAGTGACTCCACCGACGAAGAATTCAAAGTTTCCAATGATTCTGTTCGTAAAGGATTCAATCAATATGAATTAAACGATTTAGCACGAGATTTAGGACTATCCAAAAAAGCATCGGAATTATTAGCATCAAGACTGCACGAAAAAAATTTGCTTGACAAAGGAGCTAAAGTCACTTACGATCGATCCAGAGAAAGTGAATTTAAGCAGTACTTCAGAAATAATGACGGATTTGTATATTGCCAGAACGTTTAGTGAAAGAATTGGCCATTTCTAACTATAACGCAACTGAATGGCGATTGTTTATAAATAGCTCAAAGCGTAGCTTGAAGTGTGCTCTCCTACATAATGGAAATTTATACAATTCAGTCCCAATAGGTCATTCAGTTTCTTTGCGTGAAGAATATGGCGACATAAAGAAAGTCATTGACTTGTTGCAATATGACTTGCACCAATGGATCATCTGTGTTGACCTTAAAATGGTCTGCTTCCTTCTTGGCCAGCTACGCGGGTATACCAAGTATCCCTGTTTTTTGTGCATGTGGGACAGCAGAGCTCGTGAGAAGCATTGGGTGCAATCGAACTGGCCGCCAAAATCTGACCTAAGACCTGGTGATCCAAATATTTTAAATCAGCCACTTGTCGACAGAAAAGACATTGTATTTCCGCCTTTGCATATAAAACTAGGTCTCATGAAGCAATTTGTTAAGGCTTTGTCAATTGAAGGAGACTGCTTTAAGTATATCATTTCGGCATTCCCTAGTCATGAATCGGCATATGAAAAGATAAAGGCTGGTGTGTTTGATGGTCCACAGATTCGGCAACTCGTTAAAGATGAAAATTTCACTGAAACAATGACCGAACTTGAAAGGAATGCTTGGTTGGCTTTTAAAAATATTGTTAAAGACTTTCTTAGAAATACACGAGCCCCGAATTACATCGAAATTGTTCAACAACTATTGGAGAGCTTTAAAAAGCTTGGTTGCGACATGAGCATCAAACTGCATTTCTTACATAGTCATCTTGCTAACTTCCCAGAAAATCTTGGTGCTGTTAATGATGAACAGGGCGAGCGATTCCACTAAGATTTAAAGGTTATGGAAGCGCGGTATCAAGGTAGATGGGATGTCAGTATGATGGCTGACTACTGTTGGAGCATCAACCGAGAATGTCCACAAACTGAACACTCTCCAGGAAAAGCTATAAGAAGAAATTTTTTGTATACACACTTTAACTTTTAATAATATGTTAATCTCTGTATGAATAAAATATTCTAATCCATTTGGTCAGATCTCACCTTATTTCCTTTCGTTTGTACACTTTTAAGGTAAAATGAGGGGTAGCTGTAGCTTGAGAATTTGACGTGATAGAGAAAAACTGTGAATATTTTTGAATTCAGCGATGAAAAATTAGTCAAAAACAAGACACAGATCCAAATCAACAAAATTGCTGTTCCCCAGTGTAATTGGTGTTGTGTTTGAAACTGCTCCAGTCGTTTCAGTCTCGATGGCTGCAGGTGGAATACTTTAGTTTTTAAAAATAAATATTTTTAATTCCTGTTTCGGGCCCGTATATTTCAAGAATATTATTTATATGCATCGTTTTAGACTATAAACAGTATGTTTAAGTGTATATATTTATTTTTCTATGATTTTATATTTTAAAATGTTTGTGTCCTATATTATTTCTATTAGATTATTAAAATTTTAGTGTCTGCTGATGAAGTCTTAGCCCGAAACCAACTAACTTCCCCCCAATGGGAGATAATGTTTCTAAATCATTCCATGTGTCGATCCGTTGATTCTGTGAAGAGTCACGACGTTTCGCCAAAATCTCATTTGGCATTTTCAAGTGTTGTCCGCTTCGACTGAAGAGTCCAACTGATGTGCATGGGTCGTTGTGCTCGCTTTTATAGCCGGCCGGCGACTGCACAGATTATATCGGGGTAGTTCGGGACTATTTGCGGCGGTCGGCAACGCTGTCGGGCGTCTGTTTATTGATTTTTCTACCTCGCTGCCACGTTGCCGCGTTTCTTCTTTTTTTAGAAGGGATTTCCATACTTTTGGAATGTTGCGAGCGTCGTTTCGCGTATTTAGCTCACCCCTGTCTTCTATTTCAAAGGCTTCTCTGATTGTTCGGGCCTTGTAGTTTTCAATATTCGATGCTTTTGTGGCTCCTTCAAAATTGATTTTATGTCCTGTTTGTAGATGTGCTGTAACAGAGCGGAAGTGGTTTGTTTGTTTTTTAAGTTGTTTTTATGTTCTTGTATTCTGGCCGATGTTTGTCTGTTTGTCCTATGTATGTTCTCTTGCAGTCCATGATTTTCCAGTCTAACTTTGTCCTTGGCTTTTTTTAGCATGTTTGCGACAATTTTGTGCGACTTGTAGGCTGTTCTGATCTTATGTTTCCTTAGTAGTCTGCCTATCCTATCTGTGATTCCTTTTACGTATGGTAGCAGGACCTTTAGTGTATTTGGTTCATGATCCTCTGTTGTTCTTCGTGTTTGGGTTTCCTGACGGCGAATGGCCTTCCTGATACAATTTTCTGAATATCAATTTTGTCTAAGGGCTGTGGAAATTTTTGGTAGGTCTTCGCTTCGTGTATCTGGTAGTATCGGTCGGTAGGATCTGGAAATCAAGGTGTTCGCTATTGCTTGGATATGAGAAGGATGACGATGGGATTAAGCGTTTTTGTGCACGTCAATTGGACTCTTCAGTCAAAGCGGACAGCACTTGAAAATATCAAATAAGTTTTTGGGGAAACGTCGTTACTCTTCACAGAATCAACCGATCGACACTCGGAATGATATATAATATATATATATATATATATATATATATATATATATATATATATATATATATATATATATATATATATATATATATATATATATATATATATATATGTGTGTGGCTGGCAGGCATTTGGTAGGCTCAACATAGTGTTTAAGAGCAGACTCCCACTTTGCCTGAAAAGAAAAGTATTCGATCAGTGCGTTCTACCCGTTATGACATACGGAAGTGAAACCTGGACATTCACATCGCAATCAATTCAAAAACTTCGGGTGGCACAGAGGGGAATGGAAAGATGTATGCTTGGCATTACAAGACGAGACAGAAAGCCCTGCGCATGGATCAGGGAACAAACAAAAGTCTGTGACATCATTGGAAGAGTAAAACAGTTGAAATGGAGATGGGCAGGCCATATAGCGAGGCGATGGGACGAAAGATGGACCAAGGCAATCCTGGAGTGGATACCGCTTGATCGTAAACGTCCGCGAAGAAGACCGAAAGCACGATGGATTGATGACATCGTTAAGTATATTGGACCCCAGTGGCAGAGGAAAGCCCAGGACCATGAAGGTTGGAAGCATGCTGAAGAGGCCTTCATCCTGCAGTGGATCGATACGGGCTAATGATGATGATGATATATATATATATATATATATATATATATATATATATATATATATATATATATATATATATATATATATATATATATATATATATATATATATATGTCAATAACTATTAGGCACAGATATCCTGCAATTTGAAAAGTTTGGACAACTTTCTTTGGTGTTATATTAAAGGGAAGACTCATGAGAATAATTCTCAAAAGATCTGAGGGCTACCCTCCATGTACATTGGTGAGATAGGATCACAATTATATAAAAATAAAATTTTAACAAACGTATGAAACAACAAGAAGCAGCAGATATTTCTTTTAATTTTTAAACATATTATTTATTGAATTCAGAATATAAAAGTCCTATAATAGAAACGCTATATTCCTTTTCAAAACTATCGAGAATAAGAAATATCTAAAAATCTTAGATGGAACAATGAAATGAAAGTTTCATTTGAGAGCGCCAATTTTTATCAGAAAAACTTTTGTGTTAAAAGCATCAGCAAAACAGCGAGAGAGCTGTTATGTTTTTTGCGAGGTAGCTTTATAAAAACCACAGTTACTCACTAATGGGAGTTAGTTTTAGTTAGGAATTAAGTTTTGGATTGTTTTTTGTTTAATACTGGTCTTCGTTAATCCTGCCAATAAATGTGGGTAGCAAAAAAGGTATACATAAATTTTCACCAGTGGCTAGAATAGGGAATCATTTGATAGATACATTTCAAAAAGGAATTTTTGGTCTGGTTCGTTACCTGATGAATGATATGGGCTACCGCTGCTTATCACTGACGATTGTGATCCGAAATGTAACAGTTCGTCCTCTTCTCGTAATCCACTGGAAGCTCTGGATTCAGTCTGAGGTGAAACAGGCGATCTACCTTGTGACGGACGTATAGAGGCAGTCGCTGGTAGACTTTCTCGTCTGTAAATTGTTCGGGGTAGTTGACAATGCTAAAAAATAAGAACAAGTAAAACCAGCGTTGTCACGAATACGAATTGTCACCATACTTGATATTTTTGTGGTGATCCAGATGTAATTACAGGTATGTCCATATGGACTGGTACAGAATGCCGCCTGACGCCCAGCGATTCCAGCGTTGGCACTGCTAGGGATTGTCTTCTGGTTTCCCTGAAAAATTAAGATTAACACATGGATGCTAATTTTTATCTCTGGCAGCTTCATACTTTGACGGAGGTGGTGGTATGAAATCGTGAATACTGGTACTGGCATCTGACGATCTCTTGGTTGGTTCTTCGTCTTCGCTTATTTCCGGTTCGGCGTCCGAGAGTTCCGTCTGCGTTTCTTCGGCTTGTTCAGTTTTTTCTTGCTCCTCCCATCGTTGGCGATTAGAATCCAGTAGCTCGATCATGTGTGTGGAAAGATCGCTGTCCATGAATCGATGCCATTCAGAAAAGAGAGGTGTCACCACAAAACGAAAGAATCCTACGAGAAGAGTTTTATATATATATATATATATATATATATATATATATATATATATATATATATATATATATATATATATATATATATATATATATACATATATTAGACTATTAGTCCGGGAGTACATCCGATTCTTTGTGTCCCGTTTGTTAGTGTTTAGTGTTAGTTGGTAGTGTTTCGCGGATGGAAGAATAGGCTGGACTATTAGTCCGGGAGTACATCCGATCGTTTGTGTCCCGTTTGTTGGGAACGTGCAGACATTCCGCCAAGGTCACACTTGACATTCTCAATGCTTGTCTGAAGACTGAAAGCTGTGGAAACTGTCTCTTAATATTTATATTCCTCTGGGTCGCAGATTGTGATGATACGTACTTCTTATTGGTTCTGGTGTTGGCTCCGCCCCGTCGGACGATGTTTGGGGTGTCACAGTGGTAGTCAGTTGCTCTCCCGACTGCAGCCGGTGAGCTTCGATCTGTCGGTTAATTATTGGTTTCCACGTGTCTGGCAGATTGAGGGCATCATCTCTTCTGTTTAGACGTCCGATTTTTTCTCTTTCTATTGTTTCTCGTATGGTTCTTATTTTGTAGTTAGGGATATTTGCAATTTGTCGGCAACTGTCGAAGTCGATTTTGTGTCCTGTTTGTAGATGGTGTTGGAACAGAGCCGATGTGGTTTGTTTATTTCTAACCGCCAATTTGTGTTCTTCGACCCGGGCTGATATTCTTCTGTTGGTTTGTCCGACGTATGCCATGTTAGAAGTCCCGCACGATATGCTGTATACGCCCGGATTTTCTAGAATAATGTGATCTTTGGGACTTCTAATGGCTGATTTTATTGTTTTATGTGGCTTGTGCGGCTGATATATTGTGTCGTCGAAGCAGCCGTCCAATGCGGTCTGTGACACCTTTGATGTACGGCAGAACTGTTACGGGCCTATTTTCATATTCATTTGGCTTCTGTTGGTTGTTTTGATGGTTAATAGCCTTCTTTATGTTATACCCTGAGTAGCCGTTCTGCTTTAGAGCGTCGGTGATTGTTTTGAGCTCTTTTTCTCGGTTGATATCGTCGGATAGTTGGAGAGACCGAGAAATCAAGGTGTTGACAACCCCTTCAAGTTGTGCTGAATGGTGATGGGACCTTGCATTCAGGTATCTGTTCGTGTGGGTTGGTTTCCGGTAAACTGTGTGTTGTAAGCGTCCATCTAGAGACTTGGTTATTAGGACATCTAGGAAGGAGAGTTTTTTGTCGTCCGCGATTTCTACAGTGAACTGTATTTTTTGGTGGATGGAATTTAAATGGCTGTGAAATTTGGCAAGTTCGTTTTTAGCAAAGGACCAGATGACAAAAATGTCGACGTATCGGACCCACAGTTTAGGTTTGAGGTCAGCGCTCTGCAGTGCCATCTTTTCAAAATATATCATGAAGAGGTTGGCCACTACTGGTGATAGAGATGAACCCATTGCTGCACCATCTGTTTGTCTATATATGTCTTGGTCAAACATGAAGTAAGCATTGTTTAAGCAATGTCTGGCCAAATCGATTACGTGGTTGGGAAGGTCTTCATTCTTCACTATCAATTGCAATGCTTCTTCTACTTGGTATGCTCGGATAAAGGGATTTGACGTCGAAACTGGCTATGATGTCCTTTTGATCTATTGTGAGTTTGTCTAGAGTCTCTGTGAAGTGCTGAGAGTTTTTAATGTACGAATCGGCTTTTTCTGAAATAGGTTGTAATATATTAGCCAAAAATTTCTCTAGATTTTCTAATGGCAAGTTCAAGGCACAATTGGACGTAGGGGAGCCCCAGCTTTGTGGATCTTTGGCAGGCCATATAGTTTTGGGCATCTGCTTGACTTTTCTCTCGGGATGAGTTGTTTTTTTGATACTGTCGTCGATTGGAGATTCTTTGATTTTGGCTTTGGTCGTTTTTTCCAGATACGTTGTGGGGTCTCTGGTAACTTTTTTATAACTGGGGTGGTGTAAAAGTTCTTTGATTTTTCTTTTGTATTCTTCAGTATCTATGACTACGGCGGCGTTTCCCTTATCGGCAGGTAGTATGGTTATTTCCTTTGTTTTGTTTAGTTTCTTGATGGCTTGATCTTCTGCACGGGTTAGATTTGCTGCGGGTGCTTTGGAATGTCTTAGAATGCTGGAGACATCCTGTCTAATTAGTTCGGCCGTATTTTTATCTAAATATGATAGGCTTGTTTCGACATTTGCAATTATTTCTTCTGTTGGAATTGATTTTGGTGCGATTGCATAGTTGATGTCTTTGCTTAGAACGCTTATCTCGGCTGTTGAGAGCTGGTACTTTGATATGTTGTGGACTGTGTTGGTGTTGGTTGCTTGCGGCTGTGCTTTTCTGGATTTTATCCTGAGGTTATTTAATTTATTTTGGAGTCTTTTGAATGTGATTTTTTTGCTTGATTCAGCGCGCCTATGTATTAAAAGTTCTATTTTATTCCAAAGTTGGTAGTGGATTTGTTGACTTAAAGATAGATGGAGATTGAAGAGTTGTTGTTCTATCTCGCTTACTTGTTTCCTAGTCTGTCTTATTTGTTCTTTTAGTAGGTGCGTGCTGGCTTTGTTCAGGATAGCTTCTGTTCTTCTTGTTGTTGTGTGGTATGACAGTTTTGTGAAAGTTGGTTGCAGGTTTTCGTTGCGATAGTTGATGAGGAACATGAGGTTGCATAGCAAAGTGCATCTCTTGGTTCTTAAGCTTTCATAAGTTGTGGTAGTTTTGAAAAAGCCAACACCAGAACCAATAAGAAGTACGCATCATCACAATCTGCGACCCAGAAGAATTGGCGAAACGTCTGCACGTTCCCAACAAACGGGACACAAACGAACGGATGTACTCCCGGACTAATAGTCTAGCCTATTCTTCCATCCGCGAAACACTACGAACTAACATATATATATATATATATATATATATATATATATATATATATATATATATATATATATATATATTGATTGATAAAACTAACATATATATATATATATATATATATATATATATATATATATATATATATATATATATATATATATATATATATATATATTGATTTAAAAGTCAATCAATACAAAAGCAAACTTATGATAGTAGAAGTTAGACAGAAAAAAGAAGTTCGACTAGCTGGCGGTAACGATAATCGAAGCTAACACATGTGCGTAGCCTTGAACGAACTAAGAAGATTGAAACCCACATTTAGAAACACCAAATTAAGATTATATAAGAGTGTATTGAGACCAACTGCTTTGAAGAAAGAAGAAAAACTGTTAACAAGGGATCGTAGGATAATCAGAAGAATAGCAAGAGGAAAGAAAGTCGATGGCCTGTACATAAGAAAATATAATGAAAAAATGTAGAAAAAATCGAGAAGACTGCAGTGGCTGGGTTATATGGATGAGACCGCACAGTGGAAGAAGACAAGGAAGACTAAGAAGCAATGGAGGGAGGCTGTCATGGAGGTTCTGAGAGTGAATAAGACAAAGGACTGGAAGACAATGACAAGACATAGGAAAACATGGAGAGGAATCACAAAGCTGTGAGTGCTTTATCTGCTCTTCAAGCGTTCATATTCAGCCCAACTAATGACGGCTTAAGGCCAGAAACCGGTCTTGGAAGACGTCTGCTGGCACTTTGGGTGACGGGTAAAGAAATGGTAAACCCCACGAGGAGCATGGCTGAACTTTCTTTTCCTTTTAATACTTATCTCCACGAGCCAACTGTAGTTTTTTTAGTTCGTTGTGACCACTTCTTGTATTCTCGGTTGAACATTTCTTTTTCGCGGATGCAAAAGTAATATATATATATATATATATATATATATATATATATATATATATATATATATATATATATATATATATATATTAAAAACACTCCACAGCCACACTCCATGTTGGTGCTTTGTCGTTTCCCCATCCGCCATCTAAAGCGCCAGCAAGCGTCTCCCAGGATCGGTTTCTGGCCTCAGCTGGGCTCAAGCTGAACGCCCGGAGAGCGGATGAAGGGAACGACTCAAGCCATGACCATATCAATCGGTCATGTCGAATGGCGGCTGCAATCTCATGCAACTCTGCCATCCCGTGGTAAACGACTGCGACAGACAAACTGTGCGAGACCGTTCGTGGCCCGTCTAACCTTGAGTAAGTACCAGGTCTGTTCAAAAATAATGATGAAGTGGGCTCCAGTTACCAGTAAATTTACAAAACAAATAAGTATCAAAGTACTTACGTACTTAAAACAAACAAGTCTTATTGTCACTTGGCTGAAAGAGCTTTAACAAATAAGTCCTTGCCACCCTACGCGCCGCCGGGTTTCGCGTGACGTAACCCGGCGTAAAAAAGTCATATTACCGCTTAAGGTAAAAATAGAAATAATTGACTGTTTACGCCTTGGCCGTTTGCATCCATGTCACGTTTTTTAATGTCAATGTACGATCTATCAAAAAATAAGGAATGTTACAGCTTCAACCTCACTATTAGCAAAATGTTCGCGATCCAGCAATTGATAAAAATTGAAGCGGCATTTACATGATGAATTCAAGACTGTAACCAGAAGAGAATGCTTGTAAGTGGTGCTATAATCCGTTAGAGAAAAGAAGAAGAAAAATTGTAATATATGGTTGAAAGATTTCAAGCATCGGAACGTTGGTCAATAAGTTAAAGGTGCGACAATCACTGCATAACATCAAAATTGTGGGAGAAGCTGCATTTGCAAACACTTCAGCACCGGCAACGTATCCAGAAGAATATTCAAAGATATATTCCTGATGGTGGATACAAACCTGAACAAGTGTTTAATGTCTCAACGAGCACTAAAAAGGTGACTTAACAAACCTAAGTCAAGGTTTACTAATGGCATATGAGCTTTGTGATTTCTTCATAAAAATTGACTCGTCTTTGGAAACAAGTCTTGTTTTTAAAAGGCTAATTGCTAATATCACAACCGAATATCAGTTCGAATTGGAATACCTTTTAAAAGCAGCAAAACAAAATAAAATTATTACATTCTTTAAACCATTACCTAAACCTGATAATAATTATTAATATTGTTAAAAACAATCTCATTAAATTGCTTTTATTATATATTTTTCTTTTTATTTTGTAGCCTTGGAACATAACTCCTATAATCCCGTATAAATTCCGATTCCGTATTCACGTTTTCTGCATTCGGGGCATATTTACGGAACTAAGACAATATATAAGAAGGTATTCCAATCCCACAAGGGATTATGGAAAATGTGTCAAGCGATGGCGCCAATTAGAATAATTGCAGGCTTTTTCAATTAAAAAACAAATGTGTATGGTAAATGACGTACATTTTTCTTATTTTACTAATTATTTAATCCTAGACTAAAAAAATAACTTACAACTTAATAATTATCAGAAATTAATAATAAAATAATTTTAATACAATTTTTGAATAAAAAAAAAACTCTAAACTGTTAAGTCGGCACACCATAAAAAGTTTAAATTGATGCCTTGGATACACGTGAGATGGCGCCACTGCTTGACACATTTCCCATAATCCCCCGTAGGACTGGAATATCTTCTTATATATTGTCTTATATGGAACGTATACCCCGCTAATAAGGAGCTTTGATTGAATTACACTGGGGAACAATTTGAAAAATAATTTCTGTTGAGTTCGATATTTAAGCTGTTTTCTACGTAAATTGACATGCTAATTCCAAAACTTTAGTTTCTTTTCTATCGCGTCAAATTTTTTCTCTACAGTTGTTGCGCATCCGATTAAGCTTGGCGAATCACAGAAGTCACTACTGCTCTCCTACCGGCGAACCTTCTTCGACCTAGGAGTGAGTGACGTTACGTCATCCAAAACTAGTTCGGTCAGCTACGCATGAGATGCTAAAGTACGCGGGTCTGTGTCGCTCTGATATAGTGAAGTCAAGGTATACATACACAACTACAGATTTTCGTTATGTCTGCCTCTGGTAGTTCTCGTCGTAAGTGCTTAAACAGCTCTGATTCATTTTGTTATTTATGTGGCAGTTTTACCATCCCCATTCAACGGACTAATATTAGTACATTTGTCAGGCAAGCCTATTTTGCTTATTTTAAAGTGAAAATAGGTGCCCAACATAAATCATGGGCCCCTCATAAAGAGTGCAAGCAGTGTGTAGAGAGTTTACGAATGTGGACGAAGAGAACATGTAATAAACTTTCGTTTGGTATACCAATGGTTTGGCGAGAGCCCAAAGATCACTTAAGTGATTGCTACCTTTGCATAGTGAAAACATCAGAATTCAACAAGAAAAACAAACATAAAATTGAGTACCCTAGTTTACCGTCACCTATACGCCCTGTGCCTCATTCAGCTGAAATTCCAGGACCAGTTTTTCAAGAATTACCTTCTTTAGAAATACAAGAATGCGAATCAAGTGAAGATTGAAGTGACTCCACTGACGAAGAATTCAAAGTTTCCAATGATTCTGTTCGTAAAGGATTCAATCAACATGAATTAAATGATTTAGCACGAGATTTGGGACTATCCAAAAAAGCATCGGAATTATTAGCATCAAGACTGCACGAAAAAAATTTGCTTGACAAAGAAGCTAAAGTCACTTACTATCGATCCAGAGAAAGTGAATTTAGGCAGTACTTCAGAAATATTAACGGATTTGTATATTGCCAGAACGTAGAAGGTTTAATGAAAGAATTGGCCATTTCTAACTATATAGATAGCTCAAAGCGTAGCTTGAAGTGTGTTCTCCTACATAATGGAAATTTATACAGTTCAGTCCCAATAGGTCATTCAGTTTCTTTGCGTGAAGAATATGGCGACATAAAGAAAGTCATTGACTTGTTGCAATATAACATGCATCAATGGATCATCTGTATTGACCTTAAAATGGTATGTTTCCTTCTTGGCCAGCAACGCAGGTATACTAAGTATCCCTGTTTTTTTGTGCATATGGGACAGCAGAGCTCGTGAGAAGCATTGGGTGCAATCGAACTGGCCACCAAGATCTGACCTAAGACCTGGTGATCCAAACATTTTAAAGCAGACACTTTTCGACAGAAAAAAAAATGTATTTCCGCCTATGCATATAAAATTAGGTCTCATGAAGCAATTTGTTAAGGCTTTGTCTATTGAAGGAGACTGCTTTAAGTATATCATTTCAGCATTCCCTAGCGTGTCATATGAAAAGATAAAGGATGGTGTGTTTGATGGTCCACAGATTCGGCAACTCGTTAAAGATGAAAATTTCACTGAAACAATGACCGAACTTGAAAGGAATGCTTGGTTGGCTTTTAAAAATATTGTTAAATACTTTCTTGGAAATACACGAGCCCCGAATTACATCGAAATTGTTCCACAACTCTTGGAGAGCTTTAAAAAGCTTGGTTGCAACATGAGCATCAAACTGCATTTCTTACATAGTCATCTTACCAACTTCCCAGAAAATCTTGGTGCTGTTAGTGATGAACAGGGCGAGCGATTCCACCAAGATCTAAAGGTTATGGAAGCGCGGTATCAAAGTAGATGGAATGTCAGTATGATGGCTGACTACTGTTGGAGCATCAAGCGAGAATGTCCACAAACTGAACAGGAAAACTCCAGGAAAAGTTATAAGAAGAAATTTTTACCATAATATCTTTTATTTATTTTTTGTATAAACACAATTTAACTTTTAATAATATGTTAACCTCTGTATGAATAAAATATTCTAATCTATTTGGTCAGATCTCACCTTATTTCCTTTCGTATGTACACTTTTAAGGTAAAATGAGGGGTATACTGTAGCTTAAGAAATTGACGTGATAGAGAAAAACTGTGAATATTTTTGAATTCAGAGATGAAAAATTACTCAAAAACAAGTCACAGATCCAAGTCAACAAAATTGCTGTTCCCCAGTATTATTAATAATTAATTCAAAGAAAATTTATCTTAACAGAAATTTTTCAAATGACATGGTTATGATGTAGTAATATTTAAATGTATTTGATCATACTGGGTATAACAATTTGAGGTCCTGAGACCTGCCTTTTGATTTAGCACTATGCTAAACTCACTGTTAAGAGTGTTGAGATATCGAAGAAAAACAATCAGAAGAAAGAGAATTGCACGGAGAAGAAGAAACAAAAAAGGGAAGAAGAATAAGGAAACTACGACGAATATGAAGAATGAGAAGGAGAATATAAAGAAAAAGTAATTTATTTCAATAAGGTTAAACCTCAAAGAGATTTACCACTAAACACCGAATCACTTTTATTAAAGTTCTCGGCGCACGTTTCGCCAACCATGTTAGCATCATCTGGAGATGATTCAATCTAATTCTAAAGCCAAACTACATTCTATTTATATGAGAACCCTAATTGCTAACCTACTAGCTATGAAGCGTACTACCTACCTAATGAAGCGTGTAGAAAAAAAGGATAGAAAAAAAAAATTAAAAAAAGAAAAAGGGGGAGAAAGAGTAAAAGAGAGAAAAAAAGTTTTACCTGACGATGACGTTTTACTCCTTAAACAATTTTTGTAACTAAAGTCTCTAAAAGTCTTTTTAACTCCAAGTCTAAACAACATATTTTGAAAAAGTAAACTTACCAACTTGTATTTTGGCAACAGAGGTGGATTGTTGATCACAAATAGACGTCACGGGTAGATTCAACTGTCGCTCGAACTCTCCCTGTCTAAAAAATTCGTCGCAGACTTTCAACGACCATTTCCTCGAGATATCCCATGGCCTGGTCGGATTGGAAATGTCCGCACACTTCAACGCAATCTGAAGAATGAACTGTCTGTTTTCTGGAAGTCGAAGATCCAACGTTCCTTCATCTATATGTTTCTGTAAGAATTTGAAAAATGAAATGACATAGCGTGGTTTGTATGTGAGATATTTCTCACTTTAAATTTCGCCAGGAATTCTTGCTGTCTATTAATATCAGTGGCCAAGATAAGATCTCGAATTTGCTGTTCGAGTTGATCGCGATAAGGTCGTAACTGTTCCGCAACTCCGCTCTCTAGCAGACATCCCACTGCTGATCTCCAATGGTGATTCTCCAAGACTGACATGTTCTGAAAGGGAGAAACAGAACGAGGAACATAGATGATTAATCGGTACAGTGAGATAGTGGTGTTTCATTTACCTGATACAAAATAGCAAGATGATTAGATGTGGTGATCAAAAAATGTTGATTGACCCCGGGATGGTCCAAATCATGGGCCACTGCACCGATAAGTGACGACATTATTTCTAAAGGAGTGATGTATTTTCTAATCTGAAATTATCAAATCATAAAAGAGTGGTTTTTAGAGATGTTGATTAAATAGAGGTTCTTTCATTACATGTTGACGTTTCTACAAATTGAATTTTAATGTTTTTTCAAACTAATTTATAATTAAACTGAATTGTCTAGGGTGTTTGTGGTTCATCGTTTGCTAAATTAAAATGACCGATAGGAGGGGTTTTTTGCTATCTCCTCAGCCTCCATAAAGCATTATTGGGCCCACAGGTTTTTTGTATCGACGATCGACAAACATTTTTTTTGGGTTTCTGTCAGCTTTTTTTATTATGTCGTAGTATGATTTATGTCGATAAGTTTTGAAGATTTTAATTGATTTTATAAGCAAAAGATGGCAGCACTTTGATCAACCAATAGCAAATTGCATATGATTTGTGAAGTTGCACAGTAGTGAGTGTTTATTTGACTATCATAGCTGTAACAACCGCCCTTGCGTGTTACTAAGTTAGAAAATGGCGTGAAGTCAGTCTAGACATGATGTTGATTCATTCCGTTTTATTTGCGGTGAGTTTATTAAAATAAAAAGCAAAAAATTTTGCTTTGGTAACAAATTTGAAGCTTTGCGAAGCTTATAAAGCCTATTTTAACCTTAAAATCCGGATCAATTCTTCTATTGGAACCTTTGGTGTGAAACCCTAAACTTAAAGAGATTTACCACTAAACATTAAATCACTTTTTTTAACTGCTCGACGCACGTTTCGCTAACCATGTTAACATCATCAGGAGATAATTTAATATAATTCTAAAACTGAACTATGTACTATTTATATGAAAAACCCTACCTAACGAAGCGTGTAAAAATCATGAACCGTGAAGTTTACTAAGCTTTACATTAATAATTGAAAAAGTTGACTGAACGGGATAGGCCCTTCATCTCGGTTCATGATTTTATTACATTTTTCGATTTGAATGCTGAAGTGAATGGTTATTATAAGAACATTGTAGATAAATTAATTAGAAAACATTAGTTCAGAACATTATTGAAAGAATCTTCGACTTTTCAAAAGGATCAGAACACAAAGAAATTCATGGTAATACCATTTGATGCCCAATTAACAAGAGGGCTAGACAAAATTTTGAAAAAGTGGACATTAAGGTTGTGTACAAACCACATAATAAATTAAGAGTTCTGTGTAATCCAAAGGTTAAAGTAGAGCAGCATGAAAAGTCGGGGATTTACGAAATTAGTTGACAAGACTGTGATCGAAGGTATACTGAGCAAACAAAAAGATCCACATTGAAGAGATATAAAGAACATATTGCCCACATTAATATGGGAGATAGGAAAAATCTTGTGTTGCCCAACATGCAATCGAACACGACCATAGTATAAATATTAGTAATTTAAGACTAATTAAAAGCGTTAATAATAATAGGGCTTTGGATGAATATGAAAACATTCAAATAGAAAAATGTAAGAAAATCATGAACCGAGATAAAGGGCCTATTCCGTTCAGTCAGCTTCGTTAGGTAGGGTTTTTCATATAAATAGTACATAGTTCCATTTTAGAATTAGATTAAATCATCTCCTGGTGATGTTAACATGGTTAGCGAAACGTGCGTCGAGCAGTTCAAAAAAAGTGATTTGGTGTTTAGTGGTAAATCTCTCCAAGTTTAGTTAAAATCCGGATTCAAGATAAAAATTGTGTACCTCACTTTGTTTGTGTTAATTGCAAAAATACTTTCGAAGGTAAAAAACTAAAATTTTAAATGATAAAAATGTTGAACATTTTAATATTCTATTTTAGTATTTCTTAATTTTTTATGCATAAAACTTGCAATGTACACTAGTTGTTTTCGTTAGTTCTAGCCTGGTATCGAGGAGAAAAACGACACATGCAATTTGCAGTGTTATTTTTGTGTCGTTAATCCAAGTAAGCGTCGATCTGGTAAAAATGCTGAAAAGATTTTTTATCGTGATCTTCCTTCAACGTCTTCTCCGATACCTCATGGTGAAAATTTTCCCGTTCCACTCGTTCAGAATTAGATAACTTCGGAATTCAATCGTCGCAAAGTTCAACAGAAGCCAGTACACCGCTTACCAACACCGATGGTAGTGAATTCATGATAAAGTCACAAAGTTTTGGACCACATTTCATCAGCTCAACAGAATTCAATAATTTAGTACCAGACATAAACCAACCTGAAATTTGCTTGAAGATGATGTGAAAATAACTGATCAAAGAGAGCTCCATAAAATGTTTTCATGTTTTTTCACCAAAAAAGCCGGAGTGTTACTGTAATAGCGTGACTGATTTGTTCGAGGAAATCGGAATGCCATGCATGCGGCTTTTCATCGATAACTCTTCAAAAAGTTTAAAAGCAGTTCTTCTTCACAACGGAAACATATTCCCTAGTCTTCCCGTAGCACATTTTGTAATGCTTAAGGAAAGTTACGTTAGTGTGAAAATGATACTGCAAAAGTTGAAATATACAGGCGATTTTAAGATGGTTGGTTTTCTGTTGGGAATACAAGGCAGGTATACTAAATACCTTTGCCACATTTGCTTATGGGATAGCAGAGCAGATTCAGTACATTACCAACGGGGTATATGGCCTGATTGAATCGAATTTCAGATAGAAAAACATAATGTAAAGTCGGAACCAATTACAGAGTCTAGGAATATATTGATGTTGCCATTACATATAAAATTAGGTCTAATGAAGTAATTTGTGAAACCTCTGGATCCAACTTCTGAAGCTTTTGAATATTTAAAGGGATTGTTTCTCAAATTGTCGGAAGCTAAAGTTAAAGCGGATATTTTCGTCGGACCACAAATAAAACAAATAATGAGCAGTGATGATTTCACAGAATTCCTCAATGCTCATGAAAAACATGTTTGGGAGAATCTTTTAATGCAGTTGTTAATGGTTTTCTTGGAAACAACAGAGATGAGAATTATGAAGAATTGATTGAAACTATACTTGAAAGCTTTAAAATTATGGGCTGCAGAATGTCCTATAAAATTCATATGCTACATTCTCACCTGGACCAATTTAAAGATAATATGGGTGTCTACTCAGAGGAGCAAAGAGAACGTTTTCACCAAGATGTGATGGCCTTTGAACGACGTTACCAATAGATAAGTCAAAGTAAATAAACAAACTTCAATAACTTTATCACATTAAAAACCACTAAGTTTTTTCGGTCTGGGGTCCAACAGTGGTCAGAAAAGTTAGGAAAATATATAGTGGGTGACGGAGATTTCGATGATCAGGTTTGAAGATCGCTTTTCATAAATAAATATCAAAAAATAGGAAAAAGAAGGCTGATAAATAAGTTGAAGGCATTACATTTCTCCAAAAATTGTATTTGATAAATATTCAACTGGACTATGGCGAATATCTGAAGTGTATGGTGAAAAAATCTAGCCAGAAAGAACATAAAATTCAGTGAGGAAGATATATTTCCCTCATATGGATATTTCTGTACATTATTGTACTTTATTGGAATGTTTTCCACAGTTTATTCTCCAAACTTGGCGCTATCAGATTACTATCTTATCCATTCGATTTAATTTTGTTTCTTGTATTTAATTATAATAAGGCGAATTAGTTATCGATATTAATTAATAAACGACCTTTTCCTCTTGGAGAAAACAATGCATTGCTTGAGTTACATCAGTTGCGTGTATCGAATTGTGGTAGGGGTTGGTGCTATGGTACCCCTCCTCTATAAGAGCTACAAAAGAAAAACAAAACACGATGAGTTTATGAGAGAAGATGGTCTGGACGAAACAGGAACTCACTGAATAATTTCCAGACGCGTACGACATCCAACTGGAAGTGATCCAGCAAACCGTACCAGTGGAAAAGGTGTACGCAAAGTACGGGCAGTGATCGACCACCGGCCACGGTTTCCAAAGTGAATGCGTTGAAAGCCCACGCGCTGCAACGGTCCAGGATTCGCTGCAAAAGGAACAATAAAATCATTTAACTTGTATATCACTTAAGTCATTCGAAAAAATTTCGGCATGGCAAAGAAAACACAAAATTTTTGATTGATTTGTCCGTTACTTTGTGATATTTAAAACCACTATATAAAAGTGATAGATAACAAAGTAAAAAATTGTTTTATTCCTTTTTAAAGCACAAAATATTTATGATTTAAAAAAAAAAATTCAAAGTACCAGGTGTGGCGGTTCATAATTCTTAAGTTTTTCTTAAAAAATATATCTTATAAAAAATACACGTTCAATTTGGAAGATAGGTAAAAAACGATTTATTCAAAGTATACGCCATTGCTAGCTGCCCGTTTTCCCCATTTCTCTGGCAATTTGTGGATGCCCTCCCAGAAAAACCGCACACCTTTTGAGGTGGTCCAGTCATCAAGCCATTTTTTGATCTCCGTAAATGCTGGAGTGTTTCATGGATAGTGCATGCGATATCGATGAAAACAAGTGATATTCGGAAGGGGTCAAGTATGGTGAGTACGGCGGGTGGGGCAAGAATTCCGAACCAAGTGCAGAAATGGTGTCTCTGACAGCTTTTGCTGTGTGTGATGGGGCATTGTCGGGCTGCAAAAGCACATTTCCGTGTCTTGTATCCCATTCGAGACGCTTTTCGATCAATGCATGGTTCAAATCCGATCATTTGTTGATGGTAGCGAACGGTATTAAGTGTTTCACCTGTTTTCAGAAGCTCGTGGTATACCACACCCTTCTGATCTCACCAAATGAACAGCTTTGTCTTCTTTCCAAAGCAAGTCGGTCTTGCGGCTGATGTTGATAGTTGTCCTGGATCAACCCATGATTTTTAAAGTGAAGAAAAACTGTGTAAAATACAGTACTTTATAACAGCTCATAGTTCGGGTTCAGCCATTTTCTAGAAAATATTACTTTTTCCAGAAATTATAACTTGGATTACCATAGAGAAGCAACTAAACCACGCGTCTGAAACTTCACAGCAAGCCATCTAACGATTCGTGCTTGATAAATATCGTAGTCATTAGGTCATGCTTGCACCATCTCTTTGTCAGGTCCATAACTTTTTGAAAGACCCTCGTACCCAAGAAAATGCTGCTTCTTATCAAACACGTGTTTTTTACACAGATATTCAAAAAATAAATTGAACATTTAAAATTCCAGGAACAAAATACCCCAATAAGTATTTCTATAAGTACTGTTCTTCCTATGTGTACTTCTCCAGTCTAAACATTGACTGTTTCCGAATGTTTAAGCCATTGTTTAAACTAAAAGACAGGTTGATGGAAAAGGTCATTAGTCTGCATCATCACAAACAGGAATATTCTCCACATCCACCCTACGTTCCAGACTTGGCGTGGATGGATTGTGTCTCAAAATAGGTCAACTTTTGCCGGAAAAATGAAAAAAGCAACAGAAAGCGAAAAAATCTGTCGAATAAAACATTTAAAAGAAACTTTTTACATTAAAAATAAATCTCCTGAAAACTAATATACAGGGTCACACAGAATAACGGGGATTTTTGAAATGGGTAGCCATGAGCAGGTGGCAGCACTGCGGGACAGTGACCTTGACCAAGTAAACACTTTGCCATTTTAGTAACCATGGATCAGTCGAACCAAACCAAACCCAACAGGACGATCAAGAAGTGCTCGTACTCCACAGAACATTGATGTTGCACACGAGTCTGTCTTACGGAGCCCACTGCGTTTAATTTGTTCGTTCGGGAGAGTGTTCACAAAATTCTTCATTTAGATTTGAAATTTCATCCCTACAAGCTGCAGATAGTCCAACAAGGGAAGGAAAACGATTACCAGTTGCGATTAGAATTATGTCAACAAATGATGACAAACATAAACAATGACGATTCATTTCTAAGCAAGAGTTGTGGATGTCAGATGAGACAAATGACACAAAGATGTGTCAGATGACACAAATCCTAATGAAATTCATGAGCTCCCTTTACACGCTAGTAAAGTGACAATATGGTGTGCTGTTTCATTACATGGAATCAAAAAGAACACGGCTTCATAACACATTGAATAATTCAAAGAATATCGAAGTTTTTTCAATCCGCTCACATAATGGAACTATTCACGATGCGACTTACCTGAACCGAACCATGATGAATGTCATCAAGTATAGCGTGGTCCTGTGCTAAGGAGCGAGTGGTGAGTCTTTTGCGGCGTCGCTTGTGCATGGTGAGAAATTTGCCAGAACATTGTGGCGTGGGTGAGGAGCCCATCGCATCCAACAGGACCCAGTCCTCCTTGGAGAAGGATTTTTGTAATGGCGATATTTCTGCCGGTACTGTAAATAAAAAATATATAAACATTAATATATTGCAATGATACTCCTTGTATGTATTTTAAATAAAAGATCACAATAGATATGGTCAATAGATGGAGTCATCGGTAGCTGATATCATTGGTTTGGTATCTATGTTAATTACACAACTAAACTCGCCGAATAGTCTTGTTTTTCTATGTTGATCTAATCACGTTATCTCTTTATTTATCTTTACTTGACTACAAATAATTCTTTTTATATATATAAAACGTATCAGCACTCTTATTGTTTATTGTTATATTTATTTTTGTTACTGATTAAATTGAAATCTAATATAGAATTTTTTCTTAATTCTTTCGTAATAGTTCATTTGAAAAACACTTTTTATGCATCTTTTTTGGAGCATGTTCGGAAAGGCTTCCGCGATCGGTAATATTAGAATTACTAGGTTCCCGGGTCGAATCGCGTTTTAGATTTGTAAAATCTGGACGTTTCGGCTTCTACTTTGAAGCCATCAACAGAATCGAGTTGATTTACTCCGAGGCCTCAATCTGCCTACTCCCCAGAGTTCACAACCAGAAAACTTGCTTTTCGAAGCCAAAACGTCGAGATTTTGCAAATCTAAAACGTGATTGTACCCGAGAACCTATAAATTTTTCCCGCCCATCTGATAATTTCTGGATGCCATGCCAAAAAAACTGTTGCTCTTTTAAAGCCATCCTGTCATCGAGATATATATATATATATATATATATATATATATATATATATATATATATATATATATATATATATATATATATATATATATATATATATATATATATATATATGAAAAACAGAAATTTTTCATCCGTACTTCCACGTACCACTGCTCGTCTCAAATCAGTCACCGCCACCACGTCGAGACAAGTACCTCCCAGGACCGGTTTCTGGCCTCACAGCCGTCGTCAGCTGGGCTCGAGCCCAACGCAGGGAAACAGCTGAATCGAAACGAACAGAGGAAGACCAAGTCAACTGGTCATATCGATGGCGGGTCGCAATCTCAATGCAACTCGCGCCATCCTACGGTGAATGTTCGCGGCCGTCAAAAACTTCGCGATACATTCTTCCCACAATCTTGGATGTAGGTATAAGGTTTGCTCAAAGGATAGCGTAGTGGGGCCGTGGAGAGAGATATTTGAAAAACAGAAATTTTTTTCATCCGTACTTCCACGTACCACTGCTATATATATATATATATATATATATATATATATATATATATATATATATATATATATATATATATATATATATATATATATATATATATATATATGTTCGAAAAGGTTTCTGCGGTCGGTAATATTAGAATTACTAGGTTCCCGGGTCGAACCGCGTTTCAGATTTGTAAAATCTGGACGTTTCGGCTTCTACTTTGAAGCCGCCAACAGAATCGAGTTGAGTTACTCTGTGGCCTCAATCTGCCTACTCCCCAGTGTTCCCAACCAGAAAACTTGCTTTTCGAAGCCAAAACGTCGAGATTTTGCAAATCTAACACGTGATTGTACCCGAGAACCTATAAATTTTTCCCGCCTATCTGACATCACTTTTGTTATAGTCACTCTCTGATATACTACAAACTCGACATTTTTTATCTTCAAAACAACTTATTTTATGTAGTATTTTTAAATATTTCGGAAAATTGAGTTAACGAAGAGGTTTTTCCTTCTTAGTAATATGCTTCAAACTTCTCTTCTTATTTATGGTGATTTGCAATTAAATCATTGTGCTAACTGACTTATTTTTTTGGGTTTTCATTATGGCTTATTTTATGGTTCCTCTTATGGTTATCCATAATGATTATCCCTATGGTTCTTTGTTGGGTAGAAAAAAATTCACTTCACTTTTGAGGGCATTTTATCGTTTACTTTTTTTAGAGGATATTCGCTTATTCTGAATTGAGGCTCGCAACCTTGTTTTATGTTGCCATGTATGTATGTTATTTATGCCACATCTGACCAGACGAATTAGGAAGGAATGTTAGAAATATAGTGTTCATAGTTCCTATATGAAAAATTTAAGAAGAAATATCAGAAATATAGTGGGGACAAATGCGAATGAGAAAGTAAAGCAAGCGAGAAGAGGATGAGGCTCGCCCTTATTTTCATTACTCTACTTTTTTATTTTTTTTTGTGTGTGCTATTTCTAAACACCAATTTTTGTGACGAAGGTTTTATTGAAAGCTGTGTTTTTTGAAAAGTGGTTTACATTATGTTTTTGTTTATATTTATTTGATATGTCAGTCTGTCTACTTGTGTATATATAAACTGTTCTGTTTCTAGTTTATTGGTTAATAAAAAATAAACTTCTTGTTTCTATATATATATATATATATATATATATATATATATATATATATATATATATATATATATATATATATATATATGCATACATATATACATCATCATCATCATCATCATCAGCCTGTATCGATCCACTTCAGGATAAAGGCCTCTTCAGCATGGTTCCAACTTTCACGGTCCTGGGCATTCCTCTGCCACTCGGGTCCAATATACTTAAAGATGTCATCAATTCGTCGTGCTTTCGGCCTTCTTCGCGGACGTTTGCGATCAAGCGGTATCCACTCCAGGATTGCCTTGGTCTATTTGTCGTCCCATCGCCTCGCTATAATGGCCTGCCCATCTCCATTTCAACTGCTTTACTCTTCCAATGATGTCACAGACTTTGTTTGTTCCCTGATCCATGCGCTGGATTTTCTGTCTCGTCTTGTAATGCCAAGCATACATCTTTCCATTTCCCTCTGTGCCACCCGAAGTTTTTGAATTGATTGCGATGTGAGTATCCAGGTTTTACTTCCGTATGTCATAACAGGTAGAACGCACTGATCGAAGACTTTTCTTTTCAGGCAAAGTGGGAGTCTGCTCTTAAGCACTATGTTGAGCCTACCAAATGCCTGACAGCCACATTTAACACGCTGTTCCACCTGGGCGGTATTCCCCTCCATTGAAATCATCTGCCCATGATATATAAAGCTGTCCACAATCTCCAAATCCTTTCCTAAAACTGAAATTCTTCTGTCCTGAGCGAAGTTATTGAACATAACCTGACTCTTTTTCAAGTTTATTTTCAAGCCAAATGGTTCGCCAGCCCTTTGCAGTTCTTGTATGCGTCTTTGCAGCTCCTATGGGTCTTGTGAAATGAGAATAATATCATCTGCAAATATAAGATGGTTTAAGTTTGCACCATTGATCTTTACACCATCCTGTTTCCAATCCAGTTTACGGAATACTTCTTCAAGGCCAGCCGAGAAAAGAATAGGCGATATTGCGTCACCCTGCTGTACACCTCGTTCTATATTAATGCCCACTTCAAGATCATCAAGATGAATTGTGGCTGTAGCTCCATCATATATCGATTCTAATAGGTTTACATAGGCTCTCTCTACACCGTGGCTAAGCAGTGCATCCATTATCGCATGCTTTGAGATGGAATCAAATGCTTTTTCGTAGTCGATAAAAGCCAAGCACAGTGACATGGTGTATTCGTTGTGCCTTTCTATGACCTGCTGTACAACCTGGATGTGATCCATTGTACTGAATCCACTTCCGAATCCTGCTTGTTCTCTTGGTTGTGCGTCATTCAGTTTTTTTAATATTCTTTTAGAAATTATCTTAGTGAAAACTTTGTACATTACTGATAGGAGGCTTATTGGACGGTAGTTCTTTAAATCTTCCTGTGCTCCTTTTTTATGTAAAAGGATCACTTCTGCATTTTTCCATAAGTCAGGTACTTTTTGTTCTTTGAGGCATTTTGAGTATAATTTTGCCAGTGTTTTATGTAACGTCCGACCACCAGCTTTTAGCATTTCGACAGTTACACTGTCCTTTCCTGGAGCCTTGCCGTTTTTCATCGATTCTATAGCATTTGGTACTTCCTCCACTAGGATATCTGGCATTTGTTCTTCCGTGGGTATTGTTGTCTTTGATTGGTTCTGATCTTCATATAACTGGGAATAAAATTTTCTGACAATCTCTAACATTTGGGTACGCGCCCTGCACACTGTGCCATCCTCATGCTTTACAGCATGTATTTGATATATATATATATATATATATATATATATATATATATATATATATATATATATATATATATATAAGTAATAGAGTCTCACTGACCACTGTTCACTCGAAGCGAACAACACTTGAAAATGCCAAAAGAGATTTTTGCTAAACGTCATGACTCTTCACAGAATCAACGGATCGACACCCAGAATTAATTAGGAACATTATCTACGATCCATGAAAATAAAAAAAATTAATGCGGTCATAAGGAAGAATGAATACCCAGGCGACGAATGTTGCTGAAGTTCTGGCTTGATAGTCATCCTGAGTGAAATATTGATAAAGAAATTAGAGAACATTTAGAACGTAAAAGGGGATAAATAATTATTAGAGAAACATTGGGCAAAGTAAATGATGAAAAATATAAGTAGCATTGAAAATCGAATAGATACTTGTTGATCGGGCCTTGTACAATGTGTCTTTTTAAATGTGCGATCGGAACAGAGTTAGCTTTCGGTCTTTGAAATCAAATCAACTAATCCACCGACCGGTCGTCGCTATTCCTGAAGGCAACGACTGGTTAAGAATCGCGGCGCACGTCCAGTGCGTTAACCCCGCTGAAAATAATCCACGCTTTACAACGATGCGAACGAACCAAATCCGACGTCGATGCACTTGTTCCGACGTTCCCATTGCCATCGTCCACTTTCTATTTTCAAATTAGACGCGAATTCTTCGAAATCGCACTTTTCTTTCGGCCGAGACAACTTCGAGGCGTCTCGACATTCACATTTGATCAGTCGAACAGTAAATTTATTCTAATAAATCAAAACTAATTTAATTTCTTTAACAGGAAGCGTTTCGTTTTCAGTTTCTTATATAGATTGGTGGTGAATATTTTTTTTCTAAAACACCATTAATGATGTATACTAATCTACTAAACCCAGACAAGGATTTACGATTCTAATTTTTTTTGGTGAAACCTGCACCTATTTTGGATGTACATAAACTAAAAATTTTTAGATTTTTTCCCAGCGGAGTCACTTTACAATGATTATATGCCCGATTTATAAAAACGATCTCTTAAACTGTGAAAACTATCGAGGAATCACTCTGCGTAACTCTTCATACATACAAAGTACTATCAAATATCTTATATAAGAGACTGATACCTACCACAGAGCGAATCATGAAAACTACAATTCAAATCCACAATTGATCAACTCTTGACCATAAGACAGATTCTAGTGAAAAGCGAGGAATACGGCATTAAAAAGCATCACCTGTTCATAGATATCAAGGCAGTATGTCAGTGGCGGCTGGTGAGTGAGGGCGTTTGGGCGCCGCCCCTCCAGCATTTATCACAGTAAAAAAAAATTCAGAACAAAACACCATATTTTATTTCCGTTCAGTTTCTTCCCTTTAATTCATTTTAAGATATTATTAAATATTAAAATCGCTAAATGTAGAAGAACGTCAGTCGACCCATCACACCAACTAATTCGGATACAAATTCCATCCTCTCTCTACAATTGTTACATCGTTGGTTGGACGTTTACCTCCAGCGACCGTACGTCATGTTATCTTATATCGTCGTTGGAGTTACGTGTTTTGTTGGTTGCCAGAATTCGGTGGTTTAACTGCTTTCTAAAACATGCGATTTGGACTTAGATTCCCTGCGACCGAGCGTATCGGTAATTAGTTTTAAACGCTGATTTGACGGGTACGGAACGTTTGATATGTCTCACGTCGCGTATTTCGTTCGCCTCGCAAATACTTGTTTTGATTTGGGATTTGTTATCTGTGTACACACTGGGTAGTAGTTTTTAAACAAAAATAATCAACTTTTAATTGCAAACTTGAAGGTATCTGATTTAAAACAGTTAATAATGACTAATTTAAGTTTGGAGGAGAAAGTTGAATTAAAAACTCACGGTCGTCCCATGTCCTTGTTGAATTTAAGTCAAGTTTAAAAAGAATGTAAAAATAGGGCAAGTTTTACGTGAAAATTTGACAGTAAACTATATTGTATATTTTGTGGCTATGTGGTTGTGAATACGCTAATTTTGTGTTTTGTTTCGTATGTTTATTGTTTGGTGGTGAGCAGTAATAGACTCGCGAAGGAGTGAGGGATCTAAAACATACGTGCCTTAGGTATGTTAAATATTGAGAGTGCTATGGTCGAACTAATTCCAGACTTAAATGAAAAAGTTATTGAAAAAAATATTTTTGACTGAAACAGGTGAATAAAATTTTACTTTAAAACCTAGGAAAAGGCGAGATGCTATTCACCGACAGAAACGTGTACAATAATCCTTTTTTGTCAAAAAAACTTTGATATTTTTTTGAACTTTTCGAACTTCTCATTCTTTTTAGAATTTTCTCTATTGATTTGCAGTTACAATAAACGGTTTGAATGCTTTACTCTTCGACAAAGGGGAAGTATCTACTTATTCATTCCTTTATCTGTCCTTGTAAGTAGTATCAATACAACATTTTAATCCCTCCTTTAAATCACCTCCTGTATAGGGTTTTAATAGCACGAAACGTAAAAAGGAGGAAGGGAAAAGCGAAAAAAAATATTCAGCAGCACTATTTTCTCCTACGCCCTCCCACTTTAAAAACCCATGAGCCGCCACTGCAGCATATGATGACAGAATAAAATTTTTCCAGATTCTGTCTGAATTTGAAATTTTATTGAAACTTATCAATCCAATTAAAAAGCAATTAATAATGTCAGACTGTCAGTAAGTATCTCCCCCCATTTTATACTCAAAAAGTAGCAAAAAAGATACTGGTTTATGTTGATGATCTGGACATTGTAACAAGTACAGGGCAAGTATGAGACGGGCAGATCACCTCATGAGAATGGATGATACTAACCAGACCAAGAACACCTTTAATGCAATCCCGATAGGTAAACGTAAACCACGGAGATCCAAGCTACGGGTCAGGTACGAACTAGAAAGGAGCTGCCTGAGACAGGGATAGCTGAAGAAACAGCCTTGTGGATGCCCTTACGGTGTTGTAGAGTAAAAGAAGTCCCGTTGCAATTTGACAGATTTAGATTAACGACATTTCAATATTTAAACTACCCTTATTATAATGTGATCCAACTCTGTAAAATATGGGGTTGTGTATGGAAGTGTTCACTCGAATGCTTCTTACTATTAACAAATTCGGCGTCGGTCGACCAGAAAGCCTTTTCATATACAAACCTTAATATAAAATCTAGTGAACCCAGTCTATCAAAATATTTACGATGTCAGCAAGCTCGCGTGTGAGATTATGAATTTTTGTGAAGATTTTGTTGATCATATTGGTTTTTGGGCGTCCTGAACTTTCATCATCTTCAAAGAATATAAGACTATGTCTAAATTCAGCAGTCTATTTTTCTAATAGGTGTTTCGGCTAATAATGTCGATTTTGCTAAAAGATGGCGTTGCTAATACATTTGTTGGTATAGACCAGGGGTCTCCAAACTTTCCAGCTTTAGGGCCATACTGATTACTCCAGTAACTTCCAAGGGCCAAAACCGTTTTAATTTTCCTGCTATTATCTATTGTGTATTATTATGACCGTGTTACTTAACGAAATCTGGTGGTCAAAAGCGGAAATAGGTAGTGGTAGTACCCTCTATCGCTAACAGATCGAGCTAGTAGTACTTTAGAAAGCGCAGTAACAATTAAACATTCGTGAATAGCATCGTTGGTTCGAGAAAGTTCTGGTGCATTCCACTCACTTCGAGATGGCAGTAATAGCAGTATAAAAAGTGGAATAAAGGTGAAGTGTAGTTGTGGAATAAAGTAGTGCGTAACCCCGTTTAAAAGTCATCTTCGAACGGACTAACGCCCATACGTAACAGTATTTTAATTTAACTTGTTGTTTTTGTGTATGATTTACAAGTATGGAAAAGAAGCGAAAAATAGACAGTGAATGCAAAACATTCAAAGATCACTGGTACTTTCAATATTTCGTCACTGAGTCCAGTAATAAGGCACTATGTTTGATTTGCAATAAAACCATAGGTGGTGTTCTCAAAGAATATAACATTAAACGTCATGGTGAAACGAAACGAAAAAATCTTCAAAATTACTCAAAATATACAGGAAGTTTGCGGACAGAAAAACGTGAAGCTTTGAAGCGCGGATTGAGATCGCAGCAATTTTTGTTTACGAAAGTCAACATTGAACAAGCCTTTGGCTCTTGAAATCACATTAGTCTTGCATTGTATCATTCATATCAGTTGTTAGAAGAGATTGGAGAAAATTACTTACCATTTCACACTGCCGTACGCTGGCTTAGTTGCCGAAAAGTCCTTCAGCAATTTTTTGAACTTCGAGCAGAGATCGAAATGCTTTTGAATGAAAAGCATCGCCCTCTTACCGAATTACAAAATAGCGAATAGCTGTGGAAGTTAGTAATCTATGCTGATTTGACAAAACATATGAACGAACTGAATTTGAGATTGCAAGTTGAAAACCAGCTTTTTCTTGATTTATACACTAATATGAAATCATTCCGGCAGAAAATAATACTGTTTCAATCACAATTACGTAAAAAATATTCCACATATTTTAAAACATGTGAAATATTTAGCCACACTACTGAGACTGAGTTTCCCATCGATTTTGCAATCGAAGCTTTGAGCGCTTTGAAGATAAATTTTGATATTCATTTCTCAGACTTCGCCACGATCTAAAACTCAAAAAATGTCAAAAATATTTGTTCTTATTTAAATAAAGAATCACTGGGTAAAAACAAAAAAGCAAACGGAGACAAATTTCTCAGTGATTCTTTTCTGTAATAAATTTGCCTAACGAATAAAATTTTAAAAATAAAAAAATGTTCTAAAATAACATACAAACTTTTAAGTTTTATATATATATATATATATATATATATATATATATATATATATATATATATATATATATATATATATATATATATATATGTTTATGTTTATTAATTAAAAAAGAAAAAGAAGAAAAGAAGGAAGCGTGGAATAATTACATTAAAACGAAAAATTAGTTTCCCAGCATTAAATTAGTAAGATATTTATTTCAACTTTTTATACTGAATTTTCGGTTGTCAATCTCAAGATAGTTTTTAATTATTTGTTGTAGTCATAAATGCCTAAAAAGGGAAAGTCCATATTAAATTTAGTAACGTCTAATCAAAGTATATGAAAGCTAAGCGTGCATGTGAAAGTCAAGATGAAACGGAAAATAGATTACAAAAAGAACAAAAAAGGAGAGAAGATTTACGACGCAAGAAATTAAAAATTCTTGAAAAGTAAAAATAAATTGTGGTTTTTCGTATGATCCTACAGTTGATTATAAACAAGAATCAAAATTAAGTTCAATGACAAAAATTTGTAGTTATTGTATAGCATTAAAGTGAAATGTGAAGGTTTATGTTGTTCAGCTGGCAAAATAAAACTAGAGCCTTTTGCGACAACTTCCAGAGCTATTAAAATCGCTACTCCATGGAACACATGTAAAATCAAATGCATTTTTAAAATCTATCAGACCTTACAACAATGCTTTCTAAATGACATCATTCGGTGCAATGAAGAAGATGTCGTTTTACTAATAAGTACATGGGGCTCATGAACGATTTGCGGCCAATCGAAACTATCATCGGAGAAGATGAGATTTGAGACGACAAAGATTAAATGTTAGGAAGATTAAATACTATATTTGAGGGCACTATATGTAAGCTTGATTTAAGACGGGAAGGAAAAGTTAAAACTTTTTTAATAAAGAAACTGTAATAATTACAATAAATAATAATGTTAATTTTAAATGCCCAGCGAAGCGGGCGGGTACAGCTAGTTTCATTATAATTTCGCCATCTCTGTGTCAAGTTGAAAACTTTTCAAATAACCCTAGTACGTCACTTAGTATGATTCAAAAGTTCCCGTGTAAGTGGAAGCGGACATAAAAGAGCAATTATAATATTTTTACATTAAATAAAGCTCCAACAATAAATTCTTAGTAATTCTAACAGCAATTCAAGTTTTACTAAGTAAACATAACTATAGAAAACACCTGTTTAAAAGAACTTATTATAATCTCGCATGGATTGAAAATCATTTACATCAGTCCCAAGGCCTACCACTAGTAGATTTTTTTGATTATTTTATCATTACATAAAATTAATTCAATACAATTTGCATATTTTTGGGTACAATTAAACCCTATAGGTTTCTGCTATAAGTCTGATAACAAATCTAAAGAAGAAGCTTTCAAAAAGAAATACAGGAGCAAAATTATTAAAATTTTATGTGGGTTAGAGGTAGATTTATAAGTCATAGTAACTGAGAATGCGGAGAAATGGGGGAGATTCGGCGTTAAACTGTTGAATATGTTGAATATGATTTATATTCTGATAAAAATGCTGATTTCTTCTCAAACATAGAACTTACTGTTCGATTTTCAATAAATCTCAAATATTTCGTAGCGATCGAAAATGCTGGCAGTATTACGCAGGATTTTTCGAAATGTCAACACAATTTTTTCGTGCAACGTATTTATATCAAATGAAAATTATAAAATTGTTTATGGCATATACATAGTAAAGTTTCACATTGTTGACTGTATATGTACGTTTTTTGTCATGTACTCAGAACGCTATTTGTATTGTTTAGTGACTTGAAAATTTCATCTCGATCAAAAAGTGGAATTAACTCGTGAGAATTTTCGTTCGATGGTTTACTACGATTTTCGACGTGCATTATCTCAACAACAGTTCATCGATCAGTTCATGAAGCACTATCTAAAACTACTGTATATCACTGGTTTAGTAAATCCAATCATGGCCGTCGTTCGCTCACGGACGAATTCAAAGAAGGTCGTTCAAAATCAATTAATGTGCTAGAAAACATTGATACTGTGCGCGAACTGATAAAGCAAGATCATCATGTGACATACCAGGAAATTGAGGCATCCCTGGGTACGCAAGATTGTACATGAACATTTAGCTGTGAAAAGATTTGTGTGTGCTGGATTCTGCATAATAATGTCGATTGGTGCAAAGAAATGCTTCAAAAATACAATCATGGTGCGTCAAAAGCCGTGTATAATTTCTATAATTCTGAATGGTACACAACCTTTTATTTGCAAGAAGTCTTTAAAGAAATAAGACAGAACAGCCAGCGACTCAGGATCATTCTTCACCATGACAATGCGAGCTCTCATACATCGAACCGAACAACTCAATATTTGACCGGTCAAAAGATCGAATTGATGGGTCATCCACCGTACAGTCCTGATATGGCATCCAAAAATTTATTTTTGTTCCCGAACGTAAAGAATAAACTACGTGTTCAACGATTTTTGACTCCAAAAGAAACAGTTAATGCGTTCAAAATCCATGTTTTTGAGATTTCTCAATCGGAGCGGATGGAAAAAGTTGTATGAAAATTGGTTCAAATGTATGCAAAAACGTATCAATCATCGCGGAGAATAATTTGAAAGACAATAAAACCATTTTTAACGATAAAAATTTGTTTTTATTTATTATTTCCGATACATAAATAGGAACCGTCGAAATATTTATTATCACCTGATTGATATTAGAATTGTCTTATTTTTATTCTCGAATGAGTTGATCATGAACTACGAAAATCACATAAAATTATTTACAGTGTACGATTGAAGATGAACCTCGCAGGGCAAAGACTTTCAATTGTAAGAAGCAATGTAGATGTCCACAGAATCCGGGGTCTTGTGCGTTTTGATCGTCTGTTGACCGGTGGAGAAGAGTTGAATTTGACTCATATAACCATTTATCAGATTTTAACCAATGAATTGAAGGTGAAAAAAAAATCAGAATTACCAAATCATGCAAGATGTAAATAAACAGCAAGCTAATTTGCTTTTTTTTATAGCCAGTGGATCGTCCATAAGGAAATTGTGCCTCAAGACCAAATGATAAACCAGTATTTTTACTAAGAATTTCTTGAAATACTTCAAAAAAGGTTCCGCATCACGACAACGCGCCTTGCACACAACTCTATTTCAATTAACGAGTTTTTACGAGCGGAAAAATCACCCCATATTCACCAGATTCGAGTTCTTGTGACTTGTCTCCAGTGCGATTTCAGTATCTGAGTACCCACACTGATATGAAGGCTGGGCAAAGTATCTTCACTTCAGTGTAGCTTCCTAGGGCAATTGGATTTTTGAATAAAAAATAATTATCGATTTTTTATTTTATTTTAAAACTTTATCATAAACAATATTGATAATCAATGTTAAAAACTAGAAAAAAATATGTTTGCAATTAATTATAAATGAATTAAAATGAATAAAATTCAAAATAAAATCACGTAACTACGAAAGCGCCAGGCTTGGCTTCCATGTTTGTGACGTCATTATGTTAAAGCGTTTTCACGTAAGTTCTGTTAACGGCTTTTAAATCAAAATTATTGAAGTTTAGTGCAAAAGAATATTGTTTGTTACTAATTTGGTTCAGTAATGTGACAATACCCGGTGTGAATATTTTTTGTGTGTAAATTTAAATAAGAAACAAAATATTTCTATTAAATAAAATTAAATTATTTATAGGGTATCACGCGAAAATTACTTATTATTCAATTTAACCACAAAAATTATATTTGCACGGACGTGTATGTCCAGAACATAAAGGTCTGAGTAAAGCTTATACAGTTGCCTTAATTATTAAAAAAAACTAAGAAAAGTTCAAGACACTCATAGTCATGATTGTGTAGCTTCAACAGGTAATAAATAATAAAACATAAACAAATTGATACAATGTTATAAATAATTATCTTTTCTATATATTTGATGACAGGTGGTTGTAAAGATTTGATATTAGTTTAGGATTAAACCGTCGTACCATTGATTTGCCCGTGTAACATTTTGTAGCAATTTAAAATCGGTTTTTTGGGAGTTGTTTTTGTAGTACTCGTACAAAATGGTACGAAACAGGCGAGATAACTAATTGGATTTGACATTTTCAATAAATTTTTCAATATACTGATGATAATAACAATAATATTTTGATTAAAAACTTGTATCAGCTGTCTGTAATGTCCAGGGAAAATAAACATAATAAAACGTGCTCGGTTGTTTTCGGAAACTGTCGGTGCGTCATCGCTACTATGTTTAAAAATGTATTTTCAATTTGATTTAACTTTTTAATTAAAAGGAGAAAAAATAAAATTAAATTAGTTTTGTTATAAAACGTATATATGATCTTTCCATTTATGGCATTTTTTTTCAAAACCCCAAGTATTTTGAAGGAGACAATATATAATTGAATTATAATTTCAATTGTATAAAAAAATTATAAAAAATAAGTCTCATTATTTTATTTATATCCCTCCCAGACTGTCAGGGGTGTCCTGTATTCTTTTTTCTTATTCACATTATTTTTCTTACTCTGGCTTTGGCATTATTTAGTCTCCTCTGATATTTCTCGTCTTAATTCTCCCATAAATTTGACTTGTGAGTGTTCTTGTGTCACTTTTCCGCATGTATAAGATATCCCATAAGAAAGTTTCTATTTCCTTGTCTCATTGTGGAAACGCAACAACTGTGAGGGGCACGAGGCGCATGCCAATCTATTGATTGGCATGCGCCCCCTTGGGACCAGAAACAACCGTTCTAGAGATTACGTGCCGAATCGTCATAAGGAATTTTGCTGTTTGTTTCGATCAGGAGTCTCCAAACTTTCCAGTCTTAGGGTCATACTGATTACTCCAGTAAGTTTCAAGGGCTTTAAATAATAAATAGTTTTAATTTTCCTGTCAATATCTATAATTTCTAAACTAGTCGCCGAGTACGCGTCCTAAACGAACATATGCTTCCTAAATTCACTAGTCGCGGGCCGGATTGATGACACTGGTGGGCCGGATTTGACCCGCGGATCGTAGCTTGGTGACTTTTGGTTTAGATGAGTGTCGAGAGCGTGAAGATTTACATTTATTTATATCGCTATATCAAAAAGAAATTTTCTTTTGGGACATCTGTTATTTGTATTAAAAGTTTAAGTCTTTTCAATTATTTTATTGGAATCTTTGGTGTGAAACACTAAACTTAAAGAGATTTACCACTAAACACCAAATCACTTGTTTTTAACTGCTCGACGTACGTTTCGCTAACCATGTTAGCATCATCAGGAGATGATCTAATCTAATTCAATAACTAAACTATGTTCTATTTATATGAAAAACCCTACCTAACGAAGCGTGTAAAAATCATGAACCCTGAAGTTTACTAAGCCTTACATTAATAGTTGAAAAAGTTGACTGGACGGGATAGGTCTTTTATCTCGGTTCATGATTTTCTTAGATATTTCTATTTGAATGCTTTCATATGCATCCAAAGCCCTATTATTATTAACACTTTTAATTAGTCTTAAATTACTTATATCTATACGGTGGTCGTGTTCGATTGTATGTTGGGCAACACAAAATTATTATTTCTCCCATATGTAAGGTGGGCAATATGTTCTTTATATCTTATCAATATGGATCTTTTTGTTTGCCCAATATACCTTCGATCTCAGTCTTGACAACTAATTTCGTAAATCGCCGACTTTTCATGATGCTCTACTTTATCCTTTGGATTACCCAGGACTTTTCTTAATTTATTATATGGTTTGTACACAAGCTTAATGTCCACTTTTTTCAAAATTTTGTCTAGCCCTCTTGTTAATTGGGCATCAAATGGTATTACCATGAATTTCTTTGTGTTCTGATTCTTGTGAAAAGTCCAAGATTCTTTCAATAATTTTCTGAACTTATGTTTTCTAATTAATTTATCTATAACATATTGACAAGATATAAAGAACATATTGCCATTATTAGATATGGGAGAAATGAAAAATCTTGTGTTGCCCAACATGCAATGGAACACGACCATAGTATAGATGTTCGTAATTTATGACTAATTAAAAGTGTTAATTATAATAGGGCTTTGGATGCATATGAAAGCATTCAAATAGAGAAATGTAAGAAAATCATGAACCGAGATAAAGGACTTATCCCGTTCAGTCAACTTTTTCAATTATTAATGTAAGGCTTAGTACACGGTTCACGGTTCATGATTTTTACACGCTTCGTTAGGTAGGGTTTTTCAAATAAATAGAACATAGTTTAGTTTTAGAATTAGATTAAATCATCTCCTGATGATGCTAACATGGTTAGTGAAATGTGCGTTGAGCAATTAAAAAAAAAGTGATTTGGTGTTTAGTGGTAAATCAAGGTAAATTCTAGTTTAGTTTAGGTATTTTGTTTAACTTGTTTTTACCAAGGCGATACTGTTTTAAGTGATTTAGCTCTGCAGATGATACTGATTAATTTTAATTGCTTCATCCTTTCTAGGGGAAACTCTAGACTGGTTCTTCTCCAACCAGAATCAGATGAAAATAAATCGAGAAATTACACAGACGTATATGAGAGTCAGGCAGGGTTAAAAGACCCAGAAGGAAAGGAAGCAGATCTAAAAAATCAATAAAAAATAAATTAAAATGGTCAAAAAAGAAACTAAGATTAGGAAACTAACTCAGGGTATTTATATTTCTGTATCAGTCTGCAAATTTAAACGCATTTCGGGCAAATGGAGTAAAAGTGCGAAATACTCGAAAACATACTAATTAGATAAATTACTATTCCGGTGACATAATCAGTCCATGGTTATCTCGATATCTTATTAAAGTACGTTATTACGTAATCAATGATCGCATAAATTATCATATTAGATCTGATGTGGGTTAAGGACATCAGTGTAAATGTCGATAAACATTTGGGAAATTATCAAAAATACATTCGATAGGTGTGACCCATACCGCTAATAATGATACGAAGATAAATTGAGCGTGATCTAACTCCTAAGTAGTAAAATTAAAATACATCAGACAGATCTTTCAATATAAACTTTTTTTAATTTTTCATCTTTTGCAAAATATTTGCATATTTTTTCTTCTTTACTTCGAATCAATTTTTCTATTGGAACCTTTGGTGTGAAACACTAAACTCAAAGCGATTTACTACTAAACACTGAATCAGCATCATCAGGAGAAGATTAAATAATCTCTTTCGCTAACATGGTTAGTAAAACGTGTGAGAAGAACTTTAAAAAAAGTGATTCGATATAGTAAATCTCTTTGAGTTTACTTCAGATCTTACGTAATTATTAGATCACCAACAGCGCTATATTTAACATTTCATCCTCCACTTTTATGATTGTTCTGGACAGTCCAAAAATATCCATCACGTTGAAAAAGGTTGCTGAGTAGCTTTGCGTATAAAACAATACTTTTTAACCAACGAGGAAATAAATTTAACTTGAAATCACATCACGAATATCAAACAATAATGTTTTAATATAAATGGAAATTCGTCATAATAAATAAAAAAAGATATAAGAACAGAAACTGTTATTTTGTGTATAATTAACTGTTGAAGCGATTCTTCTTCATAAGAAACGAGAGAAGACGAAGATCTAAAGAACTATCGTCCAGTAAGCCTTTTATCAGTAATGTACAATGTGTTCACCAAGATAGCAACTAAAAGAATATTAAGAACACTGAATGAAGTTCAACCAAGAGAGCCAGCAGGATTCAGTACAACGGATCACATCCAGGTTGTCCATCAAACTATAGAACGACATAAAGAATACACCATGCCACTGTGGTTGGTTTTTATTGACTACGAAAAGACTTCAATCACTAAGAAAGCCACAATGGATGCATTGCTTAACCAAGGAGTAGACAGAACCGATGTGAACTTATTGGGATCCCTGTATGATGAAGATACACCGACAATTCACATGCTGATCTGGAAGTTAAACCATCTTAGATTCTGAGATAATTCTACGTTCTTTCTTATTCTCACTTCACATGACCCAGGCGAGTTACAAAGAGACATATAAGAACTCTAAAGAGCTGAAAAACCAATTGGATTGAACATAATCCTGAAAAGAGTCAGGTTAGGTCAGGAAAGGTGTATGCTTGGCATTACTAAGTAGAAAAGAAAGACCAGCACATGGATCCGAGAACAAACGAATGGATGTGCATTATTCGAAGAGTAAATTAATTGAAATGAAGGTGGGCAGGTCATATACCAAGGCGTCGTAATGACAGATGGACCAAAGCAATCTGTGGATAGATATCGATGATCATATACGTCCACGAAAAAGAGCGAGAACACGATGAACATCAAGATATTGAACCCGAATGCCAGAGGAGAAGGACCGCATGAGTTGGAGGCATGTGGAAGAGGCCTTCATCCTGCAGAAGAGATGTTGAGTGATTGTGATATCATGCTTGTGAAAAAATACCAGTTTTACATAAGAAAAATGCAATTTTTTATCAGGATAACGCACCTGTGTTTTTGTTATGGCCAAATTGAACGAATTAAAACAAGAATTGTTGAAATAGACACCGTATTTAACAGAACTAACTCCCTTTGACGATACGTGTTATTAAATCTTAAAAAAATCCTCAGTGGTGCGGCTTTAAAATCAAATAAAGAAACCATGGCAATCAAAGAAGAATATTTTACCTTCCGGAAACCCACTTCAGAACGGAGATAGAATTGAAACTATTGAAAAATTAAACTAGTCATTTCATAATTTAGATTTTGGAACTTTCGATGTGTTTAAAAACTTTGCGAGTTTTCCACATATCACCCCTAACGGCGGATGTGGAAAACTCGTTATAAAGTTTTTGATAAAACTAGCTGTTAATTTGAGTGAACCTGCTTTTTCCTTGATAAGTATCACGAAATACCAAAAAAAGGTTAAGAAAAGGGCCATCCCTTTGAGTGCATTAAAGGCTATATTAAAATTCCCAACTAAGAAAATATAAATAGAACAAAACAGACAAGTTTACAAAATGTTTAAGTTTATATTAAGAATTTGTCGAGGATCTGGCAACAGCGCTATTAGATTCCCGTACAATAGTTTCCACGTAACTTTACGCGCTCCTAATGTTTACAATTCAAATGTTGATCGAGATAATTTCAATCGTTTTCCACTCGATCCATATTGTCTGCTTCTCTCACGTAAACATCCCGACCTACCTCAAGGAAAATCTCCGTTTTTCCACTAGGTCCAGCATTCACATCTTCCCGTTCTCGGTGTGGCGATTCGGACGCGCGTCTGTCACCCGCGAAACGTCACCGAGCACCCCCGTGGCGTAAATCGATTCGAAAAAACTCATTTCTAGTCGTTGAAGATGGTGCGTCGACCACACTCAGCCATTGCTCGGTTTGACGAACGAAATTAAACTAGGTGTTGGGTGTTGCTTTCCGTTCTGGCTGTGAAACGTGCCCCAACATTCTCCTCGCTCGCTCGAAAAGAATGGAAATAAGGCGACCGGTTGGTCGGATGGGCCTACGATGATGATGACAGGCCGGAAATAAACCGTTTCCTCTGTACGGCATGTGGCCTAGATACTGTCGCCTAGCTCGACTGCATACCGTTAACACAGGAGTCCCGCTAAAATAAGAAGAAACTGGGAAACATTCTATCATGATCAAATAGTATGATGGGCTTATGAGTAAAACGCAAAGTATTTATATATTCATTCAAACTGCAAAAAACTTATTCCAACGTTTTTCCAGTCATTGAAACAGTTTTTATACGCCATTTCTGGTATTTCTTTCAAAGCAGGGAGCGAATCCTCTAGATAGCTTCTATAGACACAACATGGCATTCATGGAGTGGTTTATTCAATCGAGAAAATGGCGAAAAAGTCACACGGTTCAATATCTGGTGAATATGATACTTATGGAATGGCATTTGTTTGATTGTTGCTGCGACGAAGGTTTTGCCACAATCTGGACGGTTTTTTTTCTAATGGACTATAGTAACTGATTTTTACTACTGTATATTTGAATCTGATATTTCTTTTTACAGCATCAAAATGAGTCGCAGATTGCGTAATTTGACTGTTCAGGACCTGGAAGCTTTACTTGGAGAGTGGGAGGAAGGCTGTGAAGATGGTCTAGACTTTTAGGAACACGAAGATGTCACAGATCCAACATTTGCCTTACAGCCAAAAGAGCGCGAAAGTTCTGTACCAAACCTAAGGCCAATATCACATGGAAAACGAAAAGGAAAACTACGTTTTCGTGGATTTGAAGCTTTTACGTCAGAAATATTAGGTTAGGATACTCCTTGCCAAGTATATTCGTGTTTGTTTACTGACGACATTATCGACATCATACGATATCATATTCATTTATACTCTGTACAAAAAGATGTTAGTAAACCTATAAATGTAAGAAGGTATAGAATGTTTATTGGTATCGTATATTACATGTCAATAATTCACATGCCTAATAAAATATTCCGATTTGTTGTAAAGTTTGTTGTTGAAAGTATTGCGAAGTTGGCAAACCAATCTTGAGCAGTCCTCCTCATATACGACGCAAATGTCTTGAATTGCTCCCATACCACAAGTTTTTGGCCACCTGAAACTTCCCTTTCATAAGCATGAAAATTAAGTTTTCCAGAAAAATGATACCAATAGAGTTGTAGAGTAAGAAAAGAGCTTTCAAATGCATACATACAATTGACGAGACATATTAAAAATGGAGGAAAAACAAACAAATTATAAAAACGTTGGGAACATATGAAATAAACCTTTTTTTATTAATATAGAAAAGATTTAAAATAATTTCAAAATTCAAGAAACTTTTGAGGACCACTGGATAAAATGGTTATGAAGGCTAAGGTTGAAGATAAATCACGCGCATTAGTAAACAATCTCGATGGAACGTCGCAATCTTAGAATATAAACAAAACTAATGCAACAAAAATGAAATTATTTATGACCCATTTATACCAAGACCATTAAAAACCTATCATGCAAATGATAAAGGTTCTATTTCTGTCCTTATGACGTACTTGACGGACATCCCCTGTATAATACACTGATAATTTGAACAACCTATATTAGACGATGTTTTGGCTTCAATTTTGAATTATCACGAGTACTCTTGTCGTTGTAACAACATTAAAAACATCTTAAAAGCTTTAGATTAGTTTTAATTAAATTAGTATCGATTTACTATGATCGTTTTTTCTATTTTAACAGCTATTTTAGCTGTAATTCTAACGCCTCTAATTAATTGGTACGTTAAAATTTTCAAAATAAGAAGTTTGAGAAATGTACCGGGCCCAAAACCGTATCCCATAGTGGGAAATTTAAATTTGCTAGGAGAAACTCCAAGTGGTGAGTAATATTTTGATAGGTGGATATATTATACGAGGGTAGAAAATTGTTTTATGCTCAAAAATCTATTTATTTTCACCCTGTCTCGTTTAAGCTCGATAATTCTTTGTCTTCGGTGATAATCTTTTCATTTGATCAACATTTCTTTCCAGTCAACTATATTTTCATGTTTGGAAAGACAAAACCGAGGGGGGCCAAGTCCGGAGAATAGGGTGGATGCAGCATCAGTTAGTAGCGAAAATTGGCCAGTTTCCTTGTTGCAATAGTGGGCGAATGAGTGAGTGCATTGTCGTAATGCAACATAATACTGCCCTGTAGTCGTCTTTTCCTTTTCCAGATAATTAATGAAAAAAATGCCTTCCGAGTCACAGAAAATAGTGGTCAATCATTCTGTCGATGGAGGCGTCTTTATCTTCTTCGCTGGATTAAATCCACTGCTTTGATTGTTTCTTCATTTCGGGTGGGTAGTGATGAATCTGGGTTTCTTAAAAAATACAAATCGCTAACAAAAACTTCTTCGCTTATACATGTCTACTTACTACTTACTTACTACTTACTCATCGTCAGATTTTTGCAGTTGTTGAAGACGTCAGTGACGTTCATAGTCCAATAATGTACATGCATTTCAATTGTATTTTACATCAACTAAAAGAAAACAAAAATTGCGGCGCACATCACATTCCAAATGTTATTCTTTAGCCTCTGGATTATTATTATCCAGGTATGGGCCCTGGTGGACCACGCGAAGTACAGTTAGAGGCGTCTGTTGTTGTTAGCCTTCCTTTGCACCCATACTGGTTAGCCTACTCGGATTTATCCGTTTTATGTGTCCGAAAAACTTAAGCCTTCTTTTTCTCATATCGCTATGTATATCTGTATATTGTTTGATTTCTCGGTTTTCTCGAAGTCGGTATGTTGTGCTATTTCTTTGTTTGGGGCCTAAAATTTTTCTTATAATTTTTCTTTCTTTCTTTTTCAATTTCCTCGATGTCTTTCTTTCTATTCAAAATTGGCGTTTCTGCGCCATATAGACATTCTGGCTTAATTGTAATGTTGTAATGTCTCAGTTTTGTGTTTCTAGATATGCATTTTTTTAAAATATTTTGTGTAACTCTCAATGCAGTTTCCAATTTTTTACATCTACTGGTTTTCTTTATTGGCAGCTTTTTCCAACCCGCTTTCCACGATTATTTCACGCAAATATTTAAATTGAGAGACTCGTCTGATGTTACCATGTTTTGTTTTTAGAAATGGTGTTCTTAGTCTGTTGCAGGTCATGTATTGTGTCTTTTCAAAGGAAGTTTGGAGTCCTACCTTTTCTGCTGTTTATTTTAGGATTTCAATCTGTTTTTGTGCCGTTAATATATCTTGAGCCAAAATTGCTAGATCATCAGCAAACGCCAGACAATCCAGTTTTAATTTCGATAGACTTTGAGATGTCACCCATGAATTTAACTTTTGACGTTGTGTTAGTTAATGTTGCTTTAATAATTGCCAGCGTTTTCCGATCTAGTCCTTGTTCTTTCAAGATTTGGAATAAAGATTCGCGGTTAATAGAATTATATGCGTTTTTGAAATCCACAAATGTACAAACGAGATTTTTATTGTATAGTTGTTGATGTCTTAGTATCAACTTTAGATTCAGGATCTGCCCGGTCGAAAACCTTCTTGATATTCACCAATTTTAGGTTCTAACTGTCCATGTGCTCTGTCTAGTAGACATTGAGATAGAATTTTGTAACAAACTGGGAGAAGAGATATCCCTCTGTAGTTGTTTACATCCGTTCTCCTTTCCCTATCCGATCTCATTTCTTATGTAGTGGATTGATTTGAGCATCTTTCCAATCTTCCGGAATCCGGAATATTGTAGAATTTTGGTTATTTCTTTGATTGTACCTGGACCAGCGGATTTCAAAAGTTCAACAGTGATTCCATCTTCACCAGAAGCTTTGTTATTTTTAAGCCCTTTGATTTGCCTAATTATTTCATCTTCATTCGGTAGTAATGAATCTGGGTTTGTTTGTTTAGGGTTTAGTGTTGGTAATCTGTTTAATGGCCGAGGACAATTTAGTAGTTGTTCAAAATATTTGTCAAGTTCTTTGCAATTGTCTTGGTTATTTAGAACTAATTGTCCATTTTCTTTTCGGGAGCAAAGGTTTTTGGGTTGATAGCCTGTTAATTTAGTTTTAAATGTTTTATAAAAATTTCTTTTTCTATTTCATTAAGTTGATTGTTTTCATATTTTCTTTTAGTTTGTCTAATTAGATTCGATGTTTCTTTTCTTACTTCCAAAAAGATGTTATAATTTATTGCTGTTTTTGACTGTTCCACTCTTTGAATGGTTTATTTCGGATTAATAAACTTTATCGCACCACGGAGCTTTTCTACGTTTTTGTAAAGGAACGAACTTAAGGGTTGTTTTAATTTTTTTATTCGGTTCTTGTCAATTCTGTGCTGGTTGTTTATCAAGCTATCAAGCACTTCTGTTAGCGTTGCTTTTATTTAAATGTATATATATATATATATATATATATATATATATATATATATATATATATATATATATATATATAAATATTACACATTTATACAGGGTGTTAGGTAAACATGCGGCAAAAATGCAAGGGGTTATTCCTTGTCCTATTCTAAGAATATTCTGTTCTATGATGATTTTTAAAAACCCCCTTTGTTTCGAAGATACAGCGCGAACAAAATTTGCGACAACCATATTCGATATTTGTTGAAATCATTAATGTAAATAAAAGAAGGGTGTACGTCAATGAGTTTATCAAGTGCAAAAAATTTTTTTTTCGATTTCAATCACTTGGAACGGCTGTTTTATCTAGTAAGTGGATTTCATCGGTCGCATTTGTTTACATAGATTGAGTGACGTTTGGCTGTTTAACGTGTCTTAAATAGTGAGTGAAGTCCTCTATCATCATGTATACAAACGCCGAGATGACTGACATGCACTTCATGTATGGACTAGCTGATGGCAATGTATTACAAGCTAGGCGATTGTACAGTGAACGATTTCCAGCCGCTAATGTCCCTGAACGAAAAATCTTCGAAAACATTCATTGACATCTTCGTGAAACAGGCACATTGAAACGAACTGAAGGGTCAGGAAGATCACTGACTGTAAGAACGGTACAATTGGAACAGTATGTGCTGGACATGATAGCGGAATAGCCTGGTAGTTTTACGCGAAAAATTGCAAATACTTTGAATGTGAGTCACTGGACAGTTTGAAAATTCTAAAACGGACAATTTGTTGTATCCATACCACATTCAACGCGTTCAGACACTACTACCTGCTGATTTTCCTCCACGTATTGCATTATGTCAATGAATATTGCAAACTTTACTTCGCATCCCTCTATTCCTGACACAAATTCTTTTCACCGATGAAGCCACTTTCACAAGAAACGCAATAAAGAATTTTCATAATAACCCTGTGTGGGCAGATGAAAAACCGCATGAGGTATGCGAAGATAGTTTTCAACATCAGTTCTCGTTGAATGTTTGGGTTGGAATTGTAGGTGACTATCTAATTGGACCGGTATTTCTATCACAAAGACTTACTGGCGAGGTTTATCGCAACTTTTTGGAAGCAACGCTGCCTGAGTTTCTGGAAGATGTACCATTGACAACAGGGCATGAAATGTAGTTTATGCACAATGGTGCACCACCACATTTCAGTTTGGTTGCTCGTGATTTTTTAACAGCAACATACGGATATCGCTGGATTGGTCGAAGCAGGCCACACGCATGGCCTGCTCGATCCCCGGACTTAAACCCCCTGGATTATTTCTTCTGGGGATATCTGAAGTCATTAGTTTACGCTAATCCATTGAAGAATTTGGATGATTTGCGAAATCGGATAATTGCTGGGTGTAACTCAATTAGAAACGACCCAGGTGTGTTTGAAAGAATTTGGCAGTCAATGACGAGAAGATTGAATGCTTGTATCAAGGCTGGAGGAAGTCATTTCGAACATTTATTGTAGATTGAGCAACTTTACATATACTTTTTCATAATGAAATGTTGTTAATGTCGTAAATTTTGTTCACCCTGTATCTTCGAAACAAAGAGGTTTTTTAAAAATCGTCATACAACAAAATATTCTTAGAATAAGTCAAGGAAAAACCCCTTTAATTGTTGCCGCATGTTTACCTAACACCCTGTATAATAGTACATTGTAATATTTCAGATTATCTGAAAGGCTTGATGAATTTACAAAACACTTATGGCAATTTTTACAAGCTTTGGACTGGGCCACATCTAAGATTGGTAATTAATAAGCCGGAATATTTGGAAAGTCTGTTAACTTCTACGACGCATCTCTCGAAATCTGATGGTTACGATTTGTTTAAACCGTGGTTAGGTGACGGTTTGCTGGTTAGTTCAGGTAAGGTAATATCGAAAGGTTAAAGTAAAATAATCTCAATTGATCATTGATTTGTTTTAAGCTTGCCTAAATCAAAATAAAAGTATATTATTATAATAAATTTAACTAAAAATAAATGTTCTAATAGTTGGTTTAAGAATGCATCTAAAACATTTTGCTCATTTAGTTTGCTAAACCTGTTAACTAAAACCCTGCAGCAAACTTTACGAAAACCTACGAAACATTAAATTCGAAAAAAAAGAAATTCTCGAAAAAAGGCCTTGCTGGAGGAATTTGCTGCAAACTTCATTGAAGACATGCCATTTAGAACAATGTCCTTATATTGTATAGACTGTATAGAAGATTAAAGAATCTCGAAGAGATTTACCACTAAACACCAAATCACTTGGTTAGCGAAACGTGCGTCGAGAAGTTTTCAAAAAGTGATTTAGTGTACATTACACTAAATCCAAGGTTCCAATACAAGAAGTGATATATAGAAGAGAGAAAAATAAAATAATATAGAAAATTAATTTCAAGAAAATGAAAAATCGCTGAAGAAATGTAAGCGAAACGACAGTAGACACACTGCTAGGAACAATACAAAAGTAAACTAAAAGAGAAAAGAGACTTAAGATTCATTGTGAAATCATCAGAGATAAAATAAGCACAAAAAGATATCTGTTAAATGCTTTTGGAAAAGTATATAATACTCAGCTGTGGAGAAAGAGGAGAAAAAGGCAAGAAAGACTTGAACACAAGAGGTAAGAATAAAATAAAAGTAATACATAGAGAGGTAATTTAGGTCACAAGAAGAAGAATTCTAAGATTTGGAGTTTTTCACCAAGTTTATTTTTTTACTTTATTTCTCGGTAAAAAACTGAAACTGGTTTCTAGGAAACCCTATATTTTCGCAATGTGTTTCGATATATACGTCGAATTTGAATCAGACGATGTACGCAAAACATTTACGGAAAAATCTAGATCAAGGACGATATCCATTTCGTGGATATCAATGAGTGGTATCAATTAGTGTGGACGTATTTGGGTATTTGCGTTGATGATGGCTGTCATGTAGTCGTCTTTGACTAACTTTGTAGTTACGATAAATAAAATATTACAAATATTACTACTTAGAAAATAAAAACACCAACTGTTTCAAGCAGTGACCTAGATATTTAATTGAGTACTCAAAACAAAAACAAATTAATTTGATTAATAAAAGATGCGATAAAAATCTTGACACAATACAATGATTTAGACTCAAATATATGTGAATAATACCACATCAAATTAAATGTTTAATGAACGACTGTTTTGTCTATATTTCCAGTTTATTATTAATATTTGGCGCGTTTCGCTAACGCTCCTTCAGAACTGGCTATTTTCGATGTTAAAATAGGTATAACTACAAAAAGTTTCTACAATAATAATTTATAAGGGTTTTCGCATTTTTGAGACGGTTTATTTCTAAACTCTCCAAATGGTTTAGTTTTTGCCTTTGTTATGTACATGTAATATTTTAAATTCACTATTAAAAAGATGGTTTTCATTTAACAAATGTGATGCATAGTTCGAATTATGTTTATGACCGACAAAGCTTCTGTGGTGTTATTTAATTTTTTTTCTTGAAGTATGTGGTATAGTGCGGTTCAAGATATATCGTTGACCGAATGCCTGCAATAAACTGTTAACAACCCCTGTCGTATCGAAACCCGGCAAAGTTGCAAAAAAAATAAACAGGGCCGGGCCTAATAAAATAACAGATAAAAAGATAAAATTAATTTTATATCTGGTTTAGTAGTTTCGAAATATTTTAGTTTAGTTTGATATTCTATTCTTAAACAGTGCAGTTCTATAATTTCGATCGTATTTTTATTATTCTAAATATGATAAAAATGTGGCGTGATTGGCAAGATAATAATCATTGTGCGTCCGGTAGTGCTAATTTTAAAAGAAAACATTTATCGTCCAATGCTAAGTAAACTGTTAAAAATGGGTATGTTTCTTTATTGAATAGGGGGCTTAATGTAAATACAGCCGCAATTGAAACGTCTTCATTATCGAAAACGCCGTTATCTACAGTTCAAGATATTGCTACGAATCCAATTAAAGCCAGAAAAGTTCGTAGTGATTGTGGTAAAAGAGCACACTTGCCTTCATTGTATTCATTGCAAAGCGACTAAGGAAAGATGAGACCAACATTCTTTGCAGCAGAACTAGCCTCCAGACAATATTATCTCTAATGAGCTTTACATACCGGACCATTAATAAAAGACAAATATTAATGGAATCACAACGATTACGACGATGGCCGTTTGACTACTTAAACTCTATAAAAACACAGATTAGAAAATCGCCCCATTATCTACCTTAATGAAATCGAGGTTCGAAACCTTGCAAAAGGATGGATAGGTACATCAAGAAAATGCCAAACCAAAGCCCCATCAAACAAGCGAAACGAATTACAATTTTACATGCTGGTTCTTAGGATGGATGGGTTCCAAATTGTTTATGGTTGTCCTCCAAAAATTACTAGTTACAATTCTAACAGAAAAAAAAGAAGAAAAAAAACAATTTCTAAAGCGAAAGCAAAAATATTCCCAACTGAAGCCCCAAGGAAGTGACACTCAAAGATTTCAATTTATTACTAAAACTGTTATATAATTTAGGACTACAATAAGAAAAACTACGATGGAAAAGCGAAGTCTTATGTCGGGGACTGATAAAACTGACACCCGCCTGATGTTCACACTGTGAATTTCAATTTCGAAAAACCAATTTGTCCCTCAAGGATGCCGGCTCAGAACATATTATTAGTTTATGCAGGAAAACGTGATAGTAGTATTTCATAAATAATTCAATATTTAGCCAGGCTAATTCTTTATACTTATATGAGATATGATCAAACTTCCTAATTCCACCAATGAATCTGACTAGATTATTTTGTGCTATCTGTAACTTATGCTTAGTAAAACAATCTAAACAAGAATAATATACCATGCTACAACAGCTGAAGATTGGCAAAATTAACACTTCGCAAAGTTTTTTTCTCAATTTAAAGTTAATTAGATACCGATTAGCATACAATGTTCTGATTTTAAGATAGACTTAAAAATAATAAATCTAATCTCAACCTTTCATCAATTGTAAGTCCTAATATCTTTGCTTCTGAAGTGAACTGCAAATCATCAGAATCGATGTTAATCTTTAGTACATTTCTGATACGATTTTTAACATTATTGGAACAAAATAATACAACACTTGAATTACTTTCATTTATTGATAATTTGTGATCGGCGAAATATGCACAAAGACTGCGAATATCGGCATTCAATGCCGGAGCCGCCAGATCGGTTCTAAGTGGGTAAAAATTGAATTGATTGAATAACTGAATGATTGATACAGGAAGGGAGATCAACCGTGTATATTAGAAATAATAATGTTCCCAAGACAGACCCCTGCGGTACGCCGGACTGAATCAGCTGAAATTCAGAGCGGTGCCCCTCCAACTCCGTACATCGACTCCTACCATGCAAGTATGATTGAAAGAAATGCTGAACATTAGTGGAAAACCCAAAATAATTCAACTTCACACACAAAAGTGCATGATTTATCTTATCAAAAGCTTTTGAGTAATCTATAGAAATCAAAGCTACTGCCATTCCCTTGTCCAAACTGTTCATCAAGGTATCAGTCAAATTTAACAAACCTGTGTTTGTACTATGCGAGGCTCGAAACCCTGACTGTCCAGCGGGGAGTATTCTAGCGTTATCCAGAAAACTGGTCATTTGACATTTTGCAACTCGCTCTAGTATTTTTGACATTATGGGCAATAGGCTTATTGGTCTTACGTCTGAGGAGGCAAGTGGGCGAGTTACTTTGGGAATCGGAACATTGGAAAGTAATTACTTTCCAAACACCTATTAACTATATGTACTATATGTAGTAGGACAACCGGCAAACATATTTTTATCATAGACAATGTAATGCCGTCAACCCCAGAAGCGTTTGCTTTAATACCTTTTATTATATCTGAAATGGTCGCAGGCCCAACAAGGGTAAAATCAAAGGTAGACTTATTTACATCCAACCTATTACTGGGATAGAAGTTTAAAATGTCTTGGTTAACATTTGCAGTATGAAAAACAGTCATAAAGTAGTCGTTAATCAAAGATGGATCGCGAATGTCTGATGGAAGTTCAGACGTAGTCGACTTCTTAATATTCAGTGTTGCAATCTCGGACCAAAGTTGTCTTGAATCTTTGTTTTGTTCCAGATAAGCCAGATAAGCTTTTTTTTCTCTTCGAATCGAAGAGAGAGTCAAATTACGATTATTCTCATAATACCTATATTTCTCCGGTGACGGACTTAGTCCTTAATCATCTCTTTAATAGGATAAATCAGCCAAGGCGCCCTGGGCTTACTTACACGTACTGACTTAAAAGGAGCATGAATACTGAACAACGAAATTATTTTATTTGAAAGGTATTCCACTTTATCGTCTATAGAATTAATATTATATATATCATCTAAATTATTTGATAATAACTCCGACAGGAACAGATCTACATCAAAATCGGCAATATTTCGAAAAGTTATTACTATCTGCTTAAATATACGATTTAGAATCTCCAATTTGCAAGTGGTCATTTTATGATCAGTAATATTCGGAGCATCCAACACAAGTATTTCACTAAAGAGCTCAGGGGTATTTGTAAAAATAGGATCTAACAGAGCTGATGAAGTACTAGTAATCCTAGTAGGCTGTCTAACGATTTCACTAAGGCCGTAAAACTCTAAACAACACGTCAGTAAATTATTTTCTAAGAGAAGATTGACATTTACATCACCAAGAATGACAACGTTTTTATGTTCACTTAAAATCAACGGAAGAATATTTTCTAAAACCTTAATCCCTCAAACAGACTCTGCGAAGGCGGTCGATATAAAACACCTAAAATAAATTGAAAACTACTAAATTGAAACTAAACTTCAAAGCCGGTGAACTAAATTGAGTAAAATCCAACACTTCTGCCAAGTGAAAGGACTTTATATAAAATCCTCCCCCCCCCTAGATCGTCTATCCGCACGAAAAATGAGTAATTATCAAGGTGAACAAGTTCACTGGGAACATCATCGGTAAGCCAAGTCTCAATCGCCCCAAAAACATCAGCAGAATCAGCCCGCAACATGTCAACAAATCCATCAAAATTACTCATCAAAGAACGAACATTTAAAGAGCATATTCTATAGAATTTAGTCATAATCAATTCTGCTTTGTAAGTTAGTTAAAATAGTTTGATATACAGGACAATTTCGATCTATGACGGAAGTTTAGTTTTAGCTTTATTATTATTAATAACACAATTGTTGCATGAATCAACACCCGAATTACAATTTTTAGAATCGTGTTTTTGAGAACACTTAAAACAAATAGCATCGTTTTTATAGGACTTCTGGAAATGACCAAAGCAGGCACATTTAAAACATTAGATAACATTTAAATAATCGCATAGTTCGTATTTTTTCCAACCTAACCAAACATGACCCACCTGAATTAAATATTTTCTAACTTCTGGAGAAACTTCAATTATAACATTATACACATTTCTTATAGGTAATTTGGCTATTAATTTAATGTCTTTTATAGAAGAGAAACTGCTCGAGTCGTTAAGAGCAAATAATCCCTCGACAATAGCACTATTGTCAGAAAATTTATCATCGAGAATAACATTTTTTATTTTTAATCTCGAATTATGTTTTCGCGCAAGATTAACATTTAGTTTACTGCCAAACTCAGTATCTAACGCATTTTTCAACTTATTCAAATTATTCAAATCCTTACAGTAAACAGCACCACCATTCTTGATTTTTTTCGTCTCATCGACACAGATGTTTTGCCGTACCAAACTTACTGAGCTCGTTATAGTTTTCACGACGTCTTAGTCGGAATTAACAATAGTAGATTTAACAATCAAAACAGGTGAATTATTTAAATTCTTTCTCAGCGATTCACTGTACGTTAAGGCACTTTTATTAACTGCATGTGTTGGCCGACTTGCCGATTGATTTTTTACAACCGAACAGTTCTCCAAATCGCGCACTTTATATCTTAGAAGATTATTCGAACAGTCCATTTCGTCGATCAACTTCTCCATTAATTTTTTGTCGCGATGCAGACACTCGCCTTGGAAATGCACAACACATTCAGAAGCACTAGCTTTATATAAATCGCAAAACCAATAAACATTATCACACTTTGCAATCAGTCTATTAAGCTCATCCTTCAAATTAAGATAGAAAGGGTGGAATTTTTTTGACAAAGTTTAAACTGTATGCTTTTAGAATTAACAATAAAGTTATTGGATGAACGCTCACATACGTTCATATCGCACGACATACTGCATGCGAATCAAATATACATTGACTTCCATGAATCCACAATCCCCACAACTTTATTCCTTAATTAAACTTCATAAATTAAATTACCCAATGAGGCCAGTTGTCTCTTATATGCCTGCATCTGCTTACAAAGTATCAAAATACCTAATAGATATCATTAAACCGTACTGTAAATTCTCAAACCTTGTCGACGAGACCGATTTTTTATCCTCATTATATCGGAGACCAATTTAATAAAACACTAGAAATTGGGTTTCTTGTTTTAGGAGGAAAATGGAGAAGCCGTCGTAAAATGATTACACCTACGTTCCATTTCAAAGTTCTTGAAGAATTCATGCAAATATTCAATTATCAAATCAACATAATGCTGGATAAGGTTGAGGAAAAGGTTAAAGACAGTCCTGGTGATACCATCGATATGTTCAAGTATTTGGATTTGATGTCTCTAGATATTATTTGTGGTTAGTATAATCAATTATCGATATCGTCGATTTAAAAAAAAAATTTTGTTGTTAAACATTGTCGAGTGTGGAGTTGCAACATGTTTTATGAAAAACTTTTGTTGTCTAATTTCCACTTCATTATATTAATGGTTATTACAGATTCATACATTTCGTTATGTGTATTAGGTAGTATAGTATACTAGCTACTAGACACTATGCTAACAGAAAAGTTCACGCAGCTACTCCTATAGAGCAGTTAATGAACTATATAATCTACTACATTCTGTTTTATCCTTCATATGAACATATGTGAAGTTTCAAGTCAATCTGTCAAATCATTCGTACAAAAGCAACAGCTTTAAGTAAAGTGGGCAAAGTGGGGGTAAAGTGGAAAAAAAAAGTGTATCAGTGTGATTTTTTAAAATGGAAAATATTGAAAATGGTGCAGTGATTAAATTCTTTATAAAAAAAAGTTTAAAGGTAACGGAAATTCATAGTGAAATGGTAAATGTATTAGGGGCGTCTGCTCCTTTAAATATAATGGTTTTCAAGTGGGTAGCTGAGTTTCAAAGTGATCGTACAAGCCTGGATGACGATCCTCGTATGGAACGTCCAATAAGTGCAACTACTGCACATATAATTAATTCTATACATGATATGGATATGGATGACAGACAATTGACTTTGAGTGAAATTGCTAAGGTCATGGACACCTCAACTGAGCGGGTGCTTCATATTTTGCGCGTTTTTCATCAAATGAAGACATTATTGCAGTCGTAGATGAGTATTTTGAAGGACTTCCAAAAAATCACTTCAGAGGTAGAATAAATAAATTGAAACACCGCTGGAAAAAAATGTAATGAACTATAAACTTGTTTTTTCATTTCCGCTCCGTGGCCTTTTCAATTAGCCTAGTGTACTATTCCTTCATAAAACTGTCAAGAAAATACCGAGATGAAGCTATACGTTTTTAAACAAAGTTCTTTGTCAACTATCCGAAGAAGATACAGTGTAGCGAAACGCGTTATATTTTAGAGAAAAATATTAGTGCAAATTAGACACCTTTGTTATATTTATACAGTTTTTAAAACTGTATAAATAAAAGTAAAAAATTAAAACTTAACGTTATTCAGTCCTTTTAAAGAACCTTTTTAAGGCATTTAAATAGCCTTGAATAAAAAAGGAATTTAAATTTTTAAATTAATTCTACCCTAAAACCGCCCCTCCTATGGTTTGAGCTGTCTTGTTTTCTACAGTAAATTCCTGTTCGGCACCTGACTCGTCTATGATCATCATGAATCTACAAGCAGAAGGCAGATTCTATGTAAAACGACCCTGTCCGAGTGTTTATCTCAATCTACACAAAAGGTACACCATTCCAACGTAATAACACGATGTCAATTGGCGAAAGGCATTATGATTAATACAGTCCAGAGGTTCAAATGCGTTAAAATATGAAACCATTGTTATTATCTGGTTTATCTCGACTAATCCAGGCAACCTTACTCTTTTATCTCATCGATCTGTGATTCTTCAAGGTGGTTCAAAACCTCTTCTGTAATATTGTCTACCTTTGATATCAATATTTCTTTGTATCTGCCTTTCAATTACGCGAAACATTCCTACATGGAACCCTGAGATACTACTACATCCCTAATTCGTCTTTAAGTTAATTAGTTATTAAGGTTAAGTTACTACTGCTGCCGTCGAATAAACGAATTAAATTGATTCAAAACAAAGATACCAAAATCTTTGTTTTGAATCAATTTAATTGCGATGATGATGCGCGTATTTTTTAGAAACGGCCTTTGGAACGCCGATCGGTGCACAGAACCAAGAAAATCAAGATTACGTAAACGCAGTGGGCACTTTCCTGGAAATTTTTGTGTATCGATTCTACTCAGGTTTCATGGGACATCCATTCTTCTTCCGTTTCTCCAAATACTACAAGACTTATCACCAAACTTTAAACACACTTCACGACTTCTGCGAAGAGGTCATCCAGAAACGAAAGGAGGAGTTTTTAAAAAAGGGCAAGGTAAATCATAATGTTTATTTATAAAGATTATTAAATAACATAATTGGGTAGTCCGAATTTTTGTAAGAGAAAAAAAATTAGATTTGAATGTAATTATCATTTTTACTTACAACATAAACTTTTTGTCAAAAATTATCGTATTGATTTCTAAAAAATATCAATAGATTGTTTTTCATCTCTTCTTTCGTTTTTGTTTTTATGTTGCCACTTTTATTATTGTTGTGTATCATTTTTCATTTCATTCCACTGTTTTCATTTTTCTACAACTTATCTTTGTATTCTTGCTTTGCTATTCTTTACAACATCGCCAATAACTAATAAAAATAGCAGGATAGTGGACTCAAGTTGGGACCAAATATTTTTCTCATCGTGAATAATTAAAAAAATATTGGCTACAGCAACGGTAGCTGTTCGCCGGGAGCACCGGACAGAAGGACCTGGACAGGATGAAGAAGCGCGTCAAAAGGGCGCCACCCAGTTCGTTAAATTATCTTGTGTTATAGAAGACCCTTGAACTAGGAAGTGATTTATATAAAAAAAAATATTTACTTGATTTTATAGTTTAATACACTTTAAACTATTACTTGTTTTATAGATGGTTAAAACTAACGAAGACGGTATTAAAATTAAGTCAGCTTTGCTAGATATGCTGTTGGAAGCTAGCCAAAATGGAAATATTTTGACCGACAAGGACATCGAAGACGAAGTTAACACTTTTATGTTTGAGGTAACGAAAAACATTCAAACTCTCTTCAAGTTGTTATACTAAATATTCACACCTTAGGGACATGACACGTCAGCAACAGCAATGTGCTTTACTTTCTACGCTCTGGCTCAGAATCCAGATGTCCAAGACAAAGTATACGAGGAATTATGTGAGACCATTGGAAAAAATCCTAAAGTTGAATTAACCCTTTCTCAGATCAACGATCTGAAATATATGGACATCGTGGTTAAGGAAGCCATGAGGATATATCAGCCAGTGCCATTAATCGAAAGGAATGTTGAGGAAGACTGGATGTTAGGTGAGTAACTTTATCTCACGTTGAGTATTTGCCCAGAGTGCAGCATTTTCACTGCAATTTTTTTTCTTCACTTATTGATTGATTTGTCCGTTACTTTGTGATAGTGTTATTATATTGTGATAGTGATTTTTTTAAAAAGGAATAAAACAATTTTTTATCTATCACTTTTATTTTTAAACAAAATTTGTGTCACTTTGTTTAAAAATAAAAGTGATAAATAACAAAGTAAAAAATTGTTTTATTTCATTTTCTTCATTATTTTATATTTGAGTTTTTTTATATAATGAGTGGCGGGTCGTGAGGGAGGGCGTTGAGGCGCCGCCCCTTCGGCCTTTATCACAGTAAACAATTTTTCAGAGCAAAACACCATATTTTATTTCCGTTCAGTTTCTTCCCTTTAACTCATTTTAAGATACTATTAAAATTAAAATCTCCAAATGTAGAAGAACGTCTGTCGACCCATCACACCAAATAATGCGGATAAACATTCCATCCTCCCGTCACAATTTTTACATTGTTGGTCGGACGTTTACCTCCAGCGACCCAACATCACGTCATCTTTTCTCGTCGTTGGTGTTGTTTTGCTTGTTGTGAGAATTCAGGGGTTTAACTACTTTCTAAAACATGCGATTGGGATGTAGGTTCGCTGCGACCGAGCGTATCGGTAATTAGTTTTAAACGCTGATTTGACGGGTTCGCAGCCTTCGATATGTTTTGGGTCGCGTATTTCGTTCACCTCGCGAATACTTGTTTTGATTTGGGATTTTATACGTGTGTACACACTGAGTAGTATTTTATAAATAACAATAATAAACTTTTAATTTCACACTAATGATGATATCGATGGCCACATCCGAAACCAAAAGGTGCAATAGCACGAAAAGTAAAAAGGAGGAAGGGGAAAGCAAAAAAGATTCTTCAGCAACACTATTTTCGTCTACGCCCTCCCACTTTAAAAACCCTCGAGCCGCCACTGATAACCGGTTGAAATATGTTTAGATATATTTTTAGAAACATTTTTTTTATTGAATAAGTAAAAAAAACAAATGGGAAGGAAACTGTTTATTTTATAATTAGTCTATATTTTTTGTAAAATATATCGAATGCAATATTATGATACCGCTCGATCCAATCCTTCATACATTGTTCATAGACTGATTAAGTAAGTAATCAGTAAGTATCAGTAATCAGTAGTAATTGCATTTCTACCTCACTGGATAATACCTTCCTTTTATCCAATCCAATAATAATCATCTAATCATTTCTTTCCGCCAATTTAAACATTATTCCTTTTCTTTTTATCGAACAAACAAAAATACCACTCCGGTTTACAAAAATTCCCAACTTCAAGATCCAATTAAACAAATTGATTCCGGAGTGGGCCCTTGTTCCTCCGTTCCGGGAAAACTCTCATGTCATAAGGCATATTCTCAAAGGAGTCCGGGAATAAAAGAAAAGACGTGGTACAAAGGCTCAGAAAAAAAAGAAAAATATTATTTGGTTCTTCTTGTTATAACAAAGGATGCTAGGAGAAACGAAAAAGAGAAATGGGAAAAAAGAGTACTTTAAAGAATAATAGTTGAATGAGATAAAGGGTCTATGTAAACTTATGCATATATACAGATTCTTTAAAAAGAAACTAAAAAAATACGATAGGTTTGTAAATTATTCTTGTACGAAGTATGTAAATACAGTAATGAGACTGGACGTGTCTGTTCTGTGTTTTCTGTTTATAATGGCAATTCTAAACGAATTAATTGTTGTTAAAATTGTTACTTTATCTAACGATGGTCGTAGGATAGAACATATTGCACAAATACATCAAACGATGGTCTCTCGTGTAGTAAAACGATACGAGGAGATAGGGGAGTAAAGTGCGTTTCAAGATATATCGTTGACCGATTGGCTGCAATAAATTCTTAACAACCCCTGCCGTAACGAAACCCGGCAAAGTTGCAAGAAACGTAAACAGGGTCGGGCCTAATAAAATAACTAAGTAAAAGTAGTTTTGGTTTAGTAGTTTTGAAATATTTTAGTTTAGTTCGCATTATTTTCTTAAACAGTGCAGTGCTATAATTTCGATCGTATTTTTTGTTATTTCAAACGTGCTTAAAATGTGGCGTAGATATGACCATTGTGCTTCGGGTAGTGCTAATTTTAAAAAGAAACATTTATCGCCCGATGCTAAGCAAATTTTTAAAAATGTGTATGTTCCTTTATTGAATAGGGAGCTTAATGTAAATGAAGCCGCATCAGAAACGTTTTCTTTAACGAAAACTCCGTTGTCTATGGTTAAAGATATTGTGACGAATCCACTTAAAGCCAAAAAAAGTCCTAGTGATTCTGGTAAAAGCAAAATGTATGCTATGTATGAAGGAGCAAACTGCTTCTAGATTGCCCCAGCGAACAAGGAACAACAAGTTTGGTCGAATGCTGGTTTTGAGGATGTATTGGTACCAAATTGTTTAGTATTGTCATCCAAAAATATTAAACATTTATCTTTGGACTAGCATGACGATACCACAGCCGAACTTTTTGAAGATTGGTTTATAAGTAGCCTTTAACCCAATGTATCTAAGGAAAACGTAATTGTATTGGACAATGTTAGTTATTATAACCGTCAAAAAATTAAGTTCCTAATGCAAATAACACTAAATTGACTAAAATTCAAAACTATATATACTTCGAAAATACATATAAAAATGTGATTTTCTAGCAGTACTAAAGATATTTAATTTTAAAAAGGAATGCGTGTGATACCATTACTGGACGATTTTACGCCTTCCCCCCGTATTACTGTATTTTTAATTTAATTGAAAATATGCGGCAGCAGGTAAAATTCAATGTTAGAGCAAAAACAGTTCTCCGACTCGGTTAATCATATTATTAAAATATTATTATTATTCACGTATGAGCCCTGGTGGACCAAGCGAAGTACAATTAGAGGCGTTTGTTGTTGTTAGCCTTCCTTTGCGCCCATAGTAATTTAATTTTTTCGCTATGAGCTTTTTCCTTTCGTTAGACCAAGTTGTTCCAGTCTTCCTACATTTTTCTCTCTGGCCAACCTTCCAAACGTTAACCTTGTGTCTGAAACAGCCTCTATCCTGAATTTCACTTTGTGTAATATTTGCTGATCTTAGGTCCTCTTTAATTGCAGCAATCAATTTAATTATTTCTACTTTAGCTCTACTCCTATTTTCATAAAATTCGACTATTTGTCTAGTTAGCCTACTCGGATTCATCCGTTTTATGTATCCTTAAAACTTAAGTCTTCTTTTTCTCATATCGCTATGTATATCTGTGTATTGTTTGATTTCTTGGTTTTCTCGAAGTCGGTATATTGTGCTATTTATTTGTTTGAGGCCTAGGATTTTTCTTATGATTTTTCTTTCCTTCTTTTCAATGTCCTCGATGTCCCTCTTTCTATTCAAAATGAGCGTTTCTGTAGCATATAGACATTCTGGCTTAATAACTGTGTTGTAGTGTCTCAGTTTTATGTTTTTAGATAGGAATTTTTTGTTGTAAATATTTTGTGTAAGTCTCAAGGCCGTTTCCATTTTTTGACATCTACCCTTATTGGCCGCTTTTTCCAACCCATTTTCCATGATTATTTCACCCAAATATTTGAATTGAGAGACTCGTCTGATGTTACCATATTTTGTTTTTAGAAATGGTGTTCTTAGTCTGTTGCAGGTCATGTATTGTGTCTTTTCAAAGGAAATTTGGAGTCCTACCTTTTCTGGTGTTTCTTTTATGATTTCAATCTGTTTCTGTGCCGTTAATACATCTTGAGCTAAAATTGCTAGATCATCAGCAAATGCCAGACAATCAATTTTGATGTTGGTTCTCCCTAGTTTAATTGGCTGGTCAATATTCAGGGCCGACTTTTTTTCATGCCACTCCTGTATTACTTTTTCTAGAACACAGTTAAATAAGAGTGGCGAGAGTCCATCCCCTTGTCTCACTCCAGTTTTAATTTCGACGGGCTCTGAGATGTCATCCATGAATTTAACATTTGACCTTGTGTTAGTTAACGTTGCTTTAATAATTGCCAGCGTTTTCAGATCTAGTCCTTGCTCTTTCAAGATTCGGAATAAAGATTCGCGGTCAATAGAATCATATGCTTTTTTGAAATCCACAAATGTACAGACGATATTTTTATTGTACAGTTTTTGATGTCTTAGAATCAACTTTAGATTCAGGATCTGTTCAGGGTAGGATCTGTCTGGTCGAAAACCTGCTTGATATTCACCAATGTTAGGTTCTAACTGTCCCTGTGCTCTGTCTAGTAGACATTGAGATAGAATCTTGTAACAAACTGGGAGAAGAGATATCCCTCTATAGTTGTTTATATCCGTTCTATCTTCTTTCTTATGTAGTGGATGGATTAGAGCATCTTTTCAATCTTTCGGAATCCGTTCGGTTCGCCAAACTTCTTGTAGAATTTTGGTTATTTCCTTGATTGTACCTGGACCAGCGGATTTCAAAAGTTCCGCAGTGATTCCATCTTCACCAGAAGCCTTGTCATTTTTAAGCCGCTTGATTTGCCTAATTATTTCATCTTCATTCGGTGGTAATGAATCTGGGTTTGTTTGTTTAGGGTTTAGTGTTGCTAATTTGTTTAAGGGCTCAGGACAGTTTAGTATTTGTTCAAAATATTTCGCAAGTTCTCTGCAATTCTTTTAGTTTTTAGAGCTAATTGTCCGTTTTCCTTTTGGAAGCAAAGACTTTGGGGTTGATAGCCTGTTAATTTAGTTTTAAATGTTTTGTAAAAGTTTCGGGTGTTATTTTTTTGGAAATCTTTTTCTATTTCATTAAGTTGATTGTTTTCATATTTTCTTTTAGTTTGTCTAATTAGCTTCGATGTTTCTTTTCTTACTTCCAAAAATATGTTATAGTCTATTGTTGTTTTTTGACTGTTCCAATCTTTGAATGCTTTACTTCGGCATAATACTGCTTGCTCGCTTTGCTTTTTGTAGAGGGACCAACTTTAAGGCTGTTTTAATAATTTTTTGTTTCAATTCTTGCCAGTTCTGTGCTGGTTGTTATACAATAATTAATAAAATATCAAGTTAAACCACTCCGACTCTGGCGCCTTTTAAGAAACTATGAATATTTTTATTGAGATTTATTGGGGCCATTAATATTTTGCCCACAAGCAACCAAATATCTTGAAACGGACTATACAGATGGCGACCTGGACAAGAACGTAAATGGTGCACGACGCAAAGGGATGATCGCTATTTTCTGCTTGGAATGTACGAAATCACACATTTCCAGCTCGGCATCTAAAAAATGAACTGTTGCATGCAAGGCAAGTTAATGTTAGTACACAAATATGAGAAGAAAACTCCCACATCACAAAATAGCCCGGTTACAATTTGCACGAGACCATGCTGATTGGGATGAGCGTGAATGGAAGAAAGTTCTTTTCTCCGATGAGACTCCAATACAATTGTGAAAGCCTAAGGGACGCGATAATCTCTAGAAGAACTGGAGAACGATATGCTGGGTGTTATCTTGTGAGCTTCGGTAGAGGGTCAATTATGCTATAGGGAGGCCATCATTTACGAAAGTCGTATGACGCCTGTTAAGGTGAATGTAAGAATGAATGCAGACTTGTACTTCTTCAACATCATTGAGAACAGATTATACCATATGGTGTACCATACCATATGGATATCCCAAACCTATGGGATATTCTTAAACACCCTATACGAGCTGGAAATCGAGCCACTAATTCAATTGCAGCATTACGAATCGCTGTTTAGGATGAATGGAATCAAATTCCGCAAGAGACCATTAGAGAACTTCTGCGAAACATGCCAAGAAGGATGCAAGCTGTAATCAGAGCTAGAGGAGGAAGCACCCAATACAGACATATCCACGTTAGCTACAAATAATGTTAAATTACCACTTTTGTTGTTGTTTCATTAAACCAGTTTCAATTACACTGGGGAACAATTTGAAAAATAATTTCTGTTGAGTTCGATATTTAAGATGTTTTATACGTAAATTGACATGCTAATTCCAAAACTCTATTTAGTTTTTTTCTATCACGTCAAGTTTTTTCTTACAGTGGTTGCGGATCCGACTAAGCTTGGAGAATCACAGAAGTCACTACTGCTCTCCTACCGGCGAACTTTCTTCGACCTAGGAGTGGGAGCGTGAGTGACGTTGCATTATCCAAAACTAGTTCGGTCAGTTACGCATGAGATGCTAAAGTACGCGGGTCTGTGTCGCTCTGATATAGTGAAGTCAAAGTATACATACACAACTACAGATTTTCGTTATGTCTGCCTCTGGTAGTTCTCGTCGTAAGTGCTTAAACAGCCCTGATTCATTTTGTTATATATGTGCCAGTTTTACCATCCCCATTCAACGGACTAATATTAGTACATTTGTCAGGCAAGCCTATTTTGCTTATTATAAAGTGAAAATAGGTGACCAAGATAAATCATGAGCCCCTCATAAAGTGTGCAAGCAGTGTGTAGAGAGTTTACGAATGTGGACGAAGAGAACACGTAATAAACGTTCGTTTGGTATACCAATGGTTTGGCGAGAGCCCAAAGATCACTTAAGTGATTGCTACTTTTACATAGTGAAAACATCAGGATTCAACAAGAAAAACAAACATAAAATTGAGTACCCTAGTTTACCGTCAGCTATACGCCCTGTGCCTCATTCAGCTGAAATTCCAGTGCCAGTTTTTCAAGAATTACCTTCTTTAGAAATATAAGAATGTGAATCAAGTGAAGATTGAAGTGACTCCACCGATGAAGAATTCAAAGTTTCCAATGATTCTGTTCGTAAAGGATTCAATCAATATAAATTAAATGATTTAGCACGAGATTTGGGACTATCCAAAAAAGCATCGGAATTATTAGCATCAAGACTGCACGAAAAAAATTTGCTTGACAAAGGATCTAAAGTCACTTACTATCGATCCAGAGAAAGTGAATTTAGGCAGTACTTCAGAAATAATGACGGATTTGTACATTGCCAGAACGTAGAAGGTTTAATGAAAGAATTGGCCATTTCTAACTATAACGCAACTGAATGGCGATTGTTTGTAGATAGCTCAAAGCGTAGCTTGAAGTGTGCTCTCCTACATAATGGAAATTTATACGATTCAGTCCCAATAGGTCATTCGGTTTCTTTGCGTGAAGAATATGGCGACATAAAGAAGGTCATTGACTTGTTGCAATATAACATGCACCAATGGATCATCTGTGTTGACCTTAAAATGGTCTGTTTCCTTCTTGGCCAGCAACGCGTGTATACCAAGTATCCCTGTTTTTTGTGCATGTGGGACAGCAGAGCTCGTGAGAAGCATTGGGTGCAATCGAACTAGCTGCCAAGATCTGACCTAAGACCTGGTGATCCAAATATTTTAAATCAGCCACTTGTCGACAAAAAAACTTTGTATTTCCGCCTTTGCATATAAAACTAGGTCTCATGAAGCAATTTATTAAGGCTTTGTCAATTGAAGGAGACTGCTTTAAGTATATCATTTCGGCATTCCCTAGCGTGTTATATGAAAAGATAAAGGTTGGTGTGTTTGATGGTCCACAGATTCGGCAACTCATTAAAGATGAAAATTTCACTGAAACAATGACCGAACTTGAAAGGAATGCTTGGTTGGCTTTTAAAAATACTGTTAAAGACTTTCTTGGAAATACACGAGCCCCGAATTACATCGAAATTGTTCAACAACTCTTGGAGAGCTTAAAAAAGCTTGGTTGCAACATGAGCATCAAACTTACATAGTCATTTTGCTAACTACCCAGAAAATTTTGGTTGCTGTTAGTGATGAACAGGGCGAGCGATTCCACCAAGATCTAATTGTTATGGAAGCGCTGTATCAAGGTAGATGGGATGTCAGTATGATGGCTGACTACTGTTGGAGCATCAAGCGAGAATGTCCACAAACTGAACACTCCAGGAAAAGCTATAAGAAGAAATTTTTTCCATAAAATCTTTTATTTATTTTTTGTATAAACACAATTTAACTTTTAATAATATGTTAACCTCTGTATGAATAAAATATTCTAATCTATTTGGTGAGATCTCACCGTATTTATTTTCGTAAGTACACTTTTAAGGTAAAATGAGGGATATGCTGTAGCTTAAGAACTTGACTTGATAGAGAAAAACTGTGAATATTTTTGAATTCAAAGATGAAAAATTAGTCAAAAACAAGTCACAGATCCAAGTCAACAAAATTGCTGTTCCCCAGTGTTATCAGTAATGTCTTTGTCTTTGTATGTAATATTTTTGTCCAGCCCTTCAAACAACTGAAAAGATGGCGCAAGTAGTACTATTTCTATAACGAACGTTTGGTTTCATTTTACAGTCATTTCTAATCAATAAATTTGTGTCTTTAATATAAATACCTTCATGGCATTGTCCTAGTGAGAGTCTTCTGAAAATGATGATGCACCGAATAACGATGAATACTCTTCGTACACACTTCATTTCTCCCATGCTATCAGAAGAAATTCTTTTGAAAGTTCCCAGATTTGCACTCGCACTTTTACTTTGTCGATTCAGCAACTGTTCTTCTTAACTAATGTGATGATGGAAAGTTAAAATATAATAATTGATAGATTCGACTGTTACTTTGTGACCGTACATTGTAACTATGCGAAAGAAAACACTATTGAGCGGTTTTATAATTCTTGAATAAAACACAGATGGCGTTATAAATTTGTCCAGGTCTAATCTCATTTCAGAAGTGTAATGTACAATATTTATAAAAATAGAGTCGTACACAATACAACAACGCGCTAAAATTGTTGAATTATTTTATGAAAATTGACGTTCAGTGAAAAATTATTTTAGAAAATTACGTGATATTTACGGTTTGCACAATCGTTCATCTGAAAACATCAATCGAATTGTTCAAAAATTCCAAGAAAATGGTTGGGTGGAAGATAAAAGAAGAGTAATATACAGAGTGTTAGGTAAACATGCGGCAAAAATTAAAGGGGTTATTCCTTGACTTATTCTAAGATTATTTTGATGTATGATGATTTTTGAAAACCCCCTTTGTTTCGAAGATACAGGGTGAACAAAATTTACGACATTAACAACATTTTATTATCAAAAAGTACAGGTAAAGTTGCTCAATCTACAATAAATGTTCGAAATGACTTCCTCCAGCCTTGATATAAACATTCAATCTTCTCGTCATTGACTGCCGAACTCTTTCAAACATACCAGGGTCATTTCAAATTGAGTTACACCCAGCAATTATCCGATTTCGCAAATCATCCAAATTCTTCAATGGAGTAGCGTAAACTAATGACTTCAGATATCCCCAGAAGAAATAATCCAGGGGGTTTAAGTCCGGAGATCGAGCAGGCTATGCGTGCGGCCCACTTCAACCAATCCAGCGATATCCGTATGTTGCTGTTAAAAAAATCACGAGCAACCAAACTGAAATGTGGTGGTGCACCATCGTGCATAAACCACATTTCCTGCCTTGTTGCCAATGGTACATCTTCCAGAAACTCAGCCATCGTTGCTTCCAAAAAGTTGCGATACAATAAAAAAAAAATTTTTTGTACTTGATAAATTCATTGACGTACACCCTACTTTTATTTACATTAATGATTTCAACAAATATCGAATATGGTTGTCGTAAATTTTGTTCGCCCTGTATCTTCGAAACAAAGGGGTTTTTCAAAAATCATCATAGGATATAATATTCTTAGAATAGAACAAGGAATAACCCCTTGCATTTTTGCCACATGTTTATCTATCACCCTGTACGACTAGTGGTCTTTCATAAAGGCATATTGATTTGGTACGTGAAAATGTTAATGAAGACTCAGAAATTTCCATTAGTGGACGTTCACAACAATTTGAACTCGGTGAATACACAACATGGCGTATTTCACGAAAGGATTTAGCTCTGAAGGCATATAAAGTTCAAATAACACAGAAACGGAGTAGATTATTCAAAACGTCATGCATTTGTCAATTGGATCAAAGAACAACCAGATGATTTTTCTCATAAAATCATGTGTTTAGATGAAGAACTTTTTTGAAACTGGTGGCTATGTCAATAAACAAAATTGGCGCATTTGAGTTGAGAAAAAATCACGATTGATTCCTGAGATTCTTTTTCATCCTAAACGAGTCACTGTTTGGTGTGCATTATGGTCCGGAGATGTAACTGGGTCGTATTTCTTTTAGAATGCTGCTGGTGAAGCTGTAACTGTGAATGGTGTTCGATGTGGTGAGCTGAAAACTGGATTTTTGTGGACTGAATTGAATAATATTGATCTGGAGGATATTGTCTGCAATAGGATGGCGCTACAGCTCACTCTGCTAATGAAACAATTGATTTATTGAGAGAAAAAAATCCTGAACGAGTTATTGCCAGAAATGGTGATGTTAATTGGCCACCAAGATCATATGATGATTTTTTTGGGTTACGTGAAAAGTCAGATCTATAAGAACAATCTACAATCAATTTGTGAATTAAGGGATTAAATCATTCTAGTAATTGCTGAGGTAGAGCCACGGTTATGCTAAAATGTCATCCAAAATTTTGACAAAAGAGTGGACGTCTGTGGAGCTACAAGAGGTGGTCATTTATATATCTATATCTATTAAAACTAGTCAAAAACACTAACCATTAATTTTTCTTTAACAAATCTTAACCCAAATACTTATCAACTAAAGTTAATCCATCGATGTCCTTTAGATTGTTCTAATGATAATGTTACTCCATTCGCGTACTATGCTCTGACCACACGAGGTCACGAGGTTTAGTTCTCTTCAGTCTTCGGACATTATTTTGGTTGTCCAGCAATTGAAGAGCTTCTGCATTAACATGAAGGCGTAGCTTGGCTTCGTGCTTGTCTGCAAACCTTCTGATTTTCTCCTTGATCGTTGGAATTCCAAGATTTCGATGGAGATCGGAGTTACGAACATATTCTTTTTGGAAAATTTGCATTGAGATCAAGCTCAATCAAGATCATTGAGATCAAGCTCAGATATTTTCTTTTTTACATGCGCCTTTCCACCTTAGTTTGGCATCAAGAGTCATGTCGAGGTATTTGGCATTCAACACATACGGATCGGTTGTATCATTTATATGTAGAGGGAGCTGCTCTGTTATTTTCTTGTTGGTTGTTGACATGCGTAGATTTCTGTTCATTGAGCGTGATTTTCATTTTTTTAGTCCAATTTACTATTTCATCGCTTGCTGATTGTAGCAGTTTTCTAGTTGAGGTTTCTATGTTTTGGTCCACTGTTAGTATCATCAGAACAGTATCATCAGCAAATGTGGCTATGATAGTGTCTCTTAGAGCTGATAAATAGCTAGTACATAATAGATAATGGACAGAACCAAGAACGCTTCCTTGAGCGTTCAGTATATATAGATATATATATATATATATATATATATATATATATATATATATATATATATATATATATATATATATATACTTCTGATCACTATGCATAGATAATTAATATAAACTTAATGGCTGGAGGGCAGAATGACTTACGGACTGAACAAAAATTTATTTATAAAAGAACTTTCCCAAATAATAAAATATTGTTTTTCAAAAGAGAAGTTGAAAATATTGATTGGTTACCTGTATACAGTTCTAATTCAGTCGATGAGGCATATAGTGCATTTTTGTTTTTAGATGAAAACATTTTCAATACGATATTTGTGAAAAAAAAATGTTATTTAAATAGCACTAATAAAAATTGGATTACACAGGGTATTAGAATATCATGTAGACATAAACGCGAGCTATATCAGGTGAAAGTTGATGGAATTATTTCTAATCACTTCTTTAATACATATTGCAAAATATTAAAATTAGTAATAAAACAAACCAAACTAATCTCAAACAGGGAGTTTATAAATAAATCTGACAACAAGGTGCGAGCCTCCTGGACGCTAATAAAAACAATAACTGATAACAATGATAATCAGACAGTATTGGAGAATTTCTCGAATAAATTTAAAGATCCTTTTAAAACGGTAAATAACGTAAATACGTACTTTATAAATTCATGTCCGACTGTTAATTCCAATAAAAAGAACAATTTTTCTTCGAATAGAATTCTTCAATCTATATTTTTAAATCCTAAATGTCCTGATGAAATATTGAACATTATTAAACGTTTAAGGAATAAAAATCGGTAGGTGACGATAACTTACCTGTTCACATAATTAAAGAGATTGCTCACTATATCTCTAAACCTTTATCTTATATAATAAATCTGTGTTTCACGACAGGGGTTTATCCGAAGGTATTAAAAAATGCTCATATAAAAGCAATTTATAAGAAGGGAAAAATAGATGAGGAAATTAACTATAGACCGATATCCTGGCTCTCGAATATGGGCAAGATCTTTGAAGGGGCGATTTACCATAGATTGGTAAAGATAGATTTGACAGCGTGAATCATGATACTCTCTGTGCAAGACTTGAGACTTGTGGTCGGAGAAATGCACTCATGTTAATAAAATCATATCTAAAAGACCGAACACAACAGGTAGTAGAGACTGATTTTTGCGGTAGAGTTATTGTGTCTGATAAGGTTTGTGTGACAAAAGGCATTCCTCAAGGTTCTATATTGGGTCCACTATTATATATTATTTATACAAATCAACTTCCAAACGTTACAGAACAGCACACGGTACTCTATGCGGATGACACAGTATTGATTTTTAGCGAAGATGATTCCGATTTGATACTCGAGACTGTTGGCAGATCGTGTCGAATTCTTGATGAATAATTCTCTACTGGGGATCTTCTCTTAAATGTGCCTAAAATCCAGTCCATTGTATTCAGTAATAGAAAGAATAACAGTATTACTTTTACCTATAAATACGTTAAAATTCAGTCTTCTGAACAGGTGTGTTTCTTGGGCATTGTGATTGATAGAAAGCTGAATTGGAGAGGGCACGTGGAAAAAGTCGCTGCAGGTTTATCTCGGTATTGCTATGCACTGAGAATCATAGCTCAGGCTGCAATGTCAGCTTACCATGCCTATGTTCAGTCGAGGATAAGATACGGTTTGATTTTTTGGGGAAATTTCCAAGATATAGAGAGGATAATTGTGCTCCAAAAAAAAATGCATAAGAAGTGTTTTTCAAATGAAGCATCACGAAAGCTGCAGGAATGCTTTTATTGGCAAGATAATTCTGACAGTTGTCAGCATGTTTATTTTGGATTCGTACACTTTTGTATTTAATAATAGAGATCTCTTTGAGGAGGCTATCGCAAAGCATGGTTATATAACTAGGTATAAGTCGAATCTCGTGAATGAAAGATGTAATTTTAGTTATATACAGAAGAATGTGCAGTATACTATTATGAAGATATATAATATTTTTCCGGAGTGTGTTCGAGATCTGCCACCTGATCAGTCTGTGAGAGCGATTAAAAGATATTTATTGAGCAAGGCTTCAATTAAATTATTAGAATAGCCTGTTTTGGTCAATTTAACTGTTTATGTTGACAATACTATGTTGACTGTGGATTTCTCTCCTCTTCTTTTCTTTCCAATTGTCTTTTTTTTTCTTCCTATCTTTCCTTCTATTTTTGTGACTTGCTGAGCGTAGGGCCCCCCTATTCTTGATGGGAGAGCATGTGGTACCCTGAAGAGTCTAAACGTCAAGAGACGAAACATATGCCCTTCCATATTCTGTGTTTTATTCAAAAATTAAAAAAGTCGCCAAATTTTAAAGTCCCTTTATGCTAATCGACCAATTCTTCTATCGAAACCTTTGTCGTGAGACACTAAACTCGAAGAGGTTTATCACTAAACACCATATCGCTGTTTTAAACTTCTCGACAAGCATTTCTCTAAACATGTTAGCATCATTAACAGATAATTCAATCTAATTCGAAAATAAAAAAATGCAAAGAAGATTGAATCATCTCCTGATGATGCTACCATGGTTGGCGAAACGCCCCGTCGAAATATCATGAACCAGTGTTTTGGTGTTTAGTGGCAAATCTGTTTGAATTTTATGTTACTTGAACTTTAAACTGTTTAAATTTCTTGTTCTTGTTTCGATCATCTTTACACTAAAGAACAAATTATAAAAGCTATCTAACTGCTTGTTCAAAGTCCCGTTGTGTCACGACATGTTTTTTGAAAAAATACATTTCGCTAAACATGTTAGCATCATTAACAGATAATTCAATCTAATTCGAAAATAAAAAAATCCAAAGAAGATTGAATCATCTCCTGATGATGCTACCATGGTTGGCGAAACGCCCCGTCGAAATATCATGAACCAGTGTTTTGGTGTTTAGTGGCAAATCTGTTTGAATTTTATGTTACTTGAACTTTAAACTATTTAAATTTCTTGTTCTTGTTTCGATCATCTTTACACTAAAGAACAAATTATAAAAGCTATCTAACTGTTTGTTCAAAGTCCCGTTGTGTCACGACATGTTTTTTGAAAAAATACATTTCGCTAAACATGTTAGCATCATTAACAGATAATTCAATCTAATTCGAAAATAAAAAAATGCAAAGAAGATTGAATCATCTCCTGATGATGCTACCATGGTTGGCGAAACGCCCCGTCGAAATATCATGAACCAGTGTTTTGGCGTTTAGTGGCAAATCTGTTTGAATTTTATGTTAATTGAACTTTAAACTGTTTAAATTTCTTGTTCTTGTTTCGATCATCTTTACACTAAAGAACAAATTATAAAAGCTATCTAACTGCTTGTTCAAAGTCCCGTTGTGTCACGACATGTTTTTTGAAAAAATACATTTCGCTAAACATGTTAGCATCATTAACAGATAATTCAATCTAATTCGAAAATTAAAAAATGCAAAGAAGATTGAATCATCTCCTGATGATGCTACCATGGTTGGCGAAACGCCCCGTCGAAATATCATGAACCAGTGTTTTGGTGTTTAGTGGCAAATCTGTTTGAATTTTATGTTAATTGAACTTTAAACTGTTTAAATTTCTTGTTCTTGTTTCGATCATCTTCAGCGTAAAGAACAAATTATAAAAGCTATCTATCTAGGTTCCTTTTTGCATATTTTAATCCTCTGATTAACCACAAAAGCTCCGATTAAAACTTGGATCAATATTGAAGATAAAAATGTTTCTTTTGTTAGTCAATTATTCCGGACGTATCAAAGGCAACGCGACCGGAACATAAACAGAAAAAGGAAAATTGAAAACGGCCTAAATTCACCAGTCTATACAACAAAAACAACAAAATTAGCTGTTTTTTTTCCTCCTTTATTCTTTTCCGGCACGCACAAAGAAAAATCGAACTTCCGATGGCTCTAAAATCGCTAAAAAAATTTTCGTTTTCATTTCACGCCCCAACGAGCAACACCAAACTGAAATTTGTTCGTTTCTTTTTTTACTTGTACGAATACGAGTACCATCTGAAAAGTTTTAGGGTGATTTTTTGGTGCGTCCGAACTTAGATACCTGGAAACTATTTTTTTATGTGAAATAACATTCGGTGGCATTAATATCAGCTTTGAAAGTTCGGGATGTCCAAAAACTGCAACCACCACCGATAACATCGAATAAATTCACTAAATGGTGCTAGACGACCGTCAAATTAAGGCTTGAGAGATAGCAGAGGCTCTGGGTATCTCGAAAGAACGTGTTAGTCGCATATTGACTGAAGATTCGGGAATAAAAAAGCTAACCGCGCGTTGAGTGCCGCGATTGCTCACTCAGGACCAAAAAAACATCAGAATGAACATTTCCGAAGCCCTGTTGAAGCAGTTTAAGCGAAATAAGTTGGAGTTTTGGCGTCGATTAATATCTGTAGATCAAACTCTGATACACCACTCCAATCCTGGAACCAAGGCATTAATACATTGGGCATCGGTGGTATTAGTACCAGCTTTGAAAGTTTGGGATGTCCAAAAACTGCAACCACCACCGATAACATCGAATAAATTCACTAAATGGTGCTAGACGACCGTCAAATTAAGGCTTGAGAGATAGCAGAGGCTCTGGGCATCTCGAAAGAACGTGTTAGTCGTATATTGACTGAAGATTCGGGAATAAAAAAGCTAACCGCGCGTTGAGTGCCGCGATTGCTCACTCAGGACCAAAAAAACTCCAGAATGAACATTTCCGAAGCCCTGTTGAAGCAGTTTGAGCGAAATAAGTTGGAGTTTTGGCGTCGATTAATATCTGTAGATCAAACTCTGATACACCACTCCACTCCTGGGACCAAGGCACAGTCGAGATATTGGACTGCGAAGGATGAATCGACGCCGAAAAGGCTACGCATCATTACTTGACAAGCTGAAGGCAGAAAATGCAGAAAACAACGGCTTGCTTAAAAAAAAAAGAAAGTTTTGTTCCAAGACAACGCACCATCTTACATTTCAGTGGTCGCCATGGCAAAAATTCACGAATTGGAATTCGAATTGATTGACCATCCACCGTATTCACCAGATCTAGCCTCCGGCGACTTTTTTCTCTTTCATAAGCTCAAAGTTTCGCTCGATGAACAGAGATTTTCATCGAATGAGGAGAACTACCCTCATATCTGAAGAATACACACACTTTTTCTTTACACTCTACTATCTACAAAATTAAAAATTAGGGGTAGGGCTTTGTCAGATGTTTGCTGTACTTTTTAAGTGGAGAACAATTCCAAAATATTGAAGAGAAGATCAACAATGGACTTACGGCACTTTTTTTCCTAATAAAAATTTTATATAATTTTGCGTTCTATAAATTTGTTGTCTCGTAATTGCGGGCGAGAACTTTTCAAATTACCATTGTATTGTTGTTTTCAGATGGAATCAAAGTACCGAAAGGTACGACGGTGGCGATCTTCCTCTACGGCATGAACCGAGACCCCGAGGTCTTTCCGGAACCGGAAAAATTCGACCCGGGAAGGTTTCTTCCGGAGAGGCAAGCGAAACGACACAACTACGCGTACATACCGTTCAGCGCTGGTTCCCGCAACTGCATCGGTAAGTCCGGTTATGGATTTCCGCTTTTTACCATGGTAATATCTTGTCGACGTCGAACGCATGGGCGTCGACACACGTTAAAACTGGGGTTTTTCCAATTTTTATTGTCAAAAGGTTTAGTTTAGGCCTTTATAATGGGTGTTTCAAATTGAGCGGATTTTTAATTCTTGCCTTTTAAACTCTTCTGGTCTTTTTTTTTCACCTCTTCATTCAATTCTTCGCCTCTTGTCGACGCTTTTGTCAACGTTTTCGATGACATTTTGGCAAAATCGTGGCTCTCTCTCACCAATGACTTCAAGACTTGAAGATTTTGGCGAAACGTCTGCAAGCTCCCGACAGGGACCAATTCGATAACCGGATGTACTACCGGAAAAAACCCCGGAATATATATATATATATATATATATATATATATATATATATATATATATATATATATATATATATATATATATATATATATATATATATATTTATATATATATAAATTTCCTGAGGAACCCTAAGGACAAACTAAAACTGGAAAACCAGGGCGTGTACAGCATACCATGCGCGGACTGTAAACAACAATACATAGGACAGACAAACAGACGAATGTCATTGCGAGTACAAGAACATCAAAAAAGCGTGAAAAACAAACAAACGACATCAGCGTTGTTCCAACACCGCCAAGAAACAGGCCATAGAATCGACTTCCGAACACCAAACAAACAAATAGCATCTATAAACTACTACAGAACACGCATACTTACAGAAACACTAGAAATAGAAAAGAACGGAAAATTATATAGACGAGGTGATGCCTTCATATACCAGCAGTAGGGAAAACATTTCCCAAAAACATGGGAAATGATGCAAATCAAATACCAAAACTCCGAAGATCCCAATACTAACCAACTGACGAAGGGGCGGAACCAACAAAATCAGAACCCTACACGATACGGTCTACGGACCCGTGCGAACAAAACAAGAATGTGAAAATTCCTTAAACGAACGGATTGACACCCGGAAGAAAAATTCTAACATTTATTCCATCCGTGAAAACTTGCATTATTAACATTTGCTTCGAGATCTTTCACTCTTCTTTTCCATCTTTTTCGGTCCGGAGCATCATTGTTCCAATCCCTATTATCCAGCTATTCCTTGGTCGGTCGCCCTCTTCTTCTCTTTCCCCCCTTCGCCTCTCATCAGTATTCCTTTAACCCATCTCTCGCCGGGCATCCTCGCTATGTGCCCCAACCATCTAGCTCTCTGCGATCTCACCGCCTGAATGGTGTTAGGTTTTTTGTACAGTTTTTCTATTTTTAAATTCGTTCTGAATTTATTTCCTCCAAAAATCCTTCTTAATATTTTACGTTCCTAGACTTTCAACTTATTTTCTTCGTTCTTCGTCATTGTCTATGTCTCGCACGCATAGGTAACCGTGGGCCTTAGCATTGTTTAGTACACTCTTACTTTTGCTGGTCTTGTTATATTCTTTGTCGTTAAAACCTTTGAAAACATTCCTGCGGCTTTACTTCATTTCGCTTGTCGTTTCTTTATTGCTTTCTCTTCGTCCCCTGTACATGTTATAGCGTGTTACTCCTAGATATTCAGTTCTACTACTACTGTTCTACTTTCTCTACTGTATATTTCTTATTTTCTGCATAATCAATGACTAAATTAGGGAAGTCCTCTGATGCCATCGTTCATGGATAATATTATATTAACCCCTTGACATTGATGCCAATCTCCCTCAAAATCACTTCCTTCGCTAGATTGAATAGAACTGTGTGTGAACTTTCTTTACAATGAACTCCTCAGACATTGCTTCACGACTATAACTTTATTTTCTGTTCTCCTGAGAGTCGTCTCCACCAACTTCCTCAACTTTTCCAGGACTTCCAACTGTCTCATTGCTTGGAATACCTTTTCCCCACCAATGGAGTCGATAATCTATGAAGAGCAAATGTAAGCTCAAATTTTGTTCATAACTATTCTGTTTGGATCTGTTTCATGTTGAATATCTGATCGATTGTTGATCTTCCTGCCATGAACCCTCCTTGATATTCCCTTACTTGTTCGTTATGGTATTTCTCTACTCCAGGGGTCTTCAAACTTTCCAGCCGTAGAGTCATACTGATTACTCCAATAAGTTCCAAGGGGCAAAACCGTTTTAATTTTCCTGCCATTATCTATAATTTCTAAACTAGTCGCCGAGTACGCGCCCTAAACTAGTATATTCTTACTAAAATCTGGCGAGCCGGATTTGGCTCGCGGGCCGTAGTTAGGCGACCCCTGCTCTAGTCAATCTTTAATCATCTTTACCATCATTTTGTAAGTTACGTCTTGCAGTGCAATTTCTCGGTAGTTATTGCAGTCCTCCTAAGCTCCTTTTTTTGTGAAGGGGTATTATCAGCACTTTATTCCATTTCTCTGGCATGTTTTCTTCTGCCCAAATTCTCTCCATTAGCTCCCATGTTCTTGTCACCAATGTAACAACACCGTGTTTCAAGATTTCCGCTGTTATACTGTTTTCTCCAGCCCTTTTGTTATTTTTTAACTCTGCTTTATACAAACTTCTACGTCTTCTTTTATAGGTGCATTTATAATTTCATTATTGCCTGCAATCTCATCTTCTTCCATGTCGCGTTCTCCCTAGTTCCCTTCCTTTCCAGTCTCATGTGTCGTATCTGAGAATTATGGGGCAAATCTTTTCAGTTTTCCATTTGCATCTCCTACCAGGGATCCTCCTTGAGTTTTCAAATAGTGGGGGTCTTTTGGCGCTACTGCCTTTACTTTTTTTAAGTTCCTGATATAAATTTCTTATCTCCTTATTAGAATATAATTCTTTTATTTTTCTTTTTATTTACGTTCGAAAAGTTTTTTCTTTTTTCTGTTACATACAGTCTTGGCTTTCCTTCGTATGCGATATATATATATATATATATATATATATATATATATATATATATATATATATATATATATATATATATATATACTAACAATAGCTGATTAATTTCCTGATGATACTCCTCTGACCGTTGTGTTTTCTCTCAACCCCTTAATCGATTAACCAAAAAGCAATTTCCTTTATTTGCCTTCTAAATATTACATTTAATTTTCAGTGAGACATGCAATTTCGCGTGGGCCCTGGTCTTCATGTTTTTTTCACACGTTTACAATATTTCAAAAACAGTTTTCGAAAGCAATTATACAAAACGATGAAGTACTTAATGTTTTTTTTTTTCTCTCTCTTTCTCATCTCACTCAAAATTACGAAAAGTCCAAGATATGGTTCCGTACATTATACCAGATTTTTATCTGTTATTAAAACAGTAGAATAAAATAAGTCAATGTTTATGACTATTGAAAAGTATCCTGATAACAATACATAAAATTCAGTAAGCTAGGAAGTAAGTATAAACTTTGTTTAAAAGAAAAAGCAAAAAGGCTGTTCATTGCATATACAGTGGGAGACAAAAGTTTTGGCAAAGCACATTTTGTTTTAAATAAAAATATATGTTTCCAAAATACAAACGTAAAAAAATGTTAATTTTATACCTCCAACCAAAATCTAAATTTTGTGCAAAAAAGTTTGTTAAACTCATATGAAATAGGTAAAATAAATTTAAAATGAATATAATGTGTGTACCAACACTAAACCCTAAACAAACAAACCCAGATTCATTACCACCGAATGAAGACGAAATAATTAGGCAAATCAAGCGGCTTAAAAATAACAAAGCTTCTGGTGAAGATGGAATCACTGCTGAACTTTTGAAATCCGCTGGTCCAGGTACAATCAAGGAAATAACCAAAATTCTACAAGAAGTTTGGCGAACCGAACGGATTCCGGAAGACTGGAAAGATGCTCTAATCCATCCACTACATAAGAAAGGAGATAGAACGGATGTAAACAACTATAGAGGAATATCTCTTCTCCCAGTTTGTTACAAGATTCTATCTCAATGTCTACTAGACAGAGCACAGGGACAGTTAGAACCTAAAATTGGTGAATATCAAGCAGGTTTTCGACCGGGCAGATCCTGCCCTGAACAGATCCTGAATGTAAAGTTGATTCTAAGGCATCAAAAACTGTACAATAAAAATCTCGTCTGTACATTTGTGGATTTCAAAAAAGCATATGATTCTATTGACCGCGAATCTTTATTCCGAATCTTGAAAGAACAAGGACTAGATCTGAAAACGCTGGCAATTATTAAAGCAACGTTAACTACGTAACACGAGATCAAAAGTTAAATTCATGGGTGACATCTCAGAGCCCTTCGAAATTAAAACTGGTGTGAGACAAGGGCATGGACTCCCGCCACTCTTATTTAACTGTGTTCTAGAAAAAGTAATACAGGAGTGGCGTGAAAAAAAGTCGGCACTGAATATTGACCAGCCCATTAAACTGGGGAGAACCAACATCAAAATTGATTGTCTGGCATTTGCTGATGATCTAGCAATTTTAGCTCAAGATGTATTAACGGCACAGAAACAGATTGAAATCCTAAAAGAAACAGCAGAAAAGGTAGGACTCCAAATTTCCTTTGAAAAGACAGAATATATGACCTGCAACAGACTAAGAACACCATTTCTAAAAACGAAATATGGTAACATCAGACGAGTCTCTCAATTCGAATATTTGGGTGAAATAATCATGGAAAATGGGTTGGAAAAAGCGGCCAATAAGGGTAGATGTCAAAAAATGGAAACGGCATTGAGACTTACACAAAATATTTACAACAAAAAATGCCTATCTAAAAACACAAAACTGAGACATTACAACACGGTTATTAAGCCAGAATGTCTATATGCTGCAGAAACGCTCATTTTGAATAGAAAGAGGGACATCGAGGACATTGAAAAGAAGGAAAGAAAAATCATAAGAAAAATCCTAGGCCACAAACAAATAAATAGCACAACATACCGACTTCGAGAAAACCAATAAATCAAACAATACACAGATATACATAGCGATATGAGAAAAAGAAGACTTAAGTTTTACGGACACATCAAACGGATGAATCCGGGTAGGCTAACTAGACAAATAGTCGAATTTTATGAAAATAGGAGTAGAGGTAAAGTAGAAATAATTAAATGGATTGCTGCAATTAAAGAGGACCTAAGATCAGCAAATATTACACAAAGTGAAATTCAGCATAGAGGCTGTTTCAGACACAAGGTAACTTTTGGGAGGAAAATATAAGAAGACTGGAACAATTTGATCTGACGAAAGGAAAAAAGCTCATTGAGAAAGAATGAAATCAGTATGGATGCAAAGGAAGGCTAACAACAACAAATGCCTCTAACTAACGCGTGGTCCACCAGGGCCCATACTCCATAATAACAAAAAATATTAGCATATTAAGTACTCACTCTGGTACTGCACAGTGATTCTACAATTAAAATAATGATCTAAAACATAATTTAATTTAAAACACATTAAAACACAATTGGCGTCGCCAGTCTGGCGCAACACGTCACTAGCATGTCGGTGACGCAAACCCATAAGTTTTGCCCCCTACTGAATATCGCTCAACGTGGCTAAAGAAGTTTTCACTTCAAAAAAATCAGAATATCTCCTGTAACAAGGCCCCCTAAATAACCCAACCTGGTATCAGATAACAAAAGTCTCCCGTTCTAGACGATACAAGGATAAAATATTAAATCCTTTGCTGCTTGCTATAGGGAGAGAAAAAAAAAAGATCCTCGTTTAAATTAAGCCAATCATATTTATTAGTTTAATTAAAATTTCGAAGGGCAAACAGGCTTAATGATAATTAGATTTTATAAGATAAGATTAATTAAGAAAATAAAAAAAAGGCATCTCTCGTTCCGTAGGGTGTTATTTAAGGGATATTTACTATGGAAAGGCACGGCAGGGTGTACGATACGACGTAATAATAATGTTGAACGATCCAGGCCTCGTTCGACGCCTCTGAAAGGCTCAATTTCGGAACCCCTGTTCCGCATCAGGAAAACTACAAGCCAGTCTACAAAACAACATGCGATGTAACATACAGGGTGTTTGGTGCATCGTTCGCGAAATTAAAATGGCCGATAGGTTTTTTTATGTTAAATATTTAATTCTTTATTAGAAAAATTCCAAAAGCCAGCATAGAAACTTGAATTAAAAAAAAGTAATTGGTATAGCCTCCAAATTATTTTTTTTTTGTTTTAATGTGTAATTTTGTAGGGTTCTATGAAAATCAAAATTAGATGCAAGCGATATCTGTTTTTTTTTATAGACTCGTAAAGTTTTTGGAAGAAGTAAAAATTCACTGCGCAATGGTGAAATAGCATTTTATATCGAATATCAGCCTAATGCGTAATTTTGTTATTAATAAATACACAATTCCTGGATTACACAACAAAAACACAAATTGGTCTAAATACCAAAATAAAATCGATGAGAAAATAGACCTAAAAGTATCTCTTAAAAATCCGAACGAAATCGATTCGGCAGTAACAAGGCTAACCAGTATCCTAATAGAGGCAGCACAACATGCAACACCTCAATCTGACATGCCAAATCAAGGATATAATATACCGTTACAGATAAAAAAACTTATAGATATAAAACGGAAAGCGAGAGCCAAGTGGCATCGAAGCCAGGCTCCGTCAGATAAAACTATCTTAAATAGAGCGATTAATAATTTGAAATTAAAACTAAAAGAAGCTCGAGAAAGATCATTTCAAGAATATGTTACAAAGCTCAACAGATTTGACAATACAATTTGGAAACCAATCAAACATAAGAGAAAACCTAAAATACAAGCTACATCCATTCGCAACGAAGAAATGCAAAATTGTAACTGGGCCAGAAGCGACGAAGAAAAAGCGACCGTGCTTGCTAAATATTTTGCCATCATGACGGACATACCATCCATTCAGGTTGCTACTCCAAAAGAAGTTAAAAGAGAAATTAGTTTGCTGAATACAAAAAAAGCTCCAGGTATCGATAAAATTACCCCTAAAATGTTAAAGGAACTTCCAAGAAAAGGGATAGTATTAATCACTTACATACTCAATGCTATGTTGAAATGCAATTACTGGCCTAAACAACTGAAAATTGCTCTAATAATCCCAATACTCAAAGCCGGAAAAGATCTGACAAAAGCTTCATCATACCGACCTATAAGTCTACTGACCGTTATGTCAAAACTTTTTGAAAGACTTATACTCGACAGAATAAATACTGACCCCGATACAAATACAGTTTGGCTTTCGACAAAACCATTCAACTACGCAACAAACTCATCGGCATAACCCATGAAATAAATAGAGTAATAGAAAACAAACAATACGTACACCAGTGTTCTTAGATGTCAGTAAGGTTTTCGACATGATGGCTTACTATTGAAAATCAAACAATCTCTTAAAATCCTATCTAATCGAAAGGAAATTCAAAATTAAAATAAACAATAGCACATCGGAAAAATATACCATTAGATTGGGAGTTCCACAAGGCAGCGTTATCGGCCCCTTGCTCTACGTACTCTATACGGCTGATCTCCCAATAACAAAATACACCACAATTAGTACATTTGCTGATGACACAGTCATACTTTCCTCAAATATAAACCCAGTCGAAGCCTCAAATAAACTACAAACCCACCTGAACCTAATTCAAACCTGGACTCGAAAGTGGAAAATTAAAATAAATGAGACAAAATCAGCGCAAGTCAACTTTACCCTCAGGAAAGGGCAGTGCCCTAGCTTACATTTTAATAACGTAGAAATCCCAAAATTCACGAATACAAAATATTTAGGTATACACTTGGACAGTAAACTTACATGGAAAACCCATATAGTAAAAAAAAGAAAACAAATTGACCTAAAAGTAAAAGAATTGAGCTGGCTTATCGGAAGAAAGTCTAACTTATCTTTAGATAACAAAATTCTATTATACAAGGCTATCATTAAGCCAATTTGGACTTATGGGATAGAACTTTGGGGATGTACCAGTAAATCAAATTTAGCCATTATTCAAAGATGTCAGTCAAATATTACGAATGATTGCCGACGCACCTTGGTACATATCAAACCACACTCTTCACGAAGATCTCCAGATACCCTATGTTAAGGACGTGATCAAGAGCAGCAGCATAAAATATCACCACAAACTGGAAAGCCATCCTAACACCCTACTACAGCCTGTTTTGAATCCAACAAATAATAGAAGACTAAAAGGAAACTGGCCAACAGACCCGATAGAAGGATAATGGGGACTCGTCGTTGGGGGAGTCAGCTCATCACGCCAATATAGGGAAGTCTAGCCCTCAAGCCATCACATTAGCTTATAGAATATTGTAATTCTGATTGTTAATATACGAAATAATAATTAAAAAAAAAACTTTTCCAAAAATGTTGCGAGTCCATAAAAAAAACAAGATGTCACTTGCATGTAATTTTGATTTTCATACGACCCTACAACATCACACATACAAATAAAAATATTAATTTGGAGGATATAACAATAACTTTTTTTAATTTAAGTTTCAATACTAACTCTTGGAATTTTTCAAAAAATAATTTAAAAATTAATATAAAAAAAGACTGTATTAACGGCATAGAAACAGATTGAAATCCTAAAAGAAACAGCAGAAAATGTAGGACTCCAAATTTCCTTTGAAAAGACACAATACATGACCTGCAACAGACTAAGAACGCCATTTATAAAAACAAAATATGGTAACATCAGACGAGTCTCTCAATTCAAATATTTGGGTGAAATAATCATGGAAAATGGGTTAGAAAAAGAGGCCAATAAGGGTCAAAAAATGGAAACGGCATTGAGACTTACACAAAATATTTACAACAAAAAATGCCTATCTAAAAACACAAAACTGAGACATTACAACACAGTTATTAAGCCAGAATGTCTACATGCTGCGGAAACGCTCATTTTGAATAGAAAGAGGGACATCGAGGACATTGAAAAGAAGGAAAGAAAAATCATAAGAAAAATCTTAGGCCCCAAACAAATAAATATAACATACCGACTTCGAGAAAACCAAGAAATCAAACAATACACAGATATACATAGCGATATGAGAAAAAGAAGACTTAAGTTTTACGGACACATAAAACGGATGAATCCGAGTAGGTTAACTAGACAAATAGTCGAATTTTATGAAAATAGGAGTAAAACTAAAGTAGAAATAATTAAATGGATTGCTGCAATTAAAGAGGACCTAAGATCAGCAAATATTACACAAAGTGAAATTCAGGATAGAGGCTGTTTCAGACACAAGGTTAACGTTTGGAAGGTTGGCCAGAGAGAAAAATGTAGGAAGACTGGAACAACTTGGTCTGACGAAAGGAAACAAGATCATAGCGAAAGAATGAAATCAGTATGGGCACAAAGGAAGGCTAACAACAACAAACGCCTCTAATTGTACTTCGCGTGGTCCATCAGGGCCCATACGTGAATAATAATAATAATAATAATAATAATAAAACTATGGGCCCAATAATGATTTATGGAGGCTGAGGAGATAACAAAAGTCCCCTCCTATCGGCCGTTTTAACTTGGCAAATGATACACCAAACATCCTGTATAATAATTTTCGATTCAGTAAATGACAGCTATATCTAACTTAAGAATCTAACTGAAATTTAAATATAAAGGATATCCCAATATGTACTTCTGGATTTTCTTACTTGTTTACATAAGACAGGTCTACAAAATAAAAAAAAATGATGCCGTAGAGACTTAAACAAAATTTTTATAATAGTGTCTAGCAATACTCTCATTAACATTAAATTATCGAACGTACGTTCAGTTTATAATCTACTCGCATTAATAATATTTTCATCTCAATAGGCATTTAACTTGTTTATTTTTGTTGTTTGTTCAAGAAAAAAAGTTAATAAATAAAACCTGGAAGATGTCATCGACAAAACGATCCTGTTTAAATGACCCGAACTTTTTTGTTACATAGTAAACGGTGAAAAAGTTTCGAAAACCTATATCTGAATTTGTGCAAAATGCGTATTTCATTTACTTTACTTACAAACATGGGTTTCTTGAACTATCAACCAAATCATTGGAGATTTTTTATAGACAGTTGTAGCGTTGACAAATTCTTGATCGCTACTGGTAAGATTATTTCGGGTGAATTATAATTGAAAGAGTTTCTGTATCGTTTAGGACAAAGCCAAGAGAGTCTAACTCCAAATCTCCGTGTGAGCGGACTTTTTCGCGCCTTACCCTTCCGACAGAGAGGATTTTACGACCGGGCATCAGAGAATGCGGTCAACAAGGACTACTTATTTCAGAGCCAGACGAATTGCCGAAACGATACTCTTTTTGGGGCTACTTGGCCCAGTAACCGGTCAGTCTGGTTCCAGACTATTCCGGGACCCCGCATAGGGATACCGAATTGCTTGTAGAAGTGCTCAGGGTACTACAGAAAATAAGGTCAAACAAATACACTTTTAGCATATTTTCTTAAATTATATTTCCTTTTACAGTACAGGTTTAGGTACAGGAACATAGAGACGAGCTCGTGTAGGTTAGAGCAAATTGTTTAGTTTTTGATTTTCCACGGTACGGTTTAGCGAACCACAGTCCCTAAACCTTCCTGTGTCTTTTATTTTATAGTTTTATTATTTCTATCTTTCAATGTGCTTTGTGTTGTTTTTTTTTAGTGTGCTTATGTGAATTAAAAGTATAAAATCAAGTTTATACAGTTTTTTTAAGATAGACCCCTTCACGGTTCAAGGGCCTTTTCTAATATCAGATATATTAACGAATTGGGTGGCGCACTTTTGTCGTGAAGCATCATCCTGTCCAGGACCTTCTTCTCGGTGCTCCCGGTGAACAGCTGCGGTCGCTGTGATCAATATTTTTTATATGTTCTCAAGGAAAAACCTAACGGTCACTCAGTTCCAAACCGATATTGAAATGCGTTTTGATACATAATAGCAATAAGTATGGTGCAGTTCCCATTGCTCATTCCATTAAATTAAGGAGTATGAACCATATCTCTTAAGTTATCATACGTGTTATATGCATATAGTTATATGCGTTGATTTAAAAATGGTAAAATTTTTATTGGGTCAACAAAACGGTTACACGAAATTTCCATGTTTTCTCTCTTTGAAAGATAACAGAGCTTGGATTAAAACAAACGGGCCTGAAAGAAAATACTTGACAGCTGGGAAACAAAATATCATAAATACAGCTTTACTTACTAGAAAGGAAATAATTTTGCCTCTGTTGCGCATAAAATAGGGACTAATGAAGCAGCATGTCAAAGCATTGGATAAAAATAATGTATTTCAATTCCATATCGAGGAAATTTCCTGGTTTAAACAAGGAGAAACATTTTTCATGAACTGCAAATTAGGATTTTGATAAAATATAGCAATTTCGTGTATTCAATGAATTACATAGAACCATTAGCCTGGTTTTCCTTTATCAGTGTTGTGAAACATTTCCTAGAGAATTACAAGACTGGAAATTATCGCGAATTGATGCAAAACATGCTGTAAAACTTCAGAAAACTTGGATGTAATATGAGCTTCAAAGTTCCCTATCTTCACAATCATTTGGACAAATTTCCGGACAACCTTGGCTCGCACAATAAGGAACAAGTAGAACGATTTCATCAGGTCCTAGAAAATATGAAAGGAATTTTCAAATTTCCGGACAACCTTGGCTCGCACAATAAGGAACAAGTAGAACGATTTCATCAGGTCCTAGAAAATATGAAAGGAAAGTATCAAGGTCGACGGAATGAACACATGATGGCTGATTACTGCTGAAGTATTATGCGTGAGTGCCTGGAAAGAACTCACTCGAAGAAATCACGAAGAAGAAGTTCCTTGTAGCTTCGGGGAACTACGCCCCACCAAATGAGACATCCGGTCAGACGGTTTTTCACAAATATTTCCAAAACCGTTTACGATAACATTATGAAATTGGGTGAGTGTTTGAGCGCTGAAACAAAGTGTGTAGGGGTCCAAGATAAAAATGTTCCCTTTTTGTGTACGTATCTTTTTTAGTTTTAATTACAGATTATGAAAACTCCAATTTTTTTTTTACGTAAAAAAGGTACTTTTACGTGTACTATTTTCGAGTAAATCGCTTTTAAACTTTTCGTAGGCAACACAAATTTATATTATCGATGTAGCCACCTAACTAGTATTTAAGTTGTGCACATTTTTTTAATACAACTATCTCGAACCAGGTTTACTAACTAAAACAAAAAATACGATAAGTTGTATTTTCTTTCAGGGCAGAGATATGCATTGTATACCTTAAAGGCTTGTGTGGCGAAATTCTTGTTGAAATATCGAGTGACAGAAGATCCAAATTTTCAAATGGAGGTTGGGACGTGTTCCGTGTTAAAGTCGATGAATGGTTACAGAATGAAAATAGCTTTAAGAAATTAAATTGTAATATATTTATTATTATATTATATCTAGTTTTTTCCAATATGCAAATATATATCTTACTTATAAACCTCATACGAAGTATGATTAAAAGTATTCATCAACCCAGCCTTTATTATATATAATCATCATAAAAAAACCTTCTTAAATTAATTCATTCTTTATAAACACATAATTTCCTATCTTACATGAAGTCACCGTCACCGAGAAAGTCATTTCCATGAAAATATAACAATTTCGTACATTCAATGACTAACCTAGAATCATTAGCCTGGTTTTCCTTCATCGGTGTTGTAAAACATTTCCTAGGGAGTTACAAGTCTGGAAATTATCGCGAATTGATGTAAAACACGCTGGAAAACTTCAAAAAGCTAAGATGTAACATCAGCATCAAACTAAACACCAAATCACTTTTTTGAACTGCTCAACGCACGTTTCGCTAACCATGTTAGCATCATCAGGAGATGATTTAATCTCAATTAACTATTAATTATCAATTTACTCTCAGATTAAATCGTCTCCTGATGCTAACCTGGTTAGCGAAACGTGCGTCGAGAAGTTAAAAAAAGAAGTGATTTGTTGTTTAGTGGTAAATCTGTTCAAGTTTAGTGTTACACACCATAGGTTCCAATAGAAGAATTGATCAGCATCAAAGTTCTCAATATTCACAATTATTTGGACATATTTCCGGACAACCTTGGCTCTTGCAGTAAGGAACAAGTAGAGGACTTTCATCAGGAGCTCGAAAATATGAAAAACAGTATCAGGGTCGATGAGATGAACACATGATGGTTGATTACTGCTGGAGTGTTACTGAGGTGTTGGGAAAGAACTCGCTCGAAAAACCCTCTTAAATGAATTCATTCTTGATGAAACACATAATTTCCTATCTAACATAAAGTCACCATCACCGAGGAAAAAAGTCATTTCCATAAATCAACAAATATATTAAGTAATCTGTTTTGAGAAAATAAAATCATTCGTTTTCGCATCGATTCTCCATCAAATATGTAACGAAATAAAAGCTGGGGATTAAATAAGCAGTTGGGGCTGACCTCGACGGTAGTATCGTCTGGTGCAAAACGAAGGAACGCTGAAAAACGTCGCTAAACGAGCGAAAACCTCCAAAAGGTAGTTCACGACGAAATTTCACCTTCCGTTCTGGGAATAAAGTTTGTCGGATTCGCGAAACCTTTCAGAGGACGACGCAGAAGTCGTATTGTTAGAGAGAATAAAATCAGTCTGTTTTAATTAGAAGGGCAGGTACGATAATAAGCTAAAATGTTTTAGAATTCTCTTTAGAAATGTACCATAGACGCGAGGTACGTAAATAAGTTATGAGACCGATGGCTTATACGAAAATTAAATTTATAATATTATATTGTCATTTGAGGTGATTTTCTTCTTACATACATTGAAAGAAGGTGGTGATAATAAAATATTAGACAATTATTATTGGCCTCAAGGAATTTTTTTAAATAATAGACATTTCCTGGAGAAGATTATGTTTACTGATGAGGTGTTTCATTCACCGGTGTTTAGCCAGAGATCATCCTCACTGGATTATAACTTGTAAAAGCCAATAATCCCAGAAAGTCAGTGTCGAGGGTGGGATTTTAGCGAAACCGAATAATTTGTCATGTTTTCTTTAATGAATCATTGATTACTAATCGTTTAGTTAACTTCTTCGATGGAGAATTTTGGGATGTACTTGAAAATCTTCTTCTTAATGTGCGACAGGATAAGTATTTGCAGCTAGATGCAAAATACAGGGATTCTTCTTCAATGGTTGAACCAAAAATTGCCTATGCACTGGATAGGAAGAAACAGTCCTTTTAACTGTGGTCTCCGAGGTCTCCCGATATTACACTCATCGATTTTTATTTTTGGGGAATGATCCAAAATATAGTTTATAAAACAAAGCCAAGAAATCGAGATAAACATTCTTAGTTTATTTCATAGTTATCATTTATATAATGAAAATTATTATTACTATTCACGTATGGGCCCGGGTGGACCACGCGAAGTACAATTAGAGGCGTTTGTTGTTGTTAGCCTTCCTTTGTGCCCATACTGATTTCATTCTTTCGCTATGAGCTTTTTTTCTTTCGTCAGACCAAGTTGTTCCAGTCTTCCTACATTTTTCTCTCTGGCCAACCTTCCAAACGTCAACCTTGTGTCTGAAACAGCCTCTATCCTGAATTTCACTTTGTGTAATATTTGCTGATCGTAGGTCCTCTTTAATTGCAGCAATCAATTTAATTATTTCTACTTTAACTCTACTCCTATTTTCATAAAATTCGACTATTTGTCTAGTTAGCCTATTTGGATTCATCCATTTTATGTGTCCGTAAAACTTAAGCCTTCTTTTTCTCATATCACTATGTATATCTGTGTACTGTTTAATTTCTTGGTTTTCTCGAAGTCGGTATGTTGTTGTATTTATTTGTTTGGAGCCTAGGATTTTGGGGGGCCAATGTCCTCGATGTCTCTCTTTCTATTCAAAATGAGCGTTTCTGCCCCATATAGACATTCTGGCTTAATAACTGTGTTGTAATGTCTCAGTTTTGTGTTTTTAGATAGGCATTTTTTGTTGTAAATATTTTGTGTAAGTCTCAATGCCGTTTCCATTTTTTGACATCTACCCTTATTGGCCGCTTTTTCCAACCCATTTTCGATGATTATTTCACCCAAATATTTGAATTGAGAGACTCGTCTGATGTTACCATATTTTGTTTTTAGAAATGGTGTTCTTAGTCTGTTGCAGGTTATGTATTGTGTCTTTTCAAAGGAAATTTGGAGTCCTACCTTTTCTGCTGTTTCTTTTAGAATTTCAATCTGTTTCTGTGCCGTTAATACATCTTGAGCCAAAATTGCTAGATCATCAGTAAACGCCAGACAATCAATTTTGATGTTGGTTCTCCCCAGTTTAATGGGCTGGTCAATATTCAGGGCCGACTTTTTTTCACGCTACTCCTGTATTACTTTTTTTAGAACACAGTTAAATAAGAGTTGCGAGAGTCCATCCCCTTGTCTCACTCCAGTTTAATTTCGAAGGGCTCTGAGATGTCACCCATGAATTTAACTTTTGACCTTGTGTTAGTTAATGTGGCTTTAATAATTGCCAGGGTTTTCAGATCTAGTCCTTGTTCTTTCAAGATTCGGAATAAAGATTCGCGGTCTATAGAATCATATGCTTTTTTGAAATCCACAAATGTACAGACGAGATTTTTATAGTACAGTTTTTGATGTCTTAGGATCAACTTTAGATTCAGGATCTGTTCAGGGCAGGATCTGCCCGGTCGAAAACCTGCTTGATATTCACCAATTTTAGGTTCTAACTGTCCCTGTGCTCTGTCTAGTAGACATTGAGATATAATCTTGTTGCCCTCTATACTTGTTTACATCCGTTCTATCTCCTTTCTTGTGTAGTGGATGGATTAAAGCATATTTCCAATCTTCCGGAATCCGGTCGGTTCGCCAAACTTCTTGTAGAATTTGGGTTATTTCCTTGATTGTACCTGGACCAGCTGATTTCAAAAGTTCAGCAGTGATTCCATCTTCACCAGAAGCTTTGTTATTTTTAAGCCGCTTGATTTGCCTATTTATTTCATCTTCATTCGGTGGTAATGAATCTGGGTTTGTTTATTTAGGGTTTAGTGTTGGTAATCTGTTTAAGGACTCAGGACAGTTTAGTAGTTCAAAATATTTTGCAAGTTCCCTGCAATTGTCTTAGTCATTTAGAGCCAATTGTTCGTCTTCTTTTTGGAAGCAAAGACATTGGGTTTGATAGCCCGTTAATTTAGTTTTAAATATGTTGTAAAACTTTCGGGTGTTATTTTTTTTGAAATCTTTTTCTATTTCATTAAGTTGATTGTTTTCATATTTTCTTTTAGTTTGTCTAATTAGCTTTGATGTTTCTTTTCTTACTTCCAAAAAGATGTTATAGTTTATTGCTGTTTTTTGACTGTTCCACTCTATAAATACTTTACTTCGGCTTAATACTGCTTGCTCGCAAACTTCATCACACCATGGACGTTTTCTACGTTTTTGTAATGAAACCAACTTTTAAAGGTTGTTTTATAATATTTTGTTTCAATTCTTGCCAGTTCTGTGCTGATTGTTTATCAAGCTCTTCTGTTAGGTTTGGATTTATTTTCGTAAGGTAGAACTTTGGTATTATCAATCTCTTTTGAATAAGTTTTCGAGGTTTTAAGCTGTTTGATTCTTGTCAAGTAGTGATCCGTGTTTATGTTAGCTCCTTTCTTGACTTGAACATTCAAAATCTCTTTATAATTTTAAAATCTCTTAATATTACGAAATGGCAACATGGTCAAATTGAAATTCACCCATGTATGTGTTTGGGCACCTCCAGGTCTTTTGTTTTGTTATTTTATTCTTAAAATAGGTTGACATTATTTTTAGATTAAACTGCGAACACAGTTCAACCAATCTTCTACCATTATGGTTAGTCCATTTATGAGAGGAAAAACTGCCGACTGTTTTTCTGTACTGTCTTTCTTTCCCTAGTTGGGCGTTGAAAGTACCCAATAGGATTTTTACACGGTTAGAGGGAATTTTAGAAATAGTCTTTTCAGTCAAAGGTCATAGATAAGAATGCAAGAGTGTCATCACACACCAAACCGTTGGGTTCCACAATCTCATGTGGAACGCACAACAACCTGCGTCTCCGCCAAAATGAGCACTCGTCAGTTGCTTGACCGGACCGCCCCACTCATCCCTTACATTGAAGGGCAAATATTTTGTCTGTTGGTCGTTAGTAAAAAATAAATATACGCCCGTTTTTGAAGTTAAAGTCCTACAGACTCACTTAAAATTTGGTAGGAATATTCTTCATGCGTCGTAGATATTCACTAAGGAGGAGGGTTCATAAAAATCAACTCTCAAGGGGGTTGCGGGGGTGTAAAAGGTAAATATGCTCCGAAATTTGAGATTGAATTGCGTTGTGAAACCCTCGCAATTTTGTCTTCGTAAAATTTATAGGAAAGACTTTATCAATTCGCAAGATAAAGGCTATGAAATTCTAAAAGAAATTTATGATAAGGTATATCTATTTATAAAAATAAATATTATAAGATAACATTATGAAAAAAAAATTATTGGATTAATTTTGTAATTTATGTGTACACTTAACAGTATTATGCCCCACTCTACCCTACTGAAGACGAATCAAATAGTGATCTGCCTCCCCTACAGTGGGTGAGCCAACAGTGTTGCCAAATCGAAGGCTACGCCACCAATATTATTATTTAATTTACATACCTCGTATATTGTTTGAAGTTATAAAGATCTTGTATCTATGAGGGTAGTCTGAAAAGTTTCTAGCCTCGACATAAAGGTGGCGTTACTCGTCAAAAATATTCTAGTAATAAAATTGCACATGTGTTGAAAGATCATCCATCTCAAGTTTAATTTGCGTAGGCTTATTGCCGTTCAACCGCATGAATTTAATGACGGCTCTATATTCCATTTGTTTGTTTCCTTCCAGAAACACTAAGATCGACTGATATAAAAAGCTCTTAAACAACTGAGCATCTAATATGGCTGAAATTTTCAACGTCACCTTCATGTCGAGGCTGGAAACTTTTCAAACTACCCCCTTGTACACTGATCGACCACATGAATATTTGAAAAGTCAGAAGAAATTACTGGAACATGAAATATAGTATGAAATTGCCTGAAAGATGACAAAAGACAAATATTCAAAGGAAATTCTGTTTTATTTCAGGGAAAATGCAAATAAATATATGAAGGAGAACCCTATATCTTGGTTACTTTACATTCCTTTACAAAATATATATTGGCTATGAGCAAATGTTCTTGCTAGATCATTCCTGAGCAGTCTATTTCTCGGAACTCGGCAGATATTTATGTTTCAGGAAACTTGAACTGGGGAAATGGAAGTGATGCAATTTGCAGGAAAATATGCCCCCAAGCTAAAAGTCAATTTGCACGTTGGAAAATCGATTTCCTAGATCGCGGTTCCGGGAAAGTAGTCTCGTTTTCCTATACAGGGTGCAGTAATTAGCTTCAGCTGGTAAAAATTTCGTTGAATAAATGACTGTACTTACCATTGATTGGAATATACGTAACGTTTCTACCCTCGAAGTCAATTGAGATGCCATTTTCTCCCTGCAACAAAGATGTAGAAATTAAAATTTTAAATTCTATATATTTACAAAAAAACTGTTGATTAATATTTCTAACAGAATATATTGGTAATAAACAGTTTTTCAATTAGAGTGTCAAAACCATGAAACATAATAGCGGCAACAATGTAACACAAACTATTGCAACACTGCAATGTAAATGTCACTTATATGGTATATTCTCATCTGTTCAACTTTTTCTAATCAATATTCTGGATCCATAAATAGCAATTCTTGCATTACAACCATCCTGGTAAACCCAATAAACCTCAGCATCTTCTGACTGGCCTACAATGTCAGATGAAAGTTAATTACACAGTCCAAATATATCCTTTAAAAACTTATTTCTCTCAAAATGGACAAATATATTAAAGTAAATAATAAATAAATTAGTCGGATCAAATCGAAGACGAATGTAAAGTGTCATAGATAATGATAAACACAGTACAACATACTGATTTTTTAATTATTTTTAGAAGTTTTTTGGATGCTTAAATATTTTTCCAGTTTAAAATTGGTATTTCATTGTGGTACAATTTTTTTGTGTATAACCGTGCTCTTGTAGTGCGTAGTGAGACGGCGTTGTAAATGCTGCTGAACTTAATAAGGCATACAGTGCTTTCAGATTTAAAATTAATTCACAAACATCGAAAATACTGCAACAAACTGTTCCAAATGAGGATAAAAATGCAGCTATTATAGTTGTTGAAGGTGAAAGAAGTAGCATGTTTACCGTATTTGAGGAGTCAAACTTCCTGAAAGATCACCCCCTGTCTATCCACTACAGGATGACCCATACACTCGGGTCCCATATACTTAAAGATGTCATCAGTCCATCGAGCTTCCGGTCTTCTTCGCGAACGTTTGTGATCAAGCGGTATCCACTCCAGGATTGCCCTGATCCATCTGTCGCCCCATCGCCTCGCTATATAGCCGGCTCATCCCTATTTCAATTGTTTCACTCTTCCAATGACGTCACACACTTTCGTTTATTCCCTGATCCGTGCGTAGGGCTTTCTGTCTCGTGTTGTAAAGCCAAGCATACATATTTCCATTCCTCTCTGTGCTACCTGAAGTTTTTGAATTAGTATATATAGGGGATACCATATTTAATATGGTATCCCCCTTCGTTGAAATCCTCTGCCCAAGATATATAAAGTGGTCCACAATATCCAACTTCCTTGCTAAAACTGAAATTCTCCTGCCTTCAACGAATTTATTGAACATAACCTGACTCTTTTTCAGGTTTATTTTTAAGCCAAATGGTTCACCAGCCCTTTGCAGCTCTTGTATGCATCTTTGCAGCTCCTCTGGGTCTTGTGAAAGAAGAACGATATCATCTGCAAATCTAAGATGGTTTAAGTTTGAACCATTGATCTTTACACCATCTTGTGCCCAATCCAGTTTACGGAATACTTTGAGGCATTTTGAATATAATTTTGCCAGTGTTTTATGTAACGTCCGACCATCAGCTTTTAGCATTTCGACAGTTACACTGTCCGTTCCTGAAGCTTTGCCGTTTTTCATCGATTCTATAGCATTTGTTACTTCCCCCACTAGGATATCTGGCATTTGTTCTTGGGCTGGTATTGTTGTCTTTGATTGGTTTTGATCTTCATATAACTGGCAACTTTCATCCTCACGCATTGAGGCATAAATTTGCGTTCTTTTGTTTCTCAGCTTTTGTTTAGCCTTGTTAATTCCTTTGTTTTCTTCCACGGTTTTTGGCACTAGCTGTATGTTGAATCGGCGCGTGTCCTCTCTGATACGTTTTCTTATAGTCTTGCAGAGTTCAGCGTACTTGACTCTGTCAAAAGGACTCTCTGCATTTCTCATTGTCCGTCCGTTCTTCATTAAATCAATGGTCTCACTGGAGCTTTTTGTCTGTTTGAAGCATATTGTTGGTGATTTCTTCATATTGAACTGATATTTCCATCTCCTCTGGATCTTGAAATACAGCAAAGAGGTTTGATAAGACAATCTCAAAATCGCTTGCTCTCTCCAGCACTTTCCCAGAACCCACTTTGCCCTTCTTTGACCTTAGCATTCTTTCGCGCTCCCTTCGACAGTTAATCTTAACTTTTGCTCGTACCAGTCGGTGGTCACTTCCAACATTAAAATTGTTAAGAATAGTACATTTGAAAAATATTGTTTTATCGTTGGTCATGATGTAATAAATTTCACTTGTGAGTTCAGATGGACTTTTCCATGTCCTTTTTCTGCTGATATTTTTTCTTATAGAACGAATTCGTAATATTAAGTTCTTGTCTTTCAGCAAAATCAACCAATCTGTTGTCTCGCTCACCAGTTCCATATGGGCTACTTGTATTTTCACCAGTTCTTGTTCCAATTCTGGCATTAAAATCACCCATCAGGATTTTATACCTACATTTCTCTTTGAATAAAACCTGGGCCACCATCATCATAAAATTCCTCAATTTTCTCATGGCTTTTCTATGGCTTATAGTTGGTGCATAAGCTTAGACAATTTGAAGCCTAAACTTTTTATTCAGCTGAATGACGCATTGGGCTAGTTGGTCAGATGTACTTTCAAATTTTGCTACACTGTTCTTCAGCTTTCGATTGATGAGGAATCCACTTCCTCCACATCGTCCATTTTCCATACCTCGGGTGTAGAGTGCGTTTCCAGATGGTTCCAGTTTAATTAACCCTTCGCCCTTTCATCGTATTTCACAGAGCCCAATAATATCCCAATGTGTGTTGTCAAGTTCGATTAGCAGTTCTTGCAATCGGTCCTCCGTTTTTCATAGTCCGTATATTAGGCGTGAATATATGAATATATATATATATATATATATATATATATATATATATATATATATATATATCCAGTATACCCCGCCTAAGGTACTGGACGGGTCACGGGTGGTGGATAGTGAAAGTTCCATTAGATATTAATGGACAGCTGCGAATATCTCAAAATAAGCAGCCCCGAACCAAGGCAAAAAAAAACAAAATCCACTTAGCGTCTGACTTGTATCAAGCGGTTGAGTGGTCAGCGTCTGTTCACCAGTGGTGCGGCTGATATTTAAATTCTGGAACTAACCCCTCCAGTCTTAACCTCTGAACCGTCATGGTTCAAACCTTTAATTCAAAGTACAAGATGAAGCGTTCTAGTAATTACAAAATTACCCCAGGAGGTAGACAATCCTCTGCCAGCTTTGCTGGTACAACCGGACTTTCGGATTCTGGGGCGTCCGGGCTTAAACGCAAAATCTTTCAGAGGGAGTCGGAGACCTCTGGCCAACGTCTGAAACCAAAAACAAAAACTTTCTTTGGAACGGTAAATATCAATTCTCTCCTGCGTCCAGGAAAACTACACGAATTGGGGCGAACATTAAATCAGCAAAAAATCCAAATTTTAGCTTTGCAAGAAACCAGATTGACAGATGATAACACCTTGGAATTCGGCAACTACAGACTTTTTAAAAGTAAAACGGACAAAAGAATACTCAAAAATACACCACATCTCGGTGTTGCTTTTGCTGTCTCAAGAAACATTCTTGGTTCTATAACAAATGTCCAGCCAGTAAATAATCGACTTATGACACTATCCCTCAAGTGTGCTAACCAAAACTATACATTAATCAATGCACACCTCCCAGTTAATGAAGAAAATAAATCTAATCTTGAAAAAGTAAATAAGTCCTGGGAAATTCTGGAAAAGACTATCTCTAACATTCCCTCTAACCATATAAAAATCCTATTGGGTGATTTCAACGCCCAACTAGGGAAAGAAAAAAAGTACAGGAAAACAGTCGGCAGTTTTCCCGCTCATAAATGGACTAACCATAATGGTAGAAGATTGGTTGAACTATGTTCGCAGTTTAATCTAAAAATAATGTCAACCCATTTTAAGAAGAAAATATCAAAACAAAAGACCTGGAGGTGCCCAAACTCGTACATGGGTGAATTTCAAATTGACCATGTTGCCATTTCGTACCCCAATTATAAAGAGATTTTGAATGTTCAAGTCAGGAAAGGAGCTAATATAGACACGGATCACTACTTGACTAGAATCAAACTTAGCTTAAAACCTCGAAAACTTATTCAAAAGAGGCTGCTAATACCAAAGTTTGACCCAACGAAAATAAAACCAGCCCTAACAGAAGAACTTGATAAACAACCAGCACAGAACTGGCAAGAATTGAAACAAAAAATTATTAAAACGGCCTTAAAGTTGGTCCCTTTACAAAAACGTAGAAAACATCCGTGGTGGGATGAAGTTTGCGAGCAAGCAGTATTAAGCCGAAGTAAAGCATTCAAAGATTGGAACAGTCAAAAAACAGTAATAAACTATAACATCTTTTTGGAAGTAAGAAAAGAAACATCGAAGCTAATTAGACAAACTAAAAGAAAATATGAAAACAATCAACTTAATGAAATAGAAAAAGATTTCCAAAAAAATAACACCCGAAACTTTTACAAAACATTTAAAACTAAATTAACAGGCTATCAACCGCAAAGTCTTTGCTTCCAAAAGGAAAACGGACAATTAGCTCTAAATAACCAAGACAATTGCAAAGAACTTGCGAAATATTTTGAACAAATACTAAACTGTTCTGAGCCCTTAAACAAATTAACAACACTAAAACCTAAACAAACAAACCCAGATTCATTACCACCGAATGAAGATGAAATAATTAGGCAAATTAAGCGTCTTAAAAATGACAAGGCTTCTGGTGAAGATGGAATCACTGCTGAACTTTTGAAATCCGCTGGTCCAGGTACAATCAAGGAAATAACCAAAATTCTACAAGAAGTTTGGCGAACCGAACGGATTCCGGAAGATTGGAAAGATGCTCTAATCCATCCACTACATAAGAAAGGAGATAGAACGGATGTAAACAACTATAGAGGGATATCTCTTCTCCCAGTTTGTTACAAGATTCTATCTCAATGTCTACTAGACAGAGCACAGGTACAGTTAGAACCTAACATTGGTGAATATCAAGCAGGTTTTCGACCGGGCAGATCCTGCCCTGAACAGATCCTGAATCTGAAGTTGATTCTAAGACATCAAAAACTGTACAATAAAAATCTCGTCTGTACATTTGTGGATTTCAAAAAAGCATATGATTCTATTGACCGCGAATCTTTATTCCGAATCTTGAAAGAACAAGGACTAGATCTAAAAACGCTGGCAATTATTAAAGCAACGTTAACTAACACAAGGTCAAAAGTTAAATTCATGGGTGAGATCTCAGAGCCCTTCGAAATTAGAACTGGAGTGAGACAAGGGGATGGACTCTCGCCACTCTTATTTAACTGTGTTCTAGAAAAAGTAATACAGGAGTGGCGTGAAAAAAAGTCGGCCCTGAATATTGACCAGCCCATTAAACTGGGGAGAACCAACATCAAAATTGATTGTCTGGCATTTGCTGATGATCTAGCAATTTTAGCTCATGATGTATTAACGGCACAGAAACAGATTGAAATCCTAAAAGAAACAGCAGAAAATGTAGGACTCCAAATTTCCTTTGAAAAGACACAATACATGACCTGCAACAGACTAAGAACGCCATTTCTAAAAACAAAATATGGTAACATCAGACGAGTCTCTCAATTCAAATATTTGGGTGAAATAATCATGGAAAATGGGTTGGAAAAAGCGGCCAATAAGGGTAGATGTCAAAAAATGGAAACGGCATTGAGACTTACACAAAATATTTACAACAAAAAATGCCTATCTAAAAACACAAAACTGAGACATTACAACACAGTTATTAAGCCAGAATGTCTATATGCTGCAGAAACGCTCATTTTGAATAGAAAGAGGGACATCGAGGACATTGAAAAGAAGGAAAGAAAAATCGTAAGGAAAATCCTAGGCCCCAAACAAATAAATAGCACAACATACCGACTTCGAGAAAACGAAGAAATCAAACAATACACAGATATACATAGCGATATGAGAAAAAGAAGACTTAAGTTTTACGGACACATAAAACGGATGAATCCGAGTAGGTTAACTAGACAAATAGTCGAATTTTATGAAAATAGGAGTAAAGCTAAAGTAGAAATAATTAAATGGATTGCTGCAATTAAAGAGGACCTAAGGTCAGCAAATATTTCACAAAGTGAAATTCAGGATAGAGGCTATTTCAGACACAAGGTGAACGTTTGGAAGGTTGGCCAGAGAGAAAAATGTAGGAAGACTGGAACAACTTGGTCTGACGAAAGGAAAAAAGCTCATAGCGAAAGAATGAAATTAGTATGGGCACAAAGGAAGGCTAACAACAACAAACGCCTCTAATTGTACTTCGCGTGGTCCACTAGGGCCCATACGTGAATAATAATAAATATATATATATATATATATATATATATATATATATATATATATATATATATATATATATATATATATATATATATATATATATATATATATACATACATATATATATATATATATATATATATATATATATATATATATATATATATATATATATATATATATACGGGCGTAGCCAGGATTTAGTTTTGGGGGGGGGGGGGGGGGGGGTTAGTTTGAAGTAAATAAAACAACAAAAATATACTTACACCGAGGGGCGTGGCGAAAAATCGAGAAACAGCGCAAAGTTTCCATACGATACAAAATAGTTCGACTACTCGACAAGAGATGGCGTTACTGTGCGCAACGTCCACTAGTTTGGATATATATTCAATTCAAAATGTAATAACACCAAGAAATAATGATAGTAAACAAATCACTATAATCGTAAGGAAGAAGTGACAGTGCCAAACCTTTTTTTATACGAACAAGTGCTTCGTTGCCATGGCTGAAATTTTGATCATTTATTTCTGAGGTCACGAGAAACAAATTACAAAATATGAAAAATTTTACTAGTTGTTTCTTTTTCTTCGGATAGGCTTTCGCGATCGATAATGTTAGAATTACTAGGTCCTCGGATAGAACCACGTTTATTTGTAAAGGATTTTATAATTCTTAAACGTGGTTCTACCCGAGAACGTAGTAATTATAATATATATATATATATATATATATATATATATATATATATATATATATATATATATATATATATATATATATATATATATATCCTTGTAGATAAATTGGTCAAGAAAGTAGATATAAATAATCGAGGAGCTAGAGTGGGTGTGCATAAACTTGCAAGGGTTGAAATGATTTATGTGGACCACGTTTTGCTGGAGGAAACAGAAGCTCAAGGAAAATAACTAAGGAAACCAAAGTTAAAGTTTAAAGCTCGGTGATAGTGCCTATAGTGAGTTACGGTAGTGAATCATGGGTGTTCTCTGAACAGCAAAAAGCAAAACTACAAACGTTCGAGATGAAACTGTTGAGAAGGATTGAAGGGCTTATACGGTGGGATAGACTGAGAAATACCGAGATGAGAAAGAGATTGAGCGTTAGATCTATATTGGAAGTATTTGAGAAAAATCCATTACGATGGTTCGGGCACCTCCTGCGGATGCTAGACATCAGAGTGTGAACCATGGGAGTATATGGAAGGTGGAAGAGAACACAGAGGAAAGCTTGTAACAAGTCGATCGCTGAAAGTTTGGCGAGGCGGAGAATTGCTTAGGAGGGAGCAATGGTGATGGCCAGAGACAGAGGGAAATGGAAAAGAATCCACCAGGGCTGATGGATAGCCCAAACCTCTAAACCCAGTAGGGTAAAAGAAGTGAATAGTAAGTAAGTAAGATGGGAAATGGAAAAGGAAACTCTTAAGAATAAAATGGCAAGACTATCAGACCAATGTGGAGGTACTTGAAAGAGCCAGCACTTTGACCATAGCTCAGCTAAGATGGTTAAGTCATTGACAAAGAATGCAGGCCACTAGGATGCCAAAGCAGATCCACCATAGTAAATTAAAGAACAAGAAAAGAATCTAGGAGGTCCAAAAAGAAGATATAAAGACGTCATAGCATCGTATCTAAAAGAACTCAATGTCAAATGTGTCTAAATAGGAAAAGACGACAAACGACTGACCTAAATGGCAGAGAGCGGTTGCATACAAGGCTGTGTAAGACCATACAAGTCTATAAATGCCCAGCATGTGGAAGACCATAATGATCTAAACTGGGTTATTTGAGCCACTTTAAAACCCGTAATTATTTAACAATGACTCGACAAAGTCATGGCTGAGGTCATGTTGGTGTTAAGGGGACAGCGGCAGGCATCATCTTCGTTCACTTTATATTGATATAATGATAAAAAAATTAAAGGTGTGAAGATAAGAAAAATTGAAAAAATTGGTTTATTTTACTTCTACAAATAAAAACTAATAAAAATATCGTTCCGTATTTCTACTTTGATCTTGAGGTAGGAAAAACAATCCTTTAAAACAATGATGTATAATTTCTATTTAACAAAGCTCTCATTATGCAATAAACTAGAGAACTAATTATCAATTAACTGTAATTTAACGCAAGAGAATGGAATATTTAAAAACAACTAATTAATTCTATTATAAAGTTTTCTGTACTATTATATATAAACTTCAATGAACTACCCAGATTTTCTACACTTTTAAGAAAATAAATCACTTTTGTAGTAGCATAAAATTCAAATATTCCGTTGATTTCTATAGATTGTTTTTATTGCGTCCCAACTCTAAAATAAAATAACAACCAAATTAGATAGTTAGAAAATATTACTTTTATGTGAAATAACATTCAATGGTATCAACGTTTGAAAACAATTTCGGACAAGTGTCCGCAGCAGCTAAGTAATGTCTGTATCATTGTCGCGTGTTCGTATATTTTTTCTTTTTTTGGATTTTTCGCCACGATCTAAAACTCAAAAAAATTCCAAAAATATCTGTTCTTATGTAAATAAAGAATCACTGGATAAAAAAAACAAAAAATCAATATATATATATATATATATATATATATATATATATATATATATATATATATATATATATATATATATATATAGAATATATATATACGGGGAGAAAAAATTGCACATTAAACACATTAAAAACTACAGTTTACAGAAAACCGACAAACAGAGATAGGTATCTCAATGTATTTTCCAATCGTTCATAATCAATCAAAATAGGAATAATTAAAAGTGTATATGACAGAGCAAAACTTGTTTGTACCGACAGTGATGCACTACAAATAGAAACAAATCACATCAAAGACATTTAAAAAAAACCAATTACTCAAAAAATTTCATAGATAAATCGTAAAATTTTTGTCATTATGTTTTGTATATTATGTGTTATTTCTGACACAATCAAAAGAGTAGGAAATAAATACAACATAAAAACGACATTTAAAACAAAAAATACTCTTAGATCTCTATTAACAAAAACTAAACCAAACAACACACAACAAAATACCAAAAATGTGGTTTATAAAATTCCCTGCGAATGTGGCAAATTCTATATAGGAGAGACATCTAGACCGTTAGATGTTCGAATAAAAGAGCATAAAAACCTTCTTAGAAAGGGTGATTTTAATAAATCTAGAATTTGTCAACACGCATGGGAATCGGGTCATAAAATCAATTGGAATAATTCCAAAACGGTATTAAAGAATCGGTAACAAAATACATCGGTAATAAAAAGATTAAAAGAAACCGATATAATTAATTTAAATAAAAATAACTGTATTGCTATGCCGTCGGTAAATTTAAATTCAATATGGTTCCCGATTCTAAAGAATACAATTAAAAACGTTTAAGTATTTTAATACGCAATAATCACACAGTAAATCTCACCTATATATATATATATATATTTTTGGTAGTTTGTCACTTTCATTAAAACCTATTATTGTCAATGTAAGTATCATTGACATACACAAAATATATTTACTTCTTGTCTTTGCATTATATATAGAAATTGATATAATTTATTTTTCTAGATTGGTTTTGAAGACGGGAGGAGAAGACCTCCCGAAACGTTAACGTTAAAAAGTTTATATTTATTTTAGAACAAAAATTTTAGACAAAACTTTTATTTATAAGTAATAGTTGGAACTGTTGCTGTTATTTTAAAATAACTGTTAAAAATAACTGGTTACTGCAATTTTTATTTTAAAAATATTGTCACATTTCGCTTACATTTGCTCTTACAACTATATTTACGCGTTATTGAGTGTTATTTTTAAAATGGAAAATATTGAAAAATTAAGTTCGTACACACTAAAAAATCACCCTTTACATGTGTATATTAGAACTTGACGTAGTTTTCATCTGTCCTAGATGAAGTAAGAACATTTTCTTTTAAACAGTACTTGTAAACAATTTTAAAAACAAAAAACAAAATCTTTTCCCTGTAAACGACATAATATATATTATTAAGCTAAGACTATCCACCATAAACATTAACAATTATACTTTTATCTTTCCTAAACGAACATTTACTGTAGCGAACGGCTATAGAAGCATTTTAATAGCAATTCCAATAACCATAAGGAATATGTATCGTTAATATTTATTGAATTTTTATTATCATCGCTTGTTGATGACACAACATTTTTATTTTTATTGCTTACTTAGTGCGATACAAAAAATGTTGGGTAACGATGAAAATAGCTAAGAAATCGCTGGACTGTTTTACTTGACATATAATACTTGACCATCGACGTAGATAGTTTATATCTACTTATTTGTTCTAATGCTACACGAGGGTCATTTAAAAGGTTCTCAGTCTAACACACTTATTATATTTATTGGGCACGATTCGTTAGATGTGTATACTGCGTTTCAAGATATATCGTTGACCGATTGGCTGCAATAAACTCTTAACAACCCCTGCCGTAACGAAACCCGGCAAAGTTGCAATAAACGTAAACAGGGCTGAGCCTAATAAAATAACAGGTAAAAAGATAAAATTAATTTTATACCTGATTTAGTAGGTTCGAAATATTCTAGTCTAGTTCGCATTATTTTCTTAAACAGTGCAGTTCTATAATTTCGATCGTATTTTTCGTTATTTCAAACGTGCTAAAAATGTGGCGTTCTTGGCGAATTAAAACTTTTGCAGTAGATATTCTACGTAGAATCTCTTCATTTGTGACTTTTTCTACCTAAGATATTGGTAGCATCGTTCCGATTTTGAAAAGGTTCGAGTCTTCTGATCATGTCCAGTCAAAACTCCTTATTCACGGTTCCGTTATTCGCTTTTTCGGTATTCGCGGATTTAAAAATTGTGACTACTTTTTGTATTCGCAACTGAAAATGTCTTTATTCGTGTATCCAATATTAATCATGCATATTGTATTTTTAGAATAATTTGTATTTATTTTCCAGTTACCTTTCAAAAGAAACAAGTATAAAAGTAAATCAAACAAGTCTTATTGCCGCTTGGCCGAAAGCGGCACGATTGAATATTTTGTTTTATTGTTTCAACTTGTCATTCGTCGTAATAATTTTGAGTGAATAGTGAATAGTGTATCTTCTATTTTGTTCGCGATTTATTATGTCGAGTAAAAGCAAAGGAAAATTAGTTCCTATACGGAAAAAAGTCATGTTGCCTTCTACTAACAATTTTTTGATAAGTAAAAATATCACTATGGCTACACAGCCCCTTTATTCACTAGACTTGAGTCCTTGTAACTTTTCCTTTTCCCAATATTATATAACACAATGTGTCATAATAACAATGTCTCCAGGGCTACGTGATGTCCCAAAATTAATCTTATTACTTAACTTACACGCCTGGTATATCTTTCCGAAAATTAAAAAAATGACTGGGACAACAAAAAATGTTTTTAAAACACTTTTTAATCAACAAAAATTAAATTTTACCGACAAATCAATACAGATTAAGGCTGAGCTTGCATCTGGATTAGATATCGCAGATTTTTTTTGGCATCGATCTACTCTAGACATGTTGGATCATCTCGAAAGATTAATATGTACAAACTTGTAACTGTTTATTTTATTCCAACTTTCTGTTTGAAGCTATTATGTATGGTTAACATGTGGAATTTGTTTTTTTTATTCGTATTGCATGTTGGCAGCTTAAAACGTTTTAAAATTTCTCTTTTAAATCTTTAAACTTAATCGAATTTATTTTAACATTTTTATATAACTATAATAAATTTGTTTTGGTGTAAATATGGAAAATACAGTAATACTTCCATTGATTACTACCAGGGTTGCTATTTATGTATGCGGACAATTATGGCAACAATCGTGTTGCTAGGCGCCATCTGACATATACATCGTAAAGTTTGACATTGTTGACTGTATACATACTCAGAACGTTTTATCATACGGACGTTATCTCGTTAGAATTGGAATGATTTACTACGACTTTTGATGCGGATTATCTCAACAACATTACACCGATCAACACACTTCGACTTTTGATGATGAAGCACCATCTAAAACTACTACATATCACTGGTTTAGTGAGTTCAATCACGGCCGTCGTTCTCTCACGGGCGAATTTAAAAAAGGTCGTTTACCAGAAGTCTTTGAAGAAATAAATAAAAAAAAACAACGCAAAAACATTAATAAAGCGAGATCTCACACATCGGACCCAACAACTCAATATTTGACCGGTCAAAACATCGAATTGATGGGTCATCCGCCGTACAGTTCTGATTTGGCACCCAATGATTTCTTTTTGGTCCCGTCCGTGAAGAATAAACTACGAGATCAACGATTTTCGATGCCAGAAGAAACGGCTGATGCGTTCAAAATGCATGTTCTGGAGTTACCTCAATCGGAATTGAAAAAGTTCTATGAAAATTGGTTCAAACGTATGCAAAAATATATCGATCATCTCGGAGAATACTTTGAAAAACCATAAGACCATTTTCAATAATTATTTGTTTTTATTTATTATTCCGGATACATAAATAGCAACTCTCGTATAAACAGTTACAGTGGGTCAAAAAAGTTTAGGCACACTCGGCTTTCTTGCCTCAATTCTCAACAAAAATAAACTTATCATTCGCTAATGTTCTTTGGTTTTTAATTGTTATTAAAAGAACATTGTTGGAGGTAAAAATTTTTGAGCTACTAAAAGTTGAGGCGGAGGTGAAAAATAAACTTGAAAATTAAGAGTCAAAGAAATTGATAGATCTTTCGCAATATTTTTAGCGATTTGGCAAACGAAATTTCATATGCATTAAAATTTCCGTAATATGCATTAAAAACACTACCACCTGTGTATAAAATTATGCCCTAAACATTAATAGACTGACCGTGAGACGAGTTGAGCAAGTTTAGTTCTCCCATGATGGAGTTTACTAAAGGTAATAATAAATTTAAAAAATCACCAGGCATTTTCGAGCAAGTTCAAGCTAAATGCAAGCACGGACCTGTAATCTGCATTAAAAACAATACAACCTGTCTATAAAATTATGCCCTAAACCTCAATAGTCTGACCGTGGGACGAGTTGAGCTAGTTTAGTTCTCCCATGACCGAGTTTACTAAAGGTAATAATAAATTTTAAAAAATCACCAGGCATTTTCGAACAAGTTCAAGCTAAATGCAAGCACAGATTCGTAATCTGTATTAAAAACACTACAATCTGTGTATAAAATTATGCCCTAAACATTAATAGTCTGACCGTGAGACGAGTTGAGCAGTTTAATTCTCCCATAACGGAGTTTACTAAAGGTAATAGTAAATTTAAAAAATCACCAGGCATTTTCGAACAAGTTCAAGCTAAATGCAAAGCTCAAACGCGTAATCTGTATTAAAAACACTACAATCTGTGTATAACATTATGCCCCCCATTAATAATCTGACCGTGAGACGAGTTGAGCTAGTTTAGTTCTCCCATGACGGAGTTTACTAAAGGTAATAATACATTTAAAAAATCACCAGGCATTTTCGAACAAGTTCAAGCTAAATGCAAGCACAGACCTGTAATCTGCATTAAAAACAATACAACCTGTGTATAAAATTATGCCCTAAACCTCAATAGTCTGACCGTGGGACGAGTTGAGCTAGTTTAGTTCTCCCATGACCGAGTTTACTAAAGGTAATAGTAAATTTAAAAAATCACCAGGCATTTTCGAACAAGTTCAAGCTAAATGCAAAGCTCAGACGCGTAATCTGTATTAAAAACACTACAATCTGTGTATAAAATTATGCCCCCCATTAATATTCTGACCGTGAGACGAGTTGAGCTAGTTTAGTTCTCCCATGACGGAGTTTACTAAAGGTAATAATACATTTAAAAAATCACCAGGCATTTTCGAGCAAGTTCAAGCTAAATGCAAGCACGGACCTGTAATCTGCATTAAAAACAATACAACCTGTGTATAAAATTATGCCCTAAACCTCAATAGTCTGACCGTGGGACGAGTTGAGCTAGTTTAGTTCTCCCATGACCGAGTTTACTAAAGGTAATAGTAAATTTAAAAAATCACCAGGCATTTTCGAACAAGTTCAAGCTAAATGCAAAGCTCAGACGCGTAATCTGTATTAAAAACACTACAATCTGTGTATAAAATTATGCCCCCCATTAATATTCTGACCGTGAGACGAGTTGAGCTAGTTTAGTTCTCCCATGACGGAGTTTACTAAAGGTAATAATACATTTAAAAAATCACCAGGCATTTTCGAACAAGTTCAAGCTAAATGCAAGCACAGACCATAATCTGCATTAAAAACACTACAACGTGTGTATACAATTATGCCCTAAACATTAATAGACTGACCGTAAGACGAGTTGAGCTGGTTTAGTTCTCCCATGACGGATTTTACTAAAGGTAATAATGGCGGTAGCGTTAGCGTGGACGGTAGAGAGCCGGTCTGCCACTGCTGTGCCGAAACCGCATTGGCGCGGTAGTTGGTTCGATTCCAGCGCTTGGATGGTGGTTTTTCTTTAATTCTTCTGTTCGTCTTACTTCCTACCCCTCACACACACATATATACACACACGCACACACATATCCACATGTCTGTGATTGTTTCTCGGCAAGAGTGTAAAATCCGACAACGAATTACCCCTCAGTCACGCCAATTAAAGGCTGGGTAAGGCCGGATGCCTTCTGAGAAGTGTTCTACGTTGGTCACTCGCCAGTCGGTAGGTTTCCTAATAGACTTATGGGTAAGCACATAAGCAAGGGTTGATAGCCTGAGCGGGATGCTGGCCTGGGTTGCCGGTGGCTGATGTCCGTGGTTCGGAACCCACGTTAAGGTGTAGGTCCAGTGGCTAAATAGCCTTACAGTTGCTGATGCGTCTCTAAACCCCAATCCTTAACCTTTTTTTAAAGGTAATAATAAAAAATCGCCAGGCCTTTTCGAACAAGTTCGGGCTAATTTTCAACATCAGACCCGTCATTTGCATTAAAAACTCTACAATATGTGTATAAAATTGCTCATGACGGGGTTTACTAAATTGGACGTGGTAACCAGGCACATCGTTACTAGGCACAATGCTGCCATCTTTCAGCAGAAAGGAAAATTAAAGAACAACTTACGTGGGCTTTATAAATGAGAAATTCCAAGTACTTTTTACACAGTATGTATTCATCAACATCACTATCATCGTATTTATTCATCCAGGTATCTCTGAATGTAGGTTTCTTCCGCTTCTCTCCATCCTTGTCTGTCCTGTTCTGTTTTTTTTCCATGCAAATCCTCCGTGTCCCTTTATGTCATCCACTTGTCTCATTTGTAGTCGTCCTCTGTTTCATTAACTTCATATGGGCGATAGTTTTGAATGACATGGTTCCACTTATTGTCAGAGAACCATTGGTTGTGTCTTGCGAATTTCCATTTAAGTCTGGCAGCATGTTCTACTAGGCCTATATCTTTGGTCCTTTGCGCCTTAGGGGGCGGAGCCAGTGCCAGTGGCAGGCAATCGCCACCGACTAAGACCCAGGCCAGAACACATCAATATATCACACGGGAAACCGATCTCCTTCAGTATGTCAAGAACCTCGCGAAGCACCTAAGATGTTAAATGAGATTTTGGAGAAACGTCTGCCCTGTACTCCCTGAGAAAACTAATACACACATATATATGTATGTATATATATATATATATATATATATATATATATATATATATATATATATATATATATATATATATATATATATATATATATAGGTCATCAGGCATTTTTTTAATATCTTCATGAAATGCAAAGTTTAACTTTAGCACTTTGCCGGGCCAAACCTTTGGAGTTAGACGCTACCGACTTTTTTTTATTTTCATTTTTACCATTTTCAATTATTACCGAAGTGAGTTTTGCGACATACCATTATGCACCACCCTGTATATACGTTAATTTGTTAATAATCACATATTCTGTTTAATATATATTAATAATAATAAAAACTTTTGTTGTTTCTATATGTATTCATTATCTACGTTCGTTACTAATCCTATTTTATCAAGTTTCTACACTCATTTAGTGGATTTGTAGTCTTAAATGTTGTGCGCATTATACAAATATCATCATGACATATTAATCCATGTAAATGGATAGTTCTGATCACGACCTTAAAATATTTTACTTGGCACAATCAATACTAATATTTTATTTCAATTTAACATAATATAAAAGAAGATTTTTTATGATGTCTCCTTTCTCTGGGCAAGTTTCGCGTTCCAGGAAAAATATACACGATATAAAGGAAATTACTTTCGTAAATTTAACCACCGGTTATTCAAAAAGTTTCGGCGGAAACAGGTCAAAACTGTCTTTAATTTTCTTAACAATTGGTAACGTCGAATTGGCGGAGCTGGTCTATTAGGGTATTCCTTGAATTCCTTGTAATCCTTACGTTTCAGTCTACATTTAGTTTATTTTGTTATAAAAAAAAGGAAAGCTTACACACTATAGTCGTTTAATGGCAAAGTTGTAATTACTAGTACTAATTTATCACACCATAACATGTTTTAAATGATTGACGTCACAAGTTAATGACGTTGAGTTAATACAAGTCTGGCACAGTTTTAACCGGGTTTTTCCAAACACATTGAAAAAATATATTTGGTATATTTCTAATCTGGTCGATAACAGTAACTCAACACAAACTTCTCGGTAAATAAGAAGGATATCGTGATATTCGCGTACAGTTTCATTTAAATTGGAAGTTAAATTCACTTACTATTTATGCACCGAAATAATTTTTGTCTCCATTTTGAAATAACATTCTTTGTCGTAGAGATCATATCAATTACTAAATGGGATGTTCCCACTTCGATATTGGTATTAAAAATTGTTTTTACTTAAGGGTCCTTGTAAAAATTGTCATCAATGTCATCAATGAAAAAAATTTGCGAAAATTTTTTTCATTGATAATTTGAAGACTTTTTTTGTGATCTCGTCATTCAAACGCAGCAATAATACTATGTAATGTTAGCTATTGATAGTTTTAGCTTTCTCGAGATAATGGATGAACCACTCGTAATGGCACAATTTAAAGACCTGGAAAAAAAACTAAAACTACCACACCATAAGTAAAGAACAAAAAAAAAACAAAACAAACGTAAAACTATTCAAAAACAAGGAATTTTTTTCCCGTGCTCCACATGATAATTGCTCAGTTCTTCAGCCGCCCCCAAACGTCAGCAAGCGTCTCCCGGCACAGGTTTTTGGACTTAAGCCGTCATCAATCGAGTTCCAGCTGAACATTTGGAATGCAGCTAAAGAAATGATCAAGGGCGCGACCGTATAAATCGATTTTCCGCATAAATTCTGCAGTACTACAGCTCACGCCATCCTGTAATGGACCTCGGCAAGAGTCAGACGACGCGACACCCGCCCTGGCACCCTCTGGTTACCAGGTATGTCTCTGGTTAACAGGAAAATTTGCAAGTGAGCTCGAGGAGAATATAAAAAATATTCAAAAACAAGGAAATTATAAAAACAATTAGCCTGATTGATGACAGCTTAAGGATAGAAACCGGTCTCGGGAGACGCTTGGTGTCGTGTGGGTGGCGGCTGAAGATATAAACAATATTTATGTGGAGCACGCGAAAAAATCCTGCTTTTCGAATATTTTTAATATCCTCCTCGAACCCACTTGCAACTTTTCAAATATAAAACTGGCCAAAAGATTGTGAAGACACTCTACTAAAAGGCAAAATTAAAACAAGCAATTGAAGAATGAACAAAAATTATAAAGACAACATGGCTTTTTTTGTTTTAATAATACTAATTATAAATAATATTCTCCCTTGCATTAACCGGTTAGAATATCCAATTATCAACAAGACAATGCGCGTTTTCTTCTTGAAAGGTTTTTTCCGGATGTTTTTAAAGAGACCCATGTCAATTTGATATCGTGATCAGACAAATCTCCCGACCTTTCGTCCACAGAGTATATTTGGAACACGTTTACAATGTAAGTCAGTAAGAATAAATTTTGAAAAATCACTGCATTGAAATGTCGTGTCGTCTCGGAAGTTTGCTTATTCATTGTTAAGAACGTATAAAAAACTTGATTATTTCCGTCTAGACGCTGGTCTAAGAACTGATAAATAAAAAAAAAGGGATCTACGCCAAAATAAATGATAAAAGTTGGCGGGTAAAATTCTAATGTAAGTAATAAATATCCGTTGTTTTATTGTACTTGTTCTAAATTGGCGCATCACCAAGTCTCAAATCGGACAGGCCAAACAATTACAGATTGGAATCTTACTGGCACAAGTACAGCATAAAATGCAGAAAATATTATCGCCAATAGTCCATCCATTTTAGATTAAAAAAAAACAGTTTGTTTTAGACGGGTTATAAACAAAGTTAAAGTTATGTTAATTCTTCGGTGTGAGACACTAAGCTCGAAGAGATTTGTCACTAAACACCAAATCACATTTTTAATGTCTCGACGCGCATCTCGTTAACCATGTTAGCATCATCAGGAAATGTTTCAAACTGCACCGCACGCGTCGAGATGTAAAACATATTTACTATGGTGTTTACCATAGTGGTTGGAGTTTAAAGCTGTTGAGTTTCACATCTCGTGGTAACACAGGTAATTTCAAACACAAAGTTTTTTTATTTTTAATTACTATCGTTTGGTAAATCTATAAACAGTAGTAAACTAAAATGATAAAATCCCATGATTTAGGATGTAGTCGAATAGCCTTCAATTAAGCAATTTTGATAAGGATCGTGCCATGGGACTGGGCGTTGTCAAGCTAGAATGTTTGATCAGTATATGCGGACGTGCGCTTTTATTACGGTTTTAATAATTGGAAGAATCCTTTTTTCTAGGATTTCGGAAATTAAAATAAAAATAATTGAGGTGATATTGAAAATATTTTTAAAAAAGAGTCAATTTAAAATATCAAAAACTTCGGGTGGCACAGAGGGGAATGGAAAGATGTATGCTTGGCATTACAAGACGAGACAGAAAGTCCTGCGCATAGATCAGGGAACAAACAAAAGTCTGTGACATTATTGGAAGAGTAAAGCAATTGAAATGGAGATGGGTAGGCCATATAGCGAGGCGATGGGACGACAGATGGACCAAAGCAATCCTGGAGTGGATACCATCCCTGGAGTGGATGACATCGTTAAGTATATTGGACCCGAGTGTCAGACGAAAGCCCAGGACCGTGAAAGTTGCAAGCATGCTGAAGAGGCCTTCATCCTGCAGTGGATCGATACAGGCTGATGATGATTATATATATATATATATATATATATATATATATATATATATATATATATATATATATATATATATATATATATGACCAGTTGACTTGGTCTTGCTCTGTTCGTTTCGTTTCAGCTGTCTCACTGCGTTGAGCTCGAGCCCAGCTGATGACGGCTGTGAGGCCAGAAACCGGTCCTGGGAGGTACTTGTCTCGGCATGGTGACGGCGACTGATTTGAGACGAGCAGAGGTACGTGGAAATACGGATGAAAAAATTTCTGTTTTTCATATATATATATATATATATATATATATATATATATATATATATATATATATATATATATATATACCAGGTGTCCCATTAAGGATGGATCGCGGCCGTATCTTGAAAACTATTTATTCCACAGCTTTGGGGAAAAAAAAAGGACTAAAAATGATCATGAGAAATTCACCAAAAATATTTTTAAGCCTCTAAAACGACCGCAAGAGGGCGTGACCAAAATAGATGGAGTGTGAACGTATGGTGTGGTGTTTTGGAAGACAAAATTATTGGTCCCTTTATTTTTAATGGACATTTGAATAGTGAAACATATTTAAATTTTTTACAAAATGGACTGCCAGAACTAATGTAAGATGTTTCGTTGGAAACAAGAAGACAAATGTGGTACCAGCATGATGGATGCCCTGCCCACTTCTCGCAGGTGGTTCGAAATTTCTTGGATGCTTCGTTTCCAAATCGTTGGATAGGACGGGGTAGTTTATTTTCGTGGCCGACGCGCTCACCGGATTTGACAGTCCTCGATTTTTACTTGTGGAGAAGACTAAAAGACTTTGTTTTTCAAACTCGTCCTACCACACAAGAAAACATGATATAATTTAAATATTCAATAACCAGCATTTCAAGAGCGGAAATTGAAGCTGCCGTTTTTAGTACTCGTCGAAAAATAAATCTTTGCATTTCTAAGGATGGAAGGCATTTTGAACATTTAGAAAGGCGTTAAAGTTCAGATTCTGTTAATTATTAGACTGTTGTGCTGTTCATTTTATTTGACTGTTGATATTATTATTATCTTCGTTGTTGGCCCGTTGCCCTTTAAACACGCTCCAAATTAATATGGCACGAAGAATTTGGACCAGTCCTAAGCCTGGGTAAAGTGTGAAGGAAGGCAAATATTAGGTTAATATTTTTTTAACTTAATGCAGGTAGTAGTGAAATAATAACTGATTTTTTCAGAAAAATCGAAATATCTCTTAACATGTCAGAGATATCGATTTCGGGGTTTCACTGGATGATTCCTCTTTAAATTACCTTTCTAGCCATGTAATAAAAGCTGTACCATTCCATTTGAAAAAACTGAACAAAACTTCAAAAAAACTATTGTTGAATGTAACGCCACCTCGCGGTTTCATTTACAAACTAAATAATTTATCTCCCAGATTATCTGATTATCCCAGCAATTGCCTTTTAAATGAATCTAAATTGAGGAAAATCGGTTAAGGCAAACGGACATTAGACGACTTTTTATCTCAATAGGTAAAACTCCCCTCCACCCCTCTATTCGTGAAATTACGACAAATGTCATAAAACAAAGTTGTGGGAGACAGTTTGCTAATTATAACTGAGAATTTTTCTTACTCGGTTTACACTTGAAAATACACACAAAAAAAGATTTTTAAAAGCTTAAAAATATTTTTGGTGAATTTCTCATGATCATTTTTAGTACTTTTTTTTTTCTCCAAAGCCGTATATATATATATATATATATATATATATATATATATATATATATATATATATATATATACAATTCAAAAACTTCGGGTGGCACAGAGAGGAATGGAAAGATTACTTTCGTCTCAGACAGAAGGCCCTGCGGATGGATCAGGGAACAAACAAAGGTCTGTGACATCATTGGAAGAGCAAAGCAATTGAAATGGAGATAGGCAGGCCATATAGCGAGGCGATGGGACGACAAATGGACCAAGCCTATGACCGTGAAAGTTGGAAGCATGCTGAAGAGGCCTTCATACTGCAGTGGATCGATACAGGCTGATGATGATGATGATGATGAGGATATATAGGTATATATATATATATATATATATATATATATATATATATATATATATATATATATATATATATATATATATAATCGGTGAGGACGTGTTTAACATAGCGAGGAGCTCATTGCAAAATTCGCAGAAAGGATTGCCCTCTCATTTTAAAAGATGATTCATCATCGGCCCCAACCATTTGACTGTAGTTTCCCTATCTATTAAACATTCTCGGGGAGGTTGGGAAAATAGCGGTTTAAGGACTCTTAGTTTATTAGGATTCGTGGGATCATCCCGATAGGATTGCATTAACGATTGGGTATAATTTTTCGCGAAATAAACATGATCGTTCGGATGAAAACTGCGCATGTAAGGGAGACCGTGCTGAATTATATGTTTCGCAAGTCGATCTGCTTCCTCATTATCCTTGAGATCCTTATGACCAGGACGCCAAAGAAAAAGAAGAGAAGAAGAGAAGACGGAAGGAAGAGAAAAATAAAACAAAGCAAAATAAGGAAAAAAATAAGAAACGGGCATGTCATAGGATTTAATGTCTTATCATTAACGCCTTGATTGAATAGGCTTGATGATAATGATGTTCAGTCTCGTTTACAGTACGGTAAACGAGACAGAACAAACAGTTGCTGTAGGTTGCTTAGTTTTCGAGATAATTCGATTGCACAACTTGCCCCTATGATGAACTAGCCCCGCTCTACCCTACGGTTTTTCTGGGAAAGCATCCGCACATTGCCAAAGAGATGAGAAAAATCTGCAGTTTGAGATAGTGCATAACTTTAATAAACCATTTTTTATCTTTCTCCCAAATTAAAAGTGTTTTTTAAGAAAAAAATAAGAATTATTAACCGTCACACCTGATAAATTTATAAATAATTATAATGGTAGCGTGATACTTGCCTCGCCCATTATAAGTTTAGTAACAGTTCGAAAAGACAATACATTAACCGAAAACAATATTTTTTCTTTGTATTTATCTATTTTTAGTTCATTATGAACCAACCAATTGACCAGAGCAAAATAAGTTACTGCATGTACGGGCGGTACGGAAAAATTTCAAAAACAAAACAATTAAATATTCTAACCAGGACAGCACTAAATATATAAATACAAATTCATGCGATGTCTCGTATTCTAATAATTCATTCCGTGACGTTGTGATCCATTACAACATCTATTTAGTTGAGTAACTATCGCGAAAACAACGTTCCATTAGACCGCTTTTCATTTGGACGCCGTTTTGAATTGGTCATGCCATTCAGTTGGGGAGCGAAAAAAGGATTATTAATAGAATGTTTTCTTCTAAAATCGTATATAATGTATTTATAAAATATGCCGACTAATTAGTTACATTTTATTCGTTTTTGGTATAAAGATACCAAGAAATGATCCATTGGATCCATTTGGATTTTATACTGTCAAATAACACTGCTTTATTTCTGATGTTTGAATGATTGCCAATGCGACGACCCAAAGTCTTTCGGAGTTGTTCTGTTTGGTAAAGATATGAATATTGGTATTATTATTTAAGTTGGGATATTTCTCATGTCCTGATACAGACGCTGGAAATTGTTATCCTGCTAGAACATTCACTTACATTACAAAGTCGTTTTACCCTCTACTTCAATGATCCAGTTCGAGAAAAACTCACCCTGACCACTCTGCATCCTCGTGGCAATTTATATTACTGAAAAATACTACTTCCTCAAAGTACAGCATAGCACTGCCTTTTTTTCGCCTTTAATTAAAAAAAGCCTTTAGGATATACGTGTAAGTGTATGTGTATGTGGCATTACAAAAGTTGTTCTGCTTTTTAATATGGTAGTAATACTTAAGAATACTAATAATATTTTTTTCTATATTTGGGTTCTTCACCACGATCTAATGTACCAGTTGATAAATGACTTTTAATAGTTAGAGAAAGATTAGAACCTGACACAATATTAAAAGACCGCACTAAACTAAACATAAATACAATTTTGGAATTATTAACTTTGTACTTAAAAACCACATATTTTCAATTAGAAAATGATTATTATCAACAAAATTTCGAAATGGCAATGGGTTCTTTTCTTTCTCCTTTGAAGAGTAATATCTTTATGGAGGGATTCGAGAATTACATTAAATAAATCTCTTAAAAAGCCAATAATATGGCTTAGATATGTTGATGATATTTTTACTAAATGGCAACATAGCATTGACAATCTAAATATTTTTTTACAAGATATACATTCTCGAGAGCCTACAATTAAATTTACTTTAGAGATGGAGAAGGAGAATAAATTGCCATTCCTCGACACTACAAAAAACCGACAAATATCGATAGGTATCTCAATTTCTTTTCCAATCACTCAAAATCGGTCAAAATAGGAATAATTAAAAGTTTATATGATAGAGCAAAACTTGTTTGTACCGACAATGATACACTACAAAAAGAAACAAATCACATAAAAGACATTTTAATAAAAAACAATTACCCAAACAATTTTATAGGTAAATCGTTAAAACTTTTGATACCAGACAAAACAGACAAGTTATTAATAACAATAATAATAACTCTCAAACAATTAACCTCACAATTCCTTATATCCGCGGTATTTCTGACACAATTAAAAGAGTAGGAAATAAATACAACATAAAAACGACATTTAAAACAAAAAATACTCTTAGATCTCTATTAATAAAAACTAAACCAAACAACACACAACAAAATACCAAAAATGTGGTTTATAAAATTCCCTGCGAATGTGGTAAATTCTATATAGGTGAGACATCTAGACCGTTAGATGTTCGAATAAAAAAACCTTCTTAGAAAGGGCGATTTTAATAAATCTAGAATTTGTCAACAGGCATGGGAATCGGGTCATAAAATCAATTGGAATAATTCCAAAACGGTATTAAAACAATCGGTAACAAAATACAGAAGATTAAAAGAAACCGCTATAATTAATTTAAATAAAAATAGATGTATCGGTATGCTTTCGGTAGATTTAAATTCAGTATGGTTACCTATTCTAAAGAATACAATTAAAAACATTTAAGAATTTCAATAAACAATTACAATCACACTGTAAACCTCACCTATATATATTTTTTTGGTAGTATGTTACTGTCATTAAAAACTAATTGTCAATGTATCATTGACATACACAAAAAATATATTTACTTTCTATCTTTTCATAATTTATAGAAATTAATATACTTTATTTTTAGATTCGTTTTAAAAACGGGAGGCGAATACTTCCCGAAACGTTAACGTTAAATGTTTGTATATTTTTTTTGAACATTTTTTTTATTTTTAAAATTTTGATCGTTAGGCAAATTTATTACAAAAAAGAATCACTGAGAAATTTGTCCCCGTTTGGTTTTTTGTTTTTACCCAGTGATTAGACTTTTAGATCGTGGCGAAAAACCCAAATAAAGAAAAAATTATATGAACACGCCACAATCATTCAATAATAAGATATTACCTTAATACTAGTAATGATCGTATTGACGTTAATAGCCTGATTATCAGATGGCGTTGATGTATACATATCGTTTCTTACTCCTGCAGCGCAAATTTTAAATAGCCATGTACATATTATCTGTAATATTGAGTCTAGATTGAGCCTTCAGATGGTCGTCGCAACCGCAAGAGAACATCGCTCTCTGATAGCAATCTCAAGCGTGGCAAACGTATGCTAAGTAGAGTTCGTTTTGTAAAATTTTGTAAAGTTGTGAATAGTGTTTTTTCATAATCTAAAAGATACGGAAGAGTTACGGTATTCGTACCGTCAACTATTGAAGTTCAAAGTAGAGTGTGCCGAGAACCATCGAGACAAAATGGTCCAGCTATCCAACAGGATTGGGGATATTAAGTTCGAAAATAAAGAGTTAAAAGCAGAAATTCAAAGACTGCAAACAAGAATCAATGAACTAGAAGAATCCACTTCTAGGAATATTGAAGACAGTGTCAGCGACATTGGTGTTTTGTCTAAAACACCAAGCGTTGAAGCTAAAGAAAAAGAAAATACTGCGGGCACCACACTACCAACCTCAATGATCCAAATACCAGTCATCGAGATCCAGTCGGACCTCGAAGAACGAGACTGTCATCATGTCTCTGTCACAGATGGATATCAGCAGATGTCCTCCCGGTCTAGAAGACGAAAGAAGAATAAGGCATCAGCATCCAAGGTAAGCCAGCCTTTGAAAGAGCCGATTGCTTCGTTTCCGTCCACTTCGGCCACCATAAATAAAGAAACGCTAAAGACCTAAGAACCAGTCAAAGAGACAGCATTTATTTTCTTTTTTTGGGTTTTTCGCCACGATCTAAAACTCAAACATATCTGTTCTTATGTAAATAAAGAATCACTGGGTAAAAAACAAACAATTAAACGGAGACAAATTTCTCACTGATTCTTTTCTGTAGTAAATTTGCCTAACAAACAAAATTTTAAATATATAAAAATGTTCTAAAATAAATACAAACTTGTAACGTTAATGTTTTGGGAGGTCTTCTTCCCCCGTTTTCAAAACGAGGGGAGAAGACCGAAAAGAATCACTGAGAAATTTGTCTCTGTTTGGTTTTTTGAGTTTTAGATCGTGGCGAAAAACTCAAAAAAAAAGGAAAAAATATATGAACACGCCCCAATTATTCAGACATTAAAGAGATAATAGTACCATCTACTGCCAAGCCCAGATCGATAATCCTGAAGGACAAATCAGCATTTCAGGGTGTCATGCGCATCCTGAAGAAATCCAAAATAGCTGTCGGGCCAGCTAAAACCGGTCCCCGAGACGGAATCCGATCGAAAAGCCATTATTGAACTTTTCAACCAGAGATAGTATTCGTATTCGACACCAACCTCAAGCAAACCTCAAGAAACCATTCCAACTGACGATGTCACATCGGAGCCCCAACAACTAGGCTTCTATTCCTTTTCCATCACGAGATTCCAAACATTTTTCATCGATTATGTCTCGGGACTGTTAATGTGCCTGACATGTAATCATCTAATGTGACATCTAACCAATTAGTGTTGCTGGTAAAAAAATGGTCTGATCAATCGGTTGCTAATTATTCCAGCCCAAACATCGACAGCAAACTGGTATTGGTGTCGAGTTTGAATAATTTCATAAGGATTCTCTTCTACACAAAGATGATTGTTATGAAAATTAATTATTCTCTCTCTTGTGAGTTGAGACTCATCAGTAAATAGTACGGAAATATAAAAATTGGGATCAGTTGTGTATTGAAGAAGCTAATGACAAAATGTCAAGCAGCGCAAAAAGTCCCTTGGAAGCAATGCATATACCCTCCTAATATGGGAAAGCTTCAAGTGGTGTTCCTTTAAAACATTCCTCACAGGTGTTCCTTTAAAACATCAGGAAAAATACTTCTACTAGGACATACGAGTAGTAGCAATGCTGCCTCGTACAAAAGTCTTGTTCTTCTAGCATTACAATTGGCCATTCCGTAATAGAGGTGAATATTGGCTAATTCTGCATTAGTATACTTATGCATATGTCTGCCTAATGCTTCCTCTGTATTATAAAGTAATAATAACGCCAAACTATTTCGGTTGCTAATGACACACGTCGAAAACTAAGTGCCTATGAAATTTTGTCAATTTGACGTTTAAGTATTTATCTTCATAGGTAAGTTGATTCCATTGTATTAGTTTTTTTATTAAGTTTACCACGCAAATTGTCAAGATACACTTTTTCTGGAGAAGAATATTCTGTATTGAAAAATGAATATAAATTTAATTTTGAACAGGACCGTACTATTATGGCAACCGGAACGCTGGTGATGTTTATTTAATTTGTTTACAATACCTTTCTTTATGCGGACGATATAAAAAAGAAAAAAATACATATCTTCAACCCCCTATATCTCGAAAACGAAGGATTTCCGGACCCATGTTCGTATGACATTTTTGTATTATGTTGTGACGTAGAATTTGCCAAAAAAGTCTGGCAGACTATTTCATTAACACCCTGTATAAACTGATGCCGTAACAATTCAAAAAGGAGATCAGGTCGTCTACTGTCTTTTGATGCCGATGCTTTAAGAGCAGCTTTGGCTTCAGATTCAAAAACAAGTCCTAGGAAACTTTCAGAGAAATTAGAATTATCCCAAGCTACCGTTACTATTAAATGGCAGATTTGCGACGTATTGGAACCTCAAAAAAGCAAAAACTTTCGTTTTATATACAAATATTATTACAAGATATCGAATTAAATGGTCAAGTAGCAAGTTTAATAACCTTAAACGCCATATCATGTATAAAATATAAATTAGTTAATTTGCTCTCTAAATAAAAATGCGTCCTTTTACTACTGTGCTTATTACTTTTATAATATGGTACTTTGTATTTACTTTATTATTATTATTATTGTAATGACTGAACATAACCCCTTAACCCAGATAAACAAAAGTATTGTTTATTCGGGACATACAGAGAAAAAAAATAGCTTGTCTACCGGCAAATGTGGGTGAATATTATTAAAAATTATTACCCTATTACTCACTAAGCCGTTATCCAGCACACTGATAAATATGTTTACACTGTTTCAGCTTTCAGCTTGACAAATTTGTATTTTGGCGGATAACCCGCAACGTTAGTATGTCTCTTGCCAACTGACGAGAAACATTCGTTTATCGTTTTTTTTTAATAAACTCTTGTTTTAAAGCGAAGCATTGTCTGATTTATTATTATTCACGTATGGGCCCTGGTGGACCACGCGAAGTACAATTAGAGGCGTTTGTTGTTGTTAGCCTTCCTTTGAGCCCATACTAATTTCATTCTTTCGCTATGAGCTTTTTTCCTTTCGTCAGACCAAGTTGTTCCAGTCTTCCTACATTTTTCTCTCTGGCCAACCCTCCAAACGTTAACCTTGTGTCTGAAACAGCCTCTATCCTGAATTTCACTTTGTGTAATATTTGCTCATCTTAGGTCCTCTTTAATTGCCGCAATCCATTTAATTATTTCTACTTTAGCTCTACTCCTATTTTCATAAAATTCGACTATTTGTCTAGTTAGCCTACTCGGATTCATCCGTTTGATGTATCCGTAAAACTTAAGTCTTCTTTTTCTCATATCGCTATGTATATCTGTGTATTGTTTGATTTCTTGGTTTTCTCGAAGTCGGTATGTTGTGCTATTTATTTGTTTGGGGCCTAGGATTTTTCTTATGATTTTTCTTTCCTTCTTTTCAATGTCCTCGATGTCCCTCTTTCTATTCAAAATGAGCGTTTCTGCAGCATATAGACATTCTGGCTTAATAACCGTGTTGTAATGTCTCAGTTTTGTGTTTTTAGATAGGCATTTTTTGTTGTAAATATTTTGTGTAAGTCTCAATGCCGTTTCCATTTTTTGCCATCTACCCTTATTGGCCGCTTTTTCCAACCTATTTTCCATGATTATTTCACCCAAATATTTGAATTGAGAGACTAGTCTGATGTTACCATATTTTGTTTTAGAAATGGTTTTCTTAGTCTGTTGCAAGTTATGTATTGTGTCTTTTCAAAGGAAATTTGAAGTCCTACCTTTTCTGCTGTTTCTTTCAGGATTTCAATCTGTTTTTGTACCGTTAATATATCTTGAGCTAAAATGGCTAGATCATCAGCAAATGCCAGACAATCAATTTTGATGTTGGTTCTCCCCAATTTAATGGGCTTGTCAATATTCAGGGCCGACTTTTTTTCACGCCACTCCTTTATTACTTTTTCTAGAACACAATTAAATAAAAGTGGCGAGAGTCCATCCCCTTGTCTCACTCCAGTTTTAAATTGTCTGATTTAATTATAGGTTATAGAAAGATTATGTACTTTAGTATGTTCAGTAAGTATATTCTCAGTAGATTAAGGAATGCTAGAGAGGTTCTCGATGAGCTTGGCTTGGGATCTTCAACAGTACGAACTGTCTTCAAATTAAAAAAAAAAAAATATATATATATATATATATATATATATATATATATATATATATATATATATATATATATAAAACTCTTCTCGTAGGATTCTTTCGTTTTGTGGTGACGCCTCTCTTTTCTGAATGGCATCGATTCATGGACAGCGATCTTTCCACACACATGATCGAGCTACTGGATTCTAATCGCCAACGATGGGAGGAGCAAGAAAAAACGGAACAAGCCGAAGAAACGCAGACGGAACTCTCGGACGCCGAACCGGAAATAAGCGAAGACGAAGAAGATATGTATATATATATATATATATATATATATATATATATATATATATATATATATATATATATATATATATATATATATATATATAAATATATATATATATATATATATATATATATATATATATATATATATATATATATATATATATATATATATATATATATATATATATATATATATATATATTTGTAATCTAAGTTACAAAAACATATTCTTAGGTGGAATGTTAGACAGTATAATGTTAGTGAAATTTTTCTTTTTGATTTGGACCTATTCTAGTCATCAAGTCCCTCAGCTTGGACTTAATGGATAGCTTTATAATTTTCTACACTTTTCCTTCTTTCATTTCCATAAATTTCAATAATTTTCATAGAAAAAATTCTATTGAAATAAATATTGTGTGTGAAATATGACGTATTTTCAAAAAATCCTTTAACAAATCTATAATAACAACCTTTTTTTCGCTTATATGGCAGTATTTGAAAGGCGACATCTCTAAAAATAAAATATTCAACAACGAAGTTTTCGAAACTAGAGAGCTGTATACACCTGTCGATCGTTCGAATATCGTTAACGACAGCCTCCCGTTCGAGAACGAATTGTCGGAAATTAGGGATAAACTTAGTTTTCGCCGTTCATTTGTAAATCTGATACCACAATTATTTTTTGCCAACAAATGTATATCAAATATTGTCTGAATGATTATGGCGTGCTCATATATTTTTTCTATTTTGGGGGGGGGGGGGGGGGGGGGGGGTTGACGGGGGATAAAAAAAACAAAAACCAAACGGAGACAAATTTCTCAGTGATTCTTTTTTCAGCAATAAATTTGCCTAACGAAAAAACATTTTAAAAATACAAAAATTTTCTAAAATAAATACAAAATTTTAAACGTTGACGTTTCGGGTGACTTTCTTACCTTATTTTTTTCTATACTTATTTATTTATTTATTTATCTATTTATTATTTTATTTTTTCCTATACTTATTTATTTATTTATTTATTTATTTTATTACAAAAATAAAGAATCACTGATAAATTTGTTTTTGTATTTTACCCAGTGATTCTTTATTTACATAAGAACAGATATTTTTGATATTTTTTGAGCTTTAGATCGTGGCGAAAAACCCCCAAAATAAAAACTTTCTCATATCAAATGAAGCGAGGGCTGGTTGAAAAGTCCGATACCTTATAAATAAAGTATTGAGTCATTTATGTTTGGAAAGAAAAGAAAACGTCGATGGAGGATAAGTCCGCAGAATAAGGCGGTAGCTGCATTAATTCGTAATGCAATATGGCAAATTTCGCTGTTGTAACGATCGACAAATGGGGGGAGAAGGGGAATCGTTATGGTGACATTTGTTCCTGGATGGAGCATTAGTCCATCCAGACATCTCATATTCTCCAGGTTTGGTGCTCTCGGATAATCACTTTTTCGAACGATGCAATAATCTCCTGTAGATACCCAGTTTTCTAATGATGACTCGCTTGTAAAACAAATCGTTCTTAATTCACAGTTTCCAACTTTTGTCAGAAAAACTAATGGATTTTTTTCAAGAAAACATTTTTCAAAAATAGACCCAAAATAAAGTTCAACACTTGGTACATTGAACATAAAAGTCGAAAGCTCTGATGACTATATCAGGGACAGGTTGGTTTGATTGTAACATGACGTCTAAATCAATTATTCATATTGTACTCGCTACATTGTAAGGCAGTCATGTAGAATAATATTTAGTGGTCTTATAAAAGCTTTCCTGGATGATTAATGATGAATTAATAATTAATGATATAGTGGGAAAGCATGGAGAATGTAACTTAGGCAAATTAGAACATATGCATCAAATTTTAAAAAGGAAATCATTTAATATACTAATTATTATATAAGTTGTTCTAGTTTTTCTTTCAATTTATCCAGCCTTAATCAGCCGTAATCAGAAAAATAGCAGCTCGGTTGTCCAAATTGTCGCTGGACTTGCCATGCAACCACACACGATCGTTTTGTTTATCCAGATGCCTAGAGTTACCCTTGATCTTTTACGCTTAGGATTCTCAAAATTTATCCTCTTTTCAGCACCCGTCACAATTCGATGAAGAAATGACTTTCTTTTGTACCAAGCGAATAGTATTTCTGGATCTTTCCCATGGCTTTCAAACGTATAGAGACGGCTTTCTGTGTCATATTTGATCGATCCGCGAGTTGTTGTTGCGTTTGAACGTCATCCTCATCCAACAATGCTTGCAATTCGCTGTCTTCAAACATTTTTAGCGGTCTTCCACCTTCTTCGTTTCTCACGTCAAAATAGGTACTTTTGAATTTTTCAAACCACTCAAAAAACTGTGGTTTACTAAGAGCATGCTCATCGTAAGCTTCGACAACCATTCGATGCGATTCTGCAGCAGTTTTCTTCAAATGATAACTCTTGATAACTGTAAATGATGCTGTTGTATGAAACTTGTATTGTTGTGAATTCTTTGTAAGGTGTCAACAAGGAAATGGCGCCAATGACGCTGTTTGATGGTAACTAGGGTCATCTATAGGTAAACTCTGGTTTCATATTTACAGGCCCGGTATATAGATATGTGATGTGTTGAGCGGTTAAATAATAAAAATCCAAACTCTTTTAATAAAAAATATTTTTATTAACTAGAGTACTACCTATTGTTGACTTTTATACTTTTTTATTAAACTTGGTTTAATTATTGACAAAATAAACGTTTTATTTATAGAGATTCATAAAATATACACCTACGCGCGATTCTAACGATAATATCGCTGGATTGAAAACACTGCTGGATTGCATTCCCTAGTCTGGAATAGTCATTTTCTTACTTCACGCTTTCATTACTCAGTTTCATTACAATCGACTCAAAACTACGGTTTTGGGAATTCACGCTCGGTTTCGGACCTCGCGATAAGGTCGTTTTTCTCGGTTTCCGGTGCAACAAAAAAATCTCCTTTTTAGCCTATTGTGAATTTGGACATTAAGAATTTGGACAACATTATATTCTGTAAGATGTTTAAGTAAATTTATTTGGTCAATGTTTTCTTGTATCCAATGAACTGGGTTAACTCTGGCAAGTGAAAATGAACCCCAAATGTTAATAGTACCACCACCATGTTTGGCGCATCCAATATTATTTTTTAGATTCAAATGTTGATTCACTCGATGCTAAACAACAACACACACACACACACAGATATATATATATATATATATATATATATATATATATATATATATATATATATATATATATATATTATATATATTCCCCTTTGTTAATCAGACCTTGCCGTGGTAAAGGGGTTTGCGTAGGACAATGAAGCTTTGAGCTATGCAGTCTGGAGCGTAAGTTCCTGGGAGGGTCACCCATGACGGATAGATTAAGGCAGAGGCCTCAGACTTACATGATCCAAAATCTGCCAACCCGCATTGGACCAGCCTGGCAGATTACGGTCCATGCCTTCAACATGACAGTATAACTTCAAACACGGCCCTCATTCCCCGGAGCCCCAGGTGCAACTACATATGGCAGCAGGAAGATCTGCCCCAAGGCAGAAGGTGCTAAGAATCACCGGGTTAGATCAGGCTTCCATTGGACTTTTGATATTGCTACGCTTAGTATACGGATAATGAAAACGGAGACACGACTGCAAGAACTGTTAATCGAACTTGACAACATACAATGGGATATCATTGGGCTCTGTGAAACACGAAGAAAGGGTGAAGAGTTAATCAAACTAGAATCAACTGATCACGTACTCTACACCCGAGGTACGGAAAATAGACGATGTGGTGGAATTGGATTCCCCATCAATCGAAAGCTGAAAGACAGTGTAGTCAAATTTGAAAGTATATCTGACAGATTAGCCCAATGCAACATTCAGCTGAATAAAAAGTTTAAGCTTCAAATCGTCCAAGCTTATGCAACAATTATAAGCCATATAGATGCTAGATCATCAGCAAATGCCAGACAATCAATTTTGATGTTGGTTCTCCCCAGTTTAATGGGCTGGTCAATATTCAGGGCCGACTTTTTTTCACGCCACTCCTGTATTACTTTTTCTAGAACACAGTTAAATAAGAGTGGCGAGAGTCCATCCCCTTGTCTCACTCCAGTTTTAATTTCGAAGGGCTCTGAGATCTCACCCATGAATTTAACTTTTGACCTTGTGTTAGTTAACGTTGCTTTAATAATTGCCAGCGTTTTCAGATCTAGTCCTTGTTCTTTCAAGATTCGGAATAAAGATTCGCGGTCAATAGAATCATATGCTTTTTTGAAATCCACAAATGTACAGACGAGATTTTTATTGTACAGTTTTTGATGTCTTAGAATCAACTTCAGATTCAGGATCTGTTCAGGGCAGAATCTGCTCGGTCGAAAACCTGCTTGATATTCACCAATGTTAGGTTCTAACTGTCCCTGTGCTCTGTCTAGTAGACAGACAGATAGAATATTGTAACAAACTGGGAGAAGAGATATCCCTCTATAGTTGTTTACATCCGTTCTATCTCCTTTCTTATGTAGTGGATGGATTAGAGCATCTTTCCAATCTTCCGGAATCCGTTCGGTTCGCCAAAATTTCTTGTAGAATTTTGGTTATTTCCTTGATTGTACCTGGACCAGCGGACTTCAAAAGGTCAGTAGTGATTCCATCTTCACCAGAAGCCTTGTCATTTTTAAGCCGCTTGATTTGCGTAATTATTTCATCTTCATTCGGTGGTAATGAATCTGGGTTTGTTTGTTTAGGTTTTAGTGTTGTTAATTTGTTTAAGGACTCAGAACAGCTTAGTATTTGTTCAAAATATTTCGCAAGTTCTTTGCAATTGTCTTGGTTATTTAGAGCTAATTGTTCGTTTTCCTTTTGGAAGCAAATACTTTGCGGTTGATAGCCTGTTAATTTAGTTTTAAATATTTTGTAAAAGTTTCGGGCGTTATTTTTTTGGAAATCTTTTTTTATTTCATTAAGTTGATTGTTTTCATATTTTCTTTTAGTTTGTCTAATTACCTTCGATGTTTCTTTTCTTACTTCCAAAAAGATGTTATAGTTTATTGCTGTTTTTTGACTGTTCCAATCTTTGAATGCTTTACTTCGGCTTGATACTGCTTGCTCGCAAACTTCATCCGACCATGGATGTTTTCTACGTTTTTGTAAAGGGACTAACTTTAAGGCCGTTTTAATAATTTTTTGTTTCAATTCTTGCCAGTTCTGTGCTGGTTGTTTATCAAGCTCTTCTGTTAGGGCTGGTTTTATTTTCGTTGGGTCAAACTTTGGTATTAGCAGCCTCTTTTGAATAAGTTTTCGAGGTTTTAAGCTAAGTTTGATTCTAGTCAAGTAGTGATCCGTGTCTATATTAGCTCCTTTCCTGACCAAACCTAGCGTTATATATTTATCTTTTTACTATTGTCAGAATAGAGGAAATAACCTCTAATTTGTAAGTATAGGGACATAGAGACCAGCTGGTGTAATTCAGAGCTGTGTATTTGATTTTTGATTTCTTTCACGGTAAGGTTTGGAGAACCACCTTCCCTAAACCTTCCCGTGTCTTTTGTTTGATAGTTTTAGTTATTCCTTTTTTTGTGTGCTTTGTGTCGTTCTTTTTTGAGTGTGCTTTTATAATATATATGTCTAAAATTCTAGTAAACCGTTTTATTTAAGATAGACCCCTTCCCGGTTCTTTTCCGATATATGAAGTAACCGGGTGGCGCTCAACTTTTGTCGCGGCTTCATTCTGTCCTGGACCTTCTTCCCGGTGCTCCCGGCGAACAGCTGCCGTCGCTGTGATCTATATATTTTTTATTTTGTTTCAAAAGAGCTAATCTTTGAATTGTACAGTACGATTCAGCAACAGAATTGGACCTTGTCCTTGGACCATGTCCTTAAGAATCATATCGAACTATTAAATAACAATAATGCTATCTTAAAGTTTAACAATGATTCTAATCAGACCTTGATTCCAAGCTCCGAAGAATTGCTAAATGAACTATTCGACCGCGAAAGACCCAAATCAAATTTTATCGTTTTTGGCATAGACGATTCAAACTCTCAAGCCATATCTGAGAGTCATAGGTCACTTGGGGAAAGCGTCATTCAAACCACGTGCCATCTTGTGATAGATTTCAGCAAAATCAAAATACTTCGCCTTTGTAAATTTCAGATGGGAAGAAGCGCCCGCTCAAGGTAATGTCTAATTCTGCCGATGTTGCCACGTTTGTTCTTAAGAACGATAGAAGCCTAACCAACGGTGCTATTTACATACATATATTATATTTATTATATTACATTATCGAAGCCCTGTTAACTATCAATTATCTTACGAATTTCTGCGATCACTGTACGACTTCCAGGCATTTTTTCATATTCACCAATACAATCACATATTTAATATAAAAAACAATATACACGACTTAGTTATTGCAATGGCGGGAACGTTTCTGTGTGCTTACTCAGTACATTTCAGCTTTTGAGAGGGTGCTGAAGAAATAATTTTTGTAATGATCTTAGAATTAATTACTAATTTATATATATATATATATATATATATATATATATATATATATATATATATATATATATATATATATATATATATATATATATATTACCATTGTTAGGTTAAACTTGAAGAGATTTACCACTAAACACCAAAGCTTTTTTGAACTGCTCAGATTTAATCTGATCAGATTAAATCATCTCCTGATGATGCTAACATGGTTCGCGAAACGTGCGTCGAGCAGTTCAAAAAAGCGTTTTGGTGTTTAGTGGTAAATCTCTTCAAGTTTAGTGTTTCACACCAAAGGTTCCAACAGAAGAATTGTTAGGTTAAGTTCAAATTATTTTTGTTATATCTATTTGTGTTTTGAATTGTCTTTTAATTGGGCAGTATCCTGTTAGACAATAAAGCATCATTCATTCATTCATTCATTACTGACCGAATGGCTATTGATTGAACAGCAACTCTTTAAAAAACTGTCTCCGAAAACTGCTTTCAATAAAAGTTAACCACGAGCAGAATCCCCGCCTCTATTACCACCTATTCCTGCCCCATCCACCTCTCCGGCCAATTTCCCCATCAGGTATTCTTCATTCCGCATTTGAATTTTAAATAACAAGCGATTCAATTTAGAAATGTCGTTTTACACCGCCAGAACACAATGTATGACCGCCCTCCCCTTCCAAATCGATACGGATGTGGCGAAAAAAAAAAAGAATAAATAAATATCCGGACCAGGATTGTGCCTTTGTTTCAGTCCTGTGTTCTTTCCTGTTTGCCTTTTCGATTTTGAGACCGGGATATGGAGACACTGACGGCTCGCTGTTTACATTGATATATTGCTTTTGAAATATCTTTGAGGGTCTTTTTTATTTTGAAAGCGGTCGGGTTAGGACACATGAATTCGTTACGTTGTATGTCAATGGGTTGTTCTTGCTGTAAAATTAAATGTCAATTTATAAAGATTTCTTTTTATTTATGGAAATGTCTGCTTAAGAATTACCATTGGGTTTTTGAGTGAAAATTGATTATCGATTTTTTTACTTTATTTTGAAACTTATTATTTATTTATTTCTTAATATTATTATTTATGATAAAATAATATTAATAATCCATTGCAAAAAAATTTGTTACAATTAATTATGAATAAATTAAAATTAAAAAAAATCACGTGACTACGAACGTACCGCGATAGTCTGCCATGTTTGTGACGTCATAATAGTAAAATATTTTCACGTCAGTACTGTCAACGGCTTCTACCTATATATACATATAGTGTCAAAATTATTGTTGGTTAAGTACAAAAGAAAATATTATTGATTACTAATTTAGTTTAGTAATGTGTGAGAAGAGGTTCATAAAAGCTAATTCTGATAATATACCTGCTCTGGATATTTTTATGGTGACAGATTTTCTCAAAAATGACATTCGGTTCAGCTGAAGTTCGAGGTGCTAAAGCATCGATGTGAGTTTAAAAAAAAAATAATAATGTAAATGCAAATAAGAAACAAAATATTTCTATTAATAAGTAAAGTTTTGGGGTTAGAGGCGCATCAGCAACTGAGAAGGCTATTTAGCGACTGGACCTACAGCTTAACGTGAGTTCCGAACCACGGTCATCAGCTACCGAAAACTCCGGTCAGCACCCCCCTCGGGCTATCAACCCTTGGTTTTGTGCTTAACTGAAAGTATCTCGAGAAGCCTACCGACTGGCGAGTGACCAACGTAGAAAACCTCTCAGAAGGCATCCGGCCTTACCCAGCCTCGAACTGGCGTGACTGAGGGGTAATTCCTTGTCAGATTTTACACTCTTATTTAGAAACATTCACAAGAATTTTAGAAAAACTTTTTGCACATTAACTTTTTTAAGGCTGACGCCTTAGACACCACAGCTAATGTGGCTCCATTATTTCTATTAAATATAATTAAACTTTTTGTAAGGTGTCAGGAGAAAGTTAAGGCGACAAGGCTATAGGTTTTGTATATAGAGTAAAGTTTATAATATATATATATATATATATATATATATATATATATATATATATATATATATATATATATATATATAATGATTATAAAAAAACAATATAAATCATAATTAGAAAAACAAAACACATACATATTGTTTAAATCACGAATATTATTTCAATAAAAAATACACTGTTAAATATACATAATAAAACTTCCCCCAACTAGGATAATATAGATAATATATTACAGTAGATTATTACATTAATAATCAATTCAGAATAAAAATAATCACTCCCCAAAATTATATACAAATTTGTTTGATTGCATAATACTTTGATTACATTCATTGAAGTTTGCAATACTTTTAAAACCACACCGATTCTTCAAACTACCTCATTAAACTCTATTAACAATATGTTCAAACAAAAATTAACCCATTCTACATTATTGCTTTAAGGTTTTTTAGTATTTTTAAAACAATAGCGATTTTTTACCTTTCATGTTTAACAGACCATCACATTAAACTATTGATTTAATAATATTTACAAATATAAATAAAACTGGCGGCTAACTAATTCTAATGCCTAACCAGATATTTCCCTTATAAGAAAAGGCACCTTTTTGAGTGGAAAAGTTGTATAGTCGAAGTGTGGGACTCTCCTGTGAAGATCTACCCGCTAGAAAACCACTATGTACCACAACATATCCTGCAACCACTGTCAGCCTGGAACCACTGGGCTAACGGGACGTTGGCAAAACGTCGTGATTCTTCACAAAATAAACGGATTGACACCCGGAAGGTTTTATTCCGGGAGTACATCCGGTTGTTGAATTGGTCCCTGTCTGGATATTACAGACGTTTCACCAACATCTCATTTGACAACTTCGGTGCATACTATCGCGATTTATATGCAGTCCTGCGAGTAGGTGAGAGCAGTGACTTTCAAACTTACAAATTATATGAAGAATTACAAACAATGATCCCAAATTCACCCAACTTCACTAAAGATGTGAAACAGCTGCTCCAATAAATAACAGAAAATAACTTAAGAGAAATTTACCCAAATATTTATATCGTCCATAAATTTTGTTTAAAAATTGCGGATCTTCACTTTTTCTCGTCAACATTGTTCTGCAAAAATCGATTCTAGGAGTGTAGTCACGAGGTAGCAAACGTCACTATCTTAATCACTCTATCACATCTGTCCATCTCACTTACACTGGCCAAGTATATTTTTAGCACACAAAAGTAGTTTTTATCATGGTATGAGTTTTTTGAAATGTTGTCATTTTGCAAAAAAATAAGCAATAATATTTTTTATGGAAAAAAAGTGCCAATTGTGGAACCATTTTCAAATCTTGACTAAATGGGCCATTTTTTGAAATAACTTGTCCACGGTAGGGTAATACATTTTTTTTAAGATGAAATGTCAAAGTTAACTGACATATTTTTTTTTTTTCCACCGCTCAATGAAACCTTTTTTTTTTACTAAATTAACAACGTTGATTGTTTGTTGAAAACAATATACTAAAAAATTGGGAAATTTGTAATCACAGTACATAAAGATATAGCCTAGGATATCGAGTTTCAAGATTTTCAAACAGGGGAATTAACAAAGCTAAGCAGAAGCTGAGAACGGACGGAAATGTTAGAGGTTGTCCGAAGATTTTATTCAAAGTTATATGAGGACCAGAATCAGACAAGAACAGCAATGCCTACTAAAGAACAACTGCCCCGGATATCCTGGTGGGGGAAGTGACAAAGGCTATAGACTCGATGAAAAATTGCAAGGCTTCAGGAAAGGATAGTATAACTGTGAAGATATTAAAAGCTAGTGGTCGGACTTAACATAAAATACTAGCAAAATTATACTCAAAATGCCTCAAATAACAAGAAATACCCAGCTTATGGAAAAATGCAGAAGTGATTCTTTTACATAAGAAAGGAGCACGGGAAGATTTAAAGAACTACCGTCCAATACGCCTTCTATTAGTGGTGTACAATGTTTTCACCAAGATAATATCCAAAAGAATACTAAGAAAACTTAATGACGCCCTACCAAGGGAGCAAGCAGGATTCAGTACAATGGATCACATCCAGGTTCTACAGCAGGTCATAGAAAAACACAACGAATACCCTATGCCACTCTACTTGGCTTTTATCGATTATGAAAAAGCATTTAATTGCATGCATCGCTTAATCAAGGTGTAGAGAAAGCCTATGTAAATCTACTAGAATCGATACATGTTGAAGCTACAGCGACAGTCCACCTTGACCATCTTGAGGTTGGAATAAATGTAGAGCGGGGCATACGGCAGGGTGAAGCAATATCGCCTCTTCTTTTCTCAGCCTGCCTGGAAGAAGTGTTCCGTAATCTGGACTGGGAACACGATGGAATAAGGATTAGTGGTGCGTACTTAAATCATCTTAGGCTCGCAAATGATATCGTTCTTTTTTCACAAGATCCAGAGGAACTGCAAAGACACGACAAAGGGCTGGAAAACCATTTGGCTTGAAAATAAACCAGAAGAAGAATCAGTTCATGTTCAATAAATTTGCTGAGGACAAAAAGATTTCTATTTTAGAAGCGGATTTGGAAAATGTGGATCACTATATATATATATATATATATATATATATATATATATATATATATATATATATATATATATATATATATATATATCTTGGGCAGAGGGTTTCAGTGGAAGGGGATACCGTCCGGGAGGTGGAAATGTGGTTGGCAGGCTCAACATAGTGTTTAAAAGCAAACTACCACTTTGCCTGAAAAGAAAAGTCTTTGATCAGTGTGTCCTGCCCATTATGACATACGGAACTGAGATCTGGACACTCACATCACAGTCAGTTCAAAAACTTCGAGTAGCACAGAGGGGAATGGAAATATGTATGCTTGGCGTTACTAGACGGGATAGAAAGACCTGCACATGGATATGAGAACAAACGAAAGTGAGTGACATCGTTGGACGAATAAAGCAATTGAAATGGAACTGGGCAGGCCATGTAGTGAGGCGATAGGACGAAAGGTGGACTAGGGCAGTCATCGACTGGATACCACTTGATCGCAAACGTCCACGGAGAAGACTAAAAACTCGATGGACTGATGACATTATTAAGTATATTGGACCCGAATGGCAGAGGAAAGCTCAGGGCGGCGAGAGTTGGAAGCATGCTGAAGAGGCCTTCATCCTGCAGTGGATCGATACGGGCTGATGATGATGATATATATATATATATATATATATATATATATATATATATATATATATATATATATATATATATATATATATCTATATATATATATATATATATATATATATATATATATATATATATATATATATATATATGACCAGTTGACTTGGTCTTGCTCTGTTCGTTTCGTTTCAGCTGTCTCACTGCGTTGAGCTCGAGCCCAGCTGATGACGGCTGTGAGGCCAGAAACCGGTTCTAATATGTGTAAATACACTTTTAGAACATAATCATTGGTAATTAACGTATGTACTAATGAACAATGCTAAAACAATCTTATAAAAATTAAGAATCAGTTCTAAATCAGACAAAAAATGAAAGTGGTAACGTCCCTATGACAGAGGATATTGGCGACGAAAATTATTTCAATATGTACATTTCAGTTGCATTTAAAAACAAATTCTGTGCGGGAATATCGCGATATGCTTCCTATTTACGTTGAAAAAATGATTTGCTGTTTAGTGGTGAATCTCTTTAAGTTTAGTGTATCACACTAAAGATTCTAATATCATCAGTCGTTTAATATTAATCAGTCGATATAATCAGTCGTTTTCTATTAATTTACTTTTGTAAGGCGCAAACGTACTTTTGTTTTAACTTTCATTCTAAGACATAAAAGATAAACCAATTTTTCATCAGACTCGAAGCCATACAAGTATATTGCTCGCTCTTGCAATTTGCATTTTTAAAAACGAGCATGGCAATTTTCTCAGGACAAATAATGACGTAATATAGTTCTCAAACTGTTCTGAATACGACATTACAGTTAGTTTTATAGGCAAAATAAAACTGTTTTATTAATGTATAAAATAAATACAGACCGTAAAGAATTTCCATTTTGCCTTTTGTGATTGTCTTCCTTTCGTCGCACCATTTTTGCTGTTAAGTTTATGTTGAACATCTGATTTTTTTTTAAATATACCTTCAGAAATATTATAACATTTTTTTAATAACAATACAGGGAGGACAATAAGTAATTCATTGATTTAAATATTTTTATAACGAAAAAAATTAACATCCTTTTTTTCTTGTCCTTGTTCTTGTATATATATATATATATATATATATATATATATATATATATATATATATATATATATATATATATATATATATATATATATATATTATTTATTATTCACGTATGGGCCCTGGTGGACCACGCGAAGTACAATTAGAGGCGTTTGTTGTTGTTAGCCTTCCTTTGAGCCCATACTAATTTCATTCTTACGCTATGAGCTTTTCTCCTTTCGTCAGACCAAGCTGTTCCAGTCTTCCTACATTTTTCTCTCTGGCCAACCTTCCAAACATTAACCTTGTATCTGAAACAACCTCTATCCTGAATTTCACTTTGTGTAATATTTGCTGATCTTAGGCCCTCTTTAATTGCCGCAATCCATTTAATTATTTCTACTTTAGCTCTACTCCTATTTTCATAAAATTCGACTATTTGTCTAGTTAGCCTACTCCGATTCATCCGTTTGATGTGTTCGTAAAACTTAAGTCTTCTTTTTCTCATATCGCTATGTATATCTGTGTATTGTTTGATTTCTTGGTTTTATCGAAGTCGGTATGTTGTGCTATTTATTTGTTTGGGGCCTAGGATTTTTCTTATGATTTTTCTTTCCTTCTTTTCAATGTCCTCGATGTCCCTCTTTCTATTCAAAATGAGCGTTTCTGCAGCATATAGACATTCTGGCTTAATAACCGTGTTGTAATGTCTCAGTTTTGTGTTTTTAGATAGGCATTTTTTGTTGTAAATATTTTGTGTAAGTCTCAATGCCGTTTCCATTTTTTGACATCTACCCTTATTGGCCGCTTTTTCCAACCCATTTTCCATGATTATTTCACCCAAATATTTGAATTGAGAGACTCGTCTGATGTTACCATATTTTGTTTTTAGAAATGGTGTTCTTAGTCTGTCGCAGGTCATGTATTGTGTCTTTTCAAAGGAAATTTGGAGTCCTACCTTTTCTGCTGTTTCTTTTAGGATTTCAATCTGTTTTTGAGCCGTTAATACATCTTGAGCTAAAATTGCTAGATTATCAGCAAATGCCAGACAATCAATTTTGATGTTGGTTCTCCCCAGTTTAATGGGCTGGTCAATATTCAGTGTCGACTTTTTTTCACGCCACTCCTGTATTACTTTTTCTAGAACACAGTTAAATAAGAGTGGCGAGAGTCCATCCCCTTGTCTCACACCAGTTTTAATTTCGAAGGGTTCTGAGATGTCACCCATGAATTTAACTTTTGACCTCGTGTTAGTTAACGTTGCTTTGGTTTTCAGATCTAGTCCTTGTTCTTTCAAGATTCGGAATAAAGATTCGCGGTCAATAGAATCATATGCTTTTTTGAAATCCACAAATGTACAGACGAGATTTTTATTGTACAGTTTTTGATGTCTTAGAATCAACTTTAGATTCAGGATCTGTTCAGGGCAGGATCTGCCCGGTCGAAAACCTGCCTGATATTCACCAATGTTCGGTTCTAACTGTCCCTGTGCTCTGTCTAGTAGACACTGAGATAGAATCTTGTAACAAACTGGGAGAAGAGATATTCCTCTATAGTTGTTTACATCCGTTCTATCTCCTTTCTTATGTAGTGGATGGATTAGAGCATCTTTTCAGTCTTCCGGAATCCGTTCGGTTCGCCAAACTTCTTGTAGAATTTTGGTTATTTCCTTGATTGTACCTGGACCAGCGGATTTCAAAAGTTCAGCAGTGATTCCATCTTCACCAGAAGCTTTGTTATTTTTAAGCCGCTTGATTTGCCTAAGTATTTCCTCTTCATTCGGTGGTAATGAATCTGGGTTTGTTTGTTTAGGGTTTAGTGTTGGTAATTTGTTTAAGGGCTCAGGACAGTTTAGTATTTGTTCGAAGTATTTCGTTCAATATATATATATATATATATATATATATATATATATATATATATATATATATATATATATATATATATATATTTATATATATGTTAGTTCGTAGTGTTTCACGGATGGAAGAATACGCTAGACTATTAGTCCGGGAGTACATCCGATCGTTTGTGTCCAGTTTGTTGGGAACTTGCAGACGTTTCGCCAAGGTCACAGTTGGCATTCTCAATGCTTGTCTGAAGATTGAAAAGTCTTCATTCTTTCATTCTTTTCTTATGATTGCACAACATACATTTTTCATTGCATTTCATTCATTCTTTCTTATGATTGCACAACATACCGACTTCGAGAAAACTAAGAAATCAAACAATGCGTAAATATATATAGCGATATGAGAAAAAGAAGATTTAAGCTTTACGGACACAGAAAACGGATGAATCTGAGTAGGCTAACTAGACAAATAGTCGAATGTTATGAAAGTAGGAGTAGAGCTAAAGTAGAAATAATTAAATGGATTGCTTTAATAAAAGAGGACCTAAGATCAGAAAATATTACACAAAGTAAAATTCAAGATAGAGGCTGCTTCAGACACAAGGTTAACGTTTGGAAGGTTAGCCAGAGAGAAAAATGTAGGATGACCGGAACAACTTGGTCTGACAAAAGGAGAAAAGCTCACAGCGAAAGAATGAAATCAGTATGGGCGCAAAGGAAGGCTAACAACAACAAACGCCTTTAACTGTACTTCGCGTGGTCCACTAGGGCTCATATGTGAATAATGAATATATAATTTTTTTTTACAAATTATTTAATTGCAACTCAAGTTCGGAGAAACTGGTTTCCACCCACGTTTAATAAGAGAGATAGAAAAAAATAAGAGTTGCTATCCAGACGTAATAATTTGTACACAACATTAAGGACTAGACTTAGGTTTAAAAAAATACATTTAATTTTGGAGAAAAGCAAAAAGTGGCTTTTTCAAAGTATGCTCCTACTCTAGTTCCACACTTTTCCCATCAGTCTGGGAATATGAGGATGCTCTCCCAGAAAAACCATACATCTTTTGAGGTGGTTCAGTCACCAAGTCATTTTTCGACATCTCCGTAATTGTTTCGATTGATTGCGCGGTTGGCACTTGGTGAAACATAGTAACAATGATAATAATTAAAACACTTGGTATTTGTTTCACAATATATTCAAAATATTCTCTGACATGTCTCGGCCTCACGACCATTCTTAAAAAGAGATATATATAAACTAAACTATAGTTTCAAAGTACTGTTAAGAGAGGTTGATTTATTTTGTCTCGTTAAATTTATGGCACATTCAATAATTGGTACATCTCTGAAGTCTAGCTGGGTGTTTGTTAGGTTTTTACCGTCGTATATGACTTTTTTGATTTCGAAAATTTCCAAATAATTTAACAGCCTGCTTTTATTGCAACTATGTATTAATTTGGCATAATTTTTGTTTAAAAATGGTTCTGTTCTATTCTATACAATGTTCGGCAAAGCCCGTCTCTCTTTGATTATGTATAATTGAATATTTATGTTCTTGTAGCCTATCATATATATGATAGTATATAGATATGATTCGAGTAGGCTAACTAGACAAATAGTCGAATTTTATGAAAATAGGAGTAGAGCTAAGGTAGAAATAATTAAATGAATTGCTGTAACTAAAGAGGACCTAAGATTAGCAAATATTACACAAACTGAAATTCAAGATAGAGGCTGTTTCAAACACAAGCTGAACGTTTGGGAGGTCCACGGAATCCACTATGGACACTGTGGGAAGAGCACACATGTCTATAAAGAAAGCAAACATTCTATATATATATATATATATATATATATATATATATATATATATATATATATATATATATATATATATATATATATTCAAGTGTTGTCCGCTTCGAATGAAGACTCCAACTGCTCCAGTTGCTCCAGCTTCTCAGTCTCCGGAGTCTTCAGTCGAAGCGGACAACACTTGAAAATGTTAAATGAGATTTTGGCGAACCGTCGTGACTCTTCATAGAATCAACGGATCGACACCCGGAATGATTTAGAAACATATATATTATTGTTATTAATATTATTATTCATGTATGGGTGGTGGACCACGCGAAGTGCAGTTAGGCGCGTTTGTTGTTGTTAGCCTTTAATTAGAGCAATCCATTTCATTATTTCTAATTACTGATTGATTGGTCCGTTGCTTTGTGATATATTTTTTAAAAAGGAATAAAACAATTTTATATTTTGTTATCTACCACTTATATTTTTAAATTTGTGTGACTATAGTTTCGTAAAACGATTTTACATTCTCAAACACTACTTTAAAACTAAAGTTTTACTAAGTAAACTAAGGTTTTACTAAACTGAGTAAGACCTTAGTTTTAAAATAGTGTTTGAGAATGTAAAATCGTTTTACGAAACTATAGTCACACAAATTTTAAAAATAAAAGTGATAAATAACAAAGTGTAAAATTATTTTATTCCTTTTTAGTTCGACTATTTGTCTAGTTAGCATACTCAATCATATCATATACTATCATATAATAATAATAATAATAATAATAATAATAATAATAATAATAATAATAATAATAATAATAATAATAATAATAATAATAATAATAATAATAATCATAATCATAATAATCATAATAATAATAATAACACTTCTTATGCATCTTTTTTGGAGCACAATTATCCTCTCTGTATCTGGAGAATTTCCCCAAAAAATCAAACCGTATCTTATCCTCGACTGAACATAGTCATGGTAAGCTGACATTACAGCCTCGGAACCAACATTCTGAGCTATGATTATCAATGCATAGCAATACCGAGATAAACCTGCAGCGACTCTTTCCACGTGCCCTCTCCAATTCAGCTTTCTATCAATCACAAGGCCCAAGAAACACACCTGTTCAGAAGACTGAATTTTAACGTCTTTATAGGTAAAAGTAATACTGTTATTCTTGCTATTGCTGAATACAATGGACTGGGTTTTTGGCACATTTAAGAGAAGATCCCCAGTAGAGAATTATTCATCAAGAATTCGACACGATCTGCCAACACTCTCGAGCATCAAATCGGAATCATCTTCGCTAAAAATCAATACTGTGTCATCCGCATAGAGTACGGTGTGCTGTTCTGTAACGTTTGGAAGTTGATTTGTATAAATAATATATAATAGTGGACCCAATATAGAACCTTGAGGAATGCCTTTTGTCACACAAACCTTATCAGACACAATAACTCTACCGCAAAAATCAGTCTCTACTACCTGTTGGGTTCGGTCTTTTAGATATGATTTTATTAACATGAGTGCATTTCCCCGAACACCACAAGTCTCAAGTCTTGCACAGAGAGTATCATGATTCACGCTGTTAAATCTATCTTTACCAATCTATGGTAAATCGCCCCTTCAAAGATCTTGCCCATATTCGAGAGCAAAGATATCGGTCTATAGTTAATTTCCTTATCTAGTTTTCCCTTTTTATAAATTGCTTTTATATGAGCATTTTTTAATACCTTCGGATAAACCCCTGTCGTGAAACACAGATTTATTATATAAGATAAAGGTTTAGAGATATAGTGAGCAATCTCTTTAATTATGTGAACAGGTAAGTTATCGTCACCTACCGATTTTTTATTCCTTAAACGTTTAATAATGTTCAATATTTCATCAGGACATGTTGGATTTAAAAATATAGATTGAAGAATTCTATTCGAAGGAAAATTGTTCTTTTTGTTGGAATTAACAGTTGGACATGAATTTATAAAGTACGTATTTAAGTTATTTACCATTTTAAAAGGATCTTTAAATTTATTCGAGAAATTCTCCAATACTGTCTGATTATCATTGTTATCAGTTATTGTTTTTATTAGCGTCCAGGAGGTTCGCACCTTGTTGTCAGATTTATTTATAAACTCCCTGTTTGAGATTTGTTTGTCTTGTTTTATTGTATATATATATATATATATATATATATATATATATATATATATATATATATATATATATATATATATATATATATATATATATATATATATATATACATTAAAACAACAGTAAAAACCTAACAAACACCCAGCCAGACTTCGGAGATAGCCCATTTATTGAATGTGTCATAAATTTAACGAGACAAAAAAACCAACCTCTATTAATAGCACTTAGAAACTAGTTTAGTTTATATATACCCCTTTTTGAGAATGGTCCTGAGGCCGAAACATGCCAGATAATATTTTGAATATATTGTGAAACAAGTACCAAGTGTTTTAATTATTATCATTGTTACTATGTTTCACCAAGTGCCAACCGCGCAATCAATCGAAACAAGTTGAATCGGTTGACGACCTAGTAAATCAGTATAAAAAGTTCTCTTAATCGTTGATGGATGTGTTAACAACAGTTGTAAAGAAACCAGTACTGCCTTTTTGAAGTGAGCCTTACGATATATCGCGCTCTTACGAAAATATCAATGCGAACAAAATTTCCATCATTTTCCATAAATGTGGAGTCGCAATCACGAAGATTGCCATGAATATATACGCCTTGCGACCAATTGAATTAGTCCTCTATAGGTGTTAAAACATGGAATCGACGAGTGCAAATTACATTTCCCAATTTACCGATGTAAATTGTCGAGAACGAGAACCGTGGATGGGACGTCGGGCGTTGCCAGAGTGCGCCAGTTTACAGAATTAATCAACTACAGGATGGGTGATAAATATCTAACCGAATTTGAATTCCGTATTTGTTTGAACCCATATTTATTATGAAAACTATTAATATCTTATAATATATTTATAAAAATAGAGTGGTACACAATACAACGCGTTAAAAGTGTTGAATTGATTTATAAAAACAAGCGTTCAGGGAAAATATTTTTAGAAAATTACTTTATATTTACGGTTTACACAATCGTCCATCTGAAAACACTATCAATCGAACTCAAAGAGATTTACCACTAAAGACCGACTTTTTTTAAAGTTCTAAAACACAAATTTCATATTTCTAATCCAAAAGTGTCAAGATTGAATGCTCTAGCCAAAATTCATAAACCAGGAAAATCAATGAGACCAATTGTATCAGCCATTGATTCTCCAACATACAACTTGGCAACAGGGCAAAACCAAAACAGCTACCTTCCTGTTCTGTGATAAATTCAACCAAATTAATAGAAAAAGTCAAAAACACACATCTACAGAAAGGTGAGATCTTGGTTTTCTTTGACGTACCATCGTTGTTTCCGAGTGTCCCGATTCCACATACCTAAAAGAATTACTCGAGTTAAACGGTTTTAATAACAAGATCTCCTAGAGAGTATAGAGAGTATAGAAGAGAGTATATCTCCTTACTAAGATTATGTATGAAGCAAAATTGTTTTCAACTTCTGTCACCGTTCTTAACCAACTTATTTTTGAATAAATTTGAAACCGAGACGAAAAATGACTTCAGTTACTTTACGAAAGTATAGTTAAGATATGTGGATGGCATTTTTGCAATTTTCGATTCAAAAAATGCAAACTTAGATGCTTTGATTAAAACCCTAAATAGTAAATCCCAAAACATACTATTCATGCATGAACTCGAAAACAACGATAGTTTACCATTTCTGGATGTGTTAGTCAGTAGAAACAATAAAAATAGGTTAGATTTTGATATATTTAGAAAAAACACCAACACTTCGAGATACATTCCTAACGATTCGAATCATAGCTTCTAAAATAAGATGGCTAGTTTAAATTTTATGGTAAATAGATTAATCTATTTTCCTTTATATAAAGATAATTATAACAAAGAATTAAACTTATTTAGGGAGGTATCCGAAGTGAACTGTTATAATAAGAATATTGTAGATAAATTAATTAGAAAACATAAGTTTAGAAAATTATTAAAACATTCTTCGACTTTTCAAAAGAATCAGAACAAAAATTAATTCGTGGTAATATCGTTTGATGCCCAATTAACAGGAGGACTAAACAAAATTTTGAAAAAGTGGACATTAAGGTTGTGTATAATAGGTACCATATAATGAATTAAGAGAGGTCCAAAGTAATCCAAGTCCAAGTAATCCAAAAAATAAAGTAGATTAACAAGAAAAATCGGGGATTTATAAAATTAGCTATCAAGATTGCGATCGAACGTGACCACAACATAGACATTACTAATTTAACACTGGTAAAAAGTGTAAATAACAATAAGACTTTGGACGCATATGAAAGTATTCAAACAGAAATATGTAAGAAAATCATGAATCAGGATAAAGGACCGATTCCTTTCACACAACTTTTTCAATTATTACCGTGTCAGTAAACTTCACGGTTAATTTTTTCTTTCTTTAATTATCTTTTTCCTCTTTTTCGTTTTTTTTTTTCTTTTTTCTTGTATCCTTTTTTAACACGCTTCATTAGGTAGATAATACGCTTCCTAGGTATCGCAGAAAGTACCCAAGTACAAGTACACAAAAAAGCAAGTAATACACAAGTATCAGCAGTAAACAAATACTTTATGTGTTTACAACACAGTGGTCAAGTATATCAAAAAGTCAGGTCTGTTTTCAAATTTTATAACTGTTAATAACTTCTTTATTTTGCAACTCTTATATAAATTACACTGGGGAACAGCAATTTTGTTGACTTGGATCTGTGACTTGTTTTTGACTAATTTTTCATATCTAAATTCAAAAATATTCACAGTTTTTCTCTATCACGTCAAGTTCTTAAGCTACAGCATACCCCTCATTTTACCTTAAAAGTGTACATACGAAAGGAAATAAGGTGAGATCTGACCAAATAGGTTAGAATATTTTATTCATACAGAGGTTAACATATTATTAAAAGTTAAATTGTGTCTATACAAAAAATAAATAAAATATATTATGGTAAAAATTTCTTCTTATAGCTTTTCCTGGAGTGTTCAGTTTGTGGACATTCTTGCTTGATGCTCCAACAGCAGTCAGCCATCATACTGACATCCCATCTACCTTGATACCGCGCTTCCATAACCTTTAAATCTTAGTGGAATCGCTCGCCCTGTTCATCATTAACAGCACCAAGATTTTCTGGGAAGTTAGCAAGATGACTATGTAAGAAATTGTTAAGAAACAGTTTGATGCTCATGTTGCAACCAAGCTTTTTAAAGCTCTCCAATAGTTGTTGAACAATTTCGATGTAATTCGGGGCTCGTGTATTTCCTGAAAGTTTTTAACGATATTTTTAAAAGCCAACCAAGCATTCCTTTCAAGTTCGGTCATTGTTTAAGTGAAATTTTCATCTTTAACGAGTTGCCGAATCTGTGGACCATCAAACACACCAGCCTTTATCTTTTTATATGACAGGCTAGGGAATGCCGAAATGATATACTTAAAGCAGACTCCTTCAATTGACAAATCCTTAACAAATTGCTTCATGAGACCTAGTTTTATATGCAAAGGCGGAAATATAATGTTTTTTTTCTGTCAACAAGTGGCTGATTTAAAATGTTTGGATCACCAGGTCTTAGATCAGATCTTGGCGGCCAGTTCGATTACACCCAATGCCTCTCACGAGCTCTGCTATCCCACATGCACAAAAAACAGGGATACTTGGTATACCCGCGTTGCTGGCCAAGAAGGAAACAGACTATTTTAAAGTCAACACAGATGATCCATTAGTGTATGTTATATTGCAACAAATCAATGACTTTCTTTATGTCGCCATATTATTCACGCAAAGAAACTGAATGACCTATTGGGACTGAACCGTATAATTTTCCATTATGTAGGAAAACACACTTCAAGCTACGCTTTGAGCTATCTATAAACAATCGCCATTCAGTTGCGATATAGTTAGAAATGGCCAATTCTTTCATTAAACCTGCTACGTTCTGGCTTATACAAATCCGTCATTATTTCTGAACTACTGCCTAAATTCACTTTCTCTGGATCGATAGTAAGTGACTTTAGCTCCTTTGTCAAGCAAATTTTTTTCGTGCAGTCTTGATGCTAATAATTTCGATGCTATTTTGGATAGTCCCAAATCTCGTGCTAAATCGTTTAATTCATGCTGATTAAATCCTTTACGAACAGAATCATTGGAAACTTTGAATTCTTCGTCGGTGGAGTCACTTCGATCTTCACTTGATTCACATTCTTGTATTTCTAAAGAAGGTAATTCTTGAAAAACTTGCACTGGAAATTCAGCTGAATGAGACACAGGGCGTATAGCTGACGGTAAACTAGGGTACTCAATTTTATGTTTGTTTTTCTTGTTGAATCCTAATGTTTTCACTAAGCAAAAGTAGCAATCTCTTAAGTGATCTTTGGGCTCTCGCCAAACCATTGGTATACCAAACGAAAGTTTATTACGTGTTCTCTTCGTTCACATTCGTAAACTCTCTACACACTGCTTGCACACTTTATGAGGGGCCCATGATTTATCTTGGTGACCTATTTTCACTTTAAAATAAGCAAAATAGGCTTGCCTGACAAATGTACAAATGTATTAGTCCGTTGAATGAGGATGGTAAAACTGCCACATGTATAATAAAATGAATCAGGGCTGTTTAAGCACTTACGACGTGAACTACCAGAGGCAAACATAACGAAAATCTGTAGTTGTGTATGTATACTTTAACTTCACTATATCAGACCGACACATACCCACGTACTTTAGCATCTCATGCGTAACTGACCGAACTAGTTTTGGATGACGCAACGTCACTCACGTCCCCACTCCTTGGTCGAAGAAGGTACGCCGGTAGGAGAGCAGTAGTGACTTCTGTGAGTCGCCAAGCTTAGTCGGATGCACAACAACTGTAGAGAAAAAACTTGACGTGATAGAAAAAAAAAACTAAATAAAGTTTTTGAATTAGCATGTCAATTTACGTATAAAACAGCTTAAATATCGAACTCAACAGAAATTATTTTTCAAATTGTTCCCCAGTGTTATTTTTGGTAAAATTACTTATTTTACGACTTCTACAACCTGATAAAATAAATAATTTAACTTTGAGATCATCCTATATATTGCTCTTTTATCTTCCACCGAACCAGTTTCGTAAAATGTTTGAATAATTCGAATGATAGTTCAATTTTTCTATTGGAACCTTCGGTGTGAAACACTAAACTCAAAGAGATTTACCACTAGACACCGAATCACTTTAAAGTTCTCGACGTTCTAGATTAGCAAATAGGGTTCTTATATAAATTGAATATAGTTTAGATTTAGAATTAGATTAAATCATCTCCTGGTGATGCTAACGAGATTAGCGAAACGTGCGTTCAACTGAAAAGTGACAAAACGTCCAAAAAAATCTAACATTGTATATATACGCCATCCGACGGAAAGTCGGCAAAACTTTATGTCCCCATTCTTGACGAGAGAGCGTATGTTGGTACCGTAACGAGCCTGAACATCAACAGGCGAAACATATGCCCTCCAATTGAAGGGATGGGTGGTGAAAACTACAACACACCGTATATAGAAAACCCCCCTGTCAGACAAATATTTGAATACAGAATCACACCACCATCCAACTAAGATCCAGTCAGTTCTAATTACATTAATCTCAAGGTCCAGCCGCGTAACGAAGCCGGGAAAAAGACAAAAAGAACTAAAGCATATAAAATCAGTCCTCAAACAAAATGAATATGGAGAAAACACCATGAAGAAAGGTATAAATGTTCAAAGGAATACAAAAAAGGCTAGAAGAGAAAATGCAGAACTCATTAAACAAAAAGCCTTCCTGCCATACATCAAAGGAGTCACCGATATAGTTGCAAGAATCCTTAAAAAACACGATATTCAAACCCTTTTTAAAACACAGAAAATTATATCAAATTTCCTGAGAAAGGGTAAATTAACACTGGAAAACTAAGGCGTGTACAGCATACTATGCGCGGACTGTAAACAACAATACAAGGACATCAAAACAGCGTGAAAAACAAAGAAAGAACATCAGCGTTGTTCCAACACCGCCAGGAAACAGGCCATAGAATCGACTTCGCCAACACCAAACAAATAGCATCTGTAAATCATTACAGAGCACGCATAATTAGAGAAGCACTTGAAATTGAAAAGGACGGAAAATTAAATAGACGAGATGATGCCCTTCATATACCAGCAGTATGGAAAACATTTCTCAAAAACACGGAAAATGATGTAAAACAAACACCAAACAACTCCGAAAATCCCAATACCAATCAACTGATGGAGGGGCGGAACCAACAACACAAACCGACCAACCGGAACCCTACACGATACGCTCTATGGACCCGTGCGAACAAAACTAGGACATTCGGAGATCTAACCCTCCAAGACATAATAGAAACCACGCAACTACTAAAACCTCTCCAGAATCCACTCTGACCACTTTGGACATCCCGTTCGAGGTAAAAGAGAAGATTCGTATAAAAAACCGGCTTTACAGACGCTTTCACCTGACTGGCGACCCTGAACTCCGGCTTCAAGCAAACGAAGCCAAGGGGGAATCCCAACGGTCTCTTCAGGAGTTTAGGGACGACAGGTGGGCTGAATTCCTGGCGTCAATCGACTCGGCTGATCGATCACTATGGAAAACAGCCAAATTCATGGTGGGTAAGGTGAGGTCTCCGGTTCCCCCCCTGAGGACGGGTGATTCTCACGCGGTCACCGTGGCGGAGAAGTCGGAGCTCTTTGCCGCAACCTACCAAAAGCAGATGACCTCTCCTCGACCCTCAGTCGAGAAGAGTAATAAAGTTGACAAGTTCAAGCAAGAAATTCTTTCTTACAATGGAACTTCTAACCCCGGCTACTTGATCAGTCAAATTGTCTCACCGAAGATAATACACGATATTATCCGAGGTTTGACAGCCAGAAAAGTTCCTGGTCGCGACCGCATCTCACCGATGCAGCTGAAACGACTGCCTAACAAGCAAATTGCGCAGTTGACTAACATAGTCAACGCAATCTTCAGACTCCAGCATTTTCCATCTCTATGGAAACATGCCCAAATCATCGCAATCCTTAAAAAAGGAAAAAGCCCACAGGAGCCAAGTAGCTACAGGCCGATCAGCTTGCTTAGCGCACTCGGCAAGATCGCCGAAAGAACACTCTTGCGTGCTCGGAACGGTGTTCTTGCCGATAAGAATATTCTGCCGGACGAACAGTTTGATTTCCGGACGGGGCACGCATCCATCGAATCTTTCTAGACCTCGCGCAAGCATTCGACAGAGTCTGGCATCTCAGACTCATAGTCAAGATGCTCAAACTCGGCATTCCAACCGACCTAGTCAAGCTGTTGGCATCATTTCTGACTTGACGCACTTTCCAAGTGCTCGTCGATGGTGCTCTTTCATCCGTCCGTCCAGCGAATCGAAGCAGGAATACTGCAAGAATCCCCTCTTGACCCCGTCTGTCTACAATGTCAGACCCTCTCAATGTCTACATGGCGGACTTTCCAAAGTTCCCGCACGTTCAAACTGCATTTTATGCTGATGATACGGCTTTCTATACTTTGGCCCACGCGCCCTGGGTGATCACATCCAGGCTGCAAAGGCAGACGTTGAAAGCCTCGAGATGGCTGGTCAAATGGCGACTAGCAATCAATCGCAGCAAAACCCAGGCTGTCTTTTTCACACAAAGACTGGCGATAATCCGTCAGAATATCCTCATTCACAGAGTCCCTATCAAGTGGGCCAAAAAAGCTCACTATCTGGGACTCGAGTTCGACAAGGCCCTTACGTGGCCTTCGCACCTCAAGAAAGCCACCGGAAAAGCATACAGAATGCTCCGTATGCTGTACACCTTAATCAACCGAAGAAGTAACCTCACGAGAATACAAATCAGGGCCTTCGGGTCAACTTACCACCCAGGAAGAATAAATAAGTAAGATCTAACCCTCAGTTCGAAGCTGTCTACCAAGAGAGCAAAGACTTGAAAATGCCAAATCACATTTCGGCGAAACGTCGTATGTACCAGGTGTCCCATTAAGGATGGATCGCGGCCGTACCTTGAAAACTATTTATCCTAAATATACTTTTTATATACTAAAACTGATCATGAGAAATTCACCAAAAATATTTTTAAGCTTCTAAATCGACCGCAAGAGGGCGTGATAAGCTAAACATTCTTAAAAATCTTTTTTTTTGTGTATTTTCAAGTGTTAACCGAGTAAGAACAATTCTCAATTATAATTAGCAAACTGTCTCCTACAACTTTGTTTTATGACATTTTGTCGTAATTTCACGAATAGAGGGGGGGGGGGGGTCGTTTTACATATTGAGATAAAAAGTCGTCTAATGTCCGTTTGCCTTAACCGATTTTCCTCAATTTGAATTAATTTCAAAGGCAATTGCTGGGACAATCAGATAATCTGGGAGATAAATTATTTAGTTTATAAATGAAACCGCGAGGTAGTGTTACATTCAACAATAGTTTTTTTAAGTTTTTTTCGACAGACGGTTAGACTATTGTCACTGGTTAAAAAATATGTGTAGTGGAAATAAACAATGGATAACAAAACACACACTGGATGTTAGAAATCAACCACCAAAATAGATGGAGTGTGAACGTATGGTGTGGTGTTTTGGGAGACAAAATTATTGGTCCCTTTATTTTTAATGGACATTTGAATAGTGAAACATATTTAAATTTTTTACAAAATGGACTGCCAGAACTAATGGAAGATGTTTCGTTGGAAACAAGAAGACAAATGTGGCACCAGCATGATGGATGCCCTGCCCACTTCTCGCAGGTGGTTCGAAACTTCTTGGATGCTTCGTTTCCAAATCGTTGGATAGGACGGGGTAGTTTATTTTCGTGGCCGGCGCGCTCACCAGATTTGACAGTCCTCGATTTTTACTTGTGGGGAAGACTAAAAGACACGAGAAAACATGATTGAAAGAATTCAAAATTCAATAACCAGCATTTCAAGAGCGGAAATTGAAGCTGCCGTTTTTAGTACTCGTCGAAAAATAAATGTTTGCATTTCTAAGGATGGAAGGCATTTTGAACATTTAGAAAGGCGTTAAAGTTCAGAGTCTGTTAATTATTAGACTGTTGTGCTGTTAATTTTATTTGACTGTTGTTATTATTATTATCTTCGTTGTTGGCCCGTTGGCCTTTAAACACGCTCCAAATAAATATGGCACGAAGAATTTGGACCACTCCTAAGCCTGGGTAAAGTGTGAAGGAAGACAAACATTAGGTTAATATTTTTTTAACTTAATGCAGGTAGTAGTGAAGTAATAACTGATTTTTTCAGAAAAATCGAAATATCTCTTGACATGTCAGAGATATCGATTTCGGGTTTTCACTGGATGATTCCTCTTTAAATTCCTTTAAATTTAAATGAAAACCTTTCTAGCCATGTAATAAAAGCTGTACCATTCCATTTGAAAAAACTGAACGAAACTTCAAAAAAACTATTGTTGAATGTAACGCCACCTCGCGGTTTCATTTATAAACTAAATAATAAACCCGTCTCCCAGATTATCTGATTGTCCCAGCAATTGCCTTTTAAATGAATCCAAATTGAGGAAAATCGGTTTAGGCAAACGGACATTAGACGACTTTTTATCTAAATAGGTAAAACTCCCCCCACTTCTTTATTCGCGAAGTTACCACAAAATGTCATAAAACAAAGTTGTAGGAGACAGTTTGCTAATTATAACTGAGAATTTTTCTTACTCGGTTAACACTTAATACACAAAAAATGATTTTTAAAAATGTTTAGCTCGTCACGCCCTGTTGCGGTCGTTTTAGAAGCTTAAAAATATTTTTGGTGAATTTCTCATGATCATTTTTAGTACAATTTTTTTTCCCCAAAGCTGTGGGATAAATAGTTTTCAAGATACGGCCGCGATCCATCCTTAATGGGACACCTGGTATGTATATGTATATATAAATATCTAAAATGCACAGAGAACCTACAAATAAAGAAAACAACCAGCAAGAATTATAGAGAAAAGCCAAAAAAAAAAGCGGATTGAAGAAGGAGCTAAAAGTACGGGGATAGAGTGGGAAGGTATTAAGCAGATAACACTAAATAGGAAGGGATGGAAATATACACATACGGAAAAACAGTTTAAATAAAAGCCTTACATCAGATAGATATGCATAGGATTAAAAATAATATATCAATTTAATAATCTTAATTTGGGTTTTAGCCTTCATTAAACTTCCTGGTGACGGACGCGGTGACGCAATACCACCAGTTCAAGTCCATCCCACCAAGAGATTATCGAGTAAAAAAGGGATGAATTTTAACCTTCCCCTCCCTCTTCATTCCTTCATCGTCCGACCTTTTATCCATTTTGCCGACGAACGTAGCCATTACGTCACTAACACAATAAAACGCTTTGAAGTCTTACTTCGGCAGACATAAAAAGTAAAATTAAATTTGGCATCGTCGTAAAGAGGGGTGTGACGCCGATAGGCCGGTGACGTCAGTGGACGACGCGAATACGTAAGTGCGCGGCGCTGGCATCCTGCCAAACGGGTCGAGGGCCCGTCCATCCATCCACGACGCTGCGTTTCCTGGTTGATGCGGCTCCGATTTTGCTAAAATTTTCCTCAAAGAACAGCGGGAACAAAAAAGTTTTAAGCCCTGGTCGATAATGCAGTGTGCTTCTGCTATCGATTCAAAAAGGTTTACCGCGAAAAACAGGACAATATCTGTAAAGCTAATAAATTGACACGAGAGAAGAAACCATGCTCGCCATATAAATACGTCAAAATATTCTAAGGGATAATTGCAATCATTACAATAATATTAGCAAACTATTTTAGAGTAAATTGATTTCTGTGTATTTCTTTGGTAGCTTGGCAGTTACTCATGCTATAAAAACTAGGATAATTGAAAAGTTCGCGGAGCGGAGGTGATAAACCGACTTTATAGTTGAAAAAATAACTTTATTATTTTGTATGTTCTCCCTTAAGCTCAATACATTTTTTCTAGCGATTCATTTATTCCATCTCTGAAGTGATTTTCTGAAAGTCCTTCAAAATAATCATCTACGACGACTATAACTTCTTCATTTGATGAAACACGCTTACCACGTAGGAGTTTTTTGAGATTTGGGAACATATGAAAGTTAGAGGGAGCCAGATCTGGTGAATATGGTGTATGCTCCAATAATTAGTAGCGTAACTACATTGGCCATTGGAAGAACATCTCTGTGAGACAGTGCATTGCCTTTTCTTCTCTAAAGCAGGTCTCATGAATTTTTGCATCCACCAAATGATATAAAATGCATTCCAATTCCATTCTTTTTACATTCCCAGCAATCTAACTTTCCTCGTATCCAATATACTTAACGATGTCGTCAGTCGATCGTGCTTTCGATCTTCGTGGACTTTTGTGATCAAGCTCTGGGCCATCTGTGGTCCTATCGCCTCCTTATATGGCTCGTCGCCACCTCTTTCATCTGAATTTTTTTACTCTTCCAATGATGCCATATACTTTCGTTTGTGCTCTGATCAATATGCAGAACTTTCTGTCCCGTCTTGTAATGCCAAACATACATCTTTCCATTCCTTTCTATACTACCCGAAGTTATTGAACTGAATGCGATGTGGTACTGATCTGGTGCTGATCAAAGACAATGTGTGAGTTTGTTCTTAAATTCTTTACAGTTAAGCCTGCCAACCACACTGATCCTCTGCCCAAGATCTATGTAGCGATCCACAATTTCCAAATCATTTAAAATAGAAATTCTTTGGATTCCATCAAATTTATTGACCATTATTTGACTCTTTTTCAGGTTTATTATCAAGCCGAATGGTTCTCCAGACCTTTGCAACTTTTGTATGTGTCTTTGCACCTCCTCTGGGTCTGCAGAGAAAAAAACATGTGATATTGCGTCACTCTATGTGATTGTGTTATTAGCCCACCCTACATTCATTTCAATATTAAGATCATCAAGACGAACTCTCAGTGTATCTTCATCATATATCAGATCTAATAGGTTTACATAGGCTATGTTTACATCTTAGTTAAGCAATGCATCCATTATGGCCTTATTATATTTGAAATTGAGACTTCAATTCAATTGTCGATGACTTTCTGTCTGTAGCTTTCCCCCTCCAGTTGTTAAATCCTTCCTTCACTGAAGTCAACCAGTTGATTCTTGAACTTCCTCCCTAACCTCCCCTCCCCCGAGATCGTTTTCTACACCTCCAACTTTATACATACGGTTTTAGTATTTCTTTTGTTTTCCTTAACACCGCTTTGGATTTCAGAATTTTAAATAAAAAACGAAGATTCATATCTAAATTTCCACTATATTTAAAACTTGTACGTATGACAATTGTTTCGACACACAGTGTCTTTTTCAAATACACACTAAATTAAACTAACAGTAAGAAAAGCAGTTACTACCTAAACTAATCTAATAAAACCATAAATGATGATAGTGGGAGTCCCGCGTCTCAATATCTAGAGTAATATAAGTTTAACAAGGGTGAACCATTCAAGTCCACCTGATCATTAAGTAAAATACCCAAATTTTTTCTTTTATTAATTTCTAGGCTTTCTGAAAGATTTAGTTTTTTAGATTTATTTTCGTTATGCAACATTTTGAAATTATCGTTGAAAGTGTGATTTTCTAACATTAAGTGATTGGCATAATGAGAATTATTCTGTTCTTTAATATAACTTCTTTTATGTTCATTAAGCCTGGTGGAAAAGAATCTTCCTGTTTGTCCAACATAGACTTTTGGACAAGAACCGCACTCAATTAAATAAACTCCTGATTTATGAAGTTTATTTGTTTGACTTTTATTGTTTTTTATTAAGCGTTGTTTTTTATTAAGCGACTATGGTTTGTTCTGAATGCAATATTTATATCGCTTGTTTTTGACAAATGTTTAGAAATTACTTTGGTGACTTTTCCTGTATCTGTAATTGTTTTGTATACGGTGTTCTTGACTTTATTGACAGGATATATTAAATTAATGGTATTCTTATAACATTTTTTATTAATTATTTTATTTATAATGTTTGGGTCATAACCATTATTCACAGCGATCTGTTTGATGACATTCAATTCTTTGTTATAGTTATCTATTAACATTGGGGTATTTATTTGGGGTTAACTTGGGGCTTGGGGATATAAGTTATGCTCGTTAATAAAATTACACAAAGATAATTATCCAATCAGACCGGTAGTTTCCTTTGTTACAGCTCCTTCAATTAAATTATCAAATAAGCTTACCAAAATCATTTTCTATGGAAAATCATATCTATTATCTATAGATCTATATCTATTCAAAATCATATAGTGGAAATTTAGATATTAATCTTGGTTTTTTATTTAAAATGAATTTCCATCAAGTATCGGCTACCTCAGTTAAAAATATTTCAGAATTTTACATAACGCTCCAACACTTCTGTTTCCCTTGTTTATTCTACATGACATTGATCTCCCAGCATTCCTCTTTTTTTATTATTTATGTTAACTTCTAGGTAAACAAAGTTGTCTGAGTTCTTAAACCCGAATTCTTTATCCCTTGACCAGTTCATCATTATTAAAACTGAAGTCTGTCTTTTCGAATCTTGGCTTTTCTGCATTTATTGTTTCCTTTAAATCTTTTGACGATCTCGCCAATAACGCTATTTCTAACAGCCTCTTTTAGCGTTATATTGAATAGTGTGGTGGACAGGGGGCCTCCTTGCCTTACCCCTACATTTCATTTGATATGTTTGAATTTTGCCTATTTACTGACATTGTGTTATCCGTGTTAATCAGTGTAATTTTTGTTAGGCCTATTAGTTTCTCCGGTATTCCTAGTTTTCCCATTTTACATCTCTTTTCTGTTTATTCTGCCGTACGCCTATCTGAATCCTATAAATAATGCACGGACTACTCGTAGCTACTACCACTGTTGACTTGCCCCCCTCGAAAAAT